>CAWUFW010000197.1:0-674166 GCA_963921515.1 Calotriton arnoldi | reverse complement strand
CACTTAATCTCACTGTGCCTATAAAAACGAATGTGTCCTTGTGTAATGTAACAGGCAAAGCACCCAGGTACATTCCTCGCGCTATATAAAACTGCAAAGAAAAACAGGCTATCTTGCTTGCTTTTAAACAAGGGGAGGGGATCCGCAGCGCCACGCAGGCTGCAGGGGAGAAAAGAGCCAGAAAAGCAGGAGGGAGGAGGAGAAAGCTGCAGCCCAGGCGAGGGAGAGAAGAGCAGGTGCTCACAATAAAAACAAGCATTGGCATAGCCAATAGGTCTCGCCTTTGGGGCCTTATAAGTGTTTAGCCAGAGCTATTGACTTTGCCAATGTCTTCAAGCTGTGCTGTAGAGAAGTGTGGCTGCTGTGCAGCATGCTGAAAAGTTATAATAAAAAAGTGTCAGAAGCATTTTTGTTACTTTATATATGGCCAAGAAAGCATTATGTAAAACTGAACGACCATATTAAAAAAAGTATTTACAATAAAAAAATTCCTCAGTTTTCTTTTGTTCTTGCAATGCTGGCAACTTGTTTCTGCCTATTGTAATGGTTGTTTGTTAAAGCTTTTTTTTTGAGGGGGCATAAACAATCGGAGGGTGAAGGTTGGGAACTAGTACCTGTATTATAACACTAGCAGCGGCCAGACACTAGGGGAGAATCAACAGATGCCAGATTCCGAGAGCAGGCTGAGGTGGTGCTGAGTGATGCTGAGGTGGTAGTGGTGGTGGTGGTGACTGTTGCGGAGACGATGCTGAGGTGATGCCGAATGATACTCAGGTCTTGCTGAGTGATACTGCTGTAGTGCTGAGTGATGCTGTGGTGGTGCTGAGTGATATTGTCTTGGCGCTGAGTGATGCTGTGGTGGTGCTGAGTGATATTGTCTTGGCGCTGAGTGATGCTGTGGTGGCGCTGAGTGATGCTGTGGTGGCCCTGAGTGATGCTGTGGTGGCCCTGAGTGATGCTGTGGTGGCCCTGAGTGATGCTGTGGTGGCCCTGAGTGATGCTGTGGTGGCCCTGAGTGATGCTGTGGTGGCCCTGAGTGATGCTGTGGTGGCGCTGAGTGATGCTGTGGTGGCGCTGAGCGATGCTGTGGTGGTGCTGAGCGATGCTGTGGTGGTGCTGAGCGATGCTGTGGTGGTGCTGAGCGATGCTGTGGTGGTGCTGGTGGTGCTGAGCGATGCTGTGGTGGTGCTGAGTCATCCTGTGGTGGTGCTGAGTGATCCTGTGGTGGTGCTTAGTGATGCAGTGTTGGCCCTGAGTGAAGCTATGGTGGTGCTGAGTGATGCTGTGGTAGCGCGGAGTGATGTTGTGCTGCTGCTGAGTAATGCTGTGGTGGCGCTGAGTGATGCTGTTGTGGCGCTAAGTGATGCTGTGGTTGCGCTGAGTAATGCTGTGGTTGCACTGAGTGATACTGTGGTTGCACTGAGTGATGCTGTGATGGCGTTGAGTGATGCTGTGATGGCGTTGAGAGATGTTGTGTTGGTGCTGAGTGATGCTGTGCTGGCTCTGATTGATGCTGTGCTGGCTCTGATTGATG
Organism: Calotriton arnoldi; assembly: GCA_963921515.1. NCBI lineage: Eukaryota > Metazoa > Chordata > Amphibia > Caudata > Salamandridae > Calotriton > Calotriton arnoldi. The sequence continues at coordinate 672,632 of CAWUFW010000197.1, read as the reverse complement.
CTGTGGTTGTGCTGAGTGATGCTGTGGTGATGCTGAGTGATGCTGTGGTGTTGCCGAGTGAGAGATAGAGTGAAGATATAATGCCCAATTAGAGAGGGTGGTGAGAGAGAAAGAGAGAGAAAGGGTGTACATAGAATAAAGAGTGGAGCGGGATAGAGAGAGAGAAAGAAGGGGAGAGAGAGTGAATGAAGGAGTTTGAAAGAGAAACAGATAAAAGGGTGAGAGAATGAAAGGCTAAAAAAGATAGAGAGGGGAGAGTTAATTAAGTAGATAGAGAATTAGAGAGGGGAGAGAGAGAGAAGGAGAGAGACAATAAGAGTGGGGGTGTGGAGTTTAAATAGAGTGAAGAAGTGACGCGGAAAAAGTAACCTTAAATATAGCTTTGTGCTTTGCGCAAATAAATATAAAAAAAAAACAGAGCGAGACAAAAATACTGGTAATTAGGCTGTGACTCCCAATATAAAACAAATAGTGATATAAGGTGAAATCAACCCACCGAAGCAATATTTCTAACTAGACAAAAAAAGCTTGCATTTCAATGCTAATCGCTGTTGTTTTTCATGTGACTGTAGTCCAGGGCCGTCAGTTGGTAATGTGAGCTGCTGCTGCGATTGAAACATCAGAGTCCAGAGAGTTAATGAGCCATGACGAGGAAATGAGGAAGAGATAGGAAACCCAGATGGCAGCTGCGCGCGTGCATGCCTTCGTGAACGCAAGCTGGTCGCCAGCCGAAAGCCAGTGGGTCTGCACTTCCAAAATCCGCTTACTAAAACTCTCGGCCAGACCAGCGCAAGCGCTGTTGCAGGCCGAGACCAAAAAACGTATGCCTGTGGACTTAGATTCCCCAAAATGCCAGAGATAGAATGTGACATCACGCAACCTTTGACCCCCAAAAAATCACAAGAATGACCCAGTGTACCAACTTGACTGTTCTGCAGCCTCTTGCTGCTCGGGGGCAAGGAACTGGAAGTCCAGAAAGGAAGCTTGCCTGTAAGAGTCTGGTCACGTGTATCTTGTGTTCCTGCTGCTGTTCCCATGCCCCCTGAGATCATGGGGTGCAAAAGCAGTGCCTGGGAGGTAGCAGCTACTACCCATGGCTACCTAGAGTGTGGCTCTCGACAGCCCTTTTTCCAGAGGAACTGCCCAACATTCTACCCTAATTTCTGGTCACATCCTTGAAGCGACCCCTAGTGTATTTCAACAGAGAGTGCATAGAAAGCAGAATGTTTTTCACAGGTAGCACAAAACCAGTGGCATTTGCATCATGTTGAGTTCTCAAGAAGAAATACGCCCTGAAATATTTCCAGCAGCAGTGTTCTAAGAAACACAACTACAGCAGAATCGTGACCGACATCAAGATGTGTCTTAGAATTTTATTGCATTTCACAAAAGAAATAAGTATTTTAAGACTTCCTGTTCCAGACTTCAGTGGTAGGTGAGAAACTGGGAACATTTCACGTGGGACAGCTGTGCTTGCACGCGCCCTGAATGCCATATTAATGTCTAGTAGGAGCAGGAGCACAGAAAGGAGGTAAACTCAAAACTACAATGCACAGAGCATATCTGTATTATGAGGAGTAAATGTGGTGAGAGCAAAGAATGAGTGAAGCTCTGTAGAAAGTAATCGCCTCCGATTTTTTACTCGTCACGCTGTCTGGTCATGGCGCTAACAAGATCACATGTGCAAAGTGAGGCGTCCCCGTCGTTTCCCTTTCTATCAGAAAATGTGCCGCATGATTTGCCTTTTCTTGCCACATAATTTTCTTAAACCTGCAGCAGAAATTTGCCCCTGCCATGCCGTATAATTCCAGTGGCCCTGCCTATACTGTTCACATACACTGCCATTAATCACCTAACAAGACTATAGCAGCAGAAACGAACAGCTCTGATGTCACATCAGAGTAAAGTATAAGTGATGGCGCCCTAGCATGACATCATGGTGCAGGCAGTCTCTTTCATGTGATCTCCCTCATCCCCCAGGCTGCACGTTGGCATGACATCACAGTCGAGGCAGTTTCTTTCATGCGATCTCTCTCATTCCCCCAAACTGCACCCTGGCGTGACGTCACAGAGCAGGCAGTCTTTCATGCGGTTTATCTCATCCCGCAGAGTGCACCCTGGCATGACGTCACACAGTCTCTTTTATCGGTCTCTCTTATCTTCCACAACCACTCGGTCTCCACAAATCACAGAGAGTGCTGGTTGGGCAGCTGTTGCATCACCCTCTAGTTAATGTTATATTATTAATTCCCCCCTCCCCCACCGCGTACCAGACTTCTGCGGTAGGCGAGAAACTGTGAACATTTCACGTGGGACAGCTGTGCTTGCACGTGCCCTGAATGCCATATTAATGTCTAGTAGGAGCAGGAGCACAGAAAGGAGGTAAACTCAAAACTACAATGCACAGAGCACATCTGTATTATGGGGAGTAAATGTGGTGAGAGCAAAGAATGAGTGAAGCTCTGTAGAAAGGAATCACTTCCGATTTTTTTTACTCGTCACGCTGTCTGTGAGCGGAGTAAAAGTTGCGGCGAAGCTCAGGGGCATTATAAGGTTCCGGTAGATTATTTGCGCAACATGAATAACAAGCACCATTGTCCCCATCAGTGTCCATTTAAAACAAGCGCGCGCGCCTCGCACGGCAGCAGGGGGAGGGGGGAGAGGAGGGGGCCTGCGCGATTCCCTTGCGGGAGCGAGCGGCGCCAGGAGCGATAATTGCTACCATATGGCGCCGCTCGCTCCCGCAAGTGAATCGCCAAACGTGCACGCGTTGCCATTGAAGGCAATGTAACGCGTGCACGTTTTTGGCTGAAAAGCCGAAGCGATCCCAAAAGGTCTTTTTGCCTACGCAGCGCATGCGCGCTGCGTAGGCGAGACCTAACAAGCTGCAAGAGGCAGAAGCTGTGGTTGTGGGAAAGGCACAGGAGATTAAGTGAACTGGGAGCAGCAGCAAGGAGAGAGCCAAAAGACAAAGTAGTGCACAGAGCAAAATTTATGGCCCACAGTGAAAGGATCCATACAGCAGGTGCAGTCTCCAGGGCAGAACAAAACAGCCCAAAGGCGGGACAAATGTGTGCTATTGACCAACAAAAATAAAGGAATTTGTAAAGGCAGACGAAAGAACCAATTGAAAGCGCTGGGCTTGTTTAAATTTAAAGCCCGTTGACTGAATACCACATGTCTCAAAGACAGCGCATGCGCTGCCTAGGTAAAACCTAAAAACACAGTAGCTGGGCCTATTCACTAGGGCAGTGGTTCTTAACCTTTTTACTTCTTTTTTTTAAGTTTCAAGAAAATGTTTATTGAAGAATATTAATATGATCACATAAAGAACAATACTTCGTACAAGCAATCATGTGTTAATGCATAAATACAGAAAGGTATAATAAGGAGTAATAATGATATACTATGCTTATTAGATTAATAAAAAGATATTATAGAGGAGGGTATGAATATGGTCATAAGCTCACAAGAAGCATAGGTAACAATCCATGTCAAAAATACATAATCTTAAAAGACATTATAGGAATGATAAATTAAGCATAACTGTAAACAAGCAATAGGAAGTCAGGGAGGCTTGGAGACTTCTTGTTGTGAGAGGTCGGGCAAAGGAGTTTTCTTCCCCCTATCCCCTAGAAATTGTGTGAAAGGATCCCAGAGGCGTAATCGTTTTGTAGCAAGAGAGATAGGGTGGACAAGTGCTGTATCAAGGCGGTGATTGTGGCATACAGCATACCACCAGGCTAAATAAGACAGTTTAAACCTTTTTACTTCTATGGAACCCCTCTTCATCATTACTGGAGCCCAGGGACCCCCACTGAATCATTTTTGGAATCCGGGGACCCCCACTAAATCATAATTGGAAGGTTTGAACCCTGGCTAAGCATTTTCGATCATTTGAAAACAATACGAAAAAAATAGACAAACAAGCATTCATGAAACAAATGCACAAATTATGAAATATTTTATTTAATTCACACAAAAATATATTTAAAAAACCTAAATTTTATTTTTAATGGGAAGGTTGGAGCTTTTCTATATTGAAGTAAGGCTACTAATCATCTTTATTATATTCTGTTTGATGCACTCAATCGAAGGATACAAACTTAATTATAGCCTCCAATTTCAAATTCCTTCGCATTTACAGAAAATTTAAAAAAAAGAATGTTACATTTTGCTTCTTTATTTATATACACTTTATCAATATTTTGATAGAAAAGGCTTTGTGGACCCCCAGGTTAAAAACCACTGCACTAAGGCATTGAGGAATACATAAAGTAGTACTCTTTTACATACTCAAACCTACCTTTGTAAATTGGCCACAAAACATCCAAATTGGGAAAGAAATGGGAATAGTCAGAAAATACTCATATACAATTAGTAAAAATAGAATTGGCTGTGCCATCTTCGCATTTTCAGTCGTAGGGAGTTGGACATTTCAGGGCCAACTACCAAAGGCATGTAAGAGTACATACTACTACAGTATCTACTGCAGTGGCACTTCTCAAAATCAGTAATTATTAAAAGATGCATCTGTATTTTTCCCAACAAATTTTAAGATTGTGTGCAAGTTCACAGGAACACAAATGTCATCGATAAGAGGAACCATGATTCTACAGTGGCAGAATAAAAAGCATTCAAACAGAATCCAGTTTCATTTAGCTGTCATGCTTCATTGGTGAAGAATCAAAGCATTGTGATTAATATTGTGTGTGCCTTCAATTTGATATACCCAAGGTTGAGAACCTGATTATTCATTGCTTGGATGTCAGATACTGAAAAACGTGGATTTAATCGAGTGCTATGGTGGACGCTGATGTGCTCCATCTGTATCAAAAAACTGAGAAAGGAGGTGGAATGGTGCTTGATGGACGCCTGCCTTTCCTGTCTGCTCTTGCCTCCCTTTGGTCGCGGTAGAGTCCAGTGCTTAATTTGTGAAAGAAAAAGTGCCAGTGCCCAAAGCTCTGCTCAGAAGCCGTAGGCCTGTGTAATTAAACATTGTTGCACTGGATACCAAGGCAGGTAGTATTTAATCCACTACAAGACACTCCCTGTCCCTTTTTATTGCTTTTGCAGGTTCCTGCTTTCTCTCTTTGTGATGGTTTTGACATCTTTCTCTTCATCTGTCTTTCTGACCTGTGTGTGTTTCCTCTCTTACACTCTGTTAATATTTGATGCAGAAAAGTAAGGGCTGGTCCCATGTTAGAAATGGGGGTATCTAGTTGGCAGTGTTATGCACTCTGTTCAAGTAGGGACCATTCCTTCTAGTTAAGGTAAGGGAGTTACACACCCAAGATAATCCCTGCTCACCCCCTTGGTAGCTTGGCACGAGCAGTCAGGCTTATCTCAGAGACAATGTGCATTTGTACATAACACACACAGTAACACAGTGAAAACACTATAAATGGATGCGTTGATATTAGCACAAAGTACCTTTGATGAGTCAAAATCCAAGACAAAAAACAGCCGCAAAGGAGAAAAGCATCAGAAAATACAGCGATGCGTCGATTCTTGAGTCCCAGGGGAATGGAGGCGTCAGTTCTGCTGCATGCAGGAGAAGTGTTGCGGCGATTCCTTACTGCGAGGGGAAGTGACACGTTGAAATCCTAAAGCTGGTCCTTTCTACAGGGTGATGCATTGGAAACTTGGTGCACAGGCGTGATGTGTGGAAATCTGGATGCGCCGGGGTCGATGCGGCAGCGGCAAAACTGGTGCTGCGTTGATTCTCCCAGCCGTGAACAGCTGCTGCATTGATCCTTCGGCCACAGAGCAGTGATACGTTGGTTTTTCGGTCACACAGCAGGGCCTGCGTCAGAGTCGGAGAGGGTTTCTTGTACGTCGGATACACTGTGCTCGAGATGCAGTGATATAGGAGCCGGCGAAAAGGAACTGTGTCGGTTCTTAGGTCGTGGCGAGGTGATGCAAGGGTTTTCGACCTCACGGCAAGCTTGCGGTGGAAAAAACAGGCGCAGACGGTCGCAGCATGGATTTTCCTCTTCTTTTTGCAGCAAAGCCACCTCCAAGGGCCCAGAAATGGAGTTGGCACCACTTGGCAGGTCAGAACTCCCAGCAGAGAAGTTCAGTGGCTACAGGAGAAGTCTTTGATGGCCCTGAGACTTCCAACAGGCGGCAAGCACACACACCCTTGGAGTACCTTGATAAAGAGGATACAAAAAGCCCAGTCCTTGTATTCTCCAAGACAGAAACAGCAACTGCAGGCCAACCTAGCAAAGCAACACAGTAAAGGGGCAGTACTCCTCCTGACAGCTCTTCAGCTCTTCTTCTTGGCAGAATCTCCTCTTAATCTAGAAGTGTTCTCAAAGTCTGGGGATATAGGTCCAATGCTTATCCCCTGTTTGGCCTTTGAAGTAGGCAGACTGCAAAGGATAGTCTTTGTAGTACACAGATCCTGCCTTGTCCTGTCTTGGCTCCAGACACACTTAAGGGGGTGGAGACCGCATTGTGAGAGGCCAGGCACAGCCCTATTCAGGTGTCAGAGACAACTCCTCCCACCACTCTAGCTCAGGATGGCCCATCAGCCTGGTGATGGGGAATCAGGATATGCAGGGCACACCTCAGCTCCCTTTGTGTGACTGTCTAGAGTGAATGCACAAACAACCCAGCTGTCAGTCTAAACCAGACATTGATTCCACAGGCAGGTAGAGGCACCATATGGCAAAGCAAGAAAATGCCCACTTTCTAAAAGTGGCATTTTCAAACACACAATTCAAATCCACCTTCTCTAAAAGATGTTTTTTAAATTCTGAGCTCAGAGAGCCCAAACTCCAAATCTTTAGCTCGTTCCAATTAAACACTTGTATGATGTTACAAGGCAGCTCCAATGACAACCTATGGGAGAGCTAGCCCTTGCAATAGTGATAAACAAAATTGCCAGTATTTCACTATCAGGACATGTAAAACACACCAGTACATGTTCTACTTTCCATATGTACCTCACCCTGCCCATGGAGCTAACTAGGACCTACCTTAGGGGTGCCATACATGCAGAAAACTGTAGTGGCAGGCTTGAGACATGTTTGCAGGGCTACTCATGTGGTTGGCACAATCAGTGCTGCAGGCCCACTAGTAGCATTTGATTTACAGGCCCTGGACACACACAATGCACTTTACTAGGGACTTACCAGTAAATCAAATATGCCAATGATGGATAACCAATTACCAGTACACTTTAGACAGAGAGCATATGCACTGTAGCACTGATCAACAGTGGTAAAGTACCCAGAGTCCTAGAGTCAACACAAACAGGTCATAGCAAATAGAAGGAAGAAGGCAAAACGTTTGGGGATAACCCTGCAAAAAGGACACGATCTAACATCCCCCAACAAAAGTACTGGTGGCCTCCACTGACAAGCAGCGGCTTAAATTGAGCACTGCCATAGGAGAGGTATTTTATTTGTAATATTTGGAAAGATTGATGGCAGAATTAACAAGGGTTGTATGTGAGAGTTGCAAGTCATGCATTATCTGTTTTTGCATATATAGGATGGGATGGGGAAAGGTTGTTTTTGATGGTGGGGGAGACTGGTACAGCATCCGGCATTCCTTTGTGTATTGAGGGTGAGAGGGTAAAGACAAGGGTTATAAGGCAGGGTGCCATGACACCTGGTATATTTTCTTCATATTTGGGTAATGGAAATTGCCAGTGGATGGTGGGGTGGATGGTAGGACACCAGGCATACATTTCTTTTAAAAGTACATCTGGTGAGGCCAGTAAAATGATTGTTTGTGGCTCTCCTATGAATTTCCTGCCTATCCAGTGCTGATCCAGGATGACCAGAATACAGGAAGAGAATGTGAGAGGCTATATGCAACATAAAATTAGACATGTGTAGCCCTTAATAACATGGAGTTTTCCACCTTGACGTACCACCTGATCTTGTAGTCAAGAAATCCTCACTCTTGTTGTCCACTTGATGTCATTTGGAACTCCTCAGTGGAAAACAGACAGAATTATAGATGGATAACAGTGAATAATGGGGATGGTTTTCACCAAGGGATTCAGAATAACATTAAATAAACAATGAGAGTGAAGCTTGAGTTGTCTATGATGTCACTTAGAACCCTAGGGCGAATAATATCCTTGTTAATCACTTTGATTCATTGTAAGAAAATGGGTTTCTTGTTGAGGGGTGAGAGACCCTACTCAAGCAGCAACCACAATTCTTGTTAGGATAAAACACATGCAAACCTGAAATTAATCTGTGCCTAACCATCTGGTAGCTTGGCACAAAAACAGTCAGGCTTAACTTAGAGGAAATGTGTAAAGCATTTATGCAGCAACTCAAACAGTAATAAAGTGAAAACACAACACAAGAAATATCAAACACCAGTTTAGAAAAATAGAGTAACATTCATTAAATTATCTGAGGCAAAAATGACAAGAATCCAATAAATAGAACCAGAGATATGTAATTATAAAGATTTAAGTGAAAATAGTTCTTAGAAGCACAAAGCGCCATCTGTGGTTATATGGTCATGCCGGGCCGGGACAAAGTCACAAATTCAGGGTGACCACCATGGAGTGCGGGCTAGATACAGGGACCAAATTAGGCCAGCTGAACAAAGTATCTTAGATCCTGGTTGCTGAGCGTTGCAAAATCCCACATTGAGGATGCATGACGCAGCAGCAGTTCTGCAAGGCCGTGGGTGGCGATGCAAGGTCAAGTGCCGGAGATGCGTCGCGCAACAGCGATTCTGATGAGGCCATTGATTTACGAAGAAAGGTCCTGAGTCATCATTGAGGATGCCATTGAAGGCTTATGATGCAAAGTCTTGCATTGGAGATGCTTCAGAGATGAGTCATGCAGCAGCGGTTCTGAGAAGCTGTGCTGGGAGGTCCTGCGTTGGGGATGTATCGTACAGCAGCAGTTCTGATGCAAAGCTGCAAGGAGATTCATCACACTGGGTTGGTTCTACCCAATAGACCACTGCTGGGCTGTAAGAGCACCTTCAGGCCCACTTTCCAAGGGTCCAGGACTGGGGTGGCACCACTTGGGGAGAAAGACGCACAATAGGCAGAGTCCAGATGCTGGGTTCAAGGAGGTTGGGGATTTTTCTATCCCTGAGGCTCTATGCAGGAGGCTATCCAACTAGCCCTTGGAGTTACTCTGATGGTCCTGGGTTCAAGATGCAGGTCCAGTCCTTCTCACTCAGGCAGAAGGGCAATAGAGTAGTAGTCATTCTTGCAGAGCAGCACAGCAGTCCTTCTGAGCCTTCCGCATGTCCGGAGGTGTACCTGGTGCCCACTTTCTAGTGTGAGAAGGTTCTGGAGGTTTTGCAACCCCAGTGGTTTTTAGTATATCCTTCCTCCTTGCCCTGGCCCCAGCTTGTGTGGGGACACACAAGATTAGTGCCAAACCCTTTGCGAGTTTGCACAGGCCGAGCCTTTGTGATATGTAAATGTGGTAGGTTACAGCTCCTCCCCCTCATCAAGTCACAGCTGGCCCATCCTGCCAACACCTATTCCCCCTTTGTCTCACTGTCTGGGAGCAATTCACAAAGACCAACTGCCAGCTACACCTAGTCGTGTGACCCAGGTTACAGGCTGCAGGCACCAAATGGTTAGGACAAGAAAATGCCAACTTTCTAAAAGTGGCATTTTCAGAATTGTGACTTAAAATCTGACTTTACCATTAACGAGGGGTTAACATTAATATTCTTTAGACACCAAACTCGGGATTCCTATCTGCTCCCAAGTGTTAGTTAGTACTTATTAAATGTAATAAGGTAACCCCAATGTTACCCTATGGGAAAGGCAGGCCTTGCAGTAGTGAAAAACAATTTAAGAGTTTTCACTAACAGCACATGTAAAACTTAAAAGCATATGTCCAACTTTTTAAATACACTGCAGCCTGCCCTATGGGGTATTTAGGGCCTACCTTAGGGGTGACTTTTATGTATTGAAAAGGAAGGTTTACGCCAAGCAAAAGATTTATTTTGGAAGACGAGGTGGCAATTTAAAACTGCTCACAAAGGCTGCAATGGCAAACCTGAGACGTGTTTAATTGGCTACTTCAGTGGGTAACGCAATTAGTGCTGCAGACCTATTAGTGTTGTTTAATTTACAGGCCCTGGATACATGTAGTAACACTTTAGTAGGGACTTATAAGGAAAATAAATGTGCTAATTGGTGTGTAATCCAATGTTATCATGTTTAAAGGAGAGAGCACAAGCACTTTAGCACTGGTCAGCTGTGGTAAAGTGCACAGAGTCCTCAAGACAGCAAAACTGAAGTCAGCAAAAACAATGGGACTGAAGGCAAAAAGTTGTGGGAAAACCACACTAAGGGTGTGAGGTCCAACACTCATCTTTATTTTTTTATTATGTATTGTATGCCACCCAAATTATCTACCCCTGCTTTCAGTAATGGGAGAGCTCCATGGTTGAACATTTTTTAAAAAGCTTGGTGTCCTACCATCTGCGCTCTCCCTACCCCCTTTACCCCACACCAAAGCTGTGCTAGAGCCAGCACTGGATTGATATGTTCTTAAAGACATCTTCTGAGCAGCCTGAAATTCCTTTATGATGTAACAACAGTGGGAAACAAATTTTGATTCCTACTGTTGCAATGTCATTCCAGTGAATAACTAGATTTAAAATCTGGTATTCATGGTAGAGCCTTCCAATTGAAACCATATATAACATATAGAATTATAGGTGGGCAACAGTGAATAACAGGGATGTTTTTCACCAAGGGGTTCTGAGTGACATCAAATTTACAACAAGAGTATAGCTTGAGTTGTCTATGCTGTCACTCTGAACCCGGAAGTGAAAAACATCCACAATGTTTGCCATTACCGAGCTACTGTTTATATTGTTCACGGCCCAACCAAACTCTCTGTCCCTGCATTCAACAGCTATGCAGGACCAGAGGAGTCATGGGGAAGCCATATCCAGAATAGCTTCACCTGCCTCCGCCGTCTACCTCGTGCAACTCTGGTATCCTGATACCAAGCACAATCTGAGCCTTCCCTCTCCGTCTCAGCCTGTGTTCTCTGCTCTGCATCAGAGCAGAGAGCTAGCATTCCTCTAAAGGCTGTCTGAGAGCCCATCACAGCAGCCTAGAATTCTTTTATGATGTAGCAGTAGTAGGAAACAAATGTAGTTCTCCTCTGTTGCTCCATCATATCAGTGACTAACCAGATTTAGAATCTAACATTCATGCTAGTGGCTCTCAGCAAGAGCCATTCATAACAAACGCGATTGCCTGCAATCCATCTATAATTCTGTATGACTACATATGATTTAAACACCACAAACTGAGTTCTCTTAACCTCAAAAAGATGAAAAACTGTGATATGCCCAAAAGGATTAAAACCTGATGCTCACTGATGTTTTTCATATGCAGCAGGCTGATGTTTTGTACAATAATTAATTCAATACAATTATAAATTCTAATTCCTGACGGTGGCTGATAGACTCATTTTGTCTTTGTTCAGCGTGTTCCAATTGTGTTGCGAAGAATCAAGGGGGTAATTTAATGAAGGTTGCACAACGCTTGTGTGGTGCTGTGCAATATCTCTGCATGCTTTTAGAATAGTACTAAACTTGACACAATGCTTTGTTCTGCTTTGTGCTATGCATAAAGCCTTAGTAAATAACCCCCATATATGCTAAAGTTTAGCTTCCCTGCAGTCTGATAAAGGTGATTTCATGTGGCATGTCCGTTTCTCTTCTAACGATTTTCTGTGTCTCCCTCTGTGGTGTCTTGGCTGAGTGCAAAGACTTTTCTTTCAGAGAAATGAAAGCCTTTCCAAGTTAAAAAAACCTCAAACAGAAATTCATGCGAGAGATAAAAAATGTGAAGACCAAACCAAGGTAACCAGGAACATTTTAATGACTAGAAACCACAAAAAGTATGGAAAAGGAAAGCATTCCCACGAATATTAAACAGGGCTAACTATATACTTAGAAGTCAAAAGGGAAGGTTAAACCCTCAAAAAGAAATTCGTTGCAGCGTGGAACTAGAATGCGTCCTCGGCCTTAAGTGTGACTGATTCACAAGTCACAGCAGTTGACTGAGTGAGGAAACTTGCATGTAGAAAAAGGCCATGCTTTAGAATAGGGTAGTACCAGAAACTAAGCCATAAAATGCAATGTCACCATATTTAGTGTAACCCATATGGTGGACATGCCACCAGCTGAGCTGAGACTGCTCCAGGTGTTTTGTCAGCTCCATGAAGGTTTGGAATAAACTCCACCACACATGGAGATGAATCAGGCTCTTAATCTAATGTGGCTGGTTCTCCACAATGTGTGGCTGAGTGCAAACAATGAATGATCACTTTGGAAATGGTAAAGTTCGAGGAAAGATTGGCATTGGGTTCTTAATATGCTGTGACTCCTCAACAGCGTGTCAGGTAGACCAGAAATTTGAACACTTAGACTATGGGAGTACATTTCTAAAGACAACATTTGGTGGCAGACATTCTACCAGTAGTAACATGCTTTGGTGGGTTCCTAATAGAGATTTTTTCATCTGAGTTGCTCCTCTCATATTTGATGCAGTGAGTTTGGTGGCTAATCCTCAGCTGAATAGTGAAACACTCTACTTATGGTGGATGTTCCACTTCCATGTTGGAGTGGGTTGTAATTTCCCTACACTAAAGAATGGAACTTTTGCCAGGAAAACTCTAGATCGGTCTCTTTGCCTTCATCACAGAGAAAGATCACTCCAACAAAATGTTATCGCAGGCTATGTCTCACTAGACATCCATGGCTCAACTAAAACAGCAGATCCCATCTCATCTTGTCACAACAGAACAGAAGTACAAATGGGGATAATGTACAATAACATCGCCTGAGCAAGCAGGCACCTCTAAAAGCCAAGAAAGACAAAAAAGACAAATGGCGACATGTATCAAATAAGCATTTTGCAATTACCAAATAGAGAGTATAACCGAATTGCTATTTGGTAATTGCTGAATGCTATGTATGTAAGGAATCGCGAAGATTTGGCGATTCCTTAATTTACCTAATAGCGATTCGGTAAATAGCGAATCACTATTAGATAATATTACTCCATTCGTTCCTATGGGCCAAAAGGCCCATAGGTGCGAATGGTTTTGCATTAGCTAATTTGCGATTACCTAATTGGTAATCGCAAATTAGGTAATGCATAGCCAAGGTTGTCCAGGGGCCTTAGGCCCCCCTGAAGCACCCTCAAGAAAATAAATGTGAACATGTAAAGTGCACACATGCATTAGGGGCATTTGTGTGTGACATGGCACTTTGAAAAATGCAGCTTTGTGCATTTTTAAAAGTTTGCACATGATTACCATTGACTCAAAGTTGATGGTAATTGCATTTTCCTAAATGCACAGTTTTCATTTGGAAAATGCTTCATGCATGTGCTGAGGCAACTGCAATTTCCGATTACCTATTTGTAGTTGCAATTTTAGGTAATCACAATTTTTGCGATTACCTAAATTGCGACTACAAAGCCTTTCATTCATCATAAAAGGCTATTTTGCATTCGCAAACGGCCGATATTACTGAATCACACCATTTGCGAATGCAAAAAACTGTCATACATGTGGCCCAAAGACTCTTACTTGAACCAACAATGAAGCCATTTGGAGATTGAGAAAAGAAAATTATTACGGGGTCAAACACATTAACAATGCTAAAAAAAACCTGGGAAATCTTCAGTGTCTGCCATAAAAATGACCTATCCTGAAACAGGCGGTGGAACTGGGTCTAAATACAGACCAGAAATTACAGTATTTTTTACTAGACTAGGAGGCAATCAGTAAAATAAAGGTGATTTCATTTGACCATTAAGAAATGTGATGATCTTGATACATATACTGTACAATATGCTAATCTAATTGCTTGTATTAAATCAAGATAGGGAATAATAACACCTGATGCACCTTGACAACAATGTAATATGTGAATAGCATTGAAATGTAATGGTGATAATCACAACAGGTGAAATTTGGTATAAATGTAGGCAGTTGTAGTTTCAGATTGAAAAAATGAAGATCAATATGTATAACCAGAATGTGATACAAATCATTATAGAGGCGTGTTGCCTTCTGAAAGTAAAAAGGTCAAAAGTTTGGAAGCATGTTTTTAAAAGTTTAAGTTCTTGCTAACTATACATACTATATTAAAGCCACCATGGTAACGTACAAATTACGGGCACTTCCAAAATGGTGTTTAATTCACACAGTTAAAGGAACAGGAAGGATATGGTCTACTGGTTGTGGAGAGAACTTAGGGGCATATTAACAACGGCCAGCGATAATTATCGCTGGCCGTGCTTAGCGTGAGGAATCCTATCGCCGGCTATCGCTGGAAATTATCGCCATGCTAGCGCTGTATTAACAACGCTTAGCGCAAAGGCGATAATTTCCCAGTGATAGCGATGTTTTCCATGGAACATCGCTGGTTTTCCAGCGATGTCCCATGGAAAACGGCGATATACTTGGCGATAGGGCCTGTGGTCTTAGCCACACAATCCACCCCCCATGTTAGGTATGCCTTAGTCAGGAATTTAGCAGACGTTAAATTCCTGCGTTAAGGCATACTTAACGCAATTTAAAATATCGCTAACCCACGTTGCTAATATGGCGATACCTGGGTTAGCGATATTTCCCCCTGTTGTTTACACAGGCACGCCCCCTTTGCATCTCATTAGCGATGCGATGGGAGGCGTGCAGAAAACGGACGCTAAGTCAGGAATCACGCGCTAGCGTGTCCTTGTTAATTCGGCGATAAAATTATCGCCGCTTTTCGTCCGAAAACGGACGCTAAAGCGGCGATAATTCATTAACGCCGCCTTGTTAATATGCCCCATAACACTTTAATACCGGGTTCAGCAGGAGTTAACACTTTGGGGTCGACTTACACGAAAGCACGGCCGAGAATCGCCGGACTGTCATCGTACTCGCTAACAGGTATGTTGCGAGGATTGAGACGGGTGATTTATTGATGGGCTAATTTGTCAGGTTCTAATAGAGAGTACAACTTATTTGATCTATCATAGGAGGAACTGATGGTGAATTTTGTGAACCGAAAATATATATGGACGGAAAGAATTGAACAGGATAGAATGTGGATACTGGTAGAACATCGACCTTAGAAACGGGTGAGACATCATGTGTATCAATTAACAATTAGAATTTAATTGTGGGGAAAACAGCGTCTGGCTGACGGGGATTTTGATAAACTGTTTATTGTCTTTAGGCGATTTCATTGACATTTAAATATCTGGCGTGGCAGATGATACTTGTTTCTATGGCCGGGACGGAAGTAGAACCGGCGTAGAGGTAATAATATGATATAATATTATGGGTCATGATTTACATTAGTATACTAACTTATGGATATTTTGTCAATTTACTAAATCGTTTGGTTTTAAATCTCCTTGAATACAGGTGGGACAAGAAAATACATTTTGTCAGTCTTACAGGTATGTTTTTTTGTGACTTGATTAGGGATCAGTGGGGCACTATCCTTTCTGGATCACGCGCACTTAAGGGTAGAGGGTAGTTCCAAACATATGAAATTGTTTTCAGAATGGCACCACGCTCTCAGGTAACAGGATATATGATTTAATTCAAACAAGACCAATATACAAATAGATCATATGGTTTATAAATAGAAAGTTCCATATAGACAATCCGTCATTAAAGAACTTGAAATGCTGATTGCATGGATTTCCACCTATCACACTTCGCCCTTATGTATTTTTTTGGAGTGGACTTCACAGATGTATTATTACACCAAACTTTACATTTTTTTAGCCCTGAAGGAGTCGTGGGGAACTCCCCTGACGAAGAAACACGTGTTGGCTGGGCACATGAAGTGATGAAAATTGAAGACAAAGACCAAGAAATTTTCGTGTTGATAATACTTACTAAATGTTGTATAATTTTGCATGTGCTTAAGACCTGTGTGGTCTTCCTAATTCTATCTAACAGAAAATAAAGATTAAATAAAAGAAAATCACCAAGACAGGAGACTTAAGGGCACATATATAAGTCCCATTCACCACCGGTGCGTCACTTTTTTTGACGCTCAGGTGGCGTAGCGCCATTTCACGTATTTACGAGGTGGCGCTAGGCCACTTAACGCTACCTTGTAATTATGCCCTTCCTGCTGCAGTCCTCTGCTCCAAAGGGGCGTGCAATGGGTGTTGCAGTGGGCGGTCCATCGCAACACCCAGTGCTTTTTGACGCTGCCCCAGATTTACATGGCTGAGGCAGAGCCAAAAATTACCACCAGGGAATACCTGTTCTTAGCATGGCAATACGAGGAGAATGATCAATTTCTCCTCGTTTTTTGCTCTTTCTATGTCTGCTGCATTCTGCAACACACAAAGGAAGAGCAAATCACCATTACTAATTGTTTATGTGCAGGAAGGTATCCCTTCCTGCACATAAAAATCATTCATGCAGGGCAGACACCCTTGCAACATGGCGACAGGGTGCCTGCTCTAGCGCTAGGCAGCTTTTTTAGTGCCAGTGCTAGGGGAAACACAGGGGTGCGCCTTATTCTTGTGAATATGGCATATCCCTGCGTTTAAAACATGTCAGAGTGCAGCGTTGCCAAGTTTGGCATAGCACCGCGCTACAACATTTTTTTGTAACTATGCCCTTTAATGTCAGGTTCCTGGTGTGCAGACCCGCTAAAATTCCTTACTGTTCCTGAACTACTGTGCAAACCAGCAGTAAGGGAACTATGTGCTTGCAGTAGTAATCTAGTGATGAATGGGGAAGGAAGAGAAACACTCACTTGACTCACTGCAACATCACCCAGTGATTGGCAGACAAATAAAAATGATTGATGCAAAGCTTAATTTGTCTAAATGAGATAAAATTAAACTCCTAATCATATCAAGACACAATACTAACTTGCTGCTTTTTCAATATCAACCCATTCTAGGGCTTGCTACACTGCTACTCAGAAAGCAAGAAAAAGTGGGATGATCTTTGTTTTAAGGCTCTTTTTCTTCCCTCAAATCAAGAACATAGTTAACGATTCAACATGCAGCTCTCCTTAACCCAAAAGTACTTCCCACTTTTCCAAATCTCTCACTCAATTGAACTGACAAGGTGTCCAATTTTGGAATGATAGGCCACTGCAATGTCATTTGCAAAAGCCTATCAAAGAATGCGCAGAACAGAGTCCAAACTGTAAGCCACACCAGCAATATATGCCAAGACCTATGGAGGTGGGATGATCAAATAGAGTTTTCTTAGAATCTTGGGAAAGCTTAACGGATCAAATGATGGACTGCAGGTTTTCATATGTTAAATCCTCGTGGGATACCCAAAGCAGGCCAAAAATGCAAAAATGATAAGGAGGCTCTATTTTCCAACATTTTCACTATTTTCTTTCTTACCTGTTCTATGGAAATTAACTTGGATTAATTAAGATTATACTGGGGCAGATGCCATGCTACATTATGACAAATATCTGGTCTACGGAAGAGGGCACATTAGAATACAAGAGTTTATGGAAGAGGATACAATGTTGGAGAAAGTGTTGTATTTTTACTTCATGAAAAGGAGGAACTTATAAAAGAGGATGCAATGGTTTAAGAGTCCTGGAAAAAAGCAAGCAATCATAGAAAAAAAACCAGAAGGAAACTAAATAGAAAATTGAGTAAAATTAGGAACCTGAGGCAGTTGAAAGATAAGAATGCATTGGTAAAGTTGAGCTGGTTTCAGGGCTCTGCCAAGAGGTGGGCCTATATGAATATATTTTTGGCTCAGAATCTAATTGGAATCGGTGGGGGAAAGAATAATGCATTATACAAATTACACGACAGGTCATAGACAATAGAGTGAGGCGCATTTTAAAGGCTCACAATGGAGATTGGTAATCCCATTGTAACATTTCTGCATACCAAAGTAATTAAAAATAAATGTAATACTATGCGATTGGGCGGCCTGTGAGACTGTGGTGGGAGCCCCCCCGGCTTGTAATGGGAAAGAGGAGCTACTCCGTGGAGCGGACGCTATGGGAGCTGCGGAGAGTGCCTGGTCTTGCGGCCCACGTTGCAGCCTGTGCCTGCGGAAGGAGGAGTGACGAAGCGGCAGCCCAGGTACATGAATGCCCAGGAGTCAGCGGAAGTGGTGGAGGGAGCTTCAGGGGTGGCCTTCTCCTCCCAAGGCGATTGATGACTGCGAGGCAGTGCAGTGGAGGCAAGATTCTGCGGGGGCTGCCGGGGCCAGCTGGCCTTGTTATACGGGCCGAGGCCTAATCCTGGAAGGTGCAGCATTCCGGGGGTGTTGGAGGTGATAGAGAGACACCCAGGGCAAGCCGAGTGAGTGTGACACAGACAATGGGGGCACCAAGAGGTAGTAAACTCCCCCCTACTGGTGATTGACTGATTGCTAGAGACCGAAGGGCTGAAGAATAGGGCTAGAAATGGTAAACGTCTGTGAAGTGGGGCTGTGTGAAGGTCTGTTGCTACTCTCTGAGAGTACATTTGGAACTGGGGCCTACCCTGAGACCATTGATGAGAAGTGGACATTGGAATTAGTATCACAGCACTACGCCATACTCAGAGGTTGTCTGCGTGGTGGGCCTAGAACAGGAGGCTGAAGGGAACCCTGGGCAGACATGTGGCAGCGTTGATGGAGTGGTGGTGCGCCCCTAGGAGCTGTTGCCTGTGGGAAGCGGCCCTCTGGGAGGTTCTGTCCCTGTGGGGGTGAAGACCTGTCGGCCATATATATAAAACATTGGGTGCTTACATGGGGTGGCCTGCAGGGATGAGTGGAACAGAGGCCTGCTGCAAGTGTTGGCCATTTTATTACTGCTGTGTCCAAGCAAGTTGCCCTCTACTGCGAACTGTGGAACTTTTACCCCGGAGGATGTCTGGGATCGGTGGTGGGATGCCCTGACCTGGGCACTAAGCGAGTGCGGAGATCTGGGAGTACAAGTGACCACAGCAGCAGGAATGCCTCACGAAGGGCTGATGCCTCTGGCCGTTCCTCGTGTGGCAGCAACTATGGAACGTACTAATATGCAGTGGTGTACAGGCCGGGATTAGATACTCTGGGAACAGTGCCCTACCCCCTTTTTTTGCAAGACTGCGCTCGATGACGACAGCGGGCTGCGCACTTTGGTGACCTGTCTTGATGCCCCTGATCTGGGAGAGATTGGAGTGTGGAGGGCACCACCACTGAACCTGGATATACATACTTTGGTACAGGGACTGGCGACTGTGCTATTATGGGTAACCCAAAGGCCAAACTGCTGACGATACAGCCCAACTCTGAATAGTCCTCCCTGGCCACGATGCCGATGACAGACACCCGGAATACCCCAGATCCCTCTATGCAACTACACTTTGATAAGGTACTATCCACCATTGCAGATACCAAGTTCACACTCCAGCAGGAGATCAGTGCAGTGTCGGTGGGGTTGGGACTGCTTCGGGCAGAACACAGCAAACTGGTGGAGCGAGTGGGCACGGTTGAAATCTCACTGAATGAGTTGCAGCCAGAACATGAGGCCCTGGACCTCAAGGTGGAAGATCTTTCAGATAGAATACGCCTCTTGGAACGGTGTGTTTAAGATGCGGAAGGCCGTAATCGTCGCAATAACATTAGAGTGGTGTGGCTCACCAAAGGAATAGAAGGATCTGACATGGTGTCTTATCTGGATAACTGGCTTCAGACGTGGGTGGCCCAAAATCATCTGACCCCCTTCTTTGCCTTGGAAAAGTCACATAGAGTGCTGGCATGCCCGTTGGTGCCTGGCCGTCCTCCCCACCCAGAGGTGGCCAGATTACTCCACTACAGGGACAGAGACATCATCCTGCAAAGAGCCAGGGCAGAGGGCCCCTTTGAAATTGAAAATGCCAAGGTGTCGACGTTTCCGGACTTTACAGCTCTGGTTCAAACACAGCATGCCTCCTTTTTGGAAGTTAAGAAGGCCCTTCATGAGGCCGGGCGGCAATGCTCATTAATGGTCCCTGCCATGCTATGGATTGTATTAGAAGGAAACACCCACTTTTGTGATGAACCTGATGCTGCTTGGGCCTGGTTGGAAGCGTACACAGCAGGGACAACCCTACCCAAGACCAAAACTAGGGCACCTGCAACCAGATCGATAACTTGGAAACATTCCAGGAGGCCCTCCCATGGACGATCCCTGAAAGAGCCATCCCCGTCTCAGGCAAAACAGGAGTGGGCGGCGGCACTGCTTGCTGTGGCTGAAATCGGCACGACTCACACACCACATGAGGAATCGGGGACTCAGTCGGAACGCGACTCGATGGCCTCGGACTTTGAGGCCTCCATACCTAATAGTGGGGCCCCACCACAGGTTACTCCTCAATCTGTAGAGGATTTGGTCTTATGACATTTAGGAAGAATACATGGACATCGTTATTCGGCCCTTGAACAGAGTCACTATTTGAGTTTTGGGGAACCCTGGGGTATCTGAAGAATTGTGCTCTCATCCCAACATGTGGGCCAGCAGCGCCCTGACAGAGTGGGTGGTGATCCAGATTGAGACACGCCTTGGCTAGCCTCTGAGCCTGGGCTCCTATCGCAATTGGGTGGGTGTGTTATCTTAGTTGCTTGTTTTCCTCAGCCTCCCTCCCCCCCCCAAGTCTTGCCCTTACCAGGGTTTTGGAGATGGCTTACTATTAACAATGTTTTTTTCTTACAGGTTTGGGTGGTTGGCCATTGCTGGACTGCTCTTGGCTTTGGAACTTTGTAGTTGGGGGTTGTTTACCCATGTCTTGGGGGATGTTATGCTTCCTTTTCTTTATTGAGGGTGGCCGGGCTGCAGGGAGGGGGGGTGAATGTATTGCCTGCAATTTTTTATCTATGGCGGACCCCAAATTCACAGTAGTTTTCATATCCTGAAATGTTAGGGGGACGTACTCAGCCTCTAAGCTTTATGCCATTTATAGTTATTTGAAGAAGCGGGGAATCTATATAGCCATGCTACAGGAAGCGCACCTTATTGACGGCGAAGTAGAATGCCTGAGACGTTATCTGGATTAGGGCGGGGACACCCTTTGTACAAACGAATTCTGTGATTGACAAGGAGGGCCGTTATATCCTGGTAAAGGGTCGACTGCTTGGTCAAGATATTAAATTAGGAAGTGCATATGGCCCTAATCAGGATCAGGTGGCTTTCCTATGAGCATTTTTGACCCAACTGGCACCCATGGCCACCCACGATTTTTTGGTAGGGGGAGATTTCAACTGTGTGGCAGACATGGTACTAGACCACTCAAACACCCCCCATGTTAGGGGCCCCTGCACATAGGATTTCAGAGGGCTTCAGGCAATGGGTGAACATTGGGAGATGGCCGACATTTGGAGAATACAGCATGGGATGGAAAGGGATTACTCATACCACTCTTATATCTATCACTTACATACTAGACTGGATATGTTTGTTTCCTCCACCAGACATAGCCACAGAGTAATGCACACTAAATATTTGGGACGTACAGTATCTGATCATAGCCCACTTCTCTTGAAGTTTAGACCAGTCAGGGATCACCCTGAAATTCCCACAAGGAGGCTCAACTCCCAATCTCAAGAAGATACATGCTTTAGGTACACCTTGGCTACCACTATTGAGGACTATTTTGCTCACAACCAGGGCTCTGCATCTTTGGTGTTGGTTGAATGAGAGGCATTCAAGGTTGTGATGAGGGGACACTCTATGGGGCACTCTGTAGGAGTGTGGAAGGAGCTTGCTAACACTCTACTCCGTCTATATACTATATTGCATGAACTGGACAATGTTGTGGGGCCGGATGACCATTCACGACCCAACTTAGGGAGGCCAATGAACTATATAACGAAACAATGTAGCGCCTACGTTGCCACGCCTATAAAGAATACATAGCCCAGGCACATGAAGAGGAGGGTAGACATGGCTCATTAGATCTGAGTCCGGAAGGACGCCCATCACCCAGGTCTGTATGGGAGATGCTACACCAGTTTATACCCCTGGTGAGATCTACATGGTATTTTGGCAATATTATGAATCCTTATACGGATGACCAGAATGATTAGATGGACATGGCCTAACAACCTTTTTAGACGGGGTGCCCCTGCGGATGCTAGACCCGTTGGCTAGAGAAGAACTAGGTGGCCCAATAACTGTCCAAGAAATTAGAGCCGCCATTAAAGGTATGGCTAATGGGAAGACTCCAGGGTCAGATTGCCTCCTGGAAGAAGTTTTTGTGACTTTTGATGGATTTTTGGCCCCCCAGTTGGAGGCCCTATATGCTGAGTCGTTGAAAAGGGGCTGTTAGAAATGGGGATCTCTAGTTGGCATAGGTATGTACCTTTGTCCAAGTAGGGACCCTTCTTCCTAGTCAGGGCAAGGGAGTAACACTCCTAAAATAACCCTGCTCACCCCCTTGGTAGCTTGGCACGAGCAGTCTGGCTTATCTCAGAGGCAGTGCGTAAAGCATTTGCACATAACCAACAGTAATACAGTGAAAACACTACAAAAGGACACACACCAGTTTAGAAAAATATCCAATTTTTTTATATATCCAAAACAAGACCAAAATGACAAAAATCCAACATAGAGTGCACTTTGCAAGAATACTTTAAAAACACAGTTCCTTGAAGTCGGTAGCTCCGTCCGGTGCTACCGCGGTGCTGTAAACAGCAGAATCCAACAGTTCCGTCTGACCTCGTCGGTCAGGGGTGTCAACAGACTCGTAAACAATACCTGTTCCGGCCGACATGGTGCAGGCCGGTCCTGGCCACCGTCGCTGTGGCGTGCGGTGCCTTCAAGTCGCGGTGCAGGCAGCGGCTCGGTAAAACCAGGGCTGCCGTGCAGAGGGAAGGCGGTGCTTGTTGCGGTGCTGACAGATCACAGTTCAGGCGACCATTGTGGGAAGCTGGCGTTGGTCAGTCTGGACTGCAGTGTGGGACGGGGCAGTGCGTCATGTGACTTACGAGCGGTGGCCCCAAGCCACGATGCGGTCACGGAAGTCGGGGTCAGCATGCAGCGATGGCGTCGGTGAGACCAGGGCGGCATAGGGAAGTGAGGCAGTGTGGTGCCCACAGATCATGGTGCAAGCAGCGGCTCGGTGGCGGCGGTCATCGTCGTCGGTGAGACCAGTGTTGTGGTGCGAGATGCGGCGGTGCACTCTGCGGTGCCTTCAGGACATGGAGCTAGCGACGGAGTCAGTGACGGAGTCGGTTGCTTTTCCCTTCTCTGTGGCAACTGAAACAATGGTTCCAGAAGCGGTACCCAGAGGTTGGTGAAGTCTTTGCAGTCCCTGAGACTTCAGAACAGGAGGCAAGCTCTACTTAAAGCCCTTGGAGATACTCAGCACAAGTAAAGAAAGTTCAGTCCAGTCCTTTCACTGCTCATGGCAGAAGCAGCAACTGCAGGCCAACCCAACAAAGCAACAACACAGCAACAACACAGCAAAGGGGCAGTACTCCTCCTGGCAACTCTTACAGCTCTTCTTCTAGGCAGGTTCCTTGATTCCAGCGAGTTCTCTAAAGTCTTTTATCTCCCTGAAACTTCCAACAGGAGGCAAGCTGTTCTTCAAGTCCTTGGAGAAAACTCTAACAGCAGGATGATGAAAGTACAATCCAGTACTTTCCATGCCCAAGACAGAAGCAGCAAGCAGCAGGCCAATACAGCAGAGCACGCAGCAAAGTGACAGTTCCTCCTGACAGCCTTTCCAGCCCTTCTTCCTGGCAGGTTCATTAGTTCAGCAGTAATCTAAAGTTCTGGGGTCTGGGCCCCGATATTTATACTCAAATTCTCTTGGGCAGAGAGTGTATGTGCTCAGCCCAAACCAGTTCTGTCCTCTCTGGTCCAGCTTCCTGGCAGGAGGTGGAGACAGCATTGTCCAAGGCAGACAAGGCCTATTCAGGTGCAAGGGAAATCTCCTCTCACCACTCTAAATGCAGACCAGGCCTATTCAGGTGCTAGTGAAAACTCCTCCCACTACTCTGAATGCAGCCCAGGTCTATTCAGCCAAGCCCTGACTCATTCAGAAAAGGCAGAACACACATCAACACCCCCCCAGTGGCTGTCTGAGAGAATGCACATCCCCAGCCCCTGTCACTCCAAAGCCAGACAGTCAATTCACAAACCCAGCAGAGGCACACAGGATGGCTAAGCAAGAACATACCTACTTTCTAAAAGTGGTATTTTCAAACACAGAACATAAAAATCATCTTTACTAAAAGATGCATTATTACATTCTGAGTCCAGGCATACTAAACTCCATTTCCCTATCTTGTCCCAATTGGAAGTTACGCTTATAAGATGTTATAAGTAAAACTCCCATTCTATCCTATGTAACAGATAGCCTTTCCATAGTGAAAAACGAAATGCACTGTAATTTACTACCAGGACATGCCACACATACCAGCACATGTTCTACCTTTAACATACACATACCCTGCCCACAGGGGTACCTTGGGCCTACCTAAGGGGTGACATATGTAAGAAAAGGGAAGATTAGGGCCTGGCAAGTGGGTGCACTCACCAGGTCGACATGGCAGTACCAAACTTCACACAGAGACTGCAGTGGCAGGTCTGAGTTATATTTACAGGCTGCCCATGGGTGTCACAATCAGTGCTGCAGGCCCACTAGCAGCAATTGTTTTACAGGCCCTGGGCACACACAGTGCACTGTACTAGGGACTTACCAGTAGATCAAATATGCCAATCATGGAATCACCAATCCATAACCACAATTTACATGGAGAGCATATGCACTTTAGCACTGAATAGCAGTGGTAAAATGCCCAGAGTCCTAAAACCAACAAAACAGGGTAAAAAACAGGAGGCCAAAAAGCAAAAAGTCTGGGGGTAAACCTGCTGAAAAAGCTAAGTCTAACAGGGGCTCACTTCCTGAATCAAGCAGAGAAGCTATAGTGATTCCCCTCCCTAAGACTAAAGACCAAAATCCCCCGTCCCTACGTTTTGCCCTTTATTCATGTTAAATATGGGTTTTAAGATCTTTAATAAAGTCCTGACACTCCGGTTGCTACATTACATGCTGATGTTGGTACATAGGGACCAAAATGGATTTATTCCAACAAGAAGCACATCCCTGACCCTCTGCAGATTATATCACGTCTTATATCACCCAGACATACTGACATACTGACATGCCCTCATGCTACTATTATGTCAATTGACCTGGAGAAGGCATTTGACTCGGTTAGACGTGATTACCTTTACGAAGTAATGTTTTGAATACAGTTTGGTGAACAATGGGTAAAATGGATCAGGCTGTTGTACGAGTCTCCCACCACGGGGTTAAGAGGGGCCACAGCGTCTCAGCCCGATATAATGTTCATAGAGGCACAAGACAGGGATGCCCGCAATTACCCCTTTTGTTTGCTCTCACCATAGAACCATTGGCTGAGCTGTTTAGAGGAGAGGGCACAGGATATGGCGTGAAGGTGGACGGTAGGGACTACTCCTTTACCTGGGTGATGCCTCCGTGGGCTCACATCAAGCCATGGACATACTGGAGGAATTTGCAATATATTCGGGTCCCCGAGTAAATAAAGCTAAGACCTTTTTTTTCACCGTAGTCAAGGGCAGTCAGAGGCCAGGCCACATACCGCTGGATCTGAGCTGGTCCCCAGCAACATTTTTTTTTTAATTAAAAATTATTTTTATTAAACATTAAACTATGCTTCAAATAGAAACAATACGATGTGCATGTTGGGTGGTTTGGCATATACAGTTATACAATAATTTCCACATTTCAGAGCTCCCAATAGCCCGCCTTTACAACCAACACAGTCTAGGGTACAGTTAGCTTGTGCGATTCCCTTTATTATCCTTGAGCCACCCCTCACACTACTGCCCGTTAGCTCCTGAATTTCGCCCAGGCCCCCCATATCTTTTCCCATTTACCTGGGCAGCCCCTGCTCTGATATATTGACTGCTCTGCCCATTGACACCAATCCAAATCGTTTTTCCATGACTCCACTGTTGGGACCTCCCCTGCACCCCATACTCGGGCAATGTTTCTTTTAGCCACTCCTCCTGCCAAGGCGAGCCAGATCTTGGCCCATTTCGGCCAGACTATCTCGCCCGTCACTCCCAGGATATGAAATCTTGCCTCCGCCGGGACCTGGGCACCCACCACCGTTGTCATCACCTGGGCCAGGCCCCTCCAGTATCTTTGAATCTTGGGGCAGGACCAGACTATGTGAAAGAATGTTCCCCTCTTGCCACAACCCCTCGCACACTCCTCAGACACACAATGTCGAATGCAGTACTGCACTGTCCTTGAAGCGTAGGACCTATGCAAAATACGGAGCTGAATTAGCCTGAATCGTGCCCTTCTAGCTATTTCTCTGGGGCTCTGCAGGGCTTCAGACCAGTCGTCGTCCTCAAGCAGACCCACGTCTGACTCCCAGGCCGCCCTTAGGGGATCCATGCAGTCTGGGGAGTTACTTACTAGCTTCCTGTATGTGAGAGATATAGCACTATCTATCATTGGATCAAGTAGAAGTCTATCTTCGAGTGGTATGTATTCTGGTAATGGATCCCCTTCCTTCAGGTGACAATGAAGTGCGTGCCGTAGTGGCAGATATCTAAAGTGCTCTCCCTCCCCCATCTGGAATTCCGTCTGTAGGCTGCTAAATTCAATCATTTTCCCTCCTCTCCAGACATCTCTCAGAAGGTCTATGCCTATAAGGCTCCATCTATTGAAGCCCTCCAGGTGCCTTACCTCACCCAGAAAATCTCCCTTCCACAGTGGGGTTTGCTCCGTAAGCTTGGCCTCCCAGCCGACCATTTTTGTTGCCTTCCGCCATGCAGTGACCACTGTCTGTATTTGTGGACGTGTTACCCTTTTTGTTTCCTGTAAAGCTCAGCCAGGTAGCTGACCTTGCCCATAGCTAGTCGGTCGACCCGATATGCCGGCTTCTCGATTGGCAAGAAGACCCACCCATTGATGTTGATGAGCTGCGTAGCCCAGTAATATTTCCTGATATCCGGGACAGCCAACTCCCCCTCGTATACCCTTGCTGTAGCTTTTTCAGTGCAATCCTGGGGCTACCAACCCCCACAACAACGTTCGTTGCTCTGACTCATCCGCCCGAAAGAAAGCTTCCGTAATCTGAAACGAAGTGTTCTGTATTGCGTACAGTAGGCGCGGGAGAGCCATCATTTTAAACAGAACTGCTCTGCCAATAAGGGAGACTGGTAAACGCCGCCAGTGAGCCGCATCCCCCCTCAACCTGTCAAGCTGCACATATACGTTTAACTACATAAACTCCTCCTCCGACTTTGTAATCCATATGCCCAGATATTTAAATGACTCTTTATGAACTAGCTCCTTACACGCCGACGTCAGGGCCGGGAGCTCACCCACCAGAGAGAATATCAAGGATGTGTCCCAGTTTATATGGTACACCAAAAGTCTGTAGTATATGGATGAGTCTATGGAATGTTTGTCGAGGCCTGTGGGCATACAACAGAATGTCGCCCGCATGGAGGGAGAAACGCTCTTCCCATCCCCCTCCTACGTCGATGCCTCCCACCAGCGGATCCCCCCTCATCCAGGAGGCCAGCGGCTCGAGCGCCAATGCGAAAAGTATCGGCAAGAATGGGCAGCCCTGTCGTGTACCCCTGTGCAGTTTGAACACTCTGGACACTCTGCCCCATTAACCCTAACTCTTGCCAGCGGGGCAGAATATAGGAGCCCTATCCAAGCCCGTAGACTCGGACCAAATCCCAGCTTGGTGAGGACGGCAAACAGGTATGGCCATTCGATACTATTGAATGCCATGTGGGCGTCGAGTGACAGGAGTGCCGCATGTTCGTCCACTTGCTTTTGGACCATATGCATTACGCCGTATAGACGTCGGAGATTCAGCCTAGAGCTTCTGTGCGGCATAAAACCGGGCTGGTCCGGGTGTATCAGGGATTGTTTTACCGGGCTCAATCTGTTTGCTATTGCCTTTGCCAACACCTTAGCCTCAAAATTCAGTAGCGAGATAGGTCTACAGGAACTACAGAGATCATGGGGTTTTCCTTTCTTTGGGATAACTACTATGGTTGCCGTCCTCAGATCTACTGGCAGTTGGCCCTCTGTCTTTGCCGCTTGAAACATATTGAGCATGTGCAGAGCAATTTTCCCCGCCACGCACTAGTATAACTCCGTGGGAAACCCATTCGGGCCCGCTGCCTTTCCAGACTGCAGATCCCTTATGGCACCTTCTATTTCTTCTATGGCCAGATCCGAGTCAGCCGCCTCCCTTTCCTCTGCACCAAGCGTCGGCAGCACCATATCCTTTAACAATTCATTGCAGTCCTCTTCCCCTCTTTTGGCCTGTAATTGATAAATCCCCTCAAAATACTTAGCAAACGCCTTAGCTATATCTGCGCCTGTCCCCCGCTGTATGCCCTCTGAGGTCCAGATTTCAGAGACCCAATTATGACTCCTATCCCTTCTTTCCAACCATGCGATTACTTTATTGGCTTTGTCGCCCAAGTCATATATACGCCTTTGCGTTGCTATCGCATGCGTACGGGCCGCATTTTCTTCCAGATCTCTGAGTTCTTTTTGTTTGAGCTTAAGTGCGTGTTGACGTCCTGTACCATCACCGAGATCTGACCCCATCTCTAATTCGAGTTTCGCTATCTCTTGTCCCAGACTATCACACTGCGCGCGTTTTTCTTTGCGCTTAGCCCCGGTTGTCGCCTGTACGAAATCCCTGGCAACCACCTTATATGCCTCCCAGAGTATGCTATTTGACTGCACGGAGCCCATGTTTTCTACAAAGTACTGTTCTGTGCGTTCCTCGAACTGTTCCCTAAACTTGTGGTCTCTAAATAGATAGGAGTCCAGCCACGGTGGGAGTGAAGGAAATGGCCCGAATCGGGTCACCAATGACCACCTCTTTGCCTTCCACTAAAATGAAGAGTCGGTCAGACAGTAGAGAATACAAACCAATAATAGTTTATTCAGAATAAACTCAGAGCAGAGCCCCCTCCGGAACCCCCACCACTCTGATATTGTTCCTGCGGGCCCTCCCTTCTTGATCTTCCAGCTTCAGGGCCATTTGTTTGTGTTGATGAGCCAGTTGCTCTTTCTTCCAGTTTGCGTGTGGTGGATTGTAGTTCCGTAATGCTTGTTTCGGCTGTGGTAACTCTCTGCGAGGTCTTGTGCATGTCTGCTCCTATTAGGCTCATCTCTATTGTGACCTTGTCAATATTCGTCTCTAAGGTCAAACCCAGGACTTTAATGGCCGCCATTATTGCTCCGAGAGAGGATTCTGCTGTTCCCTCCTTGTTGCCATTTGCTCCTTCCTCTGATGTTGGTTGTCACGGGACCGCGTATTTATACAACTTATTGGATTGTACTGGTGGGACTGCTTTCGGCTTCATTATGGTGGGATTCACGGCTGTCAGGGACTCGTGCTGGGATGGTGCTCTTCGTCCTTATATCTAACTTTCACCTTCACTCCAGTCCCTTAGCCGGATTTCCAGTCCCCCCGTGCAACCTGTGCGTCTGCCGCATGCGTAGTCTGAATGCGCCAGATGGTCTTTCCTTTGCCCCTTCTGTAGCCTTGTAGTCTACAACTAATAAGTACTCGATGTTCTTTAATCGGTATCACCTGATCGTTGTGTACTTATAAGGCCCCTGCGTCACGATATTTAGGGAGGGGGGCCCTGCCCAATCCCCTTAGCCACAGTGATATACTTTTGGACCAACTTGTGCTGTGGCCCCGATCGCCTCCCGCATCGATCTTGGGATGGGGTCCTCCCCGTTCTTATTCCTGGTGTGGTGGGTTGTTTGCCCCGGGCTCCCCCTTTAGTGTTGCCTCAAACACATAGGGGCCCTCCCTGTCCATGAGTTACTACAATTACCTCCTGGCGTGTAGGTTTCTTTGGCCGAGCTATTTGCCGGTCCACCAGCAGCCCGTTAATGGCACCAACTTGGGGGGGTACACCTCTGCCACCCAGCCCGTTCAGTCTGGGCACTCATCGCCTGTGGACCCCCGCACTGCCGATATCTCTGTATGCGTCCACCCAGGGGTCCGCACTCGGGTTGCTGTCTCGTGGTTCTCACCCGGGACCTACGCAGCCTCCTCACCGCCTCCCTTGGGCCGTGTTCTTCGTCGCTGCCGCTCGCCTCCACCCAGCGTCTTGAAACCTTACCAAGTGGGAGCGGCAGACAATTGCAGGATCTCTGGAGCCCCGCCTGGATGGCTCACACCTCCGCTCGATCATTTCACCTCCTCGCGGTCGGGATTACACAGTCCGCCCTGGGTGCGCTGAACAAGGGGCACCGCCCAACGCCTCTGTGGCTCTCTGAGTCCTCCGGCTGGTCAGGCCTGTCGCTGTCCCACTCGCTTATTTCGTGACGCAGGCCCCGCCGCTGGTCGCCAGACCCGGGTTTAATTTCTTCGTTGCTTTATGCTCGGTTCAGACACCGCATCCGCCGGATTATATACAGATTTTCCAGGCTTTCGTAGAGGCCCCTGCGGAGCACTCACTCTACGCTGCCATCTTGGCTGGCGCCAAACCATGCCCCGACAACATTTAAGTACCTGGGAATGCAAGTGTTCCCCTTGCTAGACGATTTGAGAGAGGTGAACCTGGGGGTGCCCTTACATCTCTTAAATCATGTATCCCATTCTGGTGGTCATTGAAACTGCCCATTATGGCAAGTATTTCTTTATCAAAAATGGTTATGTTACCAAGGCTGTTATATTTCTTTGCCAACCTCCCAGTCAAAATCCCTGGTTTAAACAGTTGGACACATTCTTAGAGACCTGGTATGGGATGGTGGTCGACATAGGGTGTCACTGGAGACTCTTAGACGCTCTCCCAACCACGGTGGCTTGGGAGCACCTGATTTTGAACTTTATTATTTAGCCACCCAGCTGCAGTGGGTGGCACAATGGCTGGCTGGTACTGACCATGAAGAGATGGGCCAGACAGGTAGACTTACCCCTCAGGGTACTGGCAAAACTTCTGACTCAGAAGGTTGACCTCCCGCAGCCAAGGGTTCTGTTGCCTGTGGCACTAGAGTGTTGTAAACGATGTCTATGAAGAACGGCAAGGATCCCATTATATGCCCCGGCGTTACCATTGCTATGGTTCCCACATTGAGATCCGACCACATTTTATAGAGCCCAGCAGCTTAAGGCATGGTCGGATGCTGGACTACTGACGGTGGGTGACTGTTTTCAGTTGGGAACATTAATTCCACTGTTAGACTTATTGGCACACTATGTGTTACCCACAGGCCAGTTCCTGACCGATGAGGCTCTAACGCAATTGTTCAGTGGCCTATGATCCAGTGCTAGAGAGGAACCTAGGACCCACACGGTGTTACAGCTATTGTTGACCATGGGTAATAAACAGCACCTAGTGAAGTGGTTCTATAGAGCTATGTTGGAAATGGGCAGAAGATAGACCCCTTCTGTCTCTGAGGGCCAGATGGGGAGCTTTGTTGGGGTGTGACTTGCCAGGCAGTGAATGGACGAGGGTTCTGGCATATCCCAAGCAGATATCAATGAATATGTGGGTGAAATTTACCCAGTTTAACTATTTGTACATGACTTATCTAACACTACATAGACTTCAGGCCATAGAGGGGGAGGACCTCGACCATGCCCTAGATATGCAGAACTGGACGCGGGCTTTGAACATATGACTTGGAGCCACCCCATCCTTCGCCTGTTTTGGGGTAGAGTAATGCGTAGGTTGACCTGTACACTGGGCCGCGCAATTGCTTGTTCCTTGGACATATGCCTGTTAGGACTCTTCCTGAGACCCAGGTCAAAGAAAGTGGGCTCCTGATTTTTGGATTTGGCTCTGGCAATGATGCTTAGCATTAGTATGGAAATCGGAAATGAGCCCACGGTTGGAGTTTTGGGAGCAGGATGTTACGATATGGGCCAGGGTGGAGGAGAGAGCACTCCTTCTGGAGCTTAACAGGGGAGTGCGTAGACGCCCCATTGCAGAGTTGTGGTCGGAGATACTTGGGAACTGGGAAAGGCAGAATGAAGACATTGAGAGTGCCACTGAGGATGATGAGGATAGGATTGAGGGGGAGGTGGGGTAACCCTTCATGGTATTCAGCAAACATGAGGACTACGCACTAGTGGGTATTCTGTATTGCAATCCCTGGTCTATACGTTTGACTTTATAAAGTTGGCACTACATCCGTCCCTATCCTGGTGCCCACACCCGAGGGCATAGATGGTGCACTGTAATGTGATATAATACTTTACTTACACTCCCGCCTCCCTGCCATGCTCGTCCCTTTCATCCTGCAGTGGACAACGACTGCTGAAGCACAACACCCCTGCACGAGCCCCCAATATGGAGTGATGAAGACTCCTCCAAAGGCGTTAGGGTTTGCTATGGTTGTTACTACATGTTTATTCTTTTGAAAGGCCTCTACAATAACTCCCATTACAGGCACATATGGAGCACTGCAAAGCGGTGGATAACCTTACACAGTCTCTTGGCACACCGGAAACTCCCACAGGTGTCCTTTACATACAGGGATTATAGGCGAGAGACAGTAAGGCATCTCGTTAGATAAGACTGACAGGCGTGAATAGTGATCCATGGGAATCTTTGGACCCCTTTTGTACCGGAGATTTACTCAGTCACCATATACAGGCCACTAGTGGTAGGGGAAATGCATGGTTCGCCCTTTTACAACCTTGTTGGTGCTGCATCTGGGGTCATTTCATGTACTTGTAACTACGGCAGAACTGGTTGAATTCTTCCTTGTAAAGTGCTACCAATATATTATTGTAATGTATATTGTAAAATGCCAACAACGATATGTTTAAAAAAAAAAAAAAAGTTAATACTCTACAGATAGATGTGTATGTTGTACTGAGAGGCAAAATGTACTGCGAACAACGAAAATCCGTCCACAAATGGTTGAAAAAAGTTTTGCATAGATTCAGAGGAAACGTTTTTGATAATTTTGATGTTTTAAAATATCATCAAAGCGAACAAAAGATGCTTGCCAAGTTTTCCAAACGAAGATATCATAAATGCTAGAAAAAAGCACAGCACAGAGTGAGAAATATTTCACTACAAAGCAGACAGCAAATAAACGATTCGGCTGAGAACGCAGAAACAACTATATTAATTATACCATTTAAGTAACAGTCCTACAAAATAGTTAACATCCTCAGCAGTAATTGAAACATTTTGGAAAATGATGCAATGTTGCACTCACTCATTAAGTAGCAAACAAACCATTGTGGTTTACACCCCAGCAAACCCTTCAGAATTAATTCATTGAGCGAACGTACCAATGAAAAAGACAACCGATAGGGAGCTTAAAAAGCACATTTTCCTGTCTCCAATGTAATAACCTCAACAACGTAATTAATAGACCGGAAATTACACAGCTGATATCTGGTCATAAAATTCAATTACAGGAAAACATAAACCGCTGATAACGAGGAAAAAAGCACATTTCCCTGTCTCCAACGTAATAACGTCCAACAACCTAATTAAAAGGCCAGAAATAATACACCTATTATCTGTTCAAAAATTCAACTTAAACATTATGCAACATGATGTCATGAAAAAGTAAAATAGCAACTTAAATGTTCGTGTTGAAAAAGCTATATTGAGCAGACCACGAAACATGAAAGTTACAATTAATGATTATAAAGCCGAAATACCACGAGATATATGTATGTAAGTTCTACTTAACATTTTGTAAAAAAGGAAACACAGTTTTCATAACTGAAATTTTAGGGGTGTGAAGCATTTCTACCTACACTGCGGGATGATGTCACCACGTGGAAACATCTTCAGGCAATCTACCTGCGGGGATAGATTCAATCAATCAATCACGGCATTTATAGAGCGCGCTACTCACCCGGGAGGGTCTCAAGGCGCTGGGGGAGGGGGTAACTTACTGCTCGAACAGCCAGGTCTTGAGCTGCTTCCTGAAGGAGAGATGGTCCTGGGTTCGCCGAAGGTGAGTGGGGAGGGAGTTCCAGGTCTTGGCTGCCAGGTAGGAGAAGGATCTTCCTCCGGCGGTGGCTCTGCGGATGCGTGGTACGGTGGCGAGGGCGTGGCTGGTTGATCGTAGCTGGCGGGTGGGCGTGTAGAAGGTCATGCGGTCGTTGAGGTACTTGGGGCCCAGGTCGTGGAGGGCCTTGTGTGCGTGGGTGAGGAGTCTGAACGTGATTCTCTTGCTGACGGGGAGCCAGTGCAGGTCTTTCAGGTGTCCGGTGATGTGGCTGTGTCGGGGGATGTCCAGGATGAGTCGTGCGGAGGCGTTCTGGATGCGCTGGAGTCTTTTTTGAAGTTTGGCTGTGGTTCCGGCGTAGAGGGTGTTCCCATAGTCCAGTCGGCTGGTGACGAGTGCCTGGGTGACGGTCTTCCTGGTTTCAGTGGGGATCCATCTGAAGATCTTGCGGAGCATGCGCAGGGTGTTGAAGCACGAAGATGAGACGGCGTTGACTTGTCTGGTCATCGACAGGGAGGAGTCCAGGATGAAGCCCAGGTTGCGTGCGTGGTCCGTTGGCTTGGGCGGTGCCCAGGGCCGGGGGCCACCAAGAGTCGTCCCAGGCGGAGGGTGATGAACCCAGGATGAGGACTTCCGTCTTGTCTGAGTTCAGTTTAAGGCGGCTGTTCCTCATCCAGTCGGCGACGTCTCTCATCCCGTCGTGTAGGTTGGCTCTGGCGGTGGTGGGGTCGTTGGTGAGGGAGAGGATCAGCTGGGTGTCGTCGGCGTAGGAGATGATGTTGAGGTTGTGTTGGCGTGCGATGGCTGCGAGGGGGCTCATGTAGACGTTGAAGAGGGTTGGACTGAGTGAGGATCCTTGTGGAACGCCGCAGATGACTTCGGTGGCCTCGGATCTGAACGGGGGAGGCGGACTCTCTGGGTTCTTCCGGCGAGGAACGAGATGATCCATTCCAGTGCTTTCTCTCGGATTCCGATGTTGCTGAGGCGCTTCACTAGGGTGCGGTGGCAGACGGTGTCGAACGCCGCGGAGAGGTCCAAGAGGATGAGGGCTGCTGTTTCCCCGTTGTCGGTTAGGGTTCTGATGTCGTCGGTGGCTGCGATAAGGGCGGTCTCGGTGCTGTGGTTGGCCCGAAACCCGGACTGCGAGGGGTCGAGGATCCATTCGTCTCGAGGAAGGCGGCAAGCTGTCTGTTGACGGTCTTCTCGATGACTTTGGCCGGAAACGGAAGGAGCGAGATGGGACGGTAGTTCTTGAGGTCGGTGGGGTCCGCCGTTGGTTTCTTCAGGAGGGCGGTAAGCTCGGCGTGCTTCCAGCTCTCCGGGAAGGTGGCGGTGTGGAAGGAGGAGTTGATGATGTCCCGGAGATGGGGTGCGATGGTGGCGTCGGCTTTGTTGAAGACGTGGTGTGGGCAGGGGTCGGTTGGTGATCCGGAGTGGATGGAGTTCATCGTGCGGGTGGTGTCTTCGGTGCTGATCGGGGTCCAGTTGCAGAGGGTGGTGGTGGCGGGCGTTGGTTCGGCGGTAGGGTGCGTGGTCTGTGCGTCGAAGCTGTTATGTATGTCGGTGATCTTGCGGTGGAAGAACGCGGCGAGTGAGTTGCAGAGGTCTTGCGAGGGGGTGATGTCGTTGTTTCCGGCGCTGGGGTTGGAGAACTCTTTGACGATGCTGAAAAGTTCCTTGCTGTCGTGGGCGTTGTTGTCCAGTCGTTCTTTGAGTGCCGACTTCTTGGTGGCACGGATCAGCTGGTGGTGTTTGCGGGTGGCGTGCTTGAGGGCGGTCCTGTTGTCTGTGGTCTGGTCGAGTCGCCAGGCTTTCTCGAGAGTGCGGCAGTTCTTCTTGGATTCCTTGAGTTCGTTGGTGAACCAAGGGGTTTTCTTGCTTCCGGGTCTGCTGGGAGGGTTTTTTAGTGGTGCGAGGTCGTCGGCGCAGGCGGTCAGCCACTTGGCGAGGTTGCTGGCTGCTTCGTTTGGGTCCGTTGTGTTGGTGGGTGTGTTCTGGCTGAGGGAGGCGGTGAGCTGCTCGGCGGTGATCTTGCTCCAGCTCCGGCGGGGAACCTGTTGCGGGTGGTGGTGGGTCGCAGTCTTTCTGAAGCTGAAGTGGACGCAGCTGTGGTCGGTCCAGTGGAGTCCGGTGGCGTGGCTGAAGGAGATGTGCTTGCTGGAAGAGAAGACGGGGTCGAGCGTGTGGCCGGCGTAGTGGGTGGGCGTGTTCACCAGTTGCTTGAGTCCGAGGTTGGCGAGGTTGTCCAGCAGGGCGGTGGTGTTTCTGTCGTTGTTGTTCTCCAGGTGGAAGTTGAGGTCCCCTAGGAGGATGTAGTCGGCGGAGGGCATGGCGTGCGGGCTGATGAAGTCTGCGATGTCTTCGCTGAATAGTGTGCGTGGTCCCGGGGGTCTGTAGATGAGGGTGCCTCGGAGGGTGGTCTTGGGGTCAGTGTGTATCTGGAAGTGTAGGTGTTCGGCGGCGGTGAAGGTCTCGTCGGAGTTAGTCGAGATGCGGATGGTGTTCTTGTGTACGATGGCGATGCCTCCTCCCGTCTGGTTGACGCGGTCCTTCCGGGTGATCTTGTATCCGTCCGGGATGGCTATGGCGATGTCGGGCGCTGAGGAGGCGTTCATCCAGGTTTCGGTGAGGAAGGCGACGTCCGGTGCTGTTGCGTCGAGCAGGTCCCAGAGTTCCACGGCGTGCCTGTGGACGGAGCGGGTGTTCAACAGGATGCATTTCAGGTGGTTGCTGCTGGTGCTCGACTTGGCGGGGGTGGTGCAGGTCCGGGAGCAGGTGAATCGGCAGGCTTGGCAGGTGAAGGGTCCGTGGGTGCGTCTCGGGGAGGCTCGGTAGCAGGCAGGGTTCCGGCCGGCATTGAGTGCGGTGAGGGTGGCGGCGTCGTAGGTCCGTCGAGTAGTGTTGCATCGGTGGGATCCAGGGGTCCTGGCGCTGGGCGCGTGCCAGGCGCGGACGGGCGCAGACGGGCTTACCTTTGGCGCACCTTCGGCGCTCCGTCGGTGCTCCCGCTGCGCGCGGCCGCTGCGCGGTCGCTCAGGGGGCGTCATAAGTAAGGAGCCGGGAGGGAGGAGCAGCTGGGTGGCGGGAGCGGGGCGGCGAATGGAATCACGGGGGGCGGGGCCGCAGTGGCGGGAAAGTCCCAGGAGCAGCGGGAAAGTCCCAGGAGCAGCGGGAAAGTCCCAGGAGCAGCGGGCAGCGGGAAAGTCCCAGGAGCAGCGGGCAGCGAGCGAAGGAATCTGCAGGCAGGAGGCGACAAGGCAGGCAGGAGCGGCAGCAGTGAGTGGGGCGACCAAGCCCTGTGGAGGGCAGAGCGGTCACACTCTGTGGTCCCCTACGGTCCCCTTAAGTAAGGAGCCGGGAGGGAGGAGCAGCTGGGTGGCGGGAGCGGGGCGGCGAATGGAATCACGGGGGGGCGGGGCCGCAGTGGCGGGAAAGTCCCAGGAGCAGCGGGAAAGTCCCAGGAGCAGCGGGAAAGTCCCAGGAGCAGCGGGCAGCGAGCGAAGGAATCTGCAGGCAGGAGGCGACAAGGCAGGCAGGAGCGGCAGCAGTGAGTGGGGCGACCAAGCCCTGTGGAGGGCAGAGCGGTCACATTGTTAGGAATCAATGTCCCGGAAAGGATTCAACACGTCAAAGTTATTCTGACTAATTCCCAGTGGAAAATCTGCATTCTCACTAAAATAGTGGAATGACTCAAAGATAGTTCAAATAATATGAGGCAGTAGGCATCTGTACTTCTGTAAATTAACAAGCATTGGCAAAGCCAACAGGATTGACATGGGCTTCCAGTCTTTTGGCTTTGCCAATGCTTGTTTTACTTTGCCATCGTTTTCACAAAACTTAATTGTTTGTACATCTGCGGAACCTCAATATCATAAAAAATAAACATTGGCTACAAACAAAAATATATTTCGGTTTTAAAAAGCACATATTGTTTTAGTAGGTCTCGACACTGAAGAGAACTACTTTTTGTGCGGATGTGGACTTTGTGAGCCAGCCAATCTCTGAAGTGTTAGTTAAATAAAAGTCTTCTCTAACACCAAGTTTTATCCGAGACTTATATTAACACAAATTTTGTTCATTATGTCTGTTTATTAAGACCCAAAATGATCGTGCCATAAATGATAGACTTTATACAGATTATTATAAAGTAGTGTTCTGAATGAAGATGAAGTAATCTCCGAAATGCATAGAGCAATATTGTCTTGAAATGAATTGAAACAAGCAGGAACAACGTTTTATTGATACTTGCTGTTGAAGAATTCCTCTAAAATTCATATGAAATAGTTATTTAACAAAATACTTAGTTTAGATGAAGGGGGCTGTTTAATTTGAGTTGAGGTAGCTGGGTGTCCACCACAAGTAATAAAGTCACTGTCTTGTTAGATCCAGGGAAAGACTTCAGTAATTTAAACCTGTGCGCAACCGCTGGTAGCTGTGACACAGAGCAGACAAGTTTAACTTACAGAAAATGTGTAAAGCATTTAGAAGTACCAAAACTGTTGTAAAGTTTAAAACGCAACACAATAAATATCCCACTCCAATTTATTAAAATCAAGAAAAAATTAATAAGCAATATGACAAAAATCCAATAAATGAACAGGAGATACAAATTTATAAAGATTTAAGGGAAAATAGTACAAAAAACCACAAAGCGCCAATGATAGTCAATGGTCGGAGTAGGCTGAGATCTAAACACAATTTGAGGCCAATTGCGAGGGAGAGCGGGTTGGATACATCAAGTAGGCTGGCCCCACATGGCCTAGAAGTAGGGAAGTTCAAAAACGTTTCTAAGTTCCAACTTGAAATGAGACTTTGTTGTTTTTCTGAGGAAAAACTCTTCTCCATGTGGGGAAAAAAACTGACATTCAATCTGATGATTTAAACTGCATGTCAGATACTCTTCACAGTCGGTCCCTTTAAGTTCAGGAGCAAAGGTTTTGAGAAATTTCCCAAATTTCTTTTGGATGCCTAAATGCCACAGGAGTACACTTTCAAGGCCCCCAGGGCCACAGTCGGAGCAGTTAGAGTCTCTCAGGGGGGCGGCAGAGTGCAACAGCAAATACCAGTCCAGGTCAAGCTGCCACTGGTCAGCTAGGTCTCTTCACTGGAAT
The DNA here is from genome assembly GCA_963921515.1 of Calotriton arnoldi. Classification (NCBI taxonomy): domain Eukaryota; kingdom Metazoa; phylum Chordata; class Amphibia; order Caudata; family Salamandridae; genus Calotriton; species Calotriton arnoldi. The sequence goes on along the minus strand of CAWUFW010000197.1, from coordinate 633,584 downwards.
GTTATCTTCGGCCTATTTTATGTTCATGGAGCCACCCAGGGGATCAGCCATGTGATTGTTGGAGATCGTTCTGTCCTTGGATTTCAAGTGTAAGGGGGTACAACCTCCTTAGGTCCTTCTCACAGGTCACAGATCTCAAGTACAGCAGGTTCAGTTTGCACGCTATCCTTTCATAAGTCCAGCAGTGTTCTGACTGGTTGAGGGTCCAACTTTGCAGAGTTCATCAGTCTGTGGGTGGAGGATAACCTAAACACTTCTAGTTCCTCTCTGACCAATACAGACCAGGTTCCCAGGCCCTGACCTACCCACTTTTGTAGTCGTTTCTGTTTGTTTTACATCACACAGGTTCAAAATGTAGAGTGCCTGGGCAAACCCGAAATGGCAAAAATCTTTGGCCACACTAAATTTGGGCTCTGATGCTGGCCGTATGAGTGGGGAGTGCACTTTGGTAATTCCTAGTGACCGCCCACATCTAACATTAGTATCCAGTTTGAAGCAGGCATTATAACTACAACAAACCCAGAGACAGAAGTCTGGTTCGACAAGTGCAGAGTCTTTCAGCAACCAGACAACAGACAAGGGTTTCACAAGAACTGCCCTGACATCCTGCTTTTTTCTTTTTAAGTGTGCCAAAGTATTACATATAGCTCAACAAACCTATCAGGCAGGATCTAACGCTGTGGTGCCAACTGAGGGCCATATTATCAAGAACGGGCGATAACATTATCGCCACTTTAGCGGCAGGAAACTGCCGCTAAAGCGGCGATAAGGGGCTTGATAATATGCCTTATAGAATTCCAATAGAAGCCCAGGTTTGATGTCCTTCACACCAGAACCTGGGCTTCTATTGGAATTCTATAGGGCATATTATCAAGCCCCTTATCGCCGCTTTACCGGCAGTTTCCTGCCGCTAAAACGGCGATAATGTTATCGCCCGTTCTTGATAATATGGCCCTGAATGTCCACAACCTTCACCCTGCATATTCTATTGAGCTCAGAGGTGTCCCTTCTGACTATTTAGGTCAGGCTATTGTGTGCTCCTGCTAGAAGTTTTACACCTTATTCATGTCTTATTCAGGCCAAGTACATGCTGAAACAAACTGGAGAGTTAATGCAAAATAGCCTCCAGCAGTTTAAGGCAGGGGAAATGTAACATTTTTTAATGTTACTTTCCCTTAATATTTTTTTTAAATCAGACTTCACCATTGAATTGGATTTTTAATAACTATTAAATAATAGTTCTTTAATTATTTTTCTAGCTTGTCTCATTTTTGTGATACAGTATTTACATTCTAATCTGATTTTCTACATAGGATAGCTAGGACAGCTGCCACAGTGAAAATACGGCCTTGTCACTGTAAGGACATGTTAACTTTAATTTTCTACATGCCCCACTTTTAAATACAATGCACCTTGCCATATGGGCCACAAGGCCTACCTAGAGGAGACTTACAAATATTTAAAAGGGAGGTATTTACCCATCAAAAAGGGGTATTTTAACAGGTGCACTGCAGGTTTATTCTGCAGCCACCAGGCTACAATGGTAGGCCTGATACCATGGTTTCCTTGTCACACTAGTAGATGACACACTAAGGGTTGCAGTCCACAGGCCACATGTAACTTTACATGCCATGGGTGCTGTTAGAAATGGGATTTCTGGTTGGCTAAGGCTTGCGCCAAAGCCAGGCAGAAACCACCACTCTAGTCAGGGCAAGGGAGTTACACGCTGAAGATAATCCTTGCTCACCCCCTTGGTAGCTTGGCACGAGCAGTCAGGCTTATCCCAGAGGCAATGTGTAAAGCGTTTGCGCAACACACACACAGCAGCAACACACTAGGCACACCACAAAAGAAACTCTACACAAGGTTATATAAAAATAGCCTTTGCATTATCATAAACACATTAGAAACATAATCACACATTTACACTGTGCCAACTGGCACTGGCAATATTCACAGGGGATTATATACAGGACCAGGCCAATCGGGCCATGGTCAGAACTATCAGAACAGGTAAGTAAATATAAAACACAACCAGTAACTACTGGTACAATAATGACCTAAGCATTATCAGTCACCTTAGACACCATCCTAAAATATCATAGCATGACATTAGGCATATCCACATTAGGCCCAAACCTCATTAGCATAAACACATTACGCACTAGGCCTCACCAGCATAAACACATTATACATAAACATCCTAAACATAAACACATTATGTCATAGGCATCACAAGCATAAATCAAATTACGCAATCACATTAGGGCCTTGCGCCCTACCAACATAAAACTGACCCCCTGGCCAACTGGCCTTTCGCTGGGGCTCAAATGCCCTCTGTCCCAAAATGTCAGGGCTGGCTGCCAATGCAGCAGAATTCACAAGTGCGCAATTGCGCTGGCCTAAACGTTGCAGCTGCCACTAATTGCTGTGCAGCTGTGAACATCACTGTAGGCATGGGCACTGACTATGCCCTCTGGGTGGGTCCCCACTAGGACTCTTTCAACAAATGTAGCCCAATGTTGCAGCTGCCTGCACTGGTGCGGTGCATCTGGGAATAACCAACAAGGCCTGGCACCACTGTGCCTCTCCTGTCCCACTCAGGGACTTCTATCAAAAAGAAATGCTGCCAAATATTGCAGCTGCCCGCGCTGGTGCGGCGCAGCTGTGCATAAAGTAAAGAGGCCCTGGCACGACTGTGCCCTCGGGGCCCCCACAGGGACTCTCTGAATCAAAATTGCCCCCATTGTTGCAGCTGCCCTCTATCAGGCGGGGCAGCTGTAGAAAAATACATCAGGAGGCCCTGGCGCGCTGGGGCCCTGCTCTGGGGCTCTATAAAACAAATTGCCCCCATCATTGGAGCGGCCAGCTCTCCTGCGGGTCCGCTCGGGGAAAAAGGCACCGGCACTGTGCCTTGATCTTGCTCCCCCCCAGCCATCCCCACTCACCGGCCTCTCTGCTTTGGGGAAGTCTCCTGACTTCGCTGGGGCTAGGACGGGCACCGGCAGTGTGCTGGGATCGGCCCTGCTCTCACCGGCGCAGCAACCCGGGGGGCTCTCTCTGCTCATAAGAGCCCCGCCTGAAATCCAGCCGCACTCTGCAGCTCCCACATAGGCGGGGTGGGCTCCCGCCTGCCTTCATCCTCTTCTTGTGGCACCGGGGCTCCCAACAGCTCACGGGAGCCCCGCTCGGGCCAGCAACTCCGGCACCTCACTTCCGGCCATACGTAGCAGGCCCCGCCCCAAGTCAGGCGAACTCTGCCTAGCTTCCGGGTCGGCGGCCTTTCTCGATCGGGCCGCGGCGGTTATTTCCTTTGCAGCGCCACAGTGCGGGGTGGGCACCCGCCGTGAATAATATCCAAAAGCGGGGTGGGCACCCGCTATAAAATAAAGATAATTGCGGCATAAAAGCGGGGTGGGCTCCTGCCTCATCGGCAACGTGGGGGGAATCCCTACACCGGGGATTCCCTCCTCCACGGGCAGTGCGGCGAAGCCCACGCACTCCTCTTCTTTTGGGCAGATTAAAAGATAGCGCTCCCTAGGCGCTAGGAGTCCTTAAGGTCCTGGACAATTAAAGAAATGCACTCACTGGGCGCAAGAGTCTTCCAGGGTCCATGGGGCATAGCGGGGCCCAGGGAGGCCAGCACACAGGGCCCTCCAGCATGGAGGTAAGCCCCCATGGCGGTTCCTCCTGGGCCCCAGCAGCAGCAAGCCCCAGCAAGTCAGGAACAGCACAAGCACCAAAAAACATGGGGTCACAGCCCTTACATTTATACCACTTCTCTCCTTTGTCTGCAGTGCAGGGCTTGGGGGAACCAGATGCAACTGGTTCAGGGGGGAATTGGAGCACTTTGTTTACAGTGCTCACACCCTTCTTTGGGAGATGGGGGCTCGGCCATCAGACACACCACAGGGGGGCGGAGCCAGCATTCACTAAGGCAGGCACAATCCTATTCAGGGACCAGGGACTTCTCCTCCCACTACTCCAAATGCAGATGTCCCATTCAGCCTAGCGCTGACTCACCCTGCCCCTCCTGGAGCCACACACACATCCCCAGCCCCTGTCACTCAAAAGCCAGACATGCAATTCACGTCAGGCAGGCAGACACATAGCACACAGAAATGCCAACTTCTAAAAGTGGTATTTCTAAAATAGTTATAATAAATCTGCGCACACCATTGCGCAGCATTTATTATTACAATTCCAACTATACCAAACTCGACCACGCTGCTCCTCTCATATCAGGGATTACCACTGAAACACTTATCAGGGAATCCCCAATGCATTCCTATGGGAGGGCAGGCCAATCTTACCATATATAACACAGAGAGCGCACGCACTTTACACTGGACAGCAGTGCTAAAGTGCCCAGAGGCCTAAAACCACCAACACCATGTCAGAGAAAAGGCTAGGGGAAAGGCAAAAAGTTTAGGGATGACCCTGCAAAAAGGGCCAAGTCCAACAGGTGCAGTCTCTACACCGTAGACTTTGACCCTGTTGAAGAGTTAAACATGCCAAATCAAAAGATAGCCAATTTCTCCAAGTTTTAAGGGCCAAGGGACATACAATTAGCATTGGACAGCAGTACCCCAGTGTGCAGAGCATGACATCCAGCAATATAATTCATCAAAAAACAGGGGTGCATATGTGCTGCACTGTAAAGTACGCATACAAAGTGGGAAAAGTATTAATGCATAGTTTTTATATAGAAAGTGTCACCTTCCAGTACAAAACCTATACTTGACAGAATACACATATGGAAAAAGTCTTTACTATTCTATCTTCTCAAATGACCACTCTGCTAAACTCTTCACTTTCACCTGGTGTGCAATAATTTCTTTACTTTTAAAGAAACTCCCAACGGAGCATCAAGTACTGGGCAGTTATTGTCAAATTTACCATGCCTTATCAACAATTTGGAAAGAGTAGTAAGAAATCAGGAACAATATTACATTGCACCAAGCCAACAGCTTCATCACCTCAAATCAGGTTTCTTATCAACAAAAGGGATAGAATCAGCTATTGCTAACATAATAGAGGAGCTCCGCCCCACACTCTATAAGGGTCAGCAAGCAGACTAGATTCTTATGGATCTGCAGCCCATGACACTGTTGAACATGGCATTCTGAGTGTTTGGTTTGGAATCCTCTGGATTGGTCTGAAATATATTAGTTTACTGCTTTGAGGCCAAGTTTTCATGGGTAACTCAAATTCTGTAGTTCCTGGTTCTCTGTGTTTGGTCTACTAAAGCTCCGCTCTCTCCCACTCCTGTATAACTGCAACATGCAGCCCTTTTATATTGATTTATTTATTAGGCGCACAAATCATCCCCGAGGGGATCTCTCGGCGCCAAAGCTGTCAGATACAGGCCCCTGTCTCAGCTACAGCACCATCACATCATCCTGTTCCAGATATTATGCTGATGATACTAAAATCTATACCTGCCTGGTGACTACCTCAGAGACACAACATCACTGATTGCTGAATCCACATACAACACTAAATGAGAGAAGGCGTAATATACATAAAGGATCATTAATGGAACTCTTGATTTTAGGAGGTGAAGATATCACCTATCTCCTATTTCAATAGTCCATCACCTTAGGACCTGCTCCCCATTCCTCAGAAAGTTAAAACTTGGGCATCATGTTTGACGCAAACCTCCCATTCACCCGCAATTCAACAAACTGGTCAAGATAGTCAACATAAAACCTCCTCACGCTACAAAATCCTACCTCTCCTGCCAACCTCTTACAGAATTAAATATGCAACATTCTTTTGGGGTAGATAAAATGCTACAATTTGATATAGACAGGATTTGAAAAGAACTGCACCAACAGAATAAAAGCACTCCAAATTCAAGCTACTAAGATGTGCCTGAACGTATGCAAATGCTTAAGTTGCCACTTTATAGAACCCAAAATGAATTAATACATAACTATACTACTGTCAGACATCAAAACATGCACATTTATCAGTATCATCAAAAATAATGGATTCACTCTCTGATGGCAGGGATTTCCACCACCAGTATGCCATTGACAGCCGGAATTAAGTCAATAATGCTTATATGTTATGAATGGCCATCCCTACACCAGGGCATAATTGAATAAGGAATAGCCACAGTTTCATCCACAGGGACCCTAATATGTCAAGGATGGGAACCATTATTGTTGACCTGACATCCTTGGCGTGGTTTCCACTGACTTTTTGCCTTCAATCCTCCTGTTTCTTCTGACTTTGTTTTTGCTGGCCATAGGACTCTGCACACTTTACCACTGCTAACCAGTGCTAAAGTGCTTGTGCTCTCTCCTTAAACCATGATAAAATTGGCTTCTGCCTTATTGGCACATTTAATTTACTTGTACAACCCTAGTAAAGTGGTACTATATGTACCCTGGGCCTGTAAATTTAATGCTACCAGTATGCTTGCAGCACTCATTGCGCAACCCACTTTAATAGGACCTTAAACGAATCACTGACTAAATATCGAAGGTCACAATATCGACCTACAAAAATATCACAGCAAAAATATCGAAGACAAGAATATCGACATACTATCTACATTAAGGTAAGTACAAAAATATCGAACAAAAAATATCGATGTCAACAATATCGTTCTTAAAAATATCGTTTTTAATTTAAGTTAAAAAAATATTGTAAAATAAAGTAAATAATACATATAATTAAAAGAAACATAGTTAAAAATATTTTAAAATGCTTAAAAATTATAAGTAATATATATAATTGAAAATACATTAAATATATACATATAATATATATATACTTACTTATTAATATGTTTTAATATTTATTTTAATAACTTATAAATTGTTTAATTTGTTTTTTATAAATTATAAATACATCTATACACATAAAACAATAATATAAATACAAATTAAATAAATATATGTAACAAATTAAAACAAATTAAAATTATTTTAAATCTTTTTAAAAATAATTATACAGTACATTAGCTAAAAAAAATACAAAATATTAGATAGCGGAGGAAATCAAATTACTATTCCCACTCCAGTGAGTGCAACAGTAGGGAAAGTGTTGGATAGCGTAGGGGTAAAATTACTATTCGCACTCCAGTGAGTGCAACAGTAGGGAAAGTGTTGGATAGCGTAGGGGTTAAAATTACTATTCCCACTCCAGTGAGTGCAACAGTAGGGAAAGTGTTGGATAGTGTAGGGGTAAAATTACTATTCCCACTCCAGTGAGTGCAACAGTAGGGAAAGTGTTGGATAGCGTAGGGATACAAATTACTATTCCCACTCCAGTGAGTGCAACAGTAGGGAAAGTGTTGGATAGCGGGGGGGTAAAATTACTATTCCCACTCCAGTGAGTGCAACAGTAGGGAAAGTGTTGGATAACGTAGGGGTAAAATTACTATTCCCACTCCAGTGAGTGCAACAGTAGGGAAAGTGTTGGATAGCGTAGGGGTTAAAATTACTATTCCCACTCCAGTGAGTGCAACAGTAGGGAAAGTGTTGGATAGCATAGGGGTAAAAATTACTATTCCCACTCCAGTGAGTGCAAGAGTAGGGAAAATGTAGGATCGCGTAGGGGTTAAATTAACATACTTATACATTTTTTTTTTTTTAAATAAGTAACATAATAATTATTTAACAAAATAATTATTAATAAATACCTATTAAATTAAATTAATATTTACTTAAATAACATTAAATTACTTCCCACCCTATTCCCCTATAAACACACAACGCGCTACACATAAAAAAGTAACACAATTAATGTAATTATCAATTAATCAATTAATAACAATTAATTACCAATTAATAATTAATTAACAATAAATTAATAATCAATAACAATAAATATACACATATTAACTAATTAATTATATTTAGATTACTTCCCACCCTATTCCCTATAAACCCACAACCCGCTACACATTAAAAATAACATAATTAATTTAATTACCAATTAATCAATGAATTAAAATTAATTACTAATTAATAATTAATTTACAATAAATTAATTAACAATAACAATAAATAAAAATTAATAATAAAATAATTATAATTAATATAATTATAAATTAACCAATTAATATAAATTAATTACCAATTATTCATTAATTAACAATAAATTAACAATGAATAATAATAAATAAAAATATATTAATTAATTAATTATAATTAAATTACTTCCCACCCTATTCCCGTATAAACCCACAACCCGCTCTGATACTAAAACACAAAATTTCCTTTAAAAAAAAAAAATTACTATTTTCTACAAATGTAATACATATATTTAAAAATAATGAAAAAACTTTAAAAAAAATGTTAAACATACATATAAAATACATAACACTAAAAAAAATCGATATTATTAACAACTATATTTTTGCTAACGATATTAATAACTTCGATATTACTTACCTTAAAGTCGATATTCTTGACTTCGATATTCTGTCCCTACGATATATAAAAAACTCGATATTAGTGTAGGTCGATATTTAAATTTCGATATTTGGACTGCCCACCCCTTAATCATGTCTCAGGTCTGCTCTTGCAGCCTGTGTGTGCAGTGTAAACTGCCATTTTCACCTGGTAAAATAAACATTTTGCCAGACCTAGACCATCCTTTTTAATACACATAAATCATCCCTAGGTTAGGCCCTAAACAGTCCATGGGGCAGGGTGCAGTGTATTTAAAAGTTAGGACACGTACCTTTCAGTTTTACATGTCCTGATAGATAAGAGGTAAGAAAGACTGAGAAATGTCCGAAAAAAGTGGGAAGAAATAAATGAGAAAGAATGAGAGATGCACAGAAAATTGCAAGGAAAGGGTGAGAATTGCTTGAGAAGTTGTCAGACAATAACAGAGAAAGGAAAGAAAAAAGCTCATTAAGCAACAAAGAAGGTTAAAAGGCAAAGAGGCAGAGAAAGTAGTGACACAGGAGAGAGAGCAGGAGAATAAGAGAAAGAAGCAGAAGGGTGAGGAGAGAGAGATGAGGTTGAGGCTGGAAGCCTCGTCACATCGCTATATCTAAGCCCAAAAGGACTAGACCTGGTCAGAGAACGGGCACAGGCAAGGGCATAGGTGCAGGCAGGGGCAGGAGAAGCCTGCTTAAGTTGCCACTTTATAGAACACCAAAATGAATTAATACATAATTATACTACTGTCAGACATCAAAACATGCACATTTATCAGTATCATCAAAAATAATGGATTCTCTCTCTGATGGCAGGGATTTCCACCACCAGTATGCCATTGATAGCCAGAATTAAGTCAATAATGCTTATATGTTATGAATGGCCATCCCTACACCAGGGCATAATTGAATAAGGAATAGCCACAGTTTCATCCACAGGGACCCAAATATGTCAAGGATGGGATCCATTATGTTGGACCTGACATCCTTGGCGTGGTTTCCACCAACTTTTTGCCTTCAATCCTCCTGTTTCTTCTGACTTTGTTTTTGCTGGCCATAGGACTCTGCACACTTTACCACTGCTAACCAGTGCTAAAGTGCTTGTGCTCTCTTCTTAAACCATGATAAAATTGGCTTCTGCCTTATTGGCACATTTAATTTACTTGTACAACCCTAGTAAAGTGGTACTATATGTACCCTGGGCCTGTAAATTAAATGCTACCAGTAGGCTTGCAGCACTCATTGCGCAACCCACTTAAGTAGGACCTTAAACATGTCTCAGGTCTGCTCTTGCAGCCTGTGTGTGCAGTGTAAACTGCCATTTTGACCTGGTAAAATAAACATTTTGCCAGACCTAGACCTTCCTTTTTAATACACATAAATCATCCCTAGGTTAGGCCCTAAACAGTCCATAGGGCAGGGTGCAGTGTATTTAAAAGTTAGGACATGTACCTTTCAGTTTTACATGTCCTGATAGTGAAAAACTCTTAAATTCATTTTTCACTACTTCAAGGCCTACCTCTCCCCTAGGATAAGATTGGGTTACCTTATTAAATCGAATTTTTTTAAGTCACAATTCTGAAAATGTCACTTTTAGAAAGTTGGCATTTTCTTATCCTAACCATTTGGTTCATGCAGTCTGTACCCTGGGTCACATAACTAAGTGTAGCAGGCAGTTGGTCTTTGTGTATTGCTCCCAGGCATTGAGATAAAGGGGGAATATGTGTTGGAATGGTGGGTCATCTCTGACTTGATAGGGGGGAGAGGCTGTCTCCTACCACACTTGCACATTACAAAGGCTCTGCCTCAGCTCACTCACAATGGGGGTTCACTAGTCTATTGTGCCCCTAGACAAGCTGGGGCCAGGGAAAGCCGGCTGAAAATTCCGGACACGTCTGGTGGGGGAGGACTCTAGAAGCTTCCCCCACTTCAAAGCTGGCACCAGGTATAAATATTGGACTCCTAGACTCAAATCTTCAGAACACATCTGGACCTGTGGCAGACTCAGAAGAAGGACTGCTCTGCTGCAAGAACTGCTACTCTGCTGACCTGCTGTACTGCTGCCTGAGTGAGAAAGACTGGACCTGCATCTTGAACCCAGGACCACCAGTCTGACCCCAAAGGAGAGCTGGCTGGCCTCCTGATCACTGGCAGAAAAGGCTCCAACTCTCTTCAACCCTCACCTGGACTCTGCCTGCTGTGAGTCCTAACTCACCAAGTGGTGCCCCTCCAACCCTGGACCCTTGGAAGTTGGGGTAGAGGTGGCTTTCCATCTCAGCTGCGGTCCTCACCAAATCTGGTGAGACACAAAGCCCTGCAAAGCCTCGCCGCACAGCTTCATCCGAACCAAGGTCGAGTGACATGGAGCCCCACAGAGCCTTGCTGCCCTGCTGTCAGCCTCAAAGGAATCAATGCCAGATGACTCAAAGCATTGCCAAGCCTCGCCACCCAGCTGCTAACTTCATCGGAACTGACGTGTCTCTACGCAAAGCCTCATCAAGCCTTGCCCCACAGCTTCATCAGAACCAATTCACCGTGATGCAACCTGATACAGTACCTCGCATAGTGGCCCTCGTAGCCCCTCAGGACTGATGTGTGACGACGCAAAGCCCCGTAAAGCAACGCCACGCAGACCACGCACCAGGATTTAAGGTACTTTGTTCAGTGGGCCTAACTTGGTCCCTGTATCTGGCCTACACTCCACCGCTCTTCGTTGAGCCCTACCATCACTCTTCGTTGAGCCCTACCCTTTTTAATATCTATGTGATACCATTGCCCACACTGATCAGGTGCTACGGATTTTCGGTGGTATCCTACGCTGATGACACCCAAATTGTGGTATTGGTAGGCATTGATCCAGATAACACCGCCACTCGCTTCCATAATTGCATGCTCCAGGTCAGCAGATGGATGTCCTACAACTGTCTAAAGCTTAACACTAGCAAAAGGGAAGTTTTGCTGTTTGGCAGCAAAGCATCCTTCTGGTCCCCAAGTTGGTGGCCACAAGAACTTGGCTCGCTTCCCACCCCAGCTACCAAGGTCAAAAATTTAGGGATTATCTTTGACAGTTAATTATGTTTTGAGGGCCTTATTAACTCCATCACTTCAGCTTCCTTTTATACCATGAAGCTTCTCAGAAAAATCTTCCCGTTTATTTCGTGGTACCTAGAGAAAACTGCCCTCATTCTTTCAAAAATCGATCACTGTAACGTCAGTTTTACAAACATTCAGAAGAGATATCTTAACAAAATACAGATTCTACAAAATGCTTCTTGTCTCATTTTTCTTGGCATTTCCAAACACAAGTCAGTGTCCTCCACTTTGTCTCACCTCCATTGACTTCCTGTCAATAAGTGCATTGACTTCAAGGCTCTCTGTATCACCTTTAATGCACTCCACGGCATAGGCCCCGAATATCTCAGACAAAGCTCAGACAAAGCTTTCACTAGTATATCCCGCCCAGATTGCTTCGCTTTGCCACAGCCTTCAACATGGGAGTCCTTCAATTTAAAAATCTTCTTGGGGTTTGAGGAGCTTTGTGACCTGTGCCACCAGACTAAGGGACCCCCTCCCCCTCGATCTCAAGAAAGAGACTGAACTGTTAGCTTTCAGAAAACCCCTTCAAAACCGTGCTTTTTAAACAATAACATCTCTATTTTTACCCACTCTGAGTCTTTGCTGGCTACCTTTTGTTGCTGAGTTTAGCGACTATACACCTTAGGGTAGTAGAGTGCCTTAGAAATCCTATTTTCATTTAAATTCTTTCATCGCAGTCGGCCTGAACTTGTGACTTTGTCTGGGTCCTGCGTGACCACTTGGTGTTTCTAAACACTGTTTTTACCTAAATCTTTAAAATTGCATATCTCTGGTTCTACATAAAACATTTATTAAATCTTACTCTAATTTTCTAAATTGGTGTAGAATTTTTCTTGTGTTGTGTTTTGACTTTATTATTGTTTATATGCTGCATAAATACTTTACACATTATCTCTAAGTTAAGCCTGCCTGCTTTTGTGCCAAGTTACCCGAGGGTTAAGCGGACGTTAATTTGCGGTTTGCTTCTGTTTCACCCTGACAAGAACTGTGGTTGCTGCTTGAGTAGGGTTTAACCATCCTTATATCTGAGCAAGATCACAGAATGATGTTTTAATTTACAATTTACCAACTTTCTGGAATCTCTTTCTGTGCTCATTTCTTTCAATCAGACTTTCGCTCAGACCTTAGTACGCCGGCCGTGTTGGCTTCGGCCACTAAAAAATTTCAGGAAAGAGGCAGTGCAACCCTCATTTGTCGCGGCTTTTCTGCTGTGTTCAACATGGTCTACCACAACATTTTGTTAACTAGAATGAGAGAAGCCAGTATTGGGGGAAATGTGCTCAAATGATCCTTCTACAATTTGATTCACCGTGTTCAGGCAGTTTCAGCGGCTTCCTCTCCATCCCTTTTTAAACCTTTTGTCTGTGATGTTCTCCAGGGGTCATCCATTTGCCCTACTTTATTTAATCTCTATGTTGCCCTCTTTCAGATCCTGCTGAGTCTTTTAGTCTGACGTTTTTTCGCCTATTCTGATGACAAATAAATTATCTTTAAAGTCAAAGGTCCCCTTCATGTTGTGCAGCCACAGTGCTAAAGCTGTTTTCAATCCTTAGCCACTTGGATGAAAGCCAACTATCTATGTTTAAATAGAGACAAAACTAAGGTTATGATTCTTGTCAAACCAGATATCAAGTCCTACTGTTGGTGGCCCACTTTCTTTTTGGTAAGCCTACTCCAGTCGAATCTGCTCACACTTTGGGAGTTTTTCTTGATCCTAATCTCTCATTGAGAGTGCATATCTCTCAAATTACTTCAAAATACTTCATCATATCTCATGCTTAAAATCTTGAGAATAATAACTCCCCTTCTCCTTCTTGCTACTAAGACGTTGTTAGTTCAATCTCTGATCTTGAGCAGATTGGACTATTTTAAGTCGCAATTTAGTGGTCTTTCATCTCCTCAATATATAAACTTCACCTTTGTTGAACCTTTGCTTCAGTCCTTACACAGTCTTCCTTTTTCAAAACCCATATTCCTAAGGCACTATGGGCCTGATTCAGAGTTTGGCGGACACATTGGTGACAGATATCCTGTCTACTGTATTACAAGTGCACTTGTAATACGGTGTACGGTATTTCTGTCACATTTGAGACGTAGTATCCTGACCGTCGAATTGTAAATCAGGCCCTAAGTCTCTGTCATAAGGCTTTGTTTTCTCCCACTCCGAAAAACTATATATGTGCTTTTTTTCACCTTACCAAACAAGCTTTATGTTCAGGTCCTCAAACTAATTTCAGTTGTCCATTTCCTGATTCAAAAAAACGCATATGGGTAGATGGGCTTTCTGCACCATTTCTGCCTCCACCTGGAACTTCCTCCCTATCGCATTACATTCTCAATCCAATCTAGTTAATTGTTTGCTCTCTGACTGGCTCTTTTGCCACTAGGGATGCACTTTCCTTTGTTAGTGCCAAGACCCCGTTGGGTATTTGCAGGCTTAATAAATATTAAACCAAATCAAATCACATGTTGAGTGCTACAACATGTCCAGGAAGGCATCACTATGCTGGTGCTACCATAATATCAGGGATACCCACAGTTATGTCCACATGATTTAGTATATAAAGGTGGTACTACATAGATATGACAACCAAAATGCTAGCCACAAATATGTCAAGTGTACTCAGAAAATGTGCGTTATGCAAGGCCAACAAATATAGGCCCATGTGGCAAGTGCAATCTATGCCTCTAAACGTGCACACATCTATTCAGTCATGTAAAAACATGTAAGAATTCATTCATAAACATGCACAAACATAAAAACATAAATATAGATACACGTTCTGTACACACCATCCTGAACGTAGGGTACAGCTGTCTCTGGAACTGCAGGGGATTTTCTTTTACTGCTTCTGGCTCCCATTTAGCATGACGCTGACTTTTTTCCTGCTGTATGTGGAAGGAGGGCGCAGCTGCCCCCCCATCCCCAGGCAGTGTACTTATCCAAAACAGTCATTAGCAAAGACTAAATGAGCGGTGGCTGAAAAATCACAGAGCACAATACTAATCGCAATAACCAACAATAACCACTGGATTAACTACTAACCTTGGGTTACATAGTAGTGTGTTACTCGCCTGCCCACCATTCTGCCCATCCTTAATGTTTCGGTGAGGTGATGAATTAGAAACAGGAAGGTAGCAAGTAGTTTATCCAAAGAGCCAGATTTATTGATGAAAAGATGTCCACGTCCTGCAGGTCCTGCTCCCCTGAATTCCAAATAACAACTAACTCAGTTGTAGTTACTAGTACTCCAACCTGATCTGTATTATCTACACGAATCCAAAGTCATGAATTAATGCTTGCGACCTACTTTGACATTTCTAAGCATAACCCCTATTCAGTTGGCGCTAGAACTATTAAATTCCAGAATGTGAGTAAGGGATATTTGGCTACTTCAAAACCAGCTGCCTTACCAGCCATTCGACAACCCTCTTTTAAACAAGCATTAGCAATGCAATCGGTCTCGCCTTTGGGACCTTATATGTATTTAGCTATGCAGCACATTAGCCTGGGTGCTGAAACATCTACTGTTCTTTAACATGGAGGGAAAGTAAGCACCAAACTGCGTGACACGCCAGGTATGGGAAAACATGGAGAGAAATATTGCCTTTCAGCGGTAAATGGTATAGTCCAAAGTTCTGTTTTTAATATAAAATCAGGGCCTTCGGTGGTCATATCACTGAATATACAAGATTTGAAAAAAATATTATTGTCTATGGGTGCTCGTGGAAGACAATTTCTATGGACTGGAATCTAGAGAATGCTATAGTGATTCTGGTATTTTACTGACCTCTGCTGGTCGTTTTCTATCAAGAAAGTTAAATAGAGGCAGTTGCCAGAAAAATAAAAAGAAGAAAGTCCCTAAGCAGAAAGCAATTCTGGCATTTTACAGACCTCTACTGGTCGTTTTCTATCAAGACAGTTAAATAGAGGCAGTTGAACAGAAAAAAAAGTCCCTAAGCAGAAGCAGACCGGACCTAGGGCTGATCTCCAGAGCCCACAAAGTACAAACACATATAAGTATATTCTAAAGTATATACAAGAGGTCTCGAATGCTCAAACTAAAAAGGAGAGGAACGGTATTATTCTATTTCCAGCTCACCATAAACGAGTCTCTAATGCTCCTAATGCATCACATTTCATGTTGTTGCACTTTAAAGCCAGCCTGCAGGGGCCTGAGTCATAGGTGCTGGAAGGAGGGATGAGGGGGTGCTGCTGCACCCCAAAACAATTATGCTGGAGTTCCGAAAGTAACTTTAAATTGTGTTTTTATCTTGTCACATTTGCTGTGTGTTCAAAGACAGGTCAAATGTCAGCCTATGTCTTCTAACAAACTGCTGCTTATTCTTTTAACACAGAGACTGGTGATTTCTTTTCTTTCCCTTACTGCAAAGTGTGTGGCTTTTGTAAAGTGAACTATGAGGCAATCTTGCTGGTGTGAAGGAAAAGGCTGTAGAATGTCTTTTTCTTGTGACACACAACAACATTTAAATCCCTGTAAAGGAAGTGCACCAATATTTCAAAATAAATTAACAATTAAGAAAGCACAAATGAAGTGCTTTTTGCTAATTCTGAAGTGTGATGAAAACAAAGATTTTAATAGGATGAAAACAAGTCAAGACTCTAAACTTGTTGATGCGTAAATGACAAATATTCGCTGAAACCTAATTTTCAAACTTTATCCTTTGTACGCTACACAGTTTTATCAGTAAAACTGTATGTCTGTGGAAATATAGTAGTCATAACAATGGAGACTGTGCTATGTGTAAATTAAAGTGTGCTACCACACCATGTTTTAATAATATAATTCTGACGGTTTGCTCCTAAATGCAACATCAGCTACTTACTACACCCTTACCACTCTCCTGCTAAATGGTCATAGTTCATTTGAGATAATTGGGGGTATATTTACTAATATTTTGCACCTTATTTGTGTCACAAAAGTAACGCAAATCGACCAAAAATCTTTTTTTCCCAATTTACTTTCCAGCTCAAAACCTGTTTTATGCTGGAAGTTCACTTGAAAGTAACACAAAGTGGCACATAGTGCTGCTGTGCATTACTTCACGCTAAGGGTGGGTGGGTGGTGCATGGGCATTCCCATGCAATCATCCATGCTTTTTGATGCACAACAACATCTAATAAAAAAGTAGACAGGTTTTGCATAAAAAAATAATTCCCATTTCAAATAAGCGCTATCAATGAGAAATGTTTTAATTTCTCCTTTCTTTTCCGACTTTGCATGCGTGCTGCACTGTACAGCACACAAACAAAGTGGTAAGAGTTCTTAAGTTAGTCTAAGCATGGCATTTTATACTGGAAGAGCACCAGCTCTAGGGAGAAGGGAGAAGAGTGCCATATCTCTGTAGAAATGGGGCTCATTTATAGGTGCCCTGCATCACTTTTGCACCATGTGAAGTGGTACATGTGTGATGGGCTCTCATTTTGATTTATGAAGCCAAGCAAAACCACCCTGTGTGCCTTTGAGAGGCCTCATAAATCATGAGTAAGGCGACACAGCACAAATCATCTTGATGTGCTGCCCTACACCAAAATCCCATAAAGATTCCCATGGAGCTCTCCTGCTCTCTCCTTCCCACGCAGCGCAGAGCATTCTTTGCTGCTGTGTGAGAATATGGTGAATAGGGGGCTTATTTCGGGGATTTTGGGACAGGGCAGCACAGCAAGACAGCTTGATGCTCTGCCATATGCCAAAGTGAAAGGGCAGGAATGCACCATATTTAAGCAATTCCTTTCTCCCTGTGCTGTTTCAGCAGCCAAGCTCCAATGTAGGCACCCTTGCACAATAGTGCAAGGGTGCCTCCATTGCAGGCTGGATTGTTTTGGTGTGGGAAGAGGAACCTTCCTGCACAAAAACAATCCTATGAGTCGTTTCCCTCTTTCCCTCTTTCTTAGTGTGCTGCAGAATGCAGCAAACATAGAAAGAGGGAAAAACGAGGAGAAATAAACATATTTCTCCTCGTTATGCCTCTCCTCGGGAGGCCTACATATTTGGCACTTCCCCGGCTTGACATCACTTTGTAAATCTGGGGAAGCATCAAATTCCATGGGTGTTGCGTGGGAAACCCCCCCACAACGCCCATGGAATGCCTCCCAGGCGCAGAGTAAGGCGATACAGCGTTTGCACTGTGTCGCCTTACTCATGATTTATGAGGCCAAGCAAAACCACACAGGGTGGCTTTGCGTGACTTCGTAAATCGAAATGAGAATCCTGCATAATACATGTACCACTTTACGTGGAGAAAAAGTGAAGCAGGGCACTCATAAATAAGCCACAACACACGTTGAAGAGGGGGGGACAGGGAGCCTAATTGAAAATAGTGGGTGCAGTACCAATGCTCCCAAAGACAAGCGTTATACTCACTGAGGGGTAGCTGTTCCTAAAGAAGAGAAGATAGGTCAACCTATTCTGGTTGGGGAAAGTGTTGGGGTGTTCTCTCAATAAAGTTGGGTTGAGGTGAAAGTGGGGGAATTCCTCCTTTTTTAATTAGTGTCCTCACACACCCTTGCGAGTGTCATGCTTCATCATCGGGCGTTGCTCTTCGTGGGGGTGGCACTGCTGTCCTCCACGGGCCCCGCGAGAGGGCTCTTTAGCAGAGATCTTTTTAAAGGAGATGCCGCAGTTGTGCATGTGGGTGTGTGGGTCCGGAGAAGTGAGTGAGTGTATTAAAATTATCTTTTGTGGTACCCACAACCTAATTTTATTCAGGGGTCCATAAGATAAGGTTAAAAAATGTACAGGATGTGGAGACCCTCCTTAGAACAAATGTAGAGGAGGAGTGAGTATTTTACCGCTGCTCTCACATCAGTGAAGAAGAATGTGAGTTTTAAAGAAGTGCAATTAGGTCAACATGTTTCGCGCTACCTGCAGGTCCCTAGTGGATCCAAGAGCGCTTCGTCAGGACCGTGTGGTGAAGTGAAGTGAGAATAATATATAGGAGTCAGGGAAGAGGCGCCCTATACTCCTACTGTACCTACAATCTGGTGTCAGTGCATCTTAGTGCTGACTGGAAGGGGTAGGCACACGGCTCCCTGCGAGGTGACTTAATATATTCACGTGCATTTTCCGTTGATCGCCGGTGAGGCCAACCATCCTTAAGATAGGGGTTGGGTAATGGAATTCGAATTAGACATTCCAGTCAGCGCTAAGATGCACTGACACCAGATTGTAGGTACAGTAGGAGTATAGGGCACCTCTTCCCTGACTCCTATATTTTATTCTCACTTCACTTCACCACACGGTCCTGACGAAGCACTCTTGGATCCACTAGGGACCTGCATGTAGCGCGAAACATGTTGACCTAATTGCACTTCTTTAAAACTAACATTCTTCTTCATGGATGTGAGAGCAGCGGTAAAATACTCACTCCTCCTCTACATTTGTTCTAAGGAGGGTCTCCACATCCTGTACATTTTTTAACCTTATCTTATGGACCCCTGAATAAAATTAGGTTCTGGGTACCACAAAAGATAATTTTAATACACTCACTCACTTCTCCGGACCCACACACCCACATGCACAACTGCGGCGTCTCCTTTAAAAAGACCTCCGCTAAAGAGCCCTCTCGCGGGGCCCATGGAGGACAGCAGCGCCACCCCCACGAGGAGCAACGCCCGATGATGAAGCATGACACTCGCAAGGGTGTGTGAGGGCACTAATTAAACAAGCATTTTCAATGCAATAGGTCTCCCATTTGCGAGAGTTAGAGCTATTAGCGTTGTAAATGGCAGTCTTTTACCCATGTGTATTTGTTTTGAGTGTTGTGGCTGGATGTGGTGCACTGTAATTGTAATTGCATTTATATATAGTGCTAACAAGAAGAGCCTGCAGTGTGCTTAGAAAAGAAGGAAGCAGGATGTGTTTGTTATTTAAAAGGGTGGAAGTGACACAGGCCAGACGGAAAAAAAACACATGCCAAACAACTAAATATTCTGAAAACTAAAATCAATTACAACAGCTTTTAAAATAAATCCACTTACTACCAGATTGGGTAACTTGACAGAACTTGGGTCAGCATACATCCCAAAAAGTCCTTCTCAAGAGTGTTTTTAAAACAGCTGGTGGAGGGGGGTGGGGGAGGATACACCAAGGTAGTGAAAGCAGGGGCGCCGAAGATACTAGAAAAAGAAAAAAAAACACGATCTCTGTCTTTAAAGGCGCAGCACCCCTGCCATGTGTTCGTGCACGAGGCACTTTGCTGCTGGCAGGCGATCGAACATTATGTACAGCAATTGCGGTTTATGAGCAAAGTTATAGTGCCAAAGAGTAAACAGTGAATCTGATAAGCAAACATCCAGATTACTAACAGGAGTCTGAAACAGTAGTGGAACTACAATACCCAACGTGCACCACAAAGAAGACGTGTAGCAATAATAGCACTTACTGTTAATGCCAAACAAAAGAAATGCAAACTAAAAAAATCCTGCCAGAAGTCAGCAACGCTATGGCTGTGCATGAAACGACAAACCTTATGCTTCCTGGACTTCCTAACTTTAGAGTGTGATGAAGTGGTGCCAATAGTTACACATTATTGCACATTACTGCAACATAGCTTCACTCACATGAATTTTTAGCACAATGACATCCCCAGGTGATGGTAATCACCACAACACAGGGAAGACCCAACGACTTCCGGTGATTATTATATATTTTTTTTTTTCGTCACAGAAGCACAAGTAAAAGCAGTAAAGTAATTAATAATGGCATCAGCCACTAAACAGGATTAACGGCTGTCTAATAGGCAAAATGTAGATTTTGGAGGTTAGCTGGAATCTGAGATTCAGATACTCGTGTTTATTGGTTATTTTTAGGACTCTAGAAGCAGGCTCTACCACTAACGCTGCCTGCTCTCTTCAGCTAAACACACATGGAAGGTGTGCAGACTCCATGTGAGCCTGTGATCCGGACACAGCTCCCCCCTGCCACACATAGCTCCTTACCTCTCCAGTGGCTGCCTCCAGGCTCTCTGTAGTACACAGAGAAACAGAGGCATGAAGTCACGCTCAGGCAGAGGCACGTCTGTAGCAAAATCCGACTCACTGCCATTTCCGATCAGATTGTCCGGCGAAGAGTTCCAGGCAGCGAGATAAGCAGGCAGAAGGCACAGGCGGCACAAGCAGGAGGCACGCAATCAGCAGGCGCTGGAGGTCTCTTAGAAGCCACTTGGGTAACAGCCACTGGCTGCACAGGGAGAGTCCCTAGGTCATCTGTCACAGGCAGCGGCGGTATGATGAACTGCCACAGGCAGAGAGGACAGACAGCAGAGTAAGCAGGCAAGGTGCACTAGGCAGCACGTTTTGCAGGCAAGGGCAGGGCAGAAGCGACAGGGACAGCAGCCACAATGAGCAGGCACAGGCAGGACAGAGGCAGCACACGCAGGCAGTACGGTTAGAAGATACAGGCAGGGCACAGTTAGCACGGCCGACAGGCACAGGCAGTACGGAGAGCAGGCACTGGTAGCAGAGTGAGCAGGCACTGAGAAGGCACGGGCAGCAGAGTCCGCAGGCACAAGCAGCAGGCTGAGTTGTCAGGGTAGGCAGTCGGTGCAGGCAGCGCACTAGCAGCCGAGGTGAAGTTGAAGCATCGGCTCCCCTGCACTGCAGCTCGCCTGGCCCTCCTGGTGTCAGATGTGTGGGCAGACAGGAGTCCTCGTGCAGTCCCACGCACCAGAGAGTGGGAGGCGGCCAATCAGGGGCAGATGCTGAGCAGGCACCGTGCACACGAGGAAAGGAACAGCCTCGGGGAGAGGAGGTGTCTGTGAGATGGGGATGATGCAGAGAAGCCGGGGCTCCTACACAGAGAGCTCTCGCCCCACTCCGCAGCATCATGTCCCATCTGTTCCTCACGAATCGCGACAACGCCGGGGGGAAGGAACACAGAAATCCAATTTATTACATTGCCGCGAGTGGAGTTTGAGGGGTGGGACAGTGCGAACAAATAAAAATGCCTGCAAACAAATTTCCGAGCAGGGGCAGGAAACAATAACAAGCGCCCGCCATTGCCGCGAGTGGTGTTTGAGGGGCGGGACAGGGTGAAGAAACAAGGGCACACGAGCAGCGGCTGCAGCCGGGATCTGCCAATATGAGGGGGCGCAGGATTAGGACTTCACTTGTGGCTCCCGGGACGGAAGCAGCAACGGACCTAACACAACATTAAAAAACAAGCAGTGGTGAACGGCGAAACAAGGAAGTAGTCCCTACATGAATAGTTAACGCCGAGCAGCGGAACGAAACTGTAGTTGGTCGGTGCTGCTTCCTGCAAAACGGAAGCAAAACGGAAGTGCTGCATCGGATCGCAAGCCAACCATAAGCCCGCTAACAAAATAAATGAGAGAGTTAACGAATGGCAAGTGGCAGGAGAAACTAACGGCAATAGGCGGAGTTTCAGCCAACACTTACAGATTACTTGATGCCTCGTAGAGGCAGCGCATGCGCTGCTTATGCGAGACCTAAAAAGGAGAAATTCCCCCACTTTCACCCCTACCCAACTTTATTGAGAGATCACCCCAACACTTTCCCCAACCAGAATAGGTTGACCTATCTTCTCTTCTTTAGGAACAGCTACCCCTCAGTGAGTATAACTCATAAATAAGCCCCTGGAGGCCTTGCGTGAAGCTTGGATTTTTCAGAATCCCTGTGTTTAGTGTTGTATCATTTACGGCAACACCCACAGTCTGAAAATTGTTCCAGCACCACAGGACTGAGCTGCGAAAGGATGCTTCCATCCTCATGACCCTCAGGTTCTTCTGTCAGAGCTGTCAGAAACTGAGCTGGGCAGGGACCGAGATTCTGACAACACCAGAGTTCAACGCAGTGGGGGAGCGTGAAACTGCTGTAAACCTGAGGAGCTCGATACTGACAGCTGCTTTGTTCTCAAAAGATAAATGCTCACTCCTGTCGGGCAGCCTTCACTCGACTTAGGGCCGGCTCTAGGGCGGTGCGACCGGTGCCCCGGCACCAGGCGCTGCCTTCGGGGAGGCTATGTTTTCAAGTATATTGTGGATGTAAAAGCACCTTTGGCAGCTTCTTTGCCTCCAGCAATTTCCAGGCAACAATAAAAATGTCAAGATAACTCGTGATTAATGATTCTGCTGGCGAGAGATCAGATTTTTTGTCAAGTGGAAGTTTTGACGCATCACAAGGTAGCGGAGAGGGTTAATATGCCTGCTGCAAAGAACATGCGCCATGCAGATCACAGAAGTGCATATAATGTAAATAGTTCAGTGGGTTACTACTTTTGTCACAGAGATCCTTATGTTACTTGCAGTTTATAAGTTAAAATCCTAACCTAGAACAGTGACCTATTAACTGTCATCTTAAAGCTGTATGCAGACTGCAAGGAATAGATTAGAACATTGTTTTCTTACCAGGTCTTTCATTATCCTAATGTCGCAAAGAGAGTAGAAATCAATTCTTATTATTAAAGGCAATCCCTAACCATGGTGTTACATTTTAAATTCTGAGTTTGTGCTTCTTCAGACCAAGCACTCAAACCTTACTGCCTACCAGAATGGATGACATGTGACTCCTACACCTTGCAGTCCTCTGTCTTATGTAACATTTTCTATACACTGATTCACACACACATGATTCAGTGTCTCTGTGTAATGTGTGTGTGATGTAAAGTGCTCGAACACCCCACACTGGCATGAGTGGCACTATGACACAAAGAAAAATGCATGTTAAAGCGAGTGGGTATGGAAACTTGAAGAGCACTGTCAAAGGGTGGTAGGGAATCAGTAGCGAATGTCTTTAAGGGCGCCAACAAACATTGTTGCACCGGGCGTCACCAGCGTTAAAGCCGGCCCTGGCTCGACTCTTGCACTATGTCTTATTTTGATGAAGTCAAAGGTCATGTGGAAGATAGGACTGCAATATGCGCCATGCTCACTGACAGACTTACTCACTCACCAACCCTACATCTTTTGAAATGATCTTGAATATATTTTACGCTCTCGAGTGAAGAGAGTCCATATCCTTTCCCCTCTTTCCTGCAATTAAAACAGAATAATCGTTCTTTCTGTGAGCGCTTTAGTGGCATTCTTTGTGCAACATTAACCACTGATACTCATTTTAATAATGCTTAGTAGCACATTAAGGTAGCATTTCTTCTATAAAATCAGTCCTCAAAGTGCATCACAGTTTCAATGAGTATCACATCCTTTAGAGTTCATAAATACTTGACACAGACAGTTTTCTTGTGTTACACTTGTGCATATTCATCCAGCAATTGGAGTTTTTTTTACAGTCTGCTTCGCTTGTCTGATCTCAAAGTACTATGAGAAGATGCCAGCATATCAATGTGTCTACTTTAAAAGTAGCTTGGTATTTTATTTCATGGCATCGCTGCCTTTGATCTGAAATACCACTCAGCCCTTGGGAAACAATCAATAAAGAAACTGTTTAATTGTGTCATGTAAGCCTCCATCCTTCCTCTTCATACTTTTATATTCTTTCATTGTATATATTCTTTATAGTTTTTACAACAAAATTAATAATATGAACTTAAATGCCCTTGCAATTTCTAAATAAATGTTTCCGAAGTATGATATAGGACTGTTCGCCCTCAGAGCAATTCTTTGGAAAAATTTATTGACAAAGCTACTCTTTTGTCTTTTGTAGAATGGAATTGCCTTTACAAAGCTTCATTAACTCGCAACACAGGTTAAAAATGGGCCACAGCAATACGCGCCTCCCTCCTTCACAAAAAGGGTAGTGCATGGGCAACAATATTGCATCCTCTGTCGCAAAACAGGTAAAAATTGAGTAGCAGTAGTGGGAATTGTTCTCCTTCACACAATCATACAACATGCTAACAGTAAAAAGCGTTTCCCTGAGACACAGAAGAGGTACAGCAGATCATTAACAGTCCACATTTCCTTCATCTTCCATCTTCCTCGTCACAGTCCTGACCATTGAGCAATCCGTGTTCGGGGCACAGCATTCACCATAAAAGAAAGAAAATACCCACCCAAAACGGTGTCTGACAGGAAGTCCTGTCACATGACCTATAAAGGTGTGGTTAACCCAGACAACATCCTATTTTTTCTTCTGTGTCTGGATCAAGCACCCATAGAAGTAAGTTTTTCTTTAAAATCCCTTTTGCATGTTTCTCCTTTCCCGCTGTTCAGAGCAGGTTTGTTAATGAGGCTTGATGCCGCCTCGCATCTCCATTGCTAGGCAACAGAATCAACATGGGTGGGGCCGCTTAGGAGCAGTCGGTGCCTCTCAATGTGCATCACTGTTGCCAAGCAACAGGTGAGTGCGGGAAGTTTCAATTTAAAGGGCAGCTCGCGGTTCCCTCTGTGACGGTGTTTCTTTATTGCAGACATGGAGGGAAGGCGAACAATGAAGCGGAGGCACTCCTCTGAGTCTGGCTCAGAGGTGGAGATGCTGCCTGATCATTCAGCTCCATGAGAGCTTGTTGCAATAGACTTGAATGCTCTTCAGGCTATGATCAACAAAGCTGTGGATTCAGCTTTTGCGGCAAGAGAAGGTCAGCCACAGACAAAGATTCCTAAACTCTCCTCCCAGCCTGATCCAGATTTGGATGGGTCAGATGAAGAACATAGGGGATGCTTTATAAGGGGGCTGAATTAAAGGAAGTTTTGACCCACCAGCGGGCATCACCCCTACAAGTTCCACTCTAAAAACATGACGATCAAAAGGGGGAAGACTAATCAGAGAATTTTAATCTGTTTGGTAAAAGGATGTCCCGATGCATGGATTCTCCGATTAGTGAGAGAAGGTTATTCTATCCAGTTTTCTTCCCGGCCTCTAGAGCTTTCTGTTCCAACCCCAACTCCTCGGAATCCCCAGAAATTCCAGGGGCTGAAGAAAGGAGACATTATCCCAATGCCAGTATCAGAGGTCAGTGAGGGCTGATATTCTTAGCTGTTCCTTGTTCAAAAAAGCGACAGGGGATTTGAAGACAGTCAATCTCCATATTCCCTACTAGAAGTTCAAGATGGTGAATTTCTCCTGGGTCATTTCTTGTTTCTTTGGACCTTTGGATGCCCATTTCCATACTCCAATCCATGCACTTTCACATAGAGTTTTGAGGGTCTTTGCTCTAGGGCAGCATTTTTAATTCTGTGTGCTTCCCTTTGGTCTTGCTTCAGCCCCTAGGGTGTTCACAAAAACCCTGGCCCCTCTGGTGGATCTTTTACATTCTTGAGGGATTTTATTGTTTCCTAACCTGGATGTTTGGTTAATATCTTAATCATCTTTCCTTAAGGCCCAAGAAGCAGTGCTGATGGCTTGCAGTTGACTTGAGGACATGATTTCATTAGAAATCTCAACAAGTCCCATCTCCTCCCTGGTCAGGAACTCCTGTTCCTAGGGGCACTTTCAACATGAGAGTGGGCAGAGTCTTTCTTCCACCTGTGCATCAACTGCATCTCATGTCCTGTCTTGGGAATCTCTTACAGACTCCAGTTCCGGCAGGGGGCTGGTCGAGGGTACAGGGGTACATGTCTGCTTCTCTCTGTCTCGTTCCTTGGGCTTGCAGACCTCTGTTTCATCTTGTTTATCACCTTTTCGCACACTGGATCCCAAAATCCCAGGATTATGGCGCCTTGGTCCTGGTGTCAGCCCAGATTACTCTGCAACTTCAATGGTGGTTGCAGCCATCAAACCTTGCAAAAGGTTTGCCCTTGGATCCTCATGTGCCTTTGTCCCTGACAACAGATGCAAGTCCTTGAAGTTGGGGAGTTACTCTGGAGACACTCTCTGCTCAGGGACTTTGGTCAACCACAGAGGGTTGGATGACTTCAGACTGGAAAGACCTGGTGGCAGTCTTCAAAGCTCTCCTGAACTTTGCCCCCCTTCTCAAAGACAAGTTTGTTCAAATCTGACAATAAGGTTGCCCAAGCTTATCTAAATCATTTGAGGGGGACTTGGTCTTCTCTTCTGGCACTCCTAGCAGATCAGATAGATGCTTCTGCGGAAGACAACCTGTTAGGTCTGACGGCGATTTATCTTCCAGGGAGGGAGTTTGGGCGTGCTGATCAACTGAGTCGCCAAGTCCCTTCCTCGGTGTCTATGTGCCTGTCACCTCTGGTATTCCAGGAGATTGTGGAGAGGTTTTGGACTCCATGGTGAGACCTCTTCTCTTCCCCTCAGGATGGTCTTCTGTCGAGGCTCTGCTCTCTTCTCCCATGCCAGGAGTCATGGGGGGGGGGACGCAATGAGTTTTCCATGCCTGCAGGGTCTTCTTTTTTGCCTTTCCTCTTCTCAGGCGGGTTTTGGCAAAAATCAGGAGGGAGAGATGATGGCCCTGTTGGTAGGCCTATTCTGGTGTCGGCAACCATGGGACCCCGCGTTACAGTCTGGCCATAGCTTCCCCGTGGAGGTTCCCATTGACCCCTTCCCCTCTCAGGTTTCCTCTTCTTTCCCAAAGCTCTCTCAAGCAGCTGGCATTGGGGTTTTGGAAATTGAAAGGTTATTGAGCTTAGGCTGTTGCCCTTTCAATTCAAAACCCTTGGAAGGTCAACACTCTTCATGTTTACGAGAGGCACTGGAAGAAATCTTTTGCTTGGCGATCCTCAATTGGGTTTTTCCCAGATTCCTGTGAGGGTTGTAGTACCCTGGAATTCATGCGAGATGGGTTCTTGATGGGTCTGGCAGTTTCTACTCTGCGTAGCCAGTGGGTAGCAATTAAAGCTATCAGGGGGACTTCCCTTCTTCGCTTTGGGCTCTCGCCTTCTTCTGAGTTTCTATCTAAAAGGCCTTTGGTTTCTTCTCCTGTTCCTCCGTGGGATCTTCCACTAGTCCTTAATGCTTGCAGAGGGCTCCGTTTGAACCTCTTTCTATGGTAGCTCTAGATTTTTTGACCCTTAAGGTTTGTTTCTTGGTGGTGATTACTTCAGCCAGGTGTTTGGGGGAGATAGGGGCTTTGCTTTCTCACCCTTCTTATTTAAGGTTTTTTCAGTGCAAGTAGTCCTTCCCCTTGACCCCCCTCTTCCTTCCCAAAATTCCTTCTCCCATTGTTCTCCCTGCCCGTTTTCCATTTCCCTTCTATGGAAAACGCAGCACACATGGAAAAAGAAAGTAATGAGTAGAAATAAAGATATTTCTCCGTGCTACCCCTATCTCTGGTAGGTGCACCATTTTGCCTTTAGAAAACCTGCGTTTACGTCAATATACTTGGGTGGATGCATGGGAATGCCCATACTCAATCCATGTAATACCTACCCGATGCAGTATAACGGAATGCAGAACAAGGCGCTACATAGCATTCATTTGTTTACAAAGCCACACAAGAAGATGTAAATTAGTCCTTGCATGGCTTTGTAAATCTGGACTAACATCTTGTGTTGTGGCTGTCCTAAAAAAGTGGTGCAATCACGGAGCAAACTTTTAGCAAATCTGGGCCTAAGTCTGAGGGTAACATTTATGACCGGGTGAAACCTGCTTTCTGTACATGACCCACGCACCATCACGGTCGCCTTAACTTGCGCCTAGGTGCTGATCAAGCACAGCTAGAAGGCCCCAGTAGGCTCTGAAATCTTTTTTACACTATTTTTGGATTTAAGCTTTTGCAAATTTGCAACTCTGGTTTCCCTTATTGTTTTTTTGTCATTCTGGAGTAATGTTATTTATTAAAATGTACTGTATTTTTCCGAATCGGTTTGGAATTTTTCTTGTGTTGTGTTTTGACTATTACTGCTTGAATACTGCCTAAATACTTTGCACATTGCCTCTAAGATAAGCTTGTCTGCTGTGTGCCATTTCTACCAGGGACTTGAGCTTAATGTAATTTAGTTACTTCAAAGGTTCACCCTGACAAGAATTGTAGTTATTATTTGAGGTGGGTGCTCACCCCCTCAACTAATACCCCAATTTTTACAAGTAGTATCGGTGTGCATCAGTTAGGTCAAACGATATTACTTTGTTACCCTTGTATGTGGACACAAGTATATGTTCACAAGAACGCATTACAGTGAAGACTACTGAAACACATTGAATGAAACTCTTCCTTTGGAAGATTTGTTATTCCTAAATCTGTACAACTGCCATTGGTTAGGAAGGAATGAATGATGTTCTTTTTAGATTTTAACTGTCGAGAGATCTATGCCACTTAGTAGTTTTTGTCTTTGGTATCTTCTTTGCAGTTTCCACACCTGTTATAAATCAGAAATCTGACTGGCAGTCATAAACGAAAGATCATCTTTTAAGTACTCATGGAATTATCTTGGGAATTCCATAAACATAATGTTAACCCGGTTTCTCGGAGTTTAAAATTAGTCAGTATTTTGCTGGGACCTCAGTCCTGGACAAGGGTGTCTTCATAGTGCAGTGATTATTACTAGTGTCATCTGTTTATGTCTCTCCCTTTCATGAGGTAACAGGTTAACGTGTTCAGAGACTCAAGGCCTAGGGTTGGGATCATATTCTTGAAGCTGTGCGTGTGTTGGCCTCATCCCTTGATACTCTTCTGTGGACCCCTCCAACGGCATACACTCATACATACCCACTTCCATAGGCTTGGAGAACGCATGCTGGAGGGATGGCTGCCTGAGTGAGAGCACTAGGGAGTAAGAAGTAGGGTTCCGAGATTGTTTTCAGTTTCCTCTGTTACATTTCATATTTTAGATTTCAAGAATGATAATAGGACTGTGAAGAGTTTTGGGGAAGTCCAAAAGTTATTTTTCATGATTTCTAAGTTTGTTTGGAGAAAATGTTTGATGTTTCCAGTAGCTTGTTATTTTCTTTGGGCAGTAAAATAAACTTCCTCCTCTGAACATGACAACGTTTTTGTCCATCTTCCTCTCATCTCACGTAGATATGTTCTTTGAACTTTAGGCTTTAATGCTATTTTAAAAACTAAATCTGTGTTGAGTGCTTTCCCCACGTGGACATTTCATTGTTCCTGTGGCTATAATTTAGCCTGTTTTACTATTCTTTTGTTTTGTCACTCTACTGTGCAGTCAAGTTCTCTGGTTTCTCTGGTTGCCCCAGTTGAATACATTCCCTTGAGGCCCCTTTAAGCGTTATAAAAGAGTTTCGAAAGAAACAGTTATTATTCTAATGATTTACTTGACATTGGGTGACACATTCTGGAACAAACAAGGGTTGAATAATCAGGTACAA
Organism: Calotriton arnoldi; assembly: GCA_963921515.1. NCBI lineage: Eukaryota > Metazoa > Chordata > Amphibia > Caudata > Salamandridae > Calotriton > Calotriton arnoldi. The sequence goes on along the minus strand of CAWUFW010000197.1, from coordinate 603,966 downwards.
GAAAAACACTCAATTACTTTTCTTCCAGAGTCACAAATCCATAAAACTTTTTTTTGGTATCGGAATTAGAAATGCATTAAAAAAATGAGATGCGGAGACAAGCGCAATTATTAAACCTTAAACGATGCTGAAGTTCCATGCTGCAGTAATTATATTTTCGCCTGAAGCAGAACAAGAAAACTTCGTTTTTTTCATAATGTTGCATACGAATCGTTCTCAGATTTAATTAGAAACCATCCAGTTGAACACTTTATATTGAACACTAATTTGTTTGGTGTATTTAATTGTAACAGATGTTTACCCTGGCGCCTTTAGTATTACTCTGTTCCTTACTGGCATCCAATCAATGCATTAACGGATCACTGACATGCCTAAAAGTTAAATAATTAAAATAGTGCCAATCTCTCTTTTCAGAAATTATGTCAACAAAGTAAATTATTGTGATCACAGCAGCCGTTTTATTGATAGTTCACGATTATGTGCAGTGTGCCTAAAACCAGCTCTTGATTTCATTTAAGGGGGTGCCACTGCTGTAGTAGGTAGTACCTTGATAAGAAAGTATAATGCGATTAATTTAGAAGCAGAGAAATATGAGTTTGCTACATGTTAGTCGACAGTAATCTAAATGCGCTCCAGAATTATACAAATAAAGACTATTGATCATATATCTGGCTGAGAGATGGGTGATGTATTTGTGGAAAAGCTGAGGCGGGCTAGGGAAGCTGAAACATGTTAGAGAGGACTGCTGCAACTATCACTGATTGACAATCAAATTCACTTGAATGTAAGATCCAAAAAGGCTCGCAGTGGTGAATTGATGTAAGTGCCTTACATAATCCATGAATAGTAAAGATAAATCTCCCTGCTGTGTAAAACAGACTACGCGAAGGGCACTCAACCACTCTGGAGACCATTTAACCCAAGATCCTCACTTGGCTTTAAGTGTTTAGAAAATAATTGATAACATAGTTGTGGCATGCAATAATTTAGCCTCTCTTTGGACCACTTTAATCCTTTTAATGCTTATTGAATGACAGACCATATTCAATTAGGATTGATAGAGCGCAATGCTGTTTTTCCCTTTATAGGGGTGCATTATAATGACGTGTGAATCGCACCTACATTTAATCTGTTATTGTATTAATATTAGGCCATTAGATTGTGCACTGTATAACGTGTGAGCATAATAGCACGAAGAATTAATGTCATACATATACTCATTTAGCATATTCATGATTAACAAGTTGTTTTATATTAATGTTCCTGTAACGTGTGGATATTAACAACGTATGCCCATATGTATTCTCGTTCATATGCTGTCTTATGTTAGCCGAACTTGGTAGGCCTAACTTTCGTTTCTCCCAGTTCGCTCTCAAGTTGAAGGTTAATTAGAATTGATGTGTCAGTGGAATGTTTTCACTTTCTTCATTTCATGTATCTGCTGCAGGTGCAGGAATTCGACCTCGTTAGTTAGAATTTCCTCTTTGTTTTAGGAGTTAGGCAACGTTAGGGAGGAGAGGATGCCTTCGAAAGAGCGGAGCTGATAATAAGGGAGGATGTCTTTCGTGTCTGGAAGGGCCTGGGAACCAAGGTCATCGGACTGGAGCTTGGACGTGCCATTACTTCATGGAAATTTACCTGCAAGGAAGTGTTTGACTGTATGAGGTGATCACATGATGTATTTGGGGGGTGTGTTCTTTGATTTTGGGATTAAGAACTAGGGACAGAGTCCGGAAGTCTTCAGTCTTACCTGGGGAGGAGAGAGAGCATCTTAAAACGAACTCTGTAGCTTTATGCTATTAGGACCTAAATAACGTGAGTGCGCTTCTAAGGAAGTCTTCACGTGCTGACACCTTTTGGGGACTTGCCTGGGAAGATATTAAGTAGGGATGTCACCTTAGAGGCAGTGTAGGGACAGATTAGGGTTTGCTCTGGGTTACAGATTGTAAATGGAAAAGGGTCTAGATGTGGTTTCTATAATTGGATGTGTCCTAATTTTGGAATTAATCATTTTGTGCATTTTCCAAAGATTGAATGTAATTCGTAAATTTGGCTTTGTATTAGTGCTCCTGATGAAATCTGGATCAGGAGTCTATGGTTCTTAGAATCATGTGTAATGGTAATGTATAATTGTATAATGACTTTTTCCCCCTCCACACTTACAAAGCAGGCAACAAAGGTTCATCGGCCAGGGGTTCCAGAGTAAGTCTAGAACGTGGAACTCGGCTCCATCAGGATTCAAAGCTATGAGCAAAAACAAGGGAGAAATAGGACGTTTTTTGCAGGTTCATTACCTCAAGAGGAAAATAAGCTTTTTACCTTCTTGATAAATATACTTGTCTTGGGTTTACTGTAAAGTGTTTTTATCCTGGAGCGGAAATTAGACCAAAACCTAATCAAATATAGGTAAGAATTATAAAAGAGACACAGTTAAAGGAACAATAGATGCTAGACTGAAAGTTGTAGAATCAATGATAAGGTATTGTAGCGGTATATTGTTAGAGGTCAGTATGCTTCATAAGAACATACCCGATCTACTGTAGAATATTTACTAATCTATCAGCCTGTGATGCTAACACAGAGCTTTCTTTTTTTTGTAACTCTAATGTTACTGATGGCAAGGAAAAAATAACATACATACAAGCAAAGGGATGTCTAGGATATCAGTGTCGAGCTCCAGAACTATAGACCCCAAATAGCGATGTAGCCTGTATACTTTACTCCGGGAGGACTGAGGGCTTATTCCTCCAGAACTAAGGCTGTTAAGACTGCGTTGGCATGCTTAGTGCCTGTTCTTGATATCTGTCAGGCTGCGACGTGGATGTCAGTGTACATGTTAATGAAGCACTACTTCCTTGACAGCCAGACACAACGTAAGGGCTTTTCACCAATTTAGTCCTGCAGAACATTTGGTCTGAGCCTACTCCACAGACCCTCCATCTTGTGGAAGTACTGGCTTGGCATATATTTAGAAAGGTGAGAAATCTGTGGTTAGAGCTGTCTATCAAAAGAATAAGTTACTTACCTTTGGTAACACTCTTTCTATTGGATACTGTATCTAACTGCATTCCTCACCGCCATTCCACCTCCCCTTTTTGTGGAGTGGCTTCCTTTCTACCATTAAATAATATCCCATATAGGAGATCTGCACACTGGTACCTACAATTGTTCGTGCTCTGCCCTTGATGGCATGGAAACAGTCAAGCAAAAAAATGGACATTGATGTGCTGGTGTGGTGCTTTTGTGTGGCTTTGCGCCAATGGGGCTTCCATTCTGGTGCCTTGGGAGTGTTCTGAAGGTGAGGTATCTGCTGTTGGAGTTTCAACCAGAAAGAGCATTACCAAAGGTTAATAACTTGATCTTTTAGACTTTACAGCAGTGAACAGACAGGGTTATAAAGACACAAGCATTCACCATGATCTGATTATTAGATGCCCTACAATCCAGCAATCAAGAAGACAATTTAGTGGCAGGAGATCTTGAAGAGGCTAATTTGTTATTAAATAATTGATTCTGATAACAAGGAAAATCTCTATTCATCCCCACACAGCAGATCTTAATTCTAGGATCCCACTTTACCAATAAGGAGGATTTATCATTACCATTCCAAAGATATACAAAATAATGCAGCTACTCCTTTCTGAATTACAGCTTTAAAGTGTTTTAAGGAATTGTCTATGTTAGATTTGGAGAGGAGTAGGCCTCACAGTAGGGAAAAGCGAATTTAGCTGTTTGTCACAACCAGAAGATGTAAAACTTAAAAGTACGTGTCCTACCTTTTATTTACACAATACACTGCCCTTAGGGCTACCTAGGACCCACCTTAGGAGTGAATTATGTGTAAACAAAGGGGAGTTTAAGGCTTGGCAAGTGGTTTTAAATGCCAAGTCAAAGTGGCAGTAAACTGCACACACAGGCCTTGGAATGGCAGGCCTGAGACAGGTTTGAAAGGCACCTGGGTGGGTGTCACAATCAGTGCTGCTGATCCACTAGTAGCATTTAGATTACATGCCCTGGGTATATGGTATGCCACTTTACAAGGAACTTATAAGTAAACAAAATATGCCAATTGGGTACACACCTATGTCACCATGTCGAGGGGAGAAGCACATGCACGTAGGCACTTGTCAGCAGTGGTAAAGCGCTCAGAGCCCTATGGCCAACAAAAAAATGGTCAGAAAAAGAGAAAAAGTTAGGGATAACCCTTCAGAGAGGGCCATTTTTTCCGGCAGTGTTTATACATATATTTGGCAAGCGGAGCCCCCGGGAGTGCAGCGTCTTTAATTTGTGGTTTGAAATATATGTATATATATATATTTGAAATATATGTATATATATATATATATATATATATATATATATATATATATATATATATATGTATGTATATATATATATATATATATATATATAACCTACTGGCGGTCGCCAGTAAGTAGTTATAGTTAGGACCAAGTTTCTATAGGAAAAGCGTTTTTGATTTGCTTATAACTTTGGCGTCGTTTGACGAATGTTTACGAAATTTTCCCCAAAACTTCTCTTTTCAGATCAGCTCCTATGTTGAAAGTTTGGGGGTGATTCGTCAAGGGGGGCTGAGAAAAAGGGGGTCCCAAAACGTGTTTACTCCATGCAATTTCCATAGGAAACTTTAGACAAGGCTACAGGTCAAACTGCTGAACGGAATTACGTCAAATTTGGCAGGGAGAAAGGTCTTGGGCCAGAAAGCAGGCTTTTGTTTAAATGGGGTAAGTCCGTTCAGTAGTTTTCGAGAAATATCAAAATTTACAGATATCAATATTTGAGAATGCTGACATCTGATCGGCTGAGGCGTTGCGAGCACGAGCATGCGGCTCATTGGCTGCAAACTGTTGAAACTAGGAAGTGTTGGCAGCCATTTTGTGACTGAGTTGAAAGGCATAGGGGGAAAAATAAGAGAATAATTGTATAAGAGGGTATAGTAGGAACACTGTGGTCTTAGTTTAAGCAGTCTGTACGGTGGAGAGGCAGGGAGTTTGAATGTTTCTTAGGCAGTGGAAATCACGTCTGCAGAACAACAGTGCGTGGTATTGCAGCAAGGTTGCGTAGGCTCTGGAAATCCCGTCGTGAACACAATGCGCTGTATTGCGGCAAGCAGTGTGTAGGGTGCACACACAGGTAGTGTGAATGTTGCGTAGGCTGTGGAAATCACGTCCGCAAAACAACGATGCGCAGTATTGCGGCAATGTTCAGTAGGCTGTGGAAATGATATCAGGAAAATAACAATGCGCCGTATTGCAGCCTTCCTTTACCTTCCTTTAATATAATGCGCAGTAATGTTTACTTATAATGCGGTGTTCACTTTTATCACGGACAGTGAAGAAAATGAACGTTTAATTGGCTGAGGTGTTCCAACAACGAGCTCAATGTTCATTGGCTGCGAACCATTAAAAGTAAAAGTGTTGCCAGCCATTCCCTCCCCCTGCGCGGAGTAGCAAGGACATCTGATTGACTCACATGTTCCAAGCAGGACCTTTCAGAGGTTAATGTTCATTGGCTGCGAACCATTGAAAGTAGAAGTGTTGCCAGCCATTTCCTCTCCGTCCGCGTAGTAGCAGGGACATCTGATTGGTTGACGTGTTCCAAGCAGGACGTTCCCAAACTTAATGTTCATTGGCTGTAAACCATTGAAAGTAGAAGTGTTGCCAGCCATTCCCTCCCCCTCCGCGGAGCATCAGGGACATCTGATTGGGTAATGTGTTCCAAGCAGGACCTTCCCAAGCTTAATGTTCATTGGCTGTGAAGCATTAAAAGTAGAAGTGTTGGCAGCGATTCCCTCCCCCTGTGCGGAACACTATGGACATTTTATTGGCTAAAGTGTTCCGAGTGCAAGTTTGCTCTTTATTGGCTGGGAACGTTTCACTGTTGTGAAGCGTTTTGTGACGCACTTCAATGGAGTACATGAAAACAAAGTAGTAGCGGGGAGTGTAGGAACACTATTAACTCTGTAAAGTGGTCACAAGGTGGTGAACTGGGATTGTGGAGGTAAAAATTGTTTTTTATATATTTTAACGGCCATTTATATAATTGGCGTGGGGTGTACAAATCACGGCGGGAAAATAACAGAGTGTGTTGCGGTCTTCTTTTTATTAAGTTTGCGGGTGGGATACTTCCCAGTAGCAGTATTTACTTAGAATGTGGTGTTTACTTTTCTGACGGGGAGGTGTGGTTGCGCAGCAAAAATTTCAGACTAGGTTTGAAACAGTTTTTATTAAGCAATTACAAATAAACTTTCTTTGAAAACTGAAGCTGTATATATCAAAGAGGTGACAAATAAAAACGCAATTCATAAAATATCCCTTAAGCCTGACCACACCCTCCCTTTTTTTCAGCTATAATTTGTAAAAGTGTTGCCCCATATTCTTGATAATATAAGAGGGCATAAGTTACTTTTAGATGAAGTAGAAAAGAAGTGCTACAAGAAACACTCCCGCACTACATCATCTCAGGTCACAAGAACAATAACAAGTAAAAAACTGTTAAACACAAATGACTTTATATTACATAGAAATGTACGCTTCATCATTTCTTACAATTTCTATTCTGTAGAACTCTGGAAAGTTCAGTCGTAGTGCTTAGAGGTCGCTCACTGCTCCACTAATAGATCACGTACTCCTTTAAGAACATATAGGATAGTAGTAATATATACACTACTATTCATATATATTCTATAGGGAGAACAAGAATAGGAACCACAACAGAGAAAAACGGAAATACCAAAAATCATTCAAAAATGTAGGGTTTATCAAAGGCATTCAGTAAGAAAGTGTCTATGCAAACAATCTTTTTTAAACTGCAATTTAAAAAATATTCTCACTGTAAAAATATCTGATCAAGTTAGTTATAAAGGTCAGTTAGCTGTATTTCAGATGGTTTACTCCTGGCGGCGACAAATCTTCAATTCTTGTTGTGTGAAAATATGACACTCTACTACAATATACAGAGTGACACTGATTGCACACAAAAAGAAAAGGAAAATAAAGTCATGAACACAAAACAACATCAATAACGAAATACTTTCCAGCAGTGAATATATTCGGAGCTTCTTTTATCCGGGACTTCGAAATCTTTCAACTTCGCGCTGACGGGTCTTAAACTCCTCTGAGATCATAATGACTGTGAATATTACAATATACATACTCACACTATATGATCCCAAGGGGGAAACAGAGTAAGAACCAGAAGCTGCTGACGTTACATATAAATCTTTAGTCTTCGCGCCGACGGGTCATAAACTCCTCTGAGATCACAATGACTGTTAATATTTTAATATACATATTTACAGTATATGATCCCAACGGGGAAACAGAGTAAGAACCAGAAGCTGCTGACGTTACATATAAATCTTTCGTCTTCGCGCCGACTGGTCACAAACTCCACTGAGATCATATTGTGTGGTTATTATAATATACATGCTCACACTATATGATCTCAAGGGGGAAATAGACTACAAACTAGAAGCTGCTGACGTTACATATAAATCTTTCGTCTTCGCGTTGACGGGTCATAAACTCCACTGAGGTCAGTATGAATGTGAATATTACAATATACATACTCACACTATATGATCCCGGGGGGAAACAGACTAAGAACCAGAAGCTGCTGATGTTACATATAAATCTTTAGTCTTCGCGCCGACGGGTCACCAATACCTCTGAGGTCAAGTACAGTGTGAATATTATAATATACAAAGTCACACTATATGATCTCAAAGGAGCCAGAAAAGGAACAATGTTTGCTGTATTCTGTCTGTTTCTGAAAACAAGCTGCTGACGTTACATATAAATGGCAAAAACAACCAATAACACTTTTTTCTAAATACAAATCTTTAAATATTGACAAATAGCTACGTATTATAAATATCTACTATGCCATAATCAAACAACTTACAACTCTGGAATATGTTTTGTTGCCGCAAAACAAGAACCCGACGCTAGAAAACGGAAAGTGCATCACAGAATGGAGACACATAAATAACTCGCATAAACGAAACTAATCAAACAACGGGTGTGGTTTATATACTTTTTGGTTATTGAATAGTCTATGGAAGGAAGATGCGGCTCCGCCCATTTAGATGTCACGTTTTAATGTTGACACGTGCTCACGTTTTCACTGTTTAACTTGTGCACGTGTTGGGAAAAGTTACAAAATGTGAAGCGGTAAAGGTTTCGATTTCGATCCTAACACGTTTAAGGTCCTTAATATGTACATACGTTGGAGAGCTTAAAAACTGTTACCCGGCAAACCGTGTCATTTCCATTCTCATGACTACAAACATCTATTAATTGCCGTAATTCTAAATAGAAGACATAAAAAAAATATCGTTCAGAATAGAAAAAAAAAATACGTGCTAATATTTCTCATCACTATGGTTTTAAATTAATAAAATGCCAGCATTTGTAAACCGTACAGCTTCCCCCGGAAGAGTGTGCCGGCACTCGGGGGCGTTGGGAAGATTAAGCAAGGTGTTGCCCACAGTGACATAGTGGTTGGCTAACGTGCCGCTGGAGCTGGGAATCGAACTGTGAACGCTGTTGTTCGAAGTCAGGTATCATAGCTGCTGCGTGATACATTTTCCACATTTAAATGTTAATTAGTGCTAATTAAGTTTTAAACATTGGTAAATTATAACTTATAACAGACTACTGTTACAGTTAGTTTTTCACTACAAAAAGTATGCACATCTTTTTAAAATTTACTTAAAAACAATATAGGTTTCAGGGACATTGTAGTTAGAAATTAGCATTTATGAAACCTTTGAAATTCACAGACAAAAACCATAGGTTTTACAGACGTTATAGTTAGAAATTAGCATTTAAAAAACCTTTGAAATTCACAGAAAAAAACATAGGTTTTACAGACGTTATAGTTAGCTGGACATTTCACTCATACAAAACCATAAAAATTCCACCGTTATAGTTAGTTCAGCTAAGTATAACTCGCGCCCCCGCAATGCACTGCTCATGACGTCACATATTACATCATTCATGGCAACACTGATGACATCTCAAATCACATCACTGATGACATCACTGATGACATCATCCACGTGATAATCTGATGCACCTCATCACACCCTAATATAACCTTTAATACACCCACTGTAAAATACAGACTAACATTTTCGAAACCATCCACACACCAATACCAGTTACTACATACTCACTCACTGATTCCTTGGTCTGCACACACATCCACTCATTCACCCATACAATCACTTATACATGCAGTCACTCATCAATACAACACTAGCATATGCACTCATACACCTATTCAGACACTCACACACCGCCACTCATCCATGGAGTTACTCACACACCTAGTCACTCATGCAAAGAATCAATCACACTCCCATTTACTCACCTATACAGTTATACACACACCACCTCACTAATTCATACAGACAGTAACACATACTTACTCTCTTATGTAATCACTGAAACAAGTACAGACTCATCCATACATGCCACTCTCACAATCACTCACTCTCACATATAGTTATTTATATACACCATCACTCACATATACTGCCTTTACATATGTAGTTACTCACACATGTACCACTGAGACATCCATTCACTCACCAACACACCCATACACACACTCACCCACCCATACAGCTGTTTCCACATCCACTCTTCAACCCATACACCCAGTGAATCAACCACTCACACATGTATGCACAGAGTCACACACCTCCAACCCACCCACACACACACACTCAGTCCCCCAAACAAATACTCAATCAAACAATCAATAACCCATATAGACACTCATGTAGCTACTGACCAACCCATGTAGCAGCTTACACAACAACAGACAGACTGATACAGACATTCACACAGTTTAGTCAGTAACCCATGCATTCAGTAAGACACGTTTAATCAGTCACTTATACAATCAGTCACACACCTTCTAAATCCTCCATCCAGACACTTATACACCCACTCATTCTTCAATACACCTTGCCATACATATAAAACATATTTAAACTTTACAGAAACACAGGGTCACTGGATGATGTCATCAGTGATGTTATCAGTGATGTCACTGACCATGCCATGAATGATGTAATATGTGACATCATGAGCAGAGCATTGCGGGGGCGCGAGTTATACTTAGCTGAACTAACTATAACGGTGGAATTTCTATGGTTTTGTACGAGTGAAATGTCCAGCTAACTATAACGTCTGTAAAACCTACGGTTTTTTCTGTGAATATATATATATATATTTCAAACCACAAATTAAAGACGCTGCACTCCCGGGGGCTCCGCTTGCCAAAGTGATTGAATACAAATCACCGCAATACACCAAACGCCACCAATGCGTTAGTTTCAACCATTACGGTCTTCTTCACAGCAGCTGAGTCTGTGTGTAACAACGACGTTTGTATTCAAGCCCTTTATACCCTAATGGGCATGCTGGCACTTGTAGTGTTTATAGTTCTATTGCTTTGACACTCATTCTGGGATAACTCCTCATTCACAATTCTAAAGCACACGTACGTTTTATAATGATCTTATCTGTGTTTTTGAATAGAGTAGTACTTCTTTTTGATTTTTTCTGCACAGTGCTGGTGGTTTAATTAACTGTGTTTCTCCTCCACATTTATAATTGCCAGTTCGTGTATTTAGCCATAGTTTCTCAGCCAGCACAACATTCATTTGCACTAAAATGTTATGAAGCGCCCACTTCTATTCTTGGGCAGTTACATTTGCTGAAAGAACATGGCAAACGGAGCCCCAGACCCTCGTCATTCGAGGGGCCGAAGGCCAATAGCCAGAGACCTGTGCTCACCTTCTCCATGAGACTGTCTCCGGCATCTATTCACACTGCAGAGATACACAAGGCGAATTCCTTGGCTACCATATTAACGTGAAAATTCACGAATAGCAATACTTGTGGTGGAGCAGAGTTTCGCAAAAATGAAACCTGCTCAGATTCGATACCCCCATAATACATACTAACAGTAAATGGTTGTTGAAAACTAATGTACACCCCACACAAACATAAGGGAAATTGCTTTGCGCATGTCTGAACTAACACGTAAACAAAATAATATTGTAATAACATTTGTGATTTGGGAAAACGAGAAACTTTGGATATATAGGCCGCATTATGCTTCAGTAAATTGCATGTTGCATTCCGTTTACAATTACGAATAATACCGCTTTTGCACAAAGCTTATGCTAGGTAACATTAATGGGGAATAGTGCAAAGCGGGTGGTAAACAGTGAAGGTTTCATTATCATATAATTAATATATGTTCATTTTTATTTACTTTAGTGTGCTAGATGAAGCAGCCATCTTTATAAAGTTGGCTAAAATAAGGGAAGGGGAAAGCACGAGGAGCGAGTTGCTCTGTCAGAAGCAAGACAAACATGCAGTGCCCCACAGATGACATGAGGAGGGTGAAGGCCAGAATGTCAATGACTGCCAAAACCAGTGCCCAAGCGTGGGACCGGAGAAACAGACTGCGGATGATGTTAAAGAAATTAATGAAAATTGATAAACTTTGTATTATATGTAATAAAGTGAGAACAACTGAGAACCATACCCTGGGAATGGACATGAACAATAGGGTAGTTGAAAGAAAAGTGAAGTCATGTGGTGTGACAACGCCACCTACCAACCCCACCAATCCCTTTACGAGATGTAAAATTGCTTGCAACAATTGTGAGATGGACATGGTAGTTTAAGGGTATAATTGGGGTGATTTTATGGGTGTGGTTAGAGCTTAGGCTGGCAGGAGAGAAAGAGGGGATATGCGTCCCTGTCCGTCGGTTTATCGAGAGGCCTAGCTGTTCCTGACCTGTCCCGATCCTGTTTTCTTTTCATCCTTTGTTTCCCGATCCTATCTTGGGAAACCCCATCATCCCCTAGGCCGAGGGGTTGGTTTTCTTTCAGACCAATAGGTTTGTATTTAGTGTAGTGTTGTTCTCAGAAACTATTTTATGAATGTATTTTTGTCCCTGAATCTTTTGTCTCTCCACCTATCCACTCCGTCAAATGATATGTATGATTATTAGATAAAACTTTTGTCTCTTCATCTATCCCCTCCGTTAGGTATATGATGTACCGCATATATATTTTTGCTGAAACTTTTGTCTCTTACTCTAACCACTCCTTCATTGCATAAAGTCATTGTTATATTTGGATTAGTTTGTTTCCAATTGTGCTGCATATGAAAAAAATGTCTCCTCATGTGAGATTTAGTGTTTGTATTGTGTAACCAAATGCAGTTGAGCATAATCCTAAATTTCTTGAGATTTATATTTATTATTAATTTTACAGAGAGTCTGTGAATCATTATATTAAATGGTTGATAAATTGGAAGTTAATCATTACCATCAACTATTCAACTAATTGGTCCATCGACCAAGTGGAAGGAAAGTTGATGATAAAAGTTAGTTGTGATGTCATAATTTGACCTATGAAAGGAAAAGAATTGATCATACATATAAATTGACCCCAGCGCATCAGGGATTCTGGGTGGATGTGTATGGGCCATTGTATCATGACGTATTGAGTATTGATCCCTGATAACTATTTGAATTAGCGTTGGATCAGTTTCCTGGTAGCAGAGGACGGTTTAATTATTGATTAGTTTGGTAATGATTATTGATTATTGATTGTATGTCCTTAACATGAAAAGTTAGTGTCACGTTCTATGTTTTCTAGAAGTACAGGTACGGAAATAGCTGAGGAATCCCAGGAATGGAATTTAGCCTGAAGTAGGCAGAAGAAGAGTGTGGTAAAGAAGCCACACTGCAGAAGTACTTTGTCTGTTGTAAATAATACCTAAAAGCTACGGAGGGCTGTAGGTGTTATATTTATGGAAATCTCGTATGTGAGTAGAGTGTCTGAAATAGTGAAGGGTCCACTTCCGAAACTCTAGCCTTATCCCCAGGGGAATACCAGGACCTCTTTTTACACCAAAAAGTCCTCTTGCGAAACTTTGGCCTTATCCCTAGAAGAGTAATAGGTCCACCCGGAGCTTGTTTGAAGAGTAAAATAGTGCTGGTCGTTATTAGGACTCGTAGTGAGGAAATCTCTTGGAAAAAGTGAAAACTATCTCTTTATTCAGTGGAACAGAAAAGGTAGCATTGTTTTATGTTGTTACTAATCGAATTTTTGATTAAGGGTGCTTAGAAAAATATTGTCGTATTATTTTGTAAAGGGAGGGTCAGTAGAAGGAGTAATATTGACGTCAGAAAAGCAGCGCTGGTATTGGACAAACAGCGGGCGTTTACTGAGCTGTGATTGGTTGGTTGGTGTGGGCTGCACAAGCATTGGTTGAGACTGTGCTTACGTAGTGGTGTTCTGATTGGTTTGTTGGTGTGTGTCGCGCTGGTATAGGATAAGAGCTGATGAATAGAATAAGTAGAATCACGGAAGAGTTTCCTTGCTTGTTTTGTTGAAATACGTTAGTGTAAAGTGAAGTTGATACAGAAAATAAAGAATTTCTTTAAAAAAGACAAACCAATTGTGACTAGAGAGGGAATTCCAATTCCACCTCCAAAGACGCCTGCTTCTTTTATGATGTTGGAGCGAGGTTATCATACGTGTATGTTGTTGGAAAATTGGGAGGAGTATACAAAGGATGATGGTGTTCTAGCTTTTCCTCAGTATGGTATATTTAATGTAAGGATACTGCAGAATTTGAGAAATCAAATGGATTCACTAGAACTGAACCCTAGGTTGACCCAGTACGAAGCTTTGGAGGAATGGGAAGTTGAGGCATTTGAGAGAGAAAAATATAGAATGGGTAACAGAGGTCATAGGAGTATGATGTTCAGATATCCGTTTGAGAATAGGGAAGAGAAGCTGAAACGATGGAGGAGAGCTGTGGTAACAGAAGGGTTATATCCAGTTTTAACAGTCGATGAGCAGACAGGAAGTAAATGTAAAGAGAAAAAGAAAAATATAGAAACCTCAAGTGCAAGAGATGGTGTAAATGATTCTGATGATGAGTTATTAGAGGATATTATGACCAAAAGACCCCCGACATATCGAGAAAATTCAGTTGAAGTAACTCCGAATGCACCCTTTATGGGAAATCCATTGGTCCCACAGATTGCAGATATGGCTAGGCTAATGAGAGAAAAGGAGTTTGAAATGCTAAACAAGACAAATGTAGAGCAGATTCAGAAAATAAACCAGTTAAGTTTAAATGCAGCGGCGTTGACAGTACCGGTTACAATTGGTCCTGTAGTTCCATTGTTCTGAGAAAACCCGAAGAATACACCTAAAGTACATACATTAGCAGTTCCAATGGGTAACGTCAGGAGTGGATTGGAGACGATAATCAATGAGAAAAGACAGGCTGACACGAATGTTACACTATTGGATCTCCCAGTTTGCGAGATGATAACAGAAACCCCTAGAAGAGACATACAAATGAGTCCAAGAAGAATAGAGACAAATGTCACTCCAATGACAGGGAGTTCAGCAGGTCTTTCGTCAGAAGAATTGAATGATTGGATAAAGGAAAGAGAAAAGAAAGAAAAACAAATACAGAGTATAAATGTGAGCCAATTGAAGGTAGATTTGGAAGAAATGATTATTGGTACAATCAGTCCCAGATAGGTTGGGGACTTATCGAGATGGTGAATTATTGTTCTTGTGTAAAAGCATTACTTGGAGAGCGAAGAATCTTCATGAGAAAATATCTCAAGCTGCTAGTGAGTATGGAATAGACATAGAAAAGTCAAAAGTATTGCAGAAATCATACAGATTGGCATTTACTGAAAAAGATTTGGAAAGTTTGAATGCATCTGGAAAAAGGTTACAGATAATAGAGCTGATGAACCTTTTGAAGAAATGGGGAGATGTAGATCGATGGAGAAATATATGGGTAAGAAAGAAGGAAGAAGCAGCAAGTAAGGAGTGTCTATGTTCCTGTTAAAGGAAACAGAACAGGTTGAAAGGGCGTATCCGATGAGAGAAGTACCAGGTGGCGGATATGTTCATGTTCCGTGGTCAAGACAGGATATATTTTCTTTTACAAATGATTTCCCTAGACTAAGAGAAAAACCTGTAGAATGGTACAAACAGGTAGAAAGGTTTGTGAAGGTCTCGAAGGTGTTGTTAAAAGATTTAGATGGGTTGTTTAAAATTGTTGTTCCGGCAGACTTATGGACTGAGTGTAAGATCACCGTTGACTGGCCAAAGGATGAATATCCTAGGGATGCTAAAACAGGTGCACCATCAGAGGAGGTGGTGAAAAAGTACAATCAGGTAATCACGTTTCTGAAGGGGAAAATTTCCCCAAAGGAAACAGATTGGGTTAAAATTGACAGGACCACACAAGAACCAAAAGAATCAGTGCACGCCTATTATGAAAGGTTGTTGCAGGTATTCAAACAGTATAGTGGATTCGAAAATATTGGAGACAAAGACATGGGACATTTCGTGTATCGTTTTGTGTTTGGATTAAAACCAGATATTAGTAATATGATTCAACAGCATTTAATTTGTTGGCAGAGCAAAACGATAGATGAAATTTTGAGGTACGTAAAGTATTGTAGTGACGATATTGAATCAAGACATAAAAAGTTAAAAGAGAAAATGATGTGGGCACAGGTGAAAGTGGCAGAACAACAAGAAGTAAATAATAATCCTCAAACCAGTAATCAAATGGGTGGTCAGAATCAAAATGGACAGAATTGCAGTGGAGGCAAAGGTAGGGGAAAAATGAGTAAAGAAAAAGCTATGAAGAAATTTCCTTGTCATGCATGCGGAAAGCTTGGACAGTGGAAGAATGAGTGTAGATCCGCTAAAAAGATTAATGGGGGACATCAAAATTTGATTCCACAGATGCAGAATGAGGTGGGTGTAAATCAACAGCAGCAGCAGCAGCAGATAGTTACTCAACAGTTACAGGTGCCGCAAGCTCCCATGCCAAATAATGTGAATGCTCAAGTGCAGAGGTACAGTGTGAACACTGGATATCACGGAGGTGACCAGGTTGGTAAGAATCAAGGTGTGATTCCGCAGCATTGGGTGCAGTGCACTGGGAGAGATTCAGACTCATCTCAATGACATTGCCTGAGGGGGGAGGAAGAGTGCATACTTGGCGCATCTTTGGCGGTAGATCAGTCAGGTCCATTTGTTGACGGAATGGTGGAAGGTAATGACATTACATTTTTAGTGGACACTGGTGCTACCCATTCTACTGTGAGAGCAGCAGAAATTCCAAACCTACCCCTCTCTGGAGAAACTATCCAAGTTGTAGGAGTCTCGAACAAGCATATTAGAACACCTGTTACAAATCCAATTGAAGTTCACATTGGTAACTTCAAAGACATGCATCGGTTTGTGGTATGTGATTCAAGTCCAGTAAATCCCTTGGGAAGAGATTTGCTATGTAAGATGAACTGCACCATCTATTGTACACCAGATGGAATTGCATTTCAGACCCCTGATGAGGAAGTTGAATTCAAAATGATGTTAGCAAAGCAAGGAACAGAAGTGGATGAATTGTATTCACTTCTGACAGAAGAAAATTTGCCTGAAGAATTAAAAAGTGCAGTGAGATCTGATTTGTGGGATTTTTCAGGAAAAGAGATTGGCTTAATGACAAATGTAGACCCCATTCAGATTACAGTAAAGGATGGTGCTAAATATCCAAACACACAACAGTATAAAATGAGCCCAGAGGTAATTGCAGGAGTTACTCCTGTGATCGACCAAATGATTGAACAAGGAATTTTAAAAGAGATAATGAGCAGTCCTTGTAAATCACCTATCATAGGTATCAAAAAGCCCAGTGGGAAGTACCGAATAGTGCAGGATTTGCAAAAAGTTAATAAGATTGTTGTACCATGTTGTCCAGTAGTACCAAATCCGGCCGTGATTCTTTATCAGATCCCATGTGATGCTGAATAGTACACAGTTATTGATTTGTGCCAAGCCTTTTTCTCAATTCCTTTGCATCCGGAAAGCCAGTATTTGTTTGCATTCCGGTTCGGAGACCGTGTTTTGGCATGGTGCCGAGTTCCTCAAGGGTATACA
The DNA here is from genome assembly GCA_963921515.1 of Calotriton arnoldi. NCBI lineage: Eukaryota > Metazoa > Chordata > Amphibia > Caudata > Salamandridae > Calotriton > Calotriton arnoldi. The sequence goes on along the minus strand of CAWUFW010000197.1, from coordinate 586,912 downwards.
GAAAGACCCTCAATTTTTAATCAAATCTTGAAAAAATGTCTGGAGACTCTAGTCATGCCAGGTAATTCGGTTTTGGTTCAATACATTGATGACCTATTGGTGGCATCAAAGACACGAGAGGCATGTGTGACAGACACAATATTGAACCATTTGGCAGAAAAAGGACACAAAGTGTCCCCAGCAAAATTACAATTTTGTAAACAGGAAGTACAGTACCTTGGACACAAAATAGAAAAGGGAGTCAGAACAGTAACTCCAGAAAGAATCAGTGTGATCAAACAAATGAGTCCACCTAAAACACAAAAAGAGGTGCAAATGTTCTTGGGAATGGTTGGATACTCTCGTCAGTGGATTTGTGGTTTCTCAGCGATTGCAAAACCTCTACAGAGGTTAACACGAAAAGATGTGAAGGATCCGATTGTCTTGGATGATGAAAGTATGGAAGCGTTTGTAAAATTAAGAAGTAGTTTGTGTCATGCACCTGCATTGGCGATGCCAGATTATTCAAAAGAATTTGCATTGTACTGTTGTGAGAGAGATGGGTGTGCACTCTCAGTCCTAACACAGAAACATGGAATGGCATGACGTCCAGTAGCATATTTGTCTGCTACATTGTATTCAGTGGCTGCAGCGTTGCCAGGATGCTTAAAAGCAGTAGCAGCTATTTGTATGAGTCTGGAACAGAGTGAACCGATCGTGATGGGATATCCAGTTAAAGTGTATGTGCCACACTCTATTGAGATCCTTTTGACCCGAACCAGGACACAGTATCTCACATCTAGTCGGCTGACTAAATACGAGAGAGTGATTCTGGGTGCTGAAAACGTGACTGTGGTAAGGTGCACAACTGTGAATCCAGCAACTTTGTTGCCAAATTCTCGGTGTGAGGAAGTGAGAGAGGAAGCTCATCATGGTTGTTTGGATGTGACTGAATATTGCACCAAACCTAGGCCCGACATAGAAGATTGTCCCTTGGAGGAATCAGATTGTGAAATGTTTGTTGATGGATCCTGTTTGAGAAATGAAAAAGGTGAATTATGCACCGCCTATGCTGTTTGCACCATAGAAGGGTTTCTTGAAGCATCCTATCTAAAAGGAGTAAACTCCGCCCAAATAGCTGAGCTGATAGCTCTGATTAGAGCATGCAAAATTGCCAAAAGCCTGAAAGTAACAATATTTACAGACAGCCAATACGGATTCGGAATTGTTCATGATTTCGGCCAGCTATGGATGCAAAGGGGATTTCTGACCTCTTCAGGTACCATCATTAGAAATGGAAAAACTGTAAAAGAACTATTAGATGCTTTACAATTACCCAAAAGAATTGCAGTAGTCAAATGTGCCGCACATAAATCAGGAGATGATTATGTGACGAAAGGAAATAGATATGCTAACCAAATAGCACGTTACTGTGCACGAAATACAATTGCATTGAACAGATCAATTGATAGGGGAAATACCGAATGCCATCTTTTGTTTACAACCACATTTTAAACCTGGGAAGAAATTAGACAGATGCAGGAAGAAGCAAGTGATGAGGAAAAAGAAAGATGGAACAAAACAGGCTGTAGCAAGAGAACAGAAGATGATCTATGGGTCTGTCTTGATGGGAGACCAGTGTTACCAGATTCCTTACTTTCCCATATGGCCAGAGTTTACCATGGAATTGCACATGTTGGAAGAGATGCAATGATCAGACTCTTCAAGCAGTCATGGTATAATCCGAAGTTCAGGGTCATTGCAGAAAGCCTTTGTCAGAGGTGCGTGATCTGTCAGCAGCAAAATCCAGGTAGAAAGACAGTTGTAAGTTGGGGATGAATTGGGAGAGCAGGAGGTCCATTTACCCGACTACAGCTCAATTTTATCGAGCTTCCCCCGTGCAACGGGCTGAAATATGTACTGGTCATTGTCTGCTTGTTCTCTCGTTGGGTGGAAGCCTACCCCACGAGAAGGAACGATAGTCTAACAGTGGCTAAACTGCTTTTGAGAGAACTGATCCCTAGATTTGGAATTCCAGTCACCTTGGAGACAGAGAGGGGAACGCATTTTAATAATGAAATAATTCGGCTAATTTGTGCAGCATTTAAAATTGAGCAGAAGCTGCATTGTGCCTATCGACCCGAAGCCTCTGGAGTAGTTGAACAATTGAATGGCACTATAAAATCGAGACTAGGGAAAGTGTGTGCATCCACATCACTGAAATGGCCTGATGCTTTACCCCTAGTACTGATGAGTCTAAGAAGTATTCCTGACAAAAAGAGTGGATTAAGTCCTCATGAAATCCTCATGGGAAGAGCAATGAGACAAGCATATATACCAGCAAACAAACTAATGAGTATATCTGATGATCTAGTGCTTGACTATTGCAGAGGTTTGGCTGAACTGGTACGTTCTGTGTCTCACCAGGTTGGAGAAGAAGCCACAACAATACATCGAAATCAAGCTCATGATCTGAATCCTGGTGAATGGGTTTTTATCAAGAAGCACGTAAGGAAATCGTGTTTAGAACCCAGGTGGCACGGACCTTATCAAATCATACTGGTGACGACAACGGCAGTGAAGTGTGCTGGCTTGCCAAATTGGATCCATGCAAGCCATACCAAATGAACCCTAGATCCACTTGAAAAACCAAAGGAGCAACAACTGGTGAAAGAAAAACAAAGACCAGTGCTCGAGGTGTGTGAAGCTGATGAATCTAGAGTGATAGATTCTGACTAACAACCAGATGGTGAACAGCCGAGCACAAGTCAAGTAGAGTGGGCGCAAGATTCCAGGGTTCGAGAGACTGCCTTTGAAGCAGAAAGAAGCGAGTTTACTGTTGATCCAGAAGAAAGTGAACTCCCAGCAGAGCTTGAAACAGATGAGATTGTTCTTGATCCAGAAGGAAGTGAGTTCTCAGTTGAAAGAGAAATTTCTTGTTGAATCAGAAGAACCCCAAGAAACTGAAACTCAGGAAGAAGAACAATCAGAAATAAGAGCAAATAAAAGAATTTGTGAAACAAATGCAGAAAATGACCAAGTGATCAAAGCAAAGAAACCCAGAAAGGATGAGAAGTGGCCAAGTGGAGTGAAAAGATTGAAATACACTCTTGTGAAAAGAAGGTTAAGAAAAAGACCAGAACAAAGCAATGAGGTCTCAAGTCAGACAGAACAAGAAGAGTCAGGAAATGAATTAGTACGAAAAACAAGAAGAGTGAGAACACCCAACAGAAAGTTCAGAGCACCTGAATGGACCTACGTTATTCTAGAAGAAATTGAAAGTTCAGATCCAAGTGAAGAAAAAGACAAATCTGACACTGAGCAAGTTGATGAAAACAAGCTAAGACCTCCTTAAAGAATCATGACAAAAAAACCTAAGGTGCAACCTTGCTGATTAAAAGAAAAACGAAACAAAAACTCAGAGAAAACTGAAGAAAAAGAATAAAAGAAGGGGATAAAGACGAAAGCCTTGAAGTGTAGGATTACACTACTATTCTTCTTTAACACCTTGACCGCGGCGCGAATTCCGCCGTGGGTGAAATTATGAGTGGGCGTGTCTCGGACGGCCCCCGGCCATCCTCCGCACATGCCCACTGTGACGTCGGACGGCCGGGGCCGTCCGGCGCATCGAACGGGTTAAGATATTTTTTTAGCTTAGAATATTATAGGATTGGATAGATTTTTATTTTTTCCTAAGAACAAAATGGCTGAAGCAAAAGTGACTGAACTTCCAAAATCTAGTCTAAAATGTAGCTGTATTAAAGCTTGCTTATGTAGTGTCTTAACGTTAACATTTATATGGTTAATATTAACTGTCCTTGTACCTATTATAATGGTAACTAATAATGATGACAATACTAATAACGTAACAAAAGAAAGAATGAATGATGTCACTAATGAAATTCCTAATACTAACTTAGAACTGTTGGATGGAAATATTCTCCATCATGATAAATCAATGAGTGATTTCTCGTTAAATGTCTTTACAAAATTACTCACCGAGTATATTAACACAATGAATGTAAGTGATTGTTATGTGTGCATGCAATTACCTTCGTCAGTCTCAGAGGGGGTGACTTATCATCACCTTCCGTTAACCTATGGTGTGTCTTGCAGTATACTCGCAAGCCTGTTTTACGTGACGGGAAAGCTCGAATATTATTTTTCTAATATAGATTTGATATTTTCTGAAATTCCTATTATTAAAGAACTAAATAAGGTTTTGAGTGCTAAAAATGCGCGATATATGGGAGAATTTTTCCATATCACTAAAACTTTAGACATAGAATATGTTTATAAGAATAATTTAACCTGTAGTTTGCGGGTAGAAGAGAAAATGTTCATAGAAATGGTAGAAGATAGAAGAGAAAGATTCAAAAGGAAGGCTGCTGAACAGAAGTCACGGGTACCACCATGGGATTTTAGGGAAGGAAGTTATGAAAAAGGCAAAGGGTATGCTGCAATGTGCCCGGACTGATCACAGAAGGGGAAAATGGGTTTGCTTAGAACGAAAACTAACTATAATAATTATTTTATTGGTTCTAGTTAATGTGAGCATACTTTTCAAATCACTGGAGGTTGGGGATTGAAAGGTGGAACTGATCCTGTTTTTCCAGGGATTTATTATGTGTGTGGTAAGAAAGCCTATTATAGGTTGCCTGCACATTGGTATGGTAGTTGTTATTTTGCCATTGTCTTCCCCAAGGTCTATCACATGGATCGAAACAGTCATAAACTGAACGAAGTAAAGCAAGGACTAACACGTAACAAAAGAACAAGCTTTTTAGAAATAGTAGGAGATATTTTTGGTGCACTGATACCCTCAGTTGGAGTCATTCTGAATTCACATAAAATTCGAAAATTATCTACAGTGGTTGATCGGTTATCTACAGATACTGCAGGTGGATTCTTGATGATTGACACGGAAATGGTTGCAATCAGGTCAATGGTTTTGCAAAATCGACTTGCCCTTGATATATTATTGGCAAAAGAGGGTGGAGTCAGTGGAATGTTGAAAGTCCGACATTGCTGCACATATATTCCTGATAAAAGCAAAGGAATTGAGGGATATATAAAGAATATTACAAAATTACATGAAGATTTGACCCAACTGGAGGTTGATGGTGTTTCGGAGAGACTGAGTAAACGTTTTTCCACTATAACTAAATGGTTTTCTACCTTTGGAAGTAGCATATCAGGAATAATAATAATACCAATGGTTTTAGTAGCATTAATGATCTTAGTTATAATAACAGCATATAAGTGTTGTAAGAGTAAGACCAAAGAAAAGAAATGATAGAATCAAAGAATAAACGAAGAGCAAGAAAGAGAAAAAGAGAAGAAATAGAATTAGAGGAAATGAAAGGAGAGTACTATGACTTAATGAAAGATTTGGATGAGGGTGCCATAAAAAGAGAGAAGAATACAGAGATATAAATGATTAAAGATGGCACTCGGTATGGTAGGTATTTTATGATGGCTTGTTTAAGCCATCAGAGGGGGGAATTGATGGAGCGGGGTTTCGCAAAAATTAAACCTGCTCGGATTTGATACACCCATAATACATACTAATAGTAAATGGTTGTTGAAAACTAATGTACACCCCACACAAACATAAGGGAAATTGCTTTGCGCATGTCTGAACTAACACATAAACAAAATAATATTGTAATAACATTTGTGATTTGGGAAAACGAGAAACTTTGGATAAATAGGCCGCAATATGCTTCAGTAAATTGCATGTTGCATTCTGTTTACACTAACGAATAATGCCGCTTTTGCACAAAGCTTATGCTAGGTAACATTAGTGGGGTATAGTGCAAAGTGGGTGGTAAACAGTGAAGGTTTCATTATCATATAATTAATATATGTTCATTTTACTTTAGTGTGCTAGATGAAGCAGCCATCTTTATAAAGTTGGCTAAAATAAGGGAGGGGGAAAGCACGAGGAGCGAGTTGCTCTGTCAGAAGCAAGACAAACGTGCAGTGCACCGCAGATGACATGAGGAGGGTGAAGGCCAGAATGTCGAACGACTGCCAAAACCAGTGCCCAAGCGTGGGACCGGAGAAACAGACTGCGGATGATGTTAAAGAAATGAATGAAAATTGATAAACTTTGTATTATATGTAATAAAGTGAGAACAAACTGAGAATCTTACCCTGGGAATGGACATGAACAATAGGGTAGTTGAAAGAAAAGTGAAGTCACTGTGGTGTGACAACGCCACCTCCCAAACCCACCAATCCCTTTACGAGATGTAAAATTGTTTGCAACAATTGTGGGATGGACATGGTAGTTTAAGGGTATAATTGGGGTGTTTTTATGGGTGTGGTTAGAGCTTAGACTGGCAGGAGAGAAAGAGGGGAGATGCGTCGCTGTCCGTCAGTTTATCGAGAGGCCTAGCTGTTCCTGACCTGTCCCGATCCTGTTTTCTTTTCATCCTTTGTTTCCTGATCCTATCTCGGGGAACCCCATCATCCCCCAGGCCGAGGGGTTGGTCTTCTAACAGACCAATAGGTTTGTATTTAGTCTAGTGTTGTTCTCAGAAACTATTTTATGAATGTATTTTTGTCCCTGAATCTTTTGTCTCTCCACCTATCCACTCCGTCAAATGATATGTATGATTATTAGATGAAACGTTTGTCTCTTCATCTATCCCCTCCATTAGGTATATGATGTTTCGCATATATATTTTTGCTGAAACTTTTGTCTCTTACTCTATCCACTCCTTCATTGCATATAGTCATTGTTATATTTGGATGAGTTTGTTTCCAATTGTGCTGCATATGAAAAGATGTTCTCCTCATGTGAGATTTAGTGTTTGTATTGTGTAACCAAATGCAGTTGAGCATAATCCTAAATTTCTTGAGATAAAATTCATTATTAATTTTACAGAGAGTCTGTGAATCATTATATTAAATGGTTGATAAATTGGAAGTTAATCATTACCATCAACTATTCAACTAATTGGTCCATCAACCAAGTGGAAGGAAAGTTGATGATAAAAGTTAGTTGTGATGTCATAATTTGACCTATGAAAGGAAAAGAATTGATCATACATATAAATTGACCCCATCGCATCAGGGATTCTGGGTGAATGTGTATGGGCCATTGTATCATGACGTATTGAGTATTGTTCCCTGATAACTATTTGAATTAGCGCTGGATCACTTGTGTTTTCATTTCTTTAGATCATCAAATGTCACAATGCCCAATACACCATTCCACCTCCAAATGGGCACGCAAACACAAAGTATGTTGTCTTACTTAGTCACGCTTATGGCCATATCGCTGCCATATACCAAATAAAAACACAAGTATTGCTATTTGTGTTGAATGTTCACGTTCATGTTGCTTCCAATTTTAGTTACAGCATTGAGAAAGGCGAAATGCGGAAACGCGTCTGCTGGGATTAAAACCTCTTTCAGATACCCAGTGAGTGCTCCGTACGATCTTTTCTTTGGACATATATATAGGGACTGGGACTGTTTTATGATCGCTGTCCTCGGCATAGTACGAATCCCTCCTTGTTCTAGTGCCTCTTCTGCTGAAGCAACCACAAGTGAATGCTGCAGATATTTGTTATTTTCAAAGCATCTATTGTGATTATGCTGGCCCCAGAGACAGTTAATATGTGCTTTCAATATTGTTGAACAAGTGTGTGAAGTCCCTCCTGCTCTACTGTACTTTTTGTTTTGTGAGACCGTGCCTAATGCCAGATGTCATTTTGCTCATTGTATTCTGGTGGAGCAGATACATATGGTCATATTCAAGTTATTTCTGTTGATGAACCAATCTAAATAATATTAAACAAGATTAATTTGCGGGAAAGGGAGACCACCAAAAACTGTTTCTAATTATATTTTTCTACTTTGACAAGGCCATTAAAGAAAAATGTGCACAATTAATCTCTCCAGTTCGCAATTTTTGTGGATGTATCAAATATTAAAGCAATCAATACAGGGCGCAAAATGCATTTAGAAGCAGACAATTTATAAAATATGCATAATGCCAAGTGCCATTAAGAAATGAATTAGCCACAAAACATTAGCAAATAATAATTTAATATTATTAAGCCCTAAATACAAAAGGACCAGGAGTGTGAGCAAGAGAGAAATCAAGCAAAATGTCTAAAGCGAAAACAGAATGGAAACGAGCAATGTCTCTCCAAAATGACAAGCACCTCTTTTAAATGTGCAATGCTTCAGTACAAAAAATATATTTTTAAGACCTGTAAACAGAAAAATGTTATTACCAGTCATTAAATGGTACCTAATTTACCAATCTACAGAAGGATGGAAATGTGAGTCCGTTGGTATGGTCGCCTCAGTACATGCCGTTAAGGTTCCTTCTTTAAAGTCATCAAGTCTTGGGTTTTTAATCTTTTTTAGAAGGAGCCTTAGGCTACTCAATTCAATGGAAGCACACTAAGACAACCATACCCAGAATGCATTAGCATGTTTCATGAAAGCCCAGGTTTTGAAACCGTGTCATGTAGACATGCAGTGCGGTGGAACCCCTAGGATCAGTCCGGGTGAGATTCCAACTTATGAACTCTGGAATTGTGTTGTTTAGTTTATTAGCGACAAATGTTTAGGGCCATATATATGAAAGGGTTGCATCGCTTTTGCACCATGCAACTTGAGGCATGCGTGACCCAGTCGTTAAACTCGATTTATCAAGCCATGCAAGGCCACCTTGCATAGCCCTGAGTGGCTTGATAAATCCAGAGTAACGCAGCGCAAATTGGTTTGTTGAGTTACTCTGCCCCAGGGGGGTGTTCCATGGGTGGTGCGTAGGTGTTCCCACACAACATCAATAGATTTTCATGCATTCCCACATTTACCATACGTGGTAGACCTGGGAATGCACCAAAACTGCTACGCCTCCCCAGGTGAGGCATAACGAGGAGAAGTATGCTTATTTCTTCTCGATATTTCCTCTTTCTATGTGTGCTGCATTCTGCAAAATACATAGAAAGAGGAAAATTCCTCAGGGAATTGTTTTTGTGCACAAAGGTGCTCCTTCTTGCACAAAAACATTCCTGCTTACAACGCAGGCACCCTTGCACCATGGTGCAAGAGTGCCTACATTGGTGCTAGGCAGCACATTGTGCACCAGTGCTGGGGAAAAGACAGAATGCGCCGTATTATGTTAAATTTGGTGCATTCCTGCCCTTTCCCTGTCACGCAGCACAACAAGGTGACTTGCTGCGCAATATTTGGGTAAATATGCACCTTAGTTTGTTGAGCCATCCTGTTAGTACTAGAAAAACTTGCTTTCCTCAGCTTGTAATTACTGTTTCCTATTTTAAAACCCCATATTTTAACACTCCACATTTAAAGGCCAGTAAGCAATCAACAAAATCTTAAATGCAAATACACTACTGTTGGACTTGGCCCTTTTTCCAGGGTTATCCCCAAACCTTTTGCCTATTTCCTCCTATTTTTTTTTACCTGTTTTTGTTGACTTTAGGACGCTGGGCACTGTACCAATGCTAACCAGTGCTAAAGTGCATATGCTCTCTGTGTAAATTGTGTTAGGATTGGTTATCTATGATTAGCATATTTGATTTACTGGCAAGTCCCTAGTTTAGTGCACTTTGTGTGCCCAGGGCCTGTAAATCAAATGCCACTAGTGGGTCTGCAGCACTGATTGTGCCACCGACATGACTAGCCCTGAAAACATTTCTCAGGCCTGCCACTGCAGTGTCTGCCAGTGCAGTTTTAAACTGCCATGCCGACCTGGCAAGTGCACCCACTTGCCAGGCCCAAACCTTCCCTTTTATACAATGTAAGGCACCCCTAAGGTAGGTCGAAGGTAGCCCTATGGACAGGGTGCAGGGTATGTGAAAGGTAGGACATGTGCTGGTGTGCTTTATATGACCTGAGAGTGGAATTCTGCCAATTTCGTTTTTGAGGTTATCATTGGAGCTGGCATGCAACATCCTACAACATCCTACAAGTGTAACTTTCAATTGGGATGAGCTAGAGATTTGGAGTTTGGGCTCTCTGAGCTCAGAATTTAAAAACACAGATTTTAGTGAAGGTGGTTTTTAAATTGTGTGTTTGAAAATGCCACTTTTAGAAAGCAAACACAAGGCGATGAAGGACGGAACGCTGAAAGTTTTCAGACACTCACCCCCAGTCACAGATGTGGGTTGAATCCATCATCGTAGTTTAGCTCACTTCGCCACCCCAGTTCAGACCCAGCCATATGCAAATCAGTCTTGAGCCTGTTCCTCATGGGAACAGTCCAGCCCGAACTGCCATAAAAAAATGATGGATTTAGACCCAGATCTCTACTGGGGTGAATGTTTGATATTGTTCAACATTCTGTCCATCAATTGTTCTTTTTGCATTTGCCTCCTCGAGTGGGACGGATATGCCCAGACGTAGGTCCTGTGCTCTCCATGCCGCTGGAATCAAGCTAGCCTGGCTGATGAGGGGTGAAACCCCGAAACCGGTCCCAGGATGCTTGTTTCCAGTCCAGAGAGGACCTGGCCTGGCAGTTTGGGCTGGACTGTTCCCATGGGGAGCAGGGTCAAAAGTGATTTGCATATGGCTGGCTTTAAACTGTATTGGCATGGGGAGCAAAACAATGATGGATTTAGGTCCCGATCTCTGTACAGGGGTGAATGTTTGACATTGTTCAACATTCTGTAAATCAACTGTTCTTTTTGCATTTGTCACCCAGAGTGGGACGGGTATGCCCAGACATGGGTCCCGTGCTCTCCATGCCACTGGAATCAAGCTAGCCTGGCTCATGAAGGTGAACCCACGAAACCGGTCCCAGGAGGCTTGTTTCCAATCCAGGGAGGACTTGGCCTGGCAGTTCGGGCTGGACTGTTCCCAAGGGAAGCAGGGTCAAGACTAATTTGCATATGGCTGGGTTTAAACTGGAATGGCATGGGGAGCAAAAAAACGACAGATTTAGGCCCAAATCTCTGTACTGGGGTGAATGTTTGACATTGTTCAACATTCTGTTCATCAATTGTTCTTTTTGCACTTTTAGAAAGTGGTCATTTTCTTGCTTTACCATACTGTGTCTCTGCCTGCCAGAGGAATCAATGTCTGGTTTAGACTGACAGCTGGGAAGTTTGTGCATTCACTCTAGAAAGTCACACAAAGGAAGCTGAGGTGTGTCCTGCATAGTCTGATGGCCCATCACCAGGCTGATGGGTCTTCCTGAGCTAGAGTGGTGGGAGGAGTTGTCACTGACATCTGAATAGGGTTGTGCCTGGCCTCCCACAATGCTGTATCCACACCCCTGTGGTGTGTCTGGAGCCAAGGCAGGATCTTGTGGACAACAAAGACTTTCCTTTGGAGTATGCCTGCTTCAAAGGCCAAAAGAGGTATATGTATTGGACCTATAGCCCCACAGCTTTAGAACACTTCTGGACTGAGGATCCTTCCAAAAAGAAGAGCTGAAGAGCTGTCAGGAGGAGTACTCCCCCTCTGCTGTGTGTTACTTTGCTGAGTTGCCCTGCAGTTGCTCCTTCTGTCTGTGGGCAGTGATAGAACTGGACTTTGCTTTCTTGTATCCTGTTTTTCCAAGGTTCTCCAAGGGCTTGTGTGTTCTTACCACTTGGAAGCCTCAGGGCCATCAAAGACTTCATCTGCAGCATCTCTGAATTCCACTGCTGGGAGTTCTGACCTGCCAATTGGTGCCAATTCCAGTTCTGGGCCATTGGAAGTGGTACTGCTGCTTCAAGACTTGCCAATCTGTGCATCGCCCTTTCAGCACCAGTTTTCCTTCTGCAAACTTTCCCTTGGGGGAGAGGGTTACTCCCCCGGAAGTCCTGGCTTGCCAGGCCCAGGTCCAGCCTAAGGGTACAGACCCTGGGCTGGGAGACCAGTTAAAGGATAGCACCCCTGAATTGGTGGGAGAATTCTGAAGGACATTTACCACAGGTGCCCTGACAGTTCTGGAGTGGGGGGTACCTCTTCTCAGTGGAGGGTACACAACCCCAGAGGGGAGGATAGTGTGTGGGAGAGTCCACCCCAGTCTCCTGTTCAGCCTCAGGGTACTGACCCTGGGCTGGAGGGCCAGGCTCAGGAGACCACGACTGAACTGGCAGGAGGGAGAGTGGACAAAGGGTGCCAAACACCTGGGGCAACCGCTCCCTACTCTTAGAAGCCACAGTGGTTAGAGAGCCCTGGAAGGTCTGAGGCCTAGCTCTCGGCACTGACAGCTGTCAGTTGCCACTGTGGCTTGCTGCCCTGCTGGACAGAGTTGCACCTGGGGTTGGGCAGGATTCACACCACAGGGGTGGAATGGGCCTTATCACTGTGTTCACCCACCATTCAAAAAATGCTATGAAAAAAAACATTGTGATGCAGAACTCCATCTGCCACCTAACCAGCTACTCCCTTCAGGTCTGACTGCTGGACAGACGTCCCAGTGAAAAATTAATTTTCCACCCTCTCCACAGAGTAGGGTGTATTATGATGTGACACCTTTCCTTCATTTCATTCTTATTCAAGTAGCATGGGCCAGCACATTGTGAAAGAAAATGTGTGCCTTCTCCAATTGTACCATAGGTGTTTGGCAACTGTCATTTGTCCTTCTTGACCCCATTATTCACTGTTAAGATTCCAAAAACAGGACCTGAGAGACTCCTGGAGAAAAAAATCAAACAAAAGAGGCTGATAAAGGGGGTGTTTTGGTATCACATACATCAGCTCATAGTCAAATGAGTTTGTGAACCGTTGTAAGATTGCCTACACAACTTTACCTAAATGAATGGTGTATAGAAATATCTATTTAATTAGAGACATTACCCAGTGGCTTTTTATCCAGTAAAAAGAACAAGTACACAGGACGTACGTACAGTAACAACTTATAGCAACTTTTCTTGTGCAGTGCCTAGCAAGTGTATAGATTATTCTGTTACTGGCGACTGCATGGCAGCAGTGGAGTTGGACTACAGCTGGACTGTGCTTTAATTTTGCTTTAGATTGGGAATGTTTTCAGATTCGATTTTGATTAGTATGCTCTTGTGTTTGATTTGTATTTGGGTTTGCCTATGTGAATGCTATGTGTGCTTTTAGTCATGGAAAGATTCTATGACCAGGCAATAGCTACAGAGTGTCTATGATGTCATCACAGAATAATAAAGCTGGGGCTGACTGAAAGCTGTGTGAGTACCCATTGGTGAGGGAGACTGAGACTAAGCTAAAAACTGGATGGATCTGCCTATCAGTATCTCTTGAAGAGTGTTGGTTCCTGGATAGCGGGTTTGGTTTAGTAAACTACACAGAACCCCTCTCATGTTAAATCAAAATTTGGTTGAACCACTTGTTTACAATAATACTGTGCTGGGAGGTGGCCCCTGTGATAACAGGACCACTGATTAACCATTAGTGTTGCATTTTTACAAGCATTATGTCAACATGATCCTTTGTGGCCTTTGCCAAGTGAACGTGTGAACCAAAATAACAATTTGAGTCTGAATGTCCCAGGCGGGAGACATCCTTAACCATGTAACTTTTACAACGCGATGCTTTTACATTGCGGTTTTCACAACGCAAGTCGTTACAACGACTTGCGCTGGATGGCGCTCTAACCTAAGGAATAGTATGATTTACTATTCCAACACCTTCCCTACTGTACGTAGACTGGAGGTGGAATAGTAAATCATACTATTCCTAAGTCCAGCGCCCACCAGCGCAAGTCGTTGTAACGACTTGCGTTGTAAAAACAGCGATGTAAAATACCGCGTTGTGATGGAACGCGTTGTATCGTCATATATTCGTCCCAGGCATGTCACTTCACTTACCTGGACATAATGTGCATCAGAGGCTATCAGGCATATTCAATTACTGTCTTTGTGGGTTCTGGTAACTTTTAACCACAAAGACACATGGACAAATAATCCACACTGTTTTTTTTTCAAAGATTTTGTTTCATGCCACATTTAGCGCAGAATAAATGAAATAATATAATTGCAGAAATTGGTATAGTTGTATCATAAGCATAAGCAGAAAAATGCATGTTAAAAGGCAGTACCAATGTACCACAAAAAGAAATTTAAAAAAAAGAAGAGGTTGCGTGTTGGGCTTGCACGGCTGAAGGACATACGCAGGTGGGGTTGGCCACACATGGGGGTTTAGACTCAGGGCTTGAATGAAGGCTAGGCTCTTTGGCCAACCCCTGCTGCACACAGCCCTGAGTCCAACCCCTCGTGCTCAAGATCTTTGGCCGTGCACAAAGGGGGTTGCCTGCATGTGAAGGGTTGGGTGATGTTCCAGTTTAGAATATACTTAAAAACCCCAGTAATTCACTGAAAAAACAATGGTTAAAGTGATATTATGGTTAAGAGTTGCAATACGACATGAGCAAATGTTAAACAACCCTATAACCACTGAAATACACCAGTTATAGTTTAGTCAAGTACATATAACTTGAGCCCTCATCATTCCCTGCTTATGACCTCACATTTTTCATCACTCATGAAATGATAAATGCCATCATTGTTTATGTGCAAGATGGGGATGCAAGGTATAGATAGTTGCCCAAATTATAACTGGTGTATTTCAGTGTTTTTTTTTAATGCTAGCTCATATCTCATCTCAACACCTGACTGTAGCGTCACTTCAACCTCTGTTTTTTAGTGACTATAAGAATACATATACATAATATATATATATATATATATATATATATATATATATATATACACATGTGTGTGTGTATATGTGCTTGCAGTAGAAGAATATTGCAAATTAAAAGAGTGAGAGACAGAGGAAAAAAGAAAGAATGAAAAGCATTGAGACTCTTCTGGAGCTGTCTCTTCTCATCCCATTCCTGTTTCCCTGAACTTCTTCTGTGCATACACTAAGCTTGCGGTGTTTGAAAAGAGAAAGGGGAATTGGGAACTCTACATTTGCGCTATGAAAATGACCAACTTAAAGTAAGAAATAATTTTTTGATAATCTTATATGCTACTTTTCAATTCATGTACCTGGCAGCTGTCCTCATCCTCCATCTTTTGCCATGCTAAACCAATGGCAACTTAAATGGATCCCACTGGCTCCAGTACTCACACTCACAAAACACACAGCCGTACTACCAAATATGTGCTACACACTCACTGCACATGCACAGACACGCCAAACACATGGCATGTCAGAGCAAGGTCTGGTTCCACATGGCAGCAGAACTTTACACGAGAGGATCCAGGTAGCTCAACTTTTCTTGACATAGAGAAAATGGTCTGGCTACACTAACATTTAAAAAAAAATGCTGCAACCACCTCTTTATGAGATACACCAAGGGCATGGACAGGAGTCCATTGTCCACTGTGAGGGCACGCTTGGTGCACCACTCCAAGTCAAAGTTCTGGACAAGCTCGAGACCTCGCATTACTTGAGAAAGGCCTAGTTCTCTGCAAAAACACTAGATCAGTGTTACGCCAGGGCCAAAATAAAAGTCATGATACAAGTTTCACAAGATGTCAGGCACCCAGGACATGGGTACATGTCAATTTACCATGCAAACGACATCCCTTTCACAACACACCACATAGGTGTAACCCTATTTTCTAGTACATTGGCAAACCGGTCTACTTAGTGTTAATTTACCTTTATCATTGAGAAAACCCTTAGAATGTGGATACAAGCACACATATGTCCAACAATCAATCAGTCAATGAATAAATCCTAGGTTTACTTCCCTCTGGGAGCGTGCAAAGAAACTTAAAGGATGACATATAGGCTACTGCTAGATTACCTTACCTTAAGCTTCTTTCACAGTTTAGTAATTATAATTGTTAGACCTGACATCCTTAGGGTGGTCTTGCCGCAACGTTTTGCCTGCCTTTCTCCATTTTGCTGAGCTCATTTTTGCTGCTTTTAGGACCCTGTGCACTTTACCACTGCTGACCAGTGCTAAAGTGCTTGTGCTCTCTCCCATAAACTTGGAAACATATTCTTAACCCCAATTGGCAAATTTAATTAACTTATAAGTTCCATGTAAAGTACACTACATGTGCCCAGGTCTACTAGTGAGCCCGTGACACCCTCTATAGCAGCCCTCTAGCCATGCCTCAGCCCTTCCCTTGTAGAGCCTGTATGTGCAGTTTACCCTGCCACTTCGACCTGGCAAGATAAACATCTTGCCAGGCCAAATCCTTCCCTTTTTATACATGTAAGGCACCCCTAAGGTAAACCCTGTATGACCCATAGGGCAGGGTACAATGTATTTAAAAGGGCAGGACATGTTCTTTTAAGTTTTACATATCTTGGTAGTGAAGAATTCCCACTATTGTTTTTCAGTACTGCAAGGCCTATCTCTCCTATAGGATAACATTGGGATTACCTCATTACATCTTTAAAGTGTAATTCCCAATTATGAAGAGATAGATTTTCCAAGTTTGGTGTCACTGGACTCACAATTTAAAATCACAACTTATGGTGAAGTTGGATTTTAAATTACAGTTTAGCAAATGCCACTTTTAGAAAGTAGAAAACGAAATGAGAGAATGCACTCCTTTCCTTATGTTTGTACGTGATATTTCATAACTCTGAGTTATTTTGCGTGCTAACAGTAACGTGAGCTGTCCCAAAACTCACTCGTTTATTGATAATAAATGTCCAAAAGAGGCACGTGATTTACGACCCCATCTGTCGCACTGCTGTTTGAAGAATTATCTTCACCGTAGTAAACTGCTCATGTATTAATCCGATTCTAATCCTTTTGTTAAACGAATATTCTTGTCAAAACTTTCCAAAATAAACCAAACGCTTTCAATCACAACGAGGATGGTTTGATTCCACAATGATTCTTTATTACTCATTTTCAAATGTCTCCTGCGCGCCCATCCGGGCTTTTCACAGCAACACGTAATGAACCATTCACATTAAATAGCTTCGAGTAAATCCATATGATCTCCACCCAATGCATTTCGGGCCTGAACGGCCCTTCGTCAGGGGCAACTGTAAAAGTTAAAAAGAACATCTCAATCACCTGCTCAGTACCAACTGTATGTGTAAAATACACGATGAAAGTAAAAACAAAAATAAAGCTGCCAAAGTTACACACTTATATAAACCCACGAGTGCTCCTTCTGCCCACCACTAAATAGTACATAATAACCCCCCTTCCTAACTTAACATGTATCCCTACATGAATACGTAAATGCAAATACCCCAAAACTGAGACCTCCCGTGTCTACCACTACTCACGAAACTTAATATCTACTGTGTTCAAAAACTTAATATCCTTGGGATTACCTCATTACATCTTTAAAGTGTAATTCCCAATTATGAAGAGATAGATTTTCCAAGTTTGGTGTCACTGGACTCACAATTTAAAATCACAACTTATGGTGAAGTTGGATTTTAAATTACAGTTTAGCAAATGCCACTTTTAGAAAGTTGGCATTTACTTGCTTTAGCCATTTGGTTGCTGCCAGTCTCTGTTCAGTCTGGGTTGGATGACAGCTGCACTTATTCCATCTAGACAGCAACACACAAAGGGAGCTGAGGTTCGTCCCTTGGAAGTGAGGCCTAAGGTGCTTCTTCATCCAGAACCCACGCATTCTCATTGGAACTGGCGCATCTTTGCCTTTGCATGAGTCAGAACCAGGCAATCCTCGTCGTTGAGTAGAGCGGACCATACGTATTACCTTCAGGACCAGCGCCTCACCTTTGGAATCACGCATCGCCTACTGCGGGAGCAGCAGCATGCATCTGATTTGGAACCAGCGCTTCCCACTCGGAACTGACGCATCACTGCAGTTGCGTGGAAAAAATCAATGCATCACGTTCACTGTGTGGCTCGACACCGATGTATTGCTTCGGCTGCACCTCGCATCTTCATCATTGATGACTCATCCCGGATCAAAGTGCTTTGGTTCTGTGTGCCCAAGTGGGTCACTGTACCCAGCCCATGCTCCATTGCGGTCGGCCTGAACCTTTGACTTTGCCCTAGTCCAGCAGGACCAGATAACTCATGTAAGCGCTTATTGCTTCTAAGCACTATTTTACATTTATTCTTTGAAAATTCATATCTCGACTTCTTCCTGTTGAATTTGTTTTGTTTTGGTCTTGTTTTATTTATGAAATTAAGCTATATTTGTCTAACCTGGTGTGGAGTCTTTTCTGTGGTGTTTGCAGTGTGTTACTATTTGAAGTGTTGCACAAATACTTTACACGTTGTCTCTTAAGTTAAGCCTGACTGCTCTGTGCCAAGTTACCAGAAAGTGAGCACAGGATAGGTTAGAGTGTGCTGTGACTTACCCTGACTAGTATTGTGGTTTCTGCTTGGGCAGGGTGCATTCCTCTGCCAATCAGAAACTCAATTTCTAACAATGATGAATTAGGTTTTCAGATAATTGATTGTAAGGATTCTTCCTTTATGTCATTTCTTTTTTTTTTGTTTTTGTTGTATGTGGGCTGTTTTATAAAAATGAAAGTTCCCAAAAACAACATTTTAATTGCTATCACTATGCCAGATTTGTCATCTACACTTTGATTAAGTGATTATGTGTTTCAGAGAAGCACAAAAGTCAATGGCAGTCACTGGTGATGAAGTATGATTTTTTTAAAGGATTTTGCTTGATCAATTCTGCTCAAGTGTGAACTAAAATATGTCTAATAAACATGACTAACTATGATCTTGTGAAAACACATGAGAACAAAAGACTGCATCGTAAAAGCATGCAGGAATGACACAAAACATGAAAGATATTTAAAAATAGCATCCTAAAAGCATGCAGGAGGTTTGAAAACTGGTGAAATGGAGACATATATGTCATTTGAGAGAGAAATTTATAAATGTACTAAGAAAATATTGATGTGAAAAAGTAGTAAAATACAAATCGTAATATAGAAATATGATTATGAAAAATGCTTGAAGTAAAATGATTCTTGCTAAATAGTTTGTCCCTGAGCATAAAAATATATATAAATGATTGCTTATATATATATTTGAAAAATTATAATCAGACAAGGCTTATAAAACTGATGAAAAAGATGTTTTCTTATATCGTCTCTTATGTATTCTCTATATTTTTTTAATGAATTTAATGATACTGAGTTTATTCTTTAGAAAATGATGATTTTGTGGTTTCTTAATGTAGGCCCAAAACCTGTTAGTGTATTTTTCCTATTGCAGGCCTAAAAGAATGTATTTTGTCCTTTATTATTTCTAAAATGCTGATTTATTTGTTTTAGTTATGGGTTTCTATCACTAGAATTTCCTCTTCTACGGTTAGACCATTTCTTTCATTGAAATATTGTATTAACTTTGTTGCAAGCTAACTCGGATACGAGCACGTGGATATGAAGGGCAACAAGTGTGACTATTTCCGAGGTAATGAGATAGTGTATTCATGAACAGAAGAAACAAAAGTATTTTGGAATGGTTTTTGGACTGGAGAATGATCATACTACAATCACACCATGGACCCTAACCAATGAAATTGTGTAAAACTGAGAAAAAGTTACTTTTGGGGGCTGGAGTCATGAACATTTCAAGGTATAACTACCCCGAGAGAAAAGAACTGCTGCTGCTGCTATGCCTGATGTTTCTGTAGCGGCTGGCTATTTTCCCTTGCAATCTTGGGCGTGACATGCTGTCAGTCCAAACTCTGATCTTCCCTAAATTGAACTTTTCCTGAAATACTTCTGCATTTCATCGGCTGGTGAAGTTACACAGGCTAATACCTTACAGCTGAAGGATTAGCTAATTTCTGACTATTGCAAGCTGTACTTTAGTTTCATTGAATCTAGGTTCGTATGAAATTTTGAATTGCATATCGTAATTGCAATGTGCACTTTCTTTCTCTCTTTCCCTCTCTCTCTCCTCATGCCAGTTGTTGAATATGATTTTTTTTGCCTTGTACTGTAACTTGTATTGTGATTTTACCTGTATTAATATAAAATAACAAAGTATTGATAATTCCAATGTGTTCTTGTGCACTGACCATTTCATTTTGAAGATTAGATAAAAGTGCCTTGATAAATATACTGAGCTTGTCTTCTTTAAATGAGGATTATGTTGACATGATATGTTTGACTACTGATGTTACACAGGCATTTCTTCATTATAGGTCCTCATGAAGGAAATGCCTTCCGTCTCTTATTATCTGAGTCCCTATTAGCTCTTCAAAAATATCTTTCGGAGGACCTCATGAATTGTAAGTGGTTGTAGAAATTTCAATGGGCCCAAACTTTTGGTTGTAGTAAATGATTTATGTTTATGGTATATTGGATGTATACAAAATTTAGCACCACTTCCGCTGGATCAGTTTTCTGGTAGCGTTATCGGATGGTTAGTTTTGACTAAATATATATGATAATGAGGAGACGGAATTAATAGATATTGACTGACTATAAAAACGTACCTTTATGTTCTATATTGTGGTCCGTCATTGACCTTAATGGAAGTAACGGATCCGTTGTTGGCCTAAGATCCCTGGATAAGCTTAAGGGCAGTCTTAGTATGGCATACACTAAGTTGTGTTGTCTGCTGTTGATGCAGTACTGAGCAATGGTAGTATTGTCGGTACTTGCACAAGGAATCTTGAAGTTTGAATAGTGAACATTTTTGATATTGCTTCGGAAAGCGCATCTGAAGGGATCCGGAGGGTTTTTCACTTGAGTAAGGGTAAAATAATGCTGGTCGAGATTTTGCTGGAAGTAAAAGAAATTCTCAGAGTGTATGGTTCTATCGTTTTTCTTTTAGTTGAGCAGACAAGTTGTTTTCATGTTGTTTGTTTTTGTTAAAGACTTTGCAAAGACGCTGATTTTGTACAGGGAGGGTATGTCGCAGGAGTTAAGCTGACGTCATTAGGTGCCACACTGGTATTGGTCGGCTGCTGAGAAACCGTCACTAGGTGCAGCGCTGGTATTGGTTGGTTGGTGTGAGCTGCGCTGGGATTGTACAGCGTGAATAAACCTGATTGGTAGCAGAGAATCATAAACATGGAAAAATAATTGTTGAAGATTTTTTCTTATATAGATTTTTACTTTTAGCATAGACAATCATGAAGTTTTCAAAATTATTAAAAACCTTGTTTAGTAAAGATGAGCCGATACCAATTAGAAAAGGAATTCATGTGGCTCCTGAAGGGACTCCTGCTTCATTCATGTCATTAGAAAGGGGTTATCACACATATACGTGGTTAGAAAATTGGATGAAATATACAGAGTGAGATGGTAATTTAGCATTTCCAGAGAATGAGACATTCAATCCTATAATTTTAGAAAATTTAAGGAATCAAATGAATAGTTTGAGACCTAATCCTAGACCTATGCAGCATGAAGTTCTAGTAGAATGGGAATATGAGGCATACAAAAGAGAAAAAGAAAGGTATCAGACTAGATGCAAGAATACTGTGAGTAGATATCCAAAAGCAAAGTGGGATGCTCAAAAGAAAATGTGGAGAAGAGATATACTTGAAGGAACACAGATGTTTCCAGTCATGGTAGCTGAGACTAATGCGGAAGAAAAATGTAAGGAGAAAAATAAGAATATTGAGGAATAAAAATCTAGAAATACTGAATTCATTGAGGGAACTGATGACATAGATGATGAATTTTTAAATGAGTTATTGATGAATAGACCTCTGCCTTATCATGAGGAACAGAATCTAGTGGAGACAAATTCTTTATCAAGTGCTACATTAGTACATGTACTAACGAGAAAAGAAAAAATGCTTTTAAGTCAGAATCAAAATTCAGTTATTGAAGAGTTGCCAAGAATAATAACACCAATGAACCCAGATGTTTTGTCAGTCCCCGTGGCTATTGGTCTTATATACAATATACAATGATGGACAATGAGTTTCTCGAGTTCATGCTTTAACAATAACAGATAGAAATATGAGTGGAGCTCATACAATTTTGAGAAAAATAAATGTGGATAATCAAGGATTGATTGAAAATAGTGGAGCAAGTGTGAATGTATTTATGGGAGACGAGTCAGAGCCATTAATTTCTATTTCAGAAAAATCAGTTGAGACCCCAAAGAGAGGTGCATATGTAGATTCAAGGAGGACGTTGCAGATTAAGAAAAGAATGACACCTACTTTAGTGGGTGAAGGTCAGATGAAATAGGTGAAAGTACTCAGAAATCGTTAGGTCCTTCTCCAGAAGAACTAGATGAGTGGATCAAAGAAATAGCGCCTGGATGTAGTTTACAGAATAATAGTTGGAACATAGATGTGAGCAAGTTAAAAGCGGATTTGGAAGAAATAATTTTGGGAACAATTAGTCCAGAAAGATTAAGTAAATATCAGGATGAAGAATTGCTCTTTATGTGTAAGAATATTACGGGGAGAGTGAGAAATCTACATGAGAAATTTGCTGAGGTTGCCCAAACATGTGGCGTTGATATAGAAAAATCCAAAGCTTTACAGAAGACATATAGATTAGACTTTAGTGATAAAGATTTTGAGAGTTTGAATGTTTCAGGAAAGCGTTTGCAGATCAAAGAGTTAGTTAACACTCTAAAGCGTTGGGGTGAATTGGATCGATGGGAAGGCGGATGGGCAAAAAACAAGGAGGATACAATAGTGACTTTAGTTGCTTTACCACTGTATCCCATGAGGGAGACAGGAACTGGAGCAGTGGATGCGATGGTATGCCCTATGAGAGAAGTATCAGGAGGTGTGTTTGTTCACGTCGCTTGGTCGAGGCAGGATATATTATCATTTACGAATGATTTTCCTAGGTTGAGAGAAAAACCAGTGGAATGCTACAAACAAGTGGAGAGGTTTGTGAAGGTTTCAAAAGTCTTTTGGAAGGATTTGGATGGCTTGTTTGATATTGTAGTTCCAGTAAAATTGCTGTAGATTGGCCAAAAGAAGAATATCCAAGAGATCCAAAGACAGGAGCACCCTCAGAAGAAGTCATGAAAAAATATAATCTGGACATCACTTATTTGAAAGGAAAAATTTCACTGAAAGAAACATATTGGGTGAGAATAGACAGAACTACTCAGGAATTGAAAGAGTCAGTGCATGCATATTATGAGAGGCTTTTACAGGTGTTTAAACAGCACAGTGGTATTGAGAATATCATTGAGAAAGACATGGGACATTTTGTATATCGGCTTGTGTATGAATTGAGACCAGAAATAAGTGCCATGATTCAGCAACATTTAACCTGTTGGCAGAGCAAGTCGATTGATGAGATTCTTCGTTATGTGAAATATTGTGGTGATGATATTGATTCACGTCACAAAAAGTTAAAAGAGAAATTAATTTTGGCTCAGATGAAAGTGGCAAAGAAAGGGGGATTTTTGAATATGAATATGGATTTTACAGAAGCTTATCAAGGAAATGGTCAGACTACTACTGGTATTAGAGGTGTAGTGGCAAATGGAAATACTGTGACAAATATGATACCGTAACAACAAGGGAGAGGTCGAGGTGGTAACATAGAAGAAATTAAAAAGAAGCTTCTTTGTCACGCATGCGGCAAGTTGGGGCATTGGAAGCGAGAGTGTAAAAGCATAAAAGCAAATACAGGTGACATACAGTTTGTAGATACAGGAGTAAATGGAATGCATCAGATGCAAATGAATCAACAGAATCAGAATCAGCAGATGTCGGTTGATAGAAGACAGGGTCAGCACATACCTCAAGCTCTTATGCAGAATATGAATGGTCAAGTACAAAAATACAATGCAAGTGTGGGCTTTCATGCAAATGATCAATTAAATTTGAATGTGCAGGTGACTTCACAGTATTTGATGCAGTCGGATGGAAATGATTCAGATACATCTCAATGATGGTGCCTGAGGGAGGGGGAGGAGTGCGTGCTTGGCGCATCCTTAGAGGTAGATCAGTGTGGTCCCTATGTGGATGGCGAAGTTGATGGAAACACAGTTATGTTCCTCATAGATACTGGTGCTACCGGTTCCACTGTGAGAACTGTGGAAATTCCCAACCTACCACTCTCGGGAGAAACTATCCAAGTTGTAGGAGACGAACAAACTGATTAAGACCCCAGTGACTGAACCAATGAAAGAACAGATTGGAGGATTTCAGGATTTACACAAATTTGTATTGTGTGACACAAGTCCAGTTAACCTATTAGGAAGGGACTTGTTGTGCAAGATGAACTGTTCCATTTACTGTACACCTGATAGAATAGAATTTCGTACAAAAGATGAAGATGTAGTTTTTAAAATGGCACGACAGGGAACAGAAGTGAATGATTTATATCCTCTATTTACAGCAAATGATTTGCCTGTTGAGTTGAGAGATACAGTACTGTCTGATGTGGGGTATTTTTCAGGAAAGGACATTGGTTTGATGAAAGGAGTAGGACCAATTCAGATTATGGTTAAACCAGATGCAGAATTTCCGAGAACACCAGCTTACAAAATGAGTCCTGAAACAATTGCAGGAGTAACACCTGTGATTGAAATGTTAATCGAAGAAGGTATTTTAAAAGAGATTCTAGGGAGTCCATGCAATTCACCTATTGTGGGAATTCGCAAACCTAATGGGAAATATAGCATTGTTCAGGATTTAAGAAAAATTAATCAGATTGTAATACCTTGTTGTCCAATAGTGCCAAATCCAGCTGTGATTCTATATCAAATTCCTTGTGAAGCAGAATGGTTTCCAGTGATTGATCCGTGTCAAGCTTTTTTCTCGATACCTTTGCATCCTGATAGTCAATATTTATTTGCGTTCTGGTTCGGAAACCGTGTGTTGGCATGGTGCAGAGTTCTTTAGGGGTATACAGAGAGCCCCTCAATCTTCAATCAGATATTGAAGAAATGTTTGGAGTCATTGGTAATGCCTATTAATTCAGTTTTAGTGCAATACATTGATGACTTATTGGTTGCGTCAGAGACAAAAGAAGCATGTGTTGCTGACACAATTGCTCTACTAAACCATTTGGCAGTAGGTGAGCATAAAGTCTCACTGGCAAAATTACAATTTTGTAAAAAAGAAGTTCTTTACTTGGGTCCCAACATTGAGAAAGGAATCAGGAAAGTGTTTCAAGATCGGATCAATGCCATTTTGCAAATGAATCCGCCGAGTACACATAAAGAAGTTTGAATGTTCTTGGGAATGGTTGGATATTGCAGGCAGTGGATCCCAAGTTTTTCACTGATAAACAAGCCAGTACAAAGACTGACCCACAAAGACGTGTCAGATCCCGTACATCTTGATGATGAATGCATGAAAGCAGTTCTTGAACTGCGAGACAGTTTGTGTTGAGCACCAGGAATGCCAGATTTCAATAAGGATTTTGCACTGTTTTGTGGCGAATGCGATGGCTGTTCACTTTCAGTTCTAACACAAATGCATAGAACAGCATGCCGTCCAGTGGCATATTTTTCAGCCACGTTGGATCCTGTAGCTGCTGCGTTACCTGGTTGTTTGAAACAGTTGCTGCTACTTGCATGAGTTTGGAACAGAGTGAAACAATTGTAATGGGACATCCGTTGAAAGTGTATGTGCTACATTCAGTTGAGATTTTGTTAACACAGACTCACACACAATATCTTACAAGCAGTTGGTTAAAAAAATATGAGCAAGTGATTTGGGAGTGGAAAATGTGTCTGTGACAAGATGCACGAGTTTGAATCCAGCTATCTTGTTTCCGATTCCTAGTTGTGAAGTGGTGGTGGATGAGGCAGATCATGATTGTCTGGATGTGTCTGAATTGTGTACAAAACCAAGAACTGACATACAGGATACTCCATTACCTGAATCTGATTTTGTTTTGTTTGCGGATAGATCATGCTTGAGAGATTCTGAGGGTACCTTGCAAGCTGCATATGCGATTTGTACAGTGACAAGTGTTATTGAAGCATCATGGTTGAAAGGAGTGAGTTCAGCACAAGTGGCAGAGTTGATTGCATTGACAAGAGCATGTTGTATTGCAAAGCAAATACAAGTAACCATATTTACAGATAGCCAATATGGTTTTGGGGTAGTGCATGATTTTGGGCAGTTGTGGCCTCAATGTGGGTTCATGACCTCTTGGGGATCACCTATTCGAAACGGAGAGTGTGTGAAAAACCTATTGGTGGCACTACAATTGCCTGCCCAAATTGGGGTGATGAAATGTCCAGCTCATAAATCTGGTTGTGACTATGTCACCGTTGACAACAGATATGCTGACGAGATTGCGCGCTTTTGTGCTCAAAATTCATATACAAACAATGGGGAGCATTTGAAAGAACGATCTGATCATCAGAATGCAAGTTAATGTTCTTAACTGTTGAAACATGGGAGGAAATTTGAGAATTACAAGATGCAGTTACTGAAGCAGAAAGAGAAGGGTGGATCAAAGCAGGATGTACATGCAGAGCAGATGATGAAGTGTGGGTTTACACAGATGGAAGACCAGTATTGCCAGATAGTTTATCACAAATGGCAAGAGTCTGTCATGGTCTGACACATGTAGGCAGAGATGCTATGATAAGATTTTTCAAACAGACATGGTTTAATCTGAAATTTAGAGTCATTTCAGAGAGTCTATGCCAAAGATGCGTGACATGTCAGCAACAAAATGCAGGGAGAAGGACAGTTGTTAGTTTGGGTCGAATTGGAAAAGCAGCAGGTCCATTTATGCGTATGCAGATGGACTTCATAGAAATGCCTCCTTGCAATGGATTAAAATATGTTTTGGTGATTGTGTGTCTGTTTTCGCGCTGGGTTGAGGCATTCCCAACAAGACGTAATGACAGCCAAACTGTTGCTCAACTGCTACTTAGAGAGATCATTTCAAGATTTGGATTTCCAGTCTCATTGGAATCAGATAGAGAAACACTTTAATAATGAAGTGGTTCGAATGATTTGTGCTGCCTTACAAAATGAGCAAAAATTGCATTGTGCTTATCGACCTAAGGCATCTGGCGCGGTCGAGCAAATTAATGGCACAATAAAATCACGATTGGCTAAGGTTTGTGCATCTACAACACTGAAATGCTTAACGGTGTGCTAGAACAAGTCAAAGTCATCACACTTTTCTCAGGAAACAATTCCAATTTAATGCTCTGTAATAAGATATATAGCGCTTGACTCATTCCAGTATTCCGAGTCATGCACAGCAGCAATGGATCATAGATCCATATAAAGAACATTTTTGAATGAACAGCCAACACGTGTTTTGCTCTTACAATGGCCGTCTGGCCATGGGGCTTCCTCAGGGCTGTACATACATGGAGAAGCATCAAATAATACAGTAACAGAAAGGAAATCCGTATCATAGATTCCATGCACATTCATAGTGTAACATACGGGATGTTGGGATCCAAGTCAACAGAAAATGAACTGGGTTTCCATTTCCCCACAGGATCAAACATTATGTCGGTTAGATTGATAAAAGCTAGAGGTTTGATCTACCGCTAACAACTCACCGCCCTATACATTTAGAACCAAACTAATGTTCGTGTATGATGTTTATTTGTCTCTTTTTTCTTATGTGGCTCATTTTCTGTTGACCTGGATCCCAGCATCCCGTATGTAACACTATGAATGTGCATGGAATCTATGATTATGTTTACAATACTTGAAATGACAATTGGGATTACCTTTGACAACATGGGAACGTACTGACTCCCTTCACCCTGCTCTTTCTCTTATGCTGTGCTATCTTCCTATTGATCCCATTTTGTGGATGTTTTTGCACTCAAACTTTTTTTTCTTTACGCGTTAGTTTCTACTTCAATTACTCTCTTTCCCTCCCATTTTTGCTCTCACCGGGCCTGTTACTCCTATGACTCCCGCTCTGCCTCGATTTACCTGGTTTCACCTGTTGCGCCCCGTACTCTATCATCTCTCCCCGATTTCCTTCTCTCACTCCCTTCTCATACTGTCACTATGAATGTCTTGGCTCTACCTTTTCCCCCCCTTCTCTCCTACTTTTATTCCCCCAACCACATCCCGCCCTTCACTTCCCATTGTGTTTAATTACACTATGTTTTCAACATACTTTCACGGGTGATGTTCGTTCCACATCTGCTCTGTTGCATCTATGTAAATACGGATTTCCTTTCTGTTACTGTATTATTTGATGCTTCTCCATGTATGTACAGCCCTGAGGAAGCCCCATGGCCAGACGGCCATTGTAAGGGGCGAAACACGTGTTGGCTGTTTATTCAAAAAATTTCTTTATATGGATCTATGATCCATTGCTGCTGTGCATGACTCGGAATACTGGAATGAGTCAAGCGCTATATATCTTATTACAGAGCATTAAATTGGAATTGTTTCCTGAGAAAAGAGTGATGACTTTGACTTGTTCTAGCACACCGCTAAGTTTAGTAACAATAATGGGGAAGGGGTCTCCCATTGCTATGAACAAGTGAACCATAATTATCAAGCTCTAATATCGCAGGAGTACTGAGGAGAGGGGCCCATTACCATTGGTATTGATGAGTTTGAGAAGTATTCCAGACAGAAGAACAGGACTGTCCCCTCACAAAATCATTATGGGGAGGGCTATGAGACGGCCAACAGTCCCAGCAAATCAACTTGTGAACATATCTGATGATTTAGTGCTTGATTACTGTAAAGGATTGGCTGATGTAGTGCGTTCTGTGTCTCACCAGGTTGGAGAAGTTGCAACTACTGTCCAACAAGAACAGGCACATGATTTGAGCCCTGGAGACTGGGCACTTCAATATGTGAGGAAGTCTTGTTTGGAACCTCATTGGCTAGGGCCATATCAAGATAATCTTGTGACTTCAACAGCAGTTAAATGTGGTGGTTTGCCTAACTGGATTCATGCTGCCCATACTCGTCGAGTCCCATGTCCACTTGAAAGCACAGAGTCAGTTGAAGGTGAACAAAGAGAACAAAGAGAGCCTGAACAGACTGAGAATCAAGTAGAGTGGGCACAAGCTATTGAGTCTCGCAACACTGTCACTGTCAAAGGTGAAAGAGAGTTGGTCCCTGAAAGAGACAGAGTAATAGAAAAAAAGGAATCAGCTAAGCGGAGTCTTGAAACAAATGCAGTAGACAGTTTATCTGGAAAACGAGCAAGAGAAGGCGATAAATGGCCTAGAGGAGTTACGCAGTTGAAATATACTCTGAATGAAAAGATTCCAGCGACTATAGTTGAAGTTTCTAGCCAATCTGAACAAAGTGATACAGACGGAGAAGAAAACACAGTACGCAGAACAAAAAGAGCACAAGTCCCAAGTCCAAGATACGCAGCACCTGAATGGACATACTTGGTTGCCACGAATGATTGGGAAAAATAATTCATTGTGTTTTGTTCCAAAGGCAACTCATCATACGAGCCACCCTAAGTGAACTGTGCATGAGAAGAAAAGGTGCAGAAAAAAAGAGAGGAGATTTGAAAATATCATTGTGCGACCTTACGCAATAAGACCGTGATCTGAAGCTCGGAAAGTGTGTGGTACACAAACCTTACAAACCTTGCTAATAAAACACAAAGCTTAAGATTAAAATGTTTTTTAAATAATTTTTTAAATAATTTTTTCTAATTTATAAAATGTATAAAACTGACACTCGTAATCAAAATCGAAGTTCTAATAGGTGAAGGTGTCTAAACGCTTGCTTGATATGTGTTCTTATAATATTGTTTGTCTGGTTAGTGTTAGTACTAATTGTGCCCTATTTTATGTATCCTGTTAATCTTACTAATGATCAGGTAAATACAATCACGGAGGTAGCAAGAGTCTTTAAAGAGAATCCAGAGATTCTTATTAAAAAACTAACAGGGAATGACTTACACCAAGATAAATCTATAAATGATTTTTCGTTAAATGTTTTTACTAAACTTTTATATGAATATGTTGATACTATGGACGCAAGAGATTGTTATGTATCCATGCAATTACCCTCGACTGTGTCAGAAGGGGTGACTTATCACCACCTTCCTTTAACATACGGAATTTCATGTAGTGTACTGACAAGTTTGCTCTATGGCAAGTAGCAGTTTCAATATTTCTACTCTAACTATGATTTAGTTTTTTCTGAAGTACCTATTAAGAAGAATATGAATCTAGTTAGTAGTGCAAAAAATGCAGAGTATATACGTGATTTCTTTAACTCTACAAAGCCTATGGATACTGTACACACATCGAAACAACCTGACTTATAGTTTACGCAGTGTAAAAATAGAGTTTATAAATACTGTAGAGGATAGACGAAAATAATTTAAGAGAAAAAGCTATAGAACAGAAAAGTAATATACCTCCATGGGCTCATAGAGAGGGTGATTATAAGAAAGGTGAGACATATGCTGCAATGACTCATGATTAGCATCACAAAGGGAAGCTTTGATTACTAAGACAAAAGACTGAATATAACAATTATTTCATTGGTTCCAGTGAATGTGAACATACCTTCCTAATTACGGGTGTTGAGGATTAAGAGGTGGTACTGATCCAGTTTATCCTGGAGTTTATTATGTGTGTGGTAAAAATGCTTATAATAGATTGCCACAACATTGGTATGGATGTTGTTATGTTGGTATAGTTTTCCCAAAATTTATCACATGATTAAAAATCATGGAACCAATGAAAAGAAACTAACACAGAATAAAAGGGGAATAAGTGCTGCAGAAATTGTGGGTGATATTTTTGGTGCATTAATACCTTCAGTGGGAGTGATTTTGAACTCACATAAAATTAAAAATTGTATACAGTGGTTGATTGTTTATCAAAGGATACTGCTGGTGGGTTCTTAATGACTGATACGGTTGCTATGAGATCAATTGTTTTGCAAAGTAGACATTCCCTTGATATGTTATATTGAAAATTCAACAATGTTGCATTTATATCCCTGTTAATAGCAGAGACTTGGAGGGCTATATAAGTAATATTACTCATTTGCTTAATGATTTGTCAGAACTAAAAGTTGATGGTGCATGGGAGAAACTTGGTAAGGGTTTTTCCTAGGTAAGTAATTGGCTATTATCACTAAGTAACAGCTTAGTCGGGCAATTACTAATACCAATAATTTCTATTGCTATTGGCATATTAATTTTAATACTGTTATGTAGATGTTGTATGTGCAAAATAAAAGCGACAAAACGAAGAGCTAGAAAGAGAAAAAGGGACGAAATTGAGTTGGAGGACAAGAAGGGTGACTATTATGAAGTGTTAAGAGATATAGAGGGTGTTAGGATTAAACAGATGAGAACAAGTGCATTCTGAGATAATCAGATCGTAATCAGATTATGTGGATTGTGTGATGGGTTGATTCGCCATCAGATGAGACTGATGAAGCATGATTACTTGAAAATGATTTTGCTTTATCAATTCTGCTCATCAAGTGTGTGCTAAAATACATCTAATAAACATGACTAACAGTGTGATCTTGTGAAAACACATGACAGCAAAAGACTGCATCGTAAAAGCATGCAGGAGTGACACAAAACATGAAAGTTATTTACAAACTGCATCGGAAAAGCATGCAGGAGGTTTGAAAACTGGTGAAATGGAGACATATATGTCATTTGAGAGAGAAATTTATAAATGTACTAAAAAAATATTGATGTGAAAAAGTATTAAAATACAAATCGGAATATAGAAATATGATTATGAAAATGCTTAAAGTAAAATTATTCTTCCTAAATAGTTTCTCCCTGAGCATAAAAATCTATATAAATGATTGCTTATATATATTTGGAAAATTATAATCAGACTAGGCTTATACAACTGATGAAAAAGATGTTTTCTTATATCGTCTCTTATGTATTCTCTATTTTTTTTTAAATTAATTTAATAATAGTGGGCCCGATTCACAAAAGTAATCTGAGACAAAATCCTAACTTAACGACTTTCGGTATTCACAAAAGGCATTTAGGAGTAGTAAAGTTAGGAATCCTAACTTTACTACTCCTAAATGCCTTTTGTGAACACAGAAAGTCATAAAGTTAGGATTTTGTCTCAGATTACTTTTGCGAATCGGGCCCCAAGAGTTTATTCTTTAGAAAATGATGATTTCGTGGTTTCTGAATTTAGGCCCAAAACCTGTTAGTGTATTTTTAGGTGGAGCATCAGCGATGACCTGTTGTATCTCTCTGTGTGGCTTTGGCAAACCCACCCATTGCTATTGGCTGTTAGCTGCAGCATTCAGAAATGCTGGTTTCCTATTGGTGCATTTCTGTTAAAGTCCCTCCTTTGTATTTTTAGCTCTCTTTCTGGCAATTTTATTCAGAGAGCATTTTGGTCGGCCATCACACAGTACAGCATGTGATGGCCTCTCTTCCCTCCTCCCATCTGTTTTGTAGTTTTATATAGCGCGAACTGGAACTTGAACCTAAGGTCGCCAGTTAAGGACACATTCATTATTTAATAGGCACAGTACAATCACTTTGGTGCTCGGTCCGACCGTATCTGTGCAGTGCTGCCCTGCTCGCACCCACGCCTGGTCTTTTCTTAGGAGCAGGCTCATCAAAGGCCACGCCGGGCCCTTTCAGAGGGAAAGTGTCGCCTTGAATATTAATGCCTGGGTTGATAGTGAGTGTGTGAGGAAAGCCGCTCCCGGCTTTCTCCCGCTATCGTGTTAGAATTAAAATGTAAAAGTGCCATATTACTCGTATTTTACCCAATAGTATGTTAGCATTTATATAGCTTATACATCATTATGCATACTGTATGTATACGCAACTAGTAACTGCAGACATTATGTTTGTTAGGTTAACAATTGTGCCACCATTTTAGCTCTCGAGGATGCCATCTTGTATTATAATTGAAACTGTTACTTGCTCATTCTCAAGAAATAGTCCTTGGTAATTTTCATTTCTCCAATGTTGAAACTTGCATACCTTTCCCTTAGATAGAGGGTGCTCCCACTATTCCAGCTACAGGCAAGGACTGTATGACCTTGCCAGAGAGATAGTGTGTGCCCGGTCTCAGACTCTTAGCTCATCTCTGTGTGTCCCTTTGTTCTTCTGTGCTCTCTGTGGAAAGTTACTGGGTGGGTTTGTCTTGTGTTGATGCTCAAATGTATATTTATTTCCTTTATGCTGGAAATAGGCAGTCCCTCGTCAGCCATCATAGGAGGCTGGTCAGACTGGACTCCACTGCAGTGTAATTTGTTAATAAACTAGTTTTCTTGTATTCTCTACTGCGTCATCGACTCTTTATTGGATAGAAGGCTAGTGGAGGTCTAGAATGACCCGGGTGACCCTAAACGGGTCACTTCCTTCAATCGGACACCGCCCGCGGCCCTGGTAATGGCCTGCGTGCGTGTTGCTGTTGACTGTGAAAAAGCGAGGAACACTGATGAGACTGTACTGTTTGTTTTAGGGCTTGTTTAATTATGCACAGCACCCGGGAACCGCACAGCTGCGTGATTACTTGCATTTTTATTTCTGTTTAATTTTAGTTACCAGCAATGCACTTCATGGCACAGCATGCGCACCTTTCTTTATTTTAGCACGGTGCATGCAGCCTCTTTTTGTAATTATACATGGCACCCATGTGCCTCACAGCAGCGTCACTACTTGCATTTCTATTTGTGTTTATATTCAATTACCAGCAATTCGCTTCATGACATAGCATGCACACTTTTCTTTATTTCAGCATGGTGCACGCAGCCTATTCCACCTCTCCCCACTGCCACAAATTTACATCACGCCACCCGCAGCCTCTTTCACCTCTCCCCAGTGTCTCAAATCCCCAGCACACCACCCGCAATCTCTTCCACCTTTCCCCACTGCCACAAATTCCCAGCACACCACCCGCAGCCTCTTCCACCTCTCTCTACTACCACAAATCCCCCAGCAAGCAAGCAGGGCACAAACACAGCAGGCTGCCTAAAATGGCTTCCGCCTACTGCCGGCAAGCGCTTAAAATTTACATTTACGAGCCTCAGAGCGGTCGTCTGTGTTTGTAGGTATTACACACTGCTACGAATCACCCAGCAGACAGGGAGCAAAGAGAGCAGCCTAAAATGGCTACCTTCTGCACTGCACCCGCAACCTCTTCCACTTCTCACCATGTCCACAAATAGTTCAGTATGCAGGCAGGGCACAAACAGAGCAGGTTTTGCTGGAGGGGGCGGGGTAGAGCCGGGGTCACTCTGTGAGCTTATTTTGCAACTACCACGCTCGGCTATTACAACCAAATTCCAGTATTTATTTCTGCTCTTTATATACATGCCTTATCAATCAATCATTTGTATAGCGCGCTACTCACCCGGAGGGTCTCAAGGCGCTTGGGGGAGGGGGGTCCGCTACTGTTCGAACAGCCAGGTCTTGAGTTGCTTCCTGAAGGAGAGGTGGTCTTGGGTAAGGCGGAGGTGGATGGGTAGGGAGTTCCACGTCTTGGCAGCCAGGTAGGAGAAGGATCTTCCTCCCATTGTGGCTCTTCGGATGCGGGGGACGGCGGCGAGGGCGTGGTTGGTCGATCGTAGCTGGCGGGTGGGAGTGTAGAAGGTCAGGACGGTCGTTGAGGTATCTGGGGCCTTGGTTGTGGAGGGCTTTGTGTGCGTGGGTGAGGAGTCGGAACGTGATTCTCTTGTTGACGGGGAGCCAGTGCAGGTCTCTCAGGTGTCTGGCGATGTGGCTGTGTCGGGGGATGTCCAGGATGAGTCGAGCTGCAGCGTTCTGGATGCGTTGGAGTCTTTTTGAAGTTTGGCTGTGGTTCCGGCGTAGAGGGAGTTGCCGTAGTCCAGTCGGCTGGTGACGAGGGCCTGGGTGACCGTCTTCCTGGTTTCGGTGGGGATCCACCGGAAGATCTTGCGCAGCATGCGTAGGATGTTGAAGCAAGACGAGGAGACGGCGTTGACTTGTCGGGTCATTGAGAGGGAGGATTCCACGATGAAGCCCAGGTTGTGTACGTGGTCCGTTGGTTTGGGTGCGTTGCCCAGGGCAGGGGGCCACCAGGAGTCGTCCCAGGCGGATGGTGATGATCCTAGGATGAGGACTTCCGTCTTATCTGAGTTCAGTTTCAGGCGGCTGTTCCTCATCCACTCGGCTACGTCCTTCATCCCTTCATGTAGGTTGGTTCTGGCGGTTGTGGGGTCGTTGGTGAGGGAGAGGATCAGCTGGGTGTCGTCGGCGTAGGAGATGATGTTGAGGTTGTGTTGGCGTGCGATGGCTGCGAGGGGGCTCATGTAGACGTTGAAGAGGGTGGGGCTGAGTGATGATCCTTGTGGTACGCCGCAGATGACTTCGGTGGCCTCGGAACTGAACGGGGGAGGCGGACTCTCTGGGTTCTTCCGGCGAGGAAGGAGATGATCCACTCCAGTGCCTTCTCTTGGATTCCGACGTTGTTCAGGCGTTGCACTAGGGTGCGGTGGCAGACTGTGTCGAACGCTGCGGAGAGGTCCAGGAGGATGAGGGCCGCTGTTTCCCCGTTGTCGAGCAGGGCTCGGATGTCGTCGGTGGCTGCGATGAGGGCGGTCTCGGTGCTGTGGTTGGCCCGGAAGCCGGACTGCGAGTGGTCGAGGGATCCATTCGTCTCGAGGAAGGCGGCCAGTTGTCTGTTGACGGTCTTCTCGATGACTTTGGCAGGAAAAGGAAGGAGCGAGATGGGGCGGTAGTTTTTGAGGTCGGTGGGGTCCGCTGACGGTTTCTTCAGTAGGGCGCTGAGTTCGGCGTGCTTCCAGCTCTCTGGGAAGGTGGCGGTGTCGAAGGAGGTGTTGATGATGTCCCGGAGGTGGGGTGCGATGACGGCGTCGGCCTTGTTGAAGACGTGGTGAGGGCAGGGGTCGGTAGGTGATCCGGAGTGGATGGAGTTCATCGTGCGGATAGTGTCTTCGGTGTTGATCGGGGTCCAGGCTCGGAGGGTGGAGGTGGGGGACGTTGGAACGGTCGTAGGGTACGTCAGCTGTGTGCTGAAACTGTTGTGTATGTCTGCGATCTTGCTGTGGAAGAATGAGGCGAGCGAGTTGCAGAGGTCTTGCGAGGAGTGATGTCGTTGTTTCCGGCGCTGGGGTTCGAGAGCTCTTTGACGATGATGAAGAGTTCCTTGCTGTTGTGGGCGTTGTTGTCCAGTCGTTCCTTGAATGCGGTTTTCTTGGTGGTGTGGATCAGCTGGTGGTGTTTTCGGGTGGCGTGCTTGAGGGTGGTCATGTTGTCTGCAGTCGGGTCTCTGCGCCATGCTTTCTCGAGGGCCCGGCAGTTCTTCTTGGATTTCTTGAGTTCGTCGGTGAACCAGGATGCTTTCTTGTTGCCGTGTCTGACTGGGGGGTCTTCAATGGGGCGAGGTCGTCTGCGCAGTTGGTGATCCATCTTGTGAGGTTGCTGGCGGCTTGGTTGGGGTTCGTTGAGCTGGCGGGAGGGTTCTGGCTCAGGGATGTGGTGAGTTGGTCGGTGGTGATCTTGTTCCAGCTTCTGCGCGGAAACTGTTGCGTGTGGTGGTGCGTGGTGGTCCTGCTGAAGCTGAAGTGGACGCAGCTGTGGTCTGTCCAGTGGAGTCCGGTGGTGTGGCTGAAGGAGATGTCCTTACTGGAGGAGAAGACGGGGTCAAACGTGTGGCCGGCGTGGTGTGTGGGGGTGGTCACCAGTTGCTTGAGTCCGAGGTTGGTGAGGTTGTCCAGCAGGGTGGTGGTGTTGCGATCGTTGTTGTTCTCTAGGTGGAAGTTGAGGTCCCCAAGGAGGATGTAGTCAGCCGAGGGAGGGCGTGCGGGCTGATGAGGTCGGCGATGTCTTCGCTGAATTGTGTGCGTGGTCCTGGGGGTCTGTAGATGAGGGT
Organism: Calotriton arnoldi; assembly: GCA_963921515.1. Classification (NCBI taxonomy): domain Eukaryota; kingdom Metazoa; phylum Chordata; class Amphibia; order Caudata; family Salamandridae; genus Calotriton; species Calotriton arnoldi. The sequence goes on along the minus strand of CAWUFW010000197.1, from coordinate 550,329 downwards.
GCCTCTGAGGGTGGTCTTGGGGTCGGTGTGTATCTGGAAGTGCAGGTGTTCGCCGGCTGTGAAGGTGTCGTCGTAGTTGGTCGTGATGCGGATGGTGTTCTTGTGGACGATGGCGATGCCTCCTCCGGTCTGGTTGGCGCGGTCCCTTCGGGTGATCTTGTATCCGTCCGGGATGGCGATGGCGATGTCGGGCGCTGAGGAGGCGTTCATCCATGTTTCCGTGAGGAAAGCGACGTCTGGTGATGTGGAGTCGAGCAGGTTCCAGAGTTCCACAGCGTGTCTGTGGATGGAGCGGGTGTTGAGCAGGATGCACTTCAGGTGGTTGCTGCTGGTGCTTGGCTTGGCGGGTGCGGTGCAGGTCCAGAGGCAGGAGAACTTGCAGGATTGGCAGGCGAAGGGTCCGTGGGTGCGACCTGGGGTGGCACGGTGGCAGCCGGGGATACGGCCGGTGTTGAGTGCGTTGAGGGTGGCGGTGTCGTAAGTCCGGTGGGTGGGTTGGCTGCTGCGGGGGCCAGGGGTTTGGCGCTGGGCGCGGTCCAGGCGCGGACGGGCGCAGACGGGCTTGCCTTAGGCGCACCTTCGGCGCGCCAGCGCGCGCTGCGCAGCGGCCGCCATTTATGGGGAGGTGGGAGGGAGGAGCAGCTGGGAGGCGGGAGGCAGGGGCAGCGAATGGGCAGTCAGGGGGGCGGGGCCACAGGGGACGCAGCGGCGGGAATGGCGAGAGGCAGCGGGGGCACAAAAGGAAAATGGGGAGAGAAAACAGACAAAAATACAGGCACAACGCAAATGGGGCAGCGAGGGGCACAGAAAGGAAAATGGGGGAGAAAACAGACAAAAATACAGGCACAACGCAAATGGGGCAGCGAGGGGCACAGAAAGGAAAATGGGGAGAGAAAACAGACAAAAATACAGGCACAATGCAAATGGGGCAGCGAGGGGCACAGAAAGGAAAATGGGGGAGAAAACAGACAAAAATACAGGCACAACGCAAATGGGGCAGCGAGGGGCACAGAAAGGAAAATGGGGAGAGAAAACAGACAAAAATACAGGCACAACGCAAATGGGGCAGCGAGGGCACGGAAAGGAAAATGGGGGAGAAAACAGACAAAAATACAGGCACAATGCAAATGGGGCAGCGAGGGGCACAGAAGGAAAATGGGGGAGAAAACAGACAAAAATACAGGCACAACGCAAATGGGGCAGCGAGGGGCACAGAAAGGAAAATGGGGGGAGAAAACAGACAAAAATACAGGCACAACGCAAATGGGGCAGCGAGGGGCACAGAAAGGAAAATGGGGGGAGAAAACAGACAAAAATACAGGCACAACGCAAATGGGGCAGCTGTGTGTGAAGCAGTCACTACCTTGTGACCAGTGCAGCCAACCCCTTCTCCCGGAGCCCCCATGTAATCTAATGCAGGTTGGTAAAACTTAGAGTATATTTTCCATCATCAAACGCTGGTAAGTAATTTGCAAGAACAGTCCTCTACATGCTCCCATACATTTGCTGAGTGCTGCATAGGGCAGTCCAGGCAGCAACAAGCTCTGTGCGATTTTTTTTTCTTTTTCTTTATTTTAATGTGTTTCCAAAACAATAAATACCATGGCAGCAATCATCGTGCTTTCCTACATGACTTAACTTTGCGGTTAATGTGGGCTTTTCATCCGAGTGTAACTGCGACAAAGGGCCTGAAATTTACCCGGAAATCAAACTGTAGCTTGGGAGGCCCTGCAGCAGTCACAGACCCCCAGAGCCCTCTACGGGAAGGTGGAGAGACAAAGGCACCCCCCACATGCACTGTCGGACTCGCCTGGAAGTTGCAAGGGGACACTAAAGTCCCCTTCTGCCACTAACAAGCTTAGGGCCACCCTATGAGCAGTCCTTTCTGGGCTTTTTCAGATGCGGTTTCCTAGGTGGCTGCTGCACACCTAAAAGCTTTCGAAAGTGAATGGGCGGCATTTCTGGAAATCAAGTAAGAGGTACAACGCTTACTTGTCTAACGTGGCATTCTGCTATCTTCTGTTTTGGAGTTGTTTGTTTTAAGCATTCAAGTCCCAAAGATTCTTTTCTTTTGATTTACTTGTAAAAGAATTTGGAAAATATGCCTTATGTTGGTGCGTGATTTGTTGTTTATAGGCAGTGTTTCTGTTGCTGTGATCTGTTCACACTCCATTCGCCATTCTTAAAGGTACATACAATTCTTCTAAACCTAGTGCACGCATTGAGAGGGGCAACACTGTGGCCTCGTACCTCAGTGAAAGAGCAATGTTTTTTTACAAAGCCCTCCTTTAGTTCTAGGTAAAACTTCGCTACCTCACGAATTTACTAATTTATACACTTTGCAACCACAAGCCATGTTGCTACTTGTCTTAGCATTTCACCAGTACCTGAGCAGAACTCTACTACAATGCTTCTGAAGGCAAACTCACAGCATTTTTCAGCTGGCCTGCCCTTTCTTAATGGACAGTACATGTCACAAGTGTCTGATGTATTTTTAATAGCACTGCCTGACCCGTTCTTCCCGTCTCAGCAAAAAGCCAAAGATTGATGTGGCATAATGTGACATTCTCTCATCTTCTACACAGGCCGCATGCACACTGTTTAACACTGCGAGTCATCACACCACTATACAAATCAACATAACATATGTCCTGCAGTGCCTGGTAGTATGCACTTCTATGTCACTTTTCTACTTTGCAATGGATTTCCAAAACATGGCATAATGCACATAATAAGAGTGTGAATAACATGCATGATAAAACGAGCTACATTGGTACCAGGTTTGTTTTTTTAAAGTGCGCTGACACCTAACATGTTAAAACATACTTATTTCACTGACGTTGGACGCCTTTCTCATGATCAAAGAAACATAGATGCATTATTGTTCACTGTTCTGGAGTTCGCCCTGTTTAATAGCACTCCTGGTTGTAGCATAAAAGGCATCTGACGGACACTGAAACAAAGTAACTTACCCAAGAGATTTGTTAATTTCTGTTCTGATGGGGAAGGTAAAATTTAAACCCAGGTGTGTGGTTCCAGAGTTCACAACTTGGGCAGTAAACCATATCTTCACCTTGTTTTATGTCTGTTCCCTTAATGTACACATTATCAATAGCCTCTGCCGCTTCAAACGTGGTATTTTAATATTGTATTTGTATACTGCACTCCTAAGGCAATGAAGCACTTTCTTGCTTCAGTACCTTGCCTGCGAGTTCCAAATAGTGTTTCACGTACATGGCAGTGTGTATGGCTAAATGAAAACAGTAGATATAACACCCAGGATAATGTGCTGCAAGGCTAAATACTTTTAAGGTCCCAAAGGCGAGGCCGGTTGCATTTGAAATGCTTGTTTCCTATTGCAGGCCTAAAAGAATGCATTTCGTCCTTCATTATTTCTAAAATGCTGATTTATTTGTTTTAGTTATGGGTTTCTATCACTAGAATTTCCTTTTTATGGTTAGAGTATTTCTTTCATTGAAATATTGTATTAACTTTGTTGCAAGCTAACTCGGAAGCGAGCGCGTGGATATGAAGGGCAACAAGTGTGACTTCCTATTTCCGAGTTAATGAGATAGTGTATTCATAGAGAGTCATGAACAGAAGAAACAAAAGTATTCGGGAATGGTTTTTGGACTGGAGAATGATCATACCACAATCACACCATGGACCCTAACCAATGAAATCATGTAAAACTGAGAAAAAGTTACTTTTGGGGGCTGGAGTCGTGAACATTTTGAGGTATAACTACCCAGTGATAAAAGAACTGCTGCTGCTGATGATGCTGCTAAGCCTGATGTTTCTCTAGCGGCTGGCTATTTTCCTTGCAATCTTGGGCGTAACATGCTGTCAGTCCGAACTCTGATCTTCCCTAAATTGAACTTTTCCTGAAATACTTCTGCATTTCTTTGGCTGGTGAAGTTGCACAGGCTAATTCCTTACAGCTGAAGGGTTAGCTAATTTCTGACTATTGCATGCTGTGCTTTAGTTTCATTGAATCTAGGTTCGTATGAAATCTTGAATTGCATATTGAAATTGCAATGTGTACTTTCTCTCTCTCTCTCTTTCCCTCTCTCTCTCTTCATGCCAGTTGTTGAATATGATGTATTTTTGCCTTGTACTGTAACTTGTATTGTGATTTTACCTGTATTAATATAAAATAAGAAAGTATTGATAATTACAATGTGTTCTTGTGCACTGACAATTTCATTTTGAAGATTAGATGAAAGTTCCTTGATAAATTTACTGAATTTGTCTTCTTTGTATGAGGATTTTGTTGACATGATATGTTTGACTATTGATGTTAGACAGGCATTTCTTCATTATAGGTCCTCATGAAGGAAATGCCTTCAGTCTCTTATTATCTGTGTTCCTATTAGCTCTTCAAAAATATCTATCGGAGGACCTCATGAATTGTAAGTGGTTGTAGAAATTTCTATGGGCCCAAACTTTTGGTTGTAGTAAATGATTTATGTTTATGGTATATTGGATGTATACAAAATTTAGCACCGCTTCCACTGGATCACTGGCCTACTACTGAAAAATCAGTTCTCTGAAGGATTTTTTTAATTATGAAACCTCCTAGCAAAAAAGGCAGTAACCACGTCACAGAAGCATCTGGTATTTTCTGGAAAAAAACGAGTAAGGTATTAAATGCAAAGAATGCCATTTGAAAGCAAGCATTGTGGTAATAACACTTAGGTTCAATGTGTAAGGAGTACTATTGGGCGTACAATTGATCGCCTTACTATGCTATTTGTGATTGGTGTGCACATTGCTTGAAATTCAACAGTTCCTCTACATAAGGTGATACATGCCTGTTAGAAATGGGGGTCTCTAGTTGGCAAGGGTTTGCACCTTTGTCCAAGTAGGGACCCTTCTTCCTAGTCAGGATAAGGGAGTTACACTCCTAAAATAACCCCTGCTCACCCCCTTGGTAGCTTGGCACGAGCAGTCAGGCTTATCTTAGAGGCAGTGTGTAAAGCATTTGCACATAACCAACAGTAATACAGTGTAAGCACTACAAAGGACACCACACCAGTTTAGAAAAATATCCAATATTTTTATATACTTAAAACAAGACCAATACGATAAAAATCCACAGTACAGTACTTTAAAAATCTTCAGTTATCACAGTGTCCTTAAAAACAGTTCCTTGATGTCGATAGCTCCGTCCAGGGCTATCACGGCGTCGTGAACACACAAATCCAAACAGTTCTGGCTGACCGCGGCGTCGCGGGTCAGCTACGATGTCGGGGAGACCCGCAAACAGTACCTTTCAGAAATGCAGGGCGTCGATGACCTCGCGGTGAGCTTCCGAAACCACGGTGTCCGCAGGCGTCGGTTCCGGAGGTCGGTGCAGGCTTCGTCGGGGCCCTCGAAGTCACTCGCGTTGCAGATCGATCTCCTCTCTGTTGAAGTCAGGAGCGCTGGCGTCGGCAGGCGTCGGGTGCTGCGGTGCAAAGTGCAGTGGTGCGGCGTGCGGTGCCCTCAGGTCACGGTGCGAGCAGCGGCTCGGTGGCAGCGTCAGGTGGCGTCGTCGGTGAGACCAAGGTCGCGGTGTGAGATGAAGGCGGTGCTCGTCACGGTGCTGGCAGGTCACGGTGCAGCAGCGGCGTCGTCATAGCTGCAGCGCTGTTGTCGGCTGACGAACTGGAGTCGATGGCACCGGCGTTGGTGGGCCAAGGCTGCGGTGCGGGATGAGGGCGGTGCGTCGTGTAACTTACAAGTGGTGCTCCCGAACCATGGTACAAGCAGCGGCGTCGAGCCCGGCGTGGAGCGGCATCATCGGGGATATCACGGCGTCGTGGTGAAGTGAGGCGGTGTGAAGTGCGGTGCCCACAGGTCGCGGTGCGAACAGCAGCTCGGTGGCGGCGTCAGCAGGCATCGTCAGTGAGACCAGGGTCGCGGTGTGGCATTGTGGTGGTGCCCTCTGCGGTGCCTTCAGGACACGGAGTCGGCAGCGGCATCGTAGATGGCGTCGGGCTTGAAGTCTTTGCTGTTCCTGAGACTTCTTGAACAGGGGGCAAGCTCTACCTCAAGCCCTTGGAGACACTCACAAAGTAGATTGCAGAAAGTTCAGTTCCAGTCCTTTCACTGCCCAAGACAGAAGCAGCCACTGCAGGCCAACACAGCAAAGCACACTGCCAAGTGGTAGTTCCTGCTCACAGCTTCTCCAGCTCTTCTTCTTGGCAGTCTTCTTGATCCCAAAGAGTTCCAAAGTTCTGGGGTTTGAGTGCCCCTTTTTATCTTCAATTTCTCTTTGTTCTCTGAAGGCAGAGAGGCCTTTGCCTAGTCCAAACCAGCACTTTGTTGACAAGACTCCTTCTTTCCTTTCACAGTGCAGGCCAGGGACATCAGACGCACCACAGGAGGTGGAGCCAGCATTGTGGAGGGAAGGCCCAGCCCTATTCAGGTCCCAGGTGCATCCCCTCCCACCCATCGACATGTAGATCTTGCTATTCAGCCCTGTGCTGACTCACCCTGTCTCCTGGAGTCCCCCAGCCCGTCACTCACAAACCCAGACAAGGAATACACAACCTAGCAGAGGCAGGCTTGGATGGTTAGACAAGAAAATACCCACTTTCTAAAAGTGGTATTTTCAAACACAGAATGTTAAAACCAACTTCACTAAAAGATGCATTTTATCATTCTGAGTCCAGGCATACTAAACTCGAATTTCTACCATGTTCCCTGGGTCAGTTAGGATTATAGGATGTAATAATCAAAACTGCCCATTCTGGCCTATGGGGAACAGGTAGCCTTGCAATAGTGAAAAACGAAATAGGCTGTAATTCACTATCAGGACATGCCACACACACCAGGGCATGTCCCACCTTTCACATACAATGCACCCTGCCCACAGGGGTACCTTGGGCCTACCTTAGGGGTGACTAACATGTAGAAAAGGGAAGGTTTAGGGACTTGCAAGTGTGTGCACTTGCCAAGTCGACATGGCAGCCCCAGGCTGCACACAGGCTCTGCAATGGCAGGCCAGAGTTACACTTTACGGGCTGTTTGCGTGGGTGGCACAATCCAGTGCTGCAGCCCACCAACAGCATTTGATCTATAGGCCCTGGCACTCGCAGTGCACTTTACTAGGGACTGACACATAGATCAAATAGGCCAATCATGGAAACACCATTCCATAACACATTTTATACAGGAGCACTTGCACTTTCCCACTGGACAGCAGTGAGGAAAGTGCGCAGAATCATTACACCAGCAACAACAGAGTCAAAACCAGGAGGTCAGAAAGCAAAAAGTCAGGGGAAACACGCCAAAAGATGCCAAGTCTAACAATGCCCATGTATGTATGTTTTACAGAAAGCTGAAAAGTTGTTTTGAGCCAATAAAGAGACCTAGGACCAGATTAGCGAAGCCATTTAGCGGTCCAATTGCCTGCAATTTGTTATATCACAGGGTTTGTGACTACTGAAGGGATTTTTTTAAATGTACTCATTTTGCGATTCAGCAAGCGAATCACAAAATGAGTTTAGAAATGCCTTCCGAAATGCAATTTTAAGAAGGGTTTATGGAGTCTCCTCCAATTTGCAATGAATCAATGATGTGCATTTTCAGTTGCAAACCATTATTAGTCACTGAATCTTCAACAGCAGTGATATCCCATTTGTGAAGGCTTAGAGGCCCCAGACCCCAGCAGGCCACCATCCATGCGACAGCATCCAATCGGAGTGAGGGCCCAATTGCGACCTACCTCATATATATTGATAAGGTAGGTCAAATTGTGACACTCCCCAAATGGTGATCGTGTGAACCGACCTTTTAGTATAAAGGTTTGATTGCAAAATGATAATCGATTTGTAAAAACTTGGGGCCGATGTACGACCATTCAATGTTGCGAGTCGCAAATTGCAATGATTTGCGACTCGCACTTTGCGACTCGCAAAATGGAATGTACAACAGTGTCTCAGATACTGTGTGCGATTCCTAATGGGGTCGCTAAAGACCTAACTCATTAATATTAATGAGGTAGGTCACAATTTGCGACCACTTAGGAATCTCACATATCACAGGGATGATGGCCTGCTGGGGACAGCAGACCACCATGTCTTTGTTTGCTTTTCAAATAGAGCAACTTTTTTTCTCAGATGCAGCCCGGTTTTCTTTAAGGAAAACGGGATGCATTTTGAAGAAAAAAATGAAAAATTTTCTTTTCATTTTTTAAGGGCAGGTAGTGATCCATGGGATGACTGCCTGCTCTTAAAAAATATTTTTGCATACATTCATAAAGGGAAAGTGGTCCCCTGGGAACCCCTTCCCGTTTGCGACTGGCTTACCACCTACTTGAAGTAGCGGGTAACTTATTATTTTGCGACCGCATTTGCGGTTGCAAGACAATCGTACATACCAGTGCAACTCACTATTAGGAAAGGACGCCCTTGGCACCCCCCTTCCTAATAGCGAGTCGCAAACCTTATTTTGCGAGTCGGTAATAGGTTACTGACTCGCAAAATAGGGTTTGTCCATACAACAACCTTTCTTAGCAGTCGCAAACGGCCCGATTTCTCGTTAGCGACTGGTAAAAAGGGTCATACATCTGGCCCTTGGTACGCAATTTGAGACCTCTTTTTGCAAATCTATTCTTTGTACATCTGCTTCAGGTTTCCTAGATAATTCAATGTTTGCAATTTTTAAAAAGACAGAAGAGACTAAGCACTACTTAAAATGTACACTGTAGCCGCAAAATATCAGTGTCGGGATTAAGAGTTTTCCAGAACCAGAAAACGTAACTATAATGTCAGCAGACTGTGCTTCTTTCTATATGCTTGTGCAGTTTATGTGCGAATTATATCTACCTTTGATGGCTCCCCTCTGGAATGCTCTGCTGCCACAGATATAATTTGTTTGTGAAGCTGATAGAATGGATTTGTCCTCAGTGCTGCCGCTGCTGCTTGTGGGAAATGTTTTCAATATGAGCTTTATGTAAACAGGCAAGGCTTGGGAGGAGATGCTGTTCCGAGATCTGTTAAAACACGCACTCCTGCTTTGTGCTTACCGCAGACTTATTTCATGCATGACTGACTGCAAATGAGGTGCTGTTCAGGAATATCAAAGCAGGTGGCAGGCTCATTTCTGCTTTACCTCTTTCGAGCAGCTGTTCAGAACAAAGACCATTGTCAGTTAGGAAGGACTTTATGCACTTCTGAGGAGAAGCTAGAAATAAGATGAGAAATCCTTCTAACTTCTCGATAAAGGGGTCAAATGTTCCGTTCTCCTGTCACCGTTTAAATGCATACAGAAGGGAAAGTGCTTTTATTAAACATTCTTTTGACAACTCCTTTTATTCAGCGAACTCGACGGCGCGCGCTTTACCAATAGAAATCAGAAGGAATATTGTATCAAAGATCGACAGTGAGTACCTGAACTCTTTAGGAGTTAACATAAATCAGTTCTGGTTCTTCAGAAAAGAATATACAGAATCACAAAGGCACTTTGAAATTACTTCAAGTGTATTATTTTTCTTTTGCTTGTGAATACTTTTTCTTCTTTATGTCTGGCTATACACAGTTTTAGCTCTATGCCTGAGCTCATATCAAAACAACAACAATAGTGCAATAGTATACAGAGGTAGGCTTTGTGTAGCCCTTCAACCACTGACTTGGCTGTGTTAGTCCCCTTCAGCAATTGTATTCATGCTGAGTCCTTCACGTTTTGAATCCGCACACAGTATCCCACGGATATTCATATTTTTCCTGATTTTGCTCAGATGATTGGCAAAGTAGTCCCTTTTCTGTCTCCCCTAACACGTGTTATGCCAAAATCCAACTCTTCTGCTGTTACCCATCAGTTACTCTGCTTTGGTAAAGCTCGGCATTAGCTGTAGGTTCTGGTGCTGGCCTCTAACTCTTAGCCCTCAAACCCAGTTTTCCACCCAATATGGTACACACCCCACCTCTAGCATTGCCACACAGTAAAGCGAATGCAGGCCACAATCTTTTTACGATACTCTAACCTACCTAACCTTTAAATTATTTTTTTTAAAACTTTAACCATAGGATTATGAAAGAGATCTCTGAATCACTCTTTGCAGATCAATGCCACCATGGTCGCCAAGGGAAGCTCAAAACTGATCTTATCTTCTACATTCAAGATACATCAAAGTGGTCTGCTACTTTCATCCGCAAATTTAATGTTTCTTGAGCCTGAAATATTCCGTAAGGAAACAAAATATAAATATCTGCCTCGTCTTTCTTTATTATGGTACCTCACTGTCTCCATTTATAACAATGGGAGGATCATGACCTAATCTACGGATGTCAACCTGACTCTAATCAATCTCAGTTTCCCACTCTTCTTTGGTCCATGAAACTATTACCCACCTCTCCATCTATATCTCAACTCCCAACTTCTTACACCAGTAATTCCCCATCCCCCAGCTGTTACATTCTAACGGTAATGGCTAGCCATCCTCACAATACCTCCAATACTTCCAATGGTCACATTCCTGCTCTAGGTCCTGAGCCTTCTCAACTGACAGACAGACTTCTTCTTTGTCCCAACAGTCTCACCATTGCCTAATGTCAAATCTGTTCTGTCTAGGTCAGCTCCTTCTGACTTAATCCCAGCTGCTCTTAAATTCACTCATTCGCAGATTTCACTGTGGGCTCTTCCTCTCACCTTCTTCCCCCTCTTGTGTTAGCATTTATCAGGCTCTAGTTAGCACACACTTGATGACCCTCACACTTTATATTCCTCCGCTGGATTTCTAAACTATCGCTCCATGTATTAATCCTGTTTCTCCCCAGTTCACTCACTCTTTCATTAAACTACTTTTTTTGCCTTCCTTCCCCCTTGTGAAAGTGGATTTTGTCCCTTTTTGCCAAGGTCCCCTTGGACCACACTTGACTACTTTCAAACTCTGTATCCTACTCTGGACATTTTCACTGTTGCTCCACAATATTTACAGAAGCTCAGCATCTCACTGTATCCCCTCTGTACATCTAAATACCCCTCCGATTTGAAGACACAGACGTTAACCTATCTCATTCTTACAATTCTTCTGAAATTTCATATTTTATTTCCCTGAGAACCCAATGCTATCTTCCTCATCCAACTCTCCCTTCCCTCTCAATTCTCATTGCCAAATTAACTCCTCTTGAGTTCAGCCCAAAACATTTGCCTCCCACAAAATTCTCATGCCTTACTCCACCTGTGCATTATTTACTCACATAACAGTCTCTTCTGAAATTATTACCTCCTGCTTTCCTTCTCACTCCCTGTTTTGACCCCCCTCCAGCCCTTTGCTCTGCATATCTCCCTCAACTTTGCCAATGCTGATGCTGCATTATCTCCCTCTCTTGTTCCTCTTCGCTCCTACCCTGTCTCTTGCTTTCACCTTCCTCATCCTCCCCATCCTGTGAAGTTCATAGAGACCCGGTTTAAGAGACAAGTGCAGCTGATAAAAAAAACCTGATTTAGCCCCGAAATTAGAGCCATGTCACGTTGAGCCCATGAATCCTGATCTAGTCATGACTGCAGAGGTCAGAATAGGTAACCATAATAAACTTAAAAGTTTACTATTGCAGCCTAGAACAAGTCTTAACCAGATGAAATGTGCTGGCTGCTGATATCTGTGTACATATTGAACTCATTTCAACCTGTTCGGGTACTTGAACAAACATTAAGAATACTTGGATCATTTTCTTAAAATGGACTATATATACTGAGGAAGGGTGCTCCAGTGTCCTCGAAGGTTCATATTTGGTTTGTGACTCATCTTGGGGTCTCAACATAACTAACACGCCGTTGGTACCAGGCTGTAGGACACTGTTAGAAGCATCAAATGTTTTGTGTATATTCTATACAATTGTGGTACTATACTAAATCCTTAATGCATGGTTCAGTAAAAATGTGTGATTATTTTATAACCACTGCTACGTAATGCTGTTTTTTTATGCCTGACGGCTTCCAGCTGGTCTGAGATGCTGCTCATTTAGCCAACAGAGCACATGGTGTCTCCCAATGCAGCTGTTCGAAGTTTATCAACTCCCACAGCCACACTGTGCTGTGTACAGTCCTTTACAGTTACCCGGTATGAGGTCCTGAAGCCGCATTGCCTGAGTGATGCATCCATTCTTCCAAAAGCGACCCCGCTTCTCTGGAGCTCCTCTGCTTCCTTCTCCCTTCTCAGCCAAATCCTAAGCACTTGTGTACCATCCATCAGGCTGCTTCATAGGCTCACATGGGTCACTTGTGGCAGCTCTTGGTGGGGATGCAGGAGAGAGGTGAAGGGCTGGGAACACATGGCAGTTTCAGAACTTATTCTATGCACTGATGCTGAGACCTTGCTGGTTTCCCCACACATTGACAGAGCTCACACATGACCATTTCCTGCAGCTCATGATTGTACTTGGAAAGACGTCAGCCTGCATTTGCAGATGTCTGAAGCAAAAACCTTCCAGCCTAATTTATTTATATTTTTTACATTACTATCATGTGGAATAATGATATAATCCCTTACAGGGTGTGCATCATCTAATTGACAGATACAAATTTTGCTCCTGTTCTGCTTGATTTGGTGCTCTCGCCTCATTCTGTTATTGCTGATTATGTTTAAGTTATTTCTATCCTGAAGTGTCATTCCCCAATCCTGTTACCCTGCCAAGTGCTAATCAGATCTATTGGATATATCTCTTTCTCTGGCCCAATTCCCATGTCTGTGCCAGACCTCCTAGAGTCATTCAATCTCTGGGCTGAATTCGTATTCATACTCTGAATCAAATTTGTAACTCTAGACAGAGCTGAAGTCGGTCAGCACTTCTCCTATGTGGCTTATGTCTTCAACTTCTGGATCTATGTTTTTCTTCTAAGACCACATTCTCCCATCTGTCCTAAGAGTGACCATTATGCTGCCACTGTACCTAGCCTGTTCATGTGCCCCATACTTTCAGGTTCTGAGTAGGTTTTACGCTCTGTTGAATTGTTAATTGTGATTAAGGATTTTCCTTTTATGTTTGTCAGCATCTAACTATGGACCACAAGCGTTCCTCCGATCTCAACTACAGGCCAAATGTCCGGTATCCAAGTCATGTAGTTTCAATTAGCATATAATTGATGTAGTTTCATGGTCATTGTTGTGTTTTTAAAGTTGATCATCCGGAGAATTAAGAATATTGCTCCAAAATATGTTTTTGCACATTCATCCCTTTGCAGGCTCCTCGCGTATCTGATGAAAAACATTGGATGGTTCTTGTTTTTTGCAGCAACCTTATTATGCACCATATACTGTAATCAAAGCAACAGTGGACACCTCTTGGCAAACCAATGAATACACTCCAAAGGGCAGAGATCTGTGTCACCTCTTTGATCAGCCTTTTTTAAAGATCCATTTATTCGTCTCTAGTATGGTACTGGAATATTGTGGTCTTAATTTCATACATCACAAATACTGTGTCTTAAATATCGTTCACAAAATATGTTGCCCCATTGAAGTTAATAATAGACAATTTACACTGAATAGAGCAGTATTTTGGTAAACAATATTTAGATCACCATAGTTCAATTCAATTTAATTAAATTCAGCTTTTTTCGGTTAAAACACAACCATAAAAGCAATCTAAAAAATACATATCGGGCAACACAACAGGTTTTCAGAGTCATTAATTAAAGGTGACAGTCAGATTTAAAAGCAGTACGCACAAAAAATATATATTTTTTTTAAGAACAGTTTCAATAAAATACAATAAATAAATAAAAAAAAACATATAATAGCAGCATATAGTGTTTTTGAGTTAACCCAGGAATAAAATAAAGCGCAACAAAATTTTAGTCATCCTGTAGGTGTGTGCCATATTTTAATTTCGTCTAGTAAGGCCACGGGGTATGATTTAACTTCCTTATATTTTATCACTTAAGTAAGCGGAAGAACCACAGCATAATTTATATCTCAATTTCCAGACCTCATGGGATTAATAGCAGCTTTGTACAAATATAATTGTCTACCACAGACTAAGCGATAAAGTGCATAAAGAATAGCAGCTTAATAGTAATATGGTTTCTATAAGAGAGTAAACAATAAAGTGAATATGGATAGCAGCATATGATAGAATCAATCCACAGGTGATAATGGACATACAGTATTACAATCGTCCTGTGAATGTATGACCTATATAGTTTCGTATTGTAGGGCCTCGAGATGCGAATTTTCCTTCCTTCTTTTGATCGCTAGTTGTACATATGAGACCACAGCATAGCATACGCTCTCATTTTGCAAGCTGCGAATACAATTTATGGCTGCTTTATAAAAATATAATTTTTCACTATGGAAAAAGGGATTTAAAATACTTTTCCTTATGTCCTTATAAAAATTCCCAAAAAATAATAAAGTGTAAAGTTGACTGTTTTGACTTTCCATCACACGGGCAATGTGGTAGTTTTTGTTTCCATTTGCCCATGTCAGGAAAGGCCAGCAGAAAGTGAAGAGTGTCCAGTCTTAAACTAGTGAGATAGAATCTGTGACTCAAGTTTGGTACCCAAAAAATATATCGTTGTATACCTATCTCTTGTTGTCCCTCGCTGTATTCCCTAATTGTCGATTTCATGCTCTCACTGGGTTCCCTCGAAAATTTCCTGGCCCCAGCAAGCCCCATTTTTAATTCCTTTTTACTATAATATAAAATGTGTGCAGGGTCATTGATATCAAGAACCTTGTCAACCTCTTTTAGGAGTTTGTTGATATATGCCAGCCAAGGGATTTTATTGCTGTATTCAAGACCCAGGCAATCAATTATAATATCCTGGGTGAATCTAGTTCCAGTTTTACTCCATATCCCATGCCAGGCAATTAATGGGGCTATACTAATATAATCTTCACATGTGTGATTGGTTTGTGCCCTCTTGATTGTATGAATTAGTTGGGAAATAAATCCCAGACGTTGCGTATTGAACGTAATATATGCAAGAAGTACGCAGTTGTAGCAGTCTTTTTTTATTTTTTAAGCATGTCCACGAGCAAAGAACAGCCAATACGTGTTTCGCCCGAGGGCCAGCAGGCCAGGGCTTTCTCAAGGCAGAAAGTCTTATGTTAGGTTGGTAGTTCAAATTTGTGGAGAGGTGGTTCCGGCAAGGTAGCTGCTAGAAAACGTCTGCGGACCGCAGAGACCTTCAGACATTTGCTATACTAATATAATCATTGATATAGGGAACTGCAAGCACCTTGTGTACTATGTAGGAGGGAGTGGGATTAGGGACTGCCAATATTCACCCTAAAAATATATTTTCCTTGGTTTGAAGTGGGGCACAGTTAACCATTTCCCATAGGGGAGTGCCATAGCAGGACCCCATGATACATTTACTCTTGCAGAGGGTCAATAACTCAATTACTGGTTTGTTCCCTATCTTAGCGGAAGATCTAAAAATAGCCTCTGTTGATTGTAACAATTTTGATTTACATAATTCAATATGTGGCCCCCAGTGGCCATTAGATGTAAATAACATGCCAAGATACAAGAAAGTGTGAGTTTCAACTATAGTTACCGCCTTTACAGGATGTGTTCTGGTTTTAGGCTTCCCCTTCCAACATACCATTCTGAAAGTCTTTTTAAGGTTAAGTTTTAGGTCCCTTTCTTCCATATATTGGGCGAAGTTCTCAATCAGACATTGGAGCTCGTTTGCGGTTCTCGATAACAAGACCGCGTCGTCTGCATACAGTAATGCAGGAGTTATGCGTTCACCTACTTTAGGGGCATCAGCATTCAGTTTTTGTAAAAATTGGTCAACACCATTAATGTAGAGGGAAAACAATAGAGGGGCAAGGACACAACCTTGCCTAATCCCGCGTGTTACCTTAAAGCGGGAAGTACACTCACCATTAGACCCATATCGTAATCTGGCAAATAAATGATTATATAAATGAGATAAATAAATAATAATCTCACAAGGGGCACCCATCTTGGCCAATGTCAGCCACAATTTTGTATGGTTAAACTGGTCAAATGCACTTGCTAAATCTACAAAACATAAATGCAGATGACCTTTTTTAGAGAGTGTATATCTACTGATGATTAGATGTAAATGTATGCATTGCTACATAGTCCCTATCTCTCTTCTAAACCCAAATTGAGATTCTGTAAGAAGTGAATTGTCATTCGCCCAGCTTTCTAGTATTTCCAAAAGTACCCTACCCATTAATTTTGAAGTTGAATCAAGAAGGAATATGGGGCGATGACATTTTGCATCTCACCTATCTCCCTTCTTGAATATCAGTACAATGTCAATTTGGGGCATATATACAAGCCCCTATCGCCACCACAACGTCACTTATAACGACGTTGTGGTGGCGACAGGGGCTTAGCCTTATGCAGCACACATGGAAAAAGCAAAATGCCTAGGATTGTTTATTTACAGAAATATCCCCCTTCCGGTACATAAACAATCTTAAAACAAAATGTCATTTTGTGACTTTCATGTGTGCTGCATTAAGCAGCACACTTAGAAGTGACAAAATGGCATTGAAAGATTGTTTATGTACAGGAAAGGGGACGTTCCTATACATGAACAATCTTCCCCCAGCACGCAGACACCCTTGCACTATGGTGCAAGGGTGCCTGCGTTGGCGCTACACTACTAAGTGTAGCGCCATCGCAGGGGGACACGCAAGGCTGCACCATATCCTTGTAAATATGGTGCAGCCTTGCAATTCTAAAGTGGCAGAGTGAGGCGCTAAGCCATGAGGGCTAACGCCTCACTCCGCCACTTCCTCGTACATATTCCCCTCTGTGTCGAAGTTTTGGGCAAAAAGCCCCCTGCTGAGGCTTTACATACTCTTAATAGGATTGGAGCCCAAAAATTAATATCTGATTTAAACAAATCTATGGGTACCCCATCGGGACCCGGTGCCTTCCCATTGGCACATCTCTCTAGAGGAACTGTAATCTCTTTCAATGTTATTGGGGCCAAATTGGGACAGGCAGTTTTTAAGACGCTATTTGCAAAAGTTTTTGGACTATCTTCATTTGGATTAAATATCTGTCCAAAATGGCTTATCCAATCAGACAGTTGTACAAATGTCTCAATCTTTGCTGAGGTCTGATCTTTAAAGAAAGGATGATTAATTGTCTTCCAAAATAACGTTACGTCCTGGGTATCTGCTGCCTGTACCAATTTTCCCCATGCTTTTTCCTGAATTGCTGCATTTCTTTTGTTTAAAACCTGTTTATAAGCCTTCCTTAAATTTTTTATCAGGTTGGTTTTTCTGAGTCTTTCTTTTAAGGCCTTTTTAAGATCCTGATTTGCTTTTGAGCATGATCGATCAAACCTACCAATACATGGCTTAATATTCTTTTTACTATCATTTTTCAAATCTCTTGCTATTGCAGATGTTATATTACAAAAGGCCATAATAATCTGCGGATCGGGGTATTTTACCTCTGTACAAATTTTTATGTCATGATTATTATCATGCACAATCTTTTCAAAAAAGGAGGACGGGTTGACACCTGACCATGTGATACTTATGCCGTTTTCTCCTTGGGTTTCGATGTCTGTTGCTAAGTGAACCCTCTTCTGTTGTATGGAAGGCAATCTCAGGGTGAGAAAAAGTGGATGGCGATCGCCAAATATGCTTTCTATAACCTCAAATGTTTTAATCAGCCCTAGGCCGTTAACTGAGATCAAGATATGGTCAATAGTTGAGGAATAGTTATAACTTTCATATGTTGGCACCTCGGTGTTCCCTTCTGTACCCAATTGTTCCAAAAGCTCCAAATTATACTTGTGCATTACTCTGTTAATTGACTCTCCATAGGAATTATGGGAAAAATTAGAATAAGCTTCACTGTGTTCATCCCTAAACCCACAGTTTTCCCCTGCTAAAACATCACACTTGCGGCAATTAAAATTACCAGCCCAGATGTAAACATAATCGTTTTAAAACATTTTGTAAAATTATCTAATTCCTTTTCAAGGTTAAAAACAACTTGATTTCTAGTATTATCAAAAATATTATTATAGAAGTTGATTAACAAGATGCACTGGTCTTTATTATACTGGAGCCATAATAATTGATAAAATTGTGAGTTGGTAAAAGATTTTTTTCAAAGTTAACGGAGATGTAACTGCGATCAGAGTGGCTAAGCCTCCTTTTGCCCTGCCGCTGCGAGAGGGAGTTGTGGTGTAATTACCGAAGAGTATCCTTCAATATGAAAGGCTGTAGTGTCCCATGTTTCTTGTAAAATAATTAGTTGACAGCTTTTGACTGTTTCTAGCCATGCTTCATCCTCCATTTTTTTCTAATCCCAGCAATGTTCCATGATGTAAGGGCCAGGCTTATATGTGAATGTGACTCATTTGATACCATCTCTACAGCAGGTTTACTTATTTGAGATTTGTAGATTTTCCTGGTTGTATTCAATTCTTGAATTGGGTTCTTGGGTAGTCAATCAAGGTCGCTACATCTTCTAAGTGGGGCAAATCTGTTTGTTACTAGCAATGGCATGTGACTATCTGTGGGTATAAGGCTATTATTAATAAATGAGAATTGTAGAAAAACCCAAGTGGTACTACTGTGACGTCACCTGGCTGTTTCTCCATCATCCTTTGGCTGTCTCTAAGAAGTTGTCTCACCAGATCTGGTGAACGGAAATGTCACAATCCCCTTGGCCAGTTTTCCTGGAGGGGCCAACCCAGTTCACTCTTCTTGACATAATAATTCCTTGTGAAAGAAAATTTGCACAACAATTACTGCCTTTGGTGAACCAGTGAAGATCCTTGTTCTTTAGCTCCATCCATGTTTCGTTGGCCTCCTATGACAACTTTGGGACATCTTTCAATATGATAGTATATGGTGTTGCCTCAGGTGGTAAATGCAGAGTGTCCTGGGGATTTCTTGTAGGTCTAGAAGTTCTATTTTCTGTAACATCCTTGTTGTTGTTAATGGTATTAGTTGTCGTACACATATAGGCAGGGACTGGTTTTAAGCGAATGTTTGTATTATCCTTTGCATGATCGGTGTCATGGGGGATGATTGGAACATTGTTGCTGCCATTTTGCAATAGATAACTCTTTGGTTCCGTGTTTACCGTCCCAGTATGATTGATTAAATCGGATATTTTATCTGGGGATGTTAAATCTTTAACCCTTTTTCCAATCAATTCAACATCATGCTTGACAGTTTTTATCTCAGCCATTAGTCTTCTTTCTATGGTGTCTATTTTAGCATGTAGCTTTTTGAATACGCTTTTCAGATTTCTCGAGATGCTTGGCACCGAATCCTCTTCTGTTCTATGTGCTTTACTCATCTTTATAGCTTTGGTCTGTTTATTGGGCCTAGTTGATGTAGTTTCATAAGGTTGTTTACTTTTTTTTGTAGGGGGGGGATCGTTTCAGTGCTACCTGACAAGACAGATATCTCTAGTGGGGTTGTTAATACACATGGTGCTTTTTTTGAGTTAGGTAAGATGGGTGTATTTTCCCCTGAACATGTTGCGGTATTAATTCCACTTTTTAGGGTCACTGTTTCAGATCTAGCTTCTTCTATGACAGTGTTCAAGGCTGTTTTAGTAACAGCAATTCGTTCCTCAGCATTAGCTATTTCATTGTTAATTAAACCCATCGCATTAGTTAAATAGTTCATTATCGGTGTACTTGTACCAGTGCTTGTCCTCCCCTTTCTTGTTGAGTTTGACACCAATTTCCATTTCCCCATGGTTCAATTTTTTATTTTGTGCAGTGTGTATCACCACTTGCAGGATATGAAATATTAATGACTCCGCTTACCCTTTGCTCAGGTCCCGAGGGTGAAATTAAAGAGGGGTGGCTCAGCCTGGCCTCGTCTGGCAGCGTATGGGTGCAGATGAGCCTGCTCTTGGCCCAGGCATGCACCTGGGCGTGTCCCGTGCTGCGGGGGTAGAGACAGCGCTTTGTAGCGCGATGGCTGGGCGCCTCCCCTGTCAGCAGTTGTGGCCAGGCAAGAGTGCAGGTCAGGTGAGCCCTGGGACAGCGAGTTCCACCAGGGCGAAGGCAACAATGAAGGAATCCGCGCTGTGGGAGTAGAGGCAGCGCTTTGTAGCGCAATGGCCGGGTGCCTCTCCCTGTCAGCACGTGTGGCCAGGCATGAGTGCAGGTCAAGTGAGCCCTGGGACAGCGAGTCCCACCAGGGCGAAGGCAACATCGAAGGGATCACTATAGTTATGTCAGACAATATTGTCATTATCAATATTCTGATATAAAAACTTCCTCTTAAGTATGAACGTCACTTCAGAGGGACAAACAGTTAACCCTTCGCTTTGTGCATGAGCTCCTTCACATTGGCATCCAGAAGTACTTAACCAAGCTGCTGTTTACTTACAGTCTTACAAAATACCCTAACCAGACCAGACAGCCTCCCAAAAACACATGCCGAGATGCAGAGGGTCCTAACAATCACCAAGCTCCTACTTTGGAAATCCTTACCTCTGCCTCTACAAGTGAGAAGGACTACAGAAATCCCCAAATATAGCTGAAGTTCAATCTTTGCTACAAGTATAGGGAAAAGACAAAGCATGCTTTTTTCTTCAACAATTTGCTCTTTCGCCTTCTCACTGAGCACTTTGAAGCATCTGCTTTGCTGCATTGGTGCTGCTTGGTGAAGAAGCTGCACAGCTATGCCTAGTTCATGGACCTAATGCAACCTCTGAAGTGAATACATGTTCACTTGCCATTTCAGTATAAATGCAATATCTACCTGGACTGCTGTATAGTTCCTGAAACAGATCATGGTGCATTACCTTACATAGCCCTGCGTGGCTTGATAAATCTAGAGTACCCCAATGCAGTGGAAATCACTGTGTTGGCTACTCTTCCAGGGAGGCGTTCCATGGGTGAAGCGTTGGTGTTCCCAAGCATCCACCTCTGGATTTTGGCACATTCCCCGATTTACCATTAGTGGTAGACCTGGCTATGAGCCAAAATAATACGCCTCCCCAGGTGAGGCATAAGAAGGAGAAATATATTTTTTTATTCTCATTTTTTCCTCTTTCTATGTGTGCTGCTTTCTGCAGCACCCATAGAAATAGGAAAATGCCTCAGAGGATTGTTTTTGTGCAGGAAGACATCCATTCCTGCCGAAACCAATTCTGCTTACAATGCAGGTACCCTTGCAATATGGTGCAAGGGTGTCTGCATTGGCACTAGGCATCACATTGTGCAGCAGCGCAGGGAAAAGACAGGAATGCGCTGTATAATATTAAATAGGGCACATTCCTACCCTTTTCCTATCACGCAGCGTAATACAGCAAAGCGGCATGCTATACTGCGTTGCGGGATTTTTTGATAAAAGTATCTTCCTTGTCTTTAATACAGTCACACACATAGCTTAAAGCTGCCCCTATATGTCACACAAGCAGTGAGGGTAAAGAGAGCACCAATCGAATTTTACTGTGTGGAGTGGAGGAACGAAGACCTAACAGAAACTTAATTTCATTTACAAAAAATGTGTTCCACTCTGTGTTAGAAATGGGACTTCTGGTTGGCTAGGGTATGCACCTAAGCCAGGCAGAACTCACCACTCTAGTCAGGGAAAATAAGTTACACACCAAAGATAGCCTGTGCTCACCATCTGGGAGCTTGGCGCAGAGCAGGCAGGCTTATCATCAGAGACAATGTGTAAAGGGTTTGTCCAACACACTCACACCAGTAACATAATAGATACATCACAAAAGAGACTCTACACAGGCTTATATAAAAATATATAGTATATTTTGCTAATAACCGTAGTCCAAAACAACGGCATGAAACATAAATACTGTGCATCCAATATAGATACATAGGTAGTACTCGTGATCCTAGACAGTGTAAGGCAAAAACAACATGCATCATAACATCAAAGAAAACCTAGGGCATGAGAGGCAGCCAATTATGAAGATGAAATCATAGAAATCATCACATAGCACCAGTAGTACACGAATCACCAAACAAAAAATGTCCCCATCTGGCCATAAGTACTTTGCAGGTAAAACTGACTTGTTTAGGGAAAACACATAACTCCCATATATTCATAAACATAGACCCAGCACACCTGCACTCCTATTAGACTGAGTATGGGAAATCCTGTGAATTTTTCTCAGACTAAGGCCTTAAGGGAGGAGACGTAGAGCACAGGACCACCTGCGCGCCTCGTACATATAATGTGGTAATTTCTTGTTTCCACAAATTCTCAGTGGGGGTCTGGGCCTTCATCGCGGATCCGTCAGTCCCATACTGCTGACTCCAAGGACAAGTGCCCCAGGTATGTCACCCAGAGTACAGGGGGGGACACAAACTCAGAAAAACCGCCAGAGATCCTGCGAGGTCCCTCTCTCTCAATCTGCCCCAAACGCAGCTGCATGCGGTACAGCATCTCAATCAACACCAAGAAAGAATATGGGGCGCAAGTTACATACTGGTCAATGAAGCAGGACTCACTGAGCCCCGTACATAGCCAGGAGTCATCGGCAGTCCTGTGGTGGTCTGAAGATGCAGCCCGCTGTCACTGGGGGTTTCATGACAGAAATGGCGGGCTCGGTTTCCCTCACTGGGCCCCGCCCACAGTGAAAACTGCAGCAGTGTTGCTCTGCTCCCTAGAAGAAGCTCCCTAGGCTTCCTTTGCCAATGCAGCATCTCTCCTCAGCTGGGGAGGAGGCGCAAAAGGGGAAAGGGAATGCAGGGGAAATTACCCATGGCTCGGCCTCCTGGAAACCAACAGTGCTCCACATACACTGCTTGTCAAGAGCACTCCACATGCACTGAGTTGGTGGTACAAAGATAAGTAAAAAGAAAGCCCTCACCCAGAAGTGAGAAACAAAGCGCTCTCCCAGAAGTGAAAACACAAAGCACTCACCACCGGCTAATTTGAGCAAAAAGGGGGGAATCCCCAGGTTTCCAAACAAGCAGGGATGGGGGGAAGCAGCTAACAACTGGGGTCACTAAAGCAGAGATGCAGCAGGCCAGCACACAGAAACAGGTCGCAGAGTGGCAGTCCCTCCTGCAGCTCAGCACACAGCAAGCAGCAGGTCAAAACAGCAGAGCAGCTAGCAATGTGGCAGTCCCTCGTGGTAGTGCAGCAGTTCCTCCTGACGATGTGCAGAATGTAGAGCCAGCAGCGTCTGGTTACAAGTCCCATGCAGTGTTTAAAGATGTAGGGTCAGAGTCCCTGTACTTAAACTCAAAATGTCCGATGTAGAGGTGATTTCAAAAGAAACCTTAGAAGTGCCCAACATCCCCTTTCACTCAGCCCTGGCTCCAGATGTACAGGAGGGGGTAAACGAGCCCTTTGTGCCAGGGCAGGACACAATCTATACAAATGTATTTGCGCCCCGCCTCCCTCCCTCCCAGCCCATGAAGCATATCACTTTGCAGATTCACCCAGCCCCTCCTGTGTGATGGCTGTCTGGAAAGTATGCACAAGTTGTAGCTGTCAACCAGGCCTAGATGTGGATTGGAGTCAGGCTGCAAAGCACATAGAGTTATAAGCACAGAGAAATGCCCACTTTCTAAAAGTAGAAAAAGCATGATGAGAATGCACTCCTTCCCTTAATGCGAAACATAACTGATTAACTTGACTAGAAAGTGCGTGCGAACAGTGATTGCGGCTCGCCCCTAAACCACTGATACTACTAAGGGGCCGATTCCGATCTCGGCCGGTAGTGCTCCGAATCGGATTCGGATTTACCGGATCCGATTCGGAGCCCTGTTTCCCGACCGAATCGTACGCGGGTCCGGCCGAGCGAGTACGATGCAAGCTGCCGCGAAATCGCCGA
The DNA here is from genome assembly GCA_963921515.1 of Calotriton arnoldi. Lineage (NCBI taxonomy): Eukaryota > Metazoa > Chordata > Amphibia > Caudata > Salamandridae > Calotriton > Calotriton arnoldi. Next base: position 526,597 of record CAWUFW010000197.1, on the reverse strand, counting down.
CCGACTCGTACGCGGCTTCAACACGCTCCGACCGACTCGCACGGACACGACTCGCACCGCGCTATGGAGACGATTCCCGGCCGGGTAAGTATGATGCGCGCCGCGAGCAGTCCGACCGACTCGCGCCGTCCGGCTCGAAAGAGCTGTCGGAGCCGGACTTTGGGGGTCCGCGTCGGACCCCCCCTTTACGCGTAGGTGCGCGAGTCACACACAGGGGGGACCCATGGGTCCCCCCTACCTGTGCATGTATGCCGCGATGCGCATGGACGCATACCCGCTGTAGGGGGCGCCCTTGTTCGCCTCGCACCCATTGAGTCAATGGGAGCCCTCGTACGCGTTGTACGACCGGCTCCCATTGACTTCAATGGTAGTCCGACCGAATCGAGTCCGATAGCATGCGAATGCATCGTACTCATCCGGTCGGACTGCTAGGGTCCGATTCGGTCGGAATTCTCTCCGGGACTGGCTCGGTCGGAGAGATTTCCGGCCGGAATCGGAATCGGCCCCTAAGTATTAAAAAAACAGAGCTTTACACTTGCGCTCTTTCACTGTCGCACTGCTGAAAGGGGGAACAACTCCCTCAAATTTATAAAGTTCATCCAGGTAAACCACAGTACTCATAATTATCGTAATTTGTAATCCTCCATTATTACTGGCTTTTGTCATCGTATTCTTCACCACACCGGACACAGTGAGATCCAATCTGCAATCTTTATTAGACACTTCCAATACATGCTGTATGCCATTCTCGGCTTCGTACAACAGTACGCGCAAATTGATCTCCGTGTGAAGTAAGCACAACATGTCCCAATGCATTTCGAGCCACGTGGGCTCTTCGTCAGGGGAATCTAGAACATGTAAAATGAACAGTGTACCTCATCCAATCCGTTATAACACATATGCAATGTCGAAAAAATCTGCAGTGATATTTTTCATGCAAACCAAAACTTTTTGAAAACTCCCTCCCATTATCCACTTCAGTGAGAATCAATAATTCAACACCCATCTCTGCACTCCTGTCCAAACATACACTTGCCCTATGAACTGCACAATCATGCCGGACACATACGCACTCCTAGCTTCCCCACATTCCTCTCTATCTAACTACCCTCTCATACGTTAACGCCCTCCTTCCTTCATAACACACCCACACTCCTCCACCTAAACTCTCAGTATTACTCTGCACACTCACGATCACAAAATGCAAACTAACATCTAATCAATCCTAAACCCCGTGCTCCCCATTACTCCATACATCCACCGCCCCATTCCTCTACCTTCTCTACAAGCTCCTCTGTAACTACTCTCCTTCGTTATAAACACTCCTACTCCTGCACCTAATCCCTCACTAATAATCAACACGCTAACACTCCCCTGACTTTATTTATCACCTGGAAAACACGTCAAAATGTAATGTTGCCCTTTTTATAGATAATATGACCAATTTTGGTCTCACACAAGTGGTCCTTGGTCCGACCCACACCGCTGATCACACTTTAAATTGGATTTTTTCTGATTATCCTGCTCTAAAATTCTTGGAATCTATTCCTTTAGCATGGTCTGACCACTTTGCAGTGAGATTTCAAATTCGTGTGACCATCCCAGTGCATCTCTCAACACCATTATCACAAGCAGGAACTATACGACCCTGGCACAAAGTGATCTTGGCCAATCTCATTAACTCTCTTCTCAGCCTGCCTCCTATTAATGCCAGTGAGCCAGAGTCATCAGCAATCCTTCTGTGTGGGACTTACTGGAAGTGACAGGAGGGCTAGTTGACCCCCTTGGACATCCTTGCACTCACACACCCACTGAGACATTGATTGACTCAGTCACAGATCCAGTCCGACAATTACGTACTGACTCACAGAGCCACTGAGAGACATACTTCCACTCATACATTCACTGATAGAGAGGTGCATTCAGAGATTTATGCAGCCAGTGACACACTTACTGAATTTTAATTTAATTAAATTTAATTTATTTATAAAGCGCACAGCTACCTCAGAATAGGTGTCCTGGCGCTGGCGCAGCAGACAACAGAGTTAGCGGCTCGAGCAACTATTCCCCTTGCTTAAAGAGCCAGGTTTTCAGCGCCTTTCTGAAATCCTGCTCAGAGTTCAGCTCTGATGAGTCTACTCTGATATCCACTCATAGACTTATATATGTAGTGACAGACCCACTCAGAGACTTATGCATCCACTCACATAACCGAGTGAATCATTAATACAGACTGTTATTGAGATGTTGAGATATTGATAAATGTTTTCCTTGATTTAATTAGATAGTTATTTATCTAGTGTGATGGCTAGAATTAGTAAGATAGTTATAATTGTTGAATGTGGTGGTGGCTTTTGAATTCCTGATTTTGTTTTCTGTTTTCAGACATGTGCGGGTGGATCGCGATTACTGACGTCATCGTGATCTCCAGAGTCACCACGAAAACAGAAAATAGGGTTTAGAGATGGTTTTTATAGAAACTCTCTAGAAAAACATTACTTTAGAGAATACTGTAAGAAAACCCTAGTGTGTAAAATACTGTAATATGTGTGGATATGTGTGTTTTAGACTTTATGGAAAAGGCATGATCGTTGTGGTTAACGACGTTGTTGCGACTCCCGAATAATCGTGAAAATTGTAGATAGGTCTGAAAGATGGTTTTAAAGAAACTTAGTACAAAAATATGAGTTTAAATATGCTTTGAAAGAAGTATGTATTTAGTAATATGTGTAGGGCAATGTTCAGAATGGATTTTTTTATATATATGATTTTTTGATGTGTTGGTGGACATTGAATGTCTGCTTTTGTTTTCCGTTTTCGTGACGTCTTCGCGAAGATTGACAAAAACAAAACAAAAAGACTTTAGAAAAAAACATTACTTTAGAGAATACTGTAAGAAAACCCTAGTGTGTAAAATACTGTAATATGTGTGGATATGTGTGTTTTAGACTTTATGGAAAAGGCATGATCGTTGTGGTTAACGACGTTGTTGCGACTCCCCGAATAATCGTGAAAATTGTAGATAGGTCTGAAAGATGGTTTTAAAGAAACTTAGTACAAAAATATGAGTTTAAATATGCTTTGAAAGAAGTATGTATTTAGTAATATGTGTAGGGCAATGTTCAGAATGGATTTTTTTATATATATGATTTTTTGATGTGTTGGTGGACATTGAATGTCTGCTTTTGTTTTCCGTTTTCGTGACGTCTTCGCGAAGATTGACAAAAAAAAAAAAAAGACTTTAGAAAAAAACTTCACAATATTTCGGGTACTAGGGTGGCTCTGTAAAGTGCACTCCATCATTTCTATAAATTCCATGCATGCCAAAACGCAGATTGTTGTTATAGATACAGCCCATGCGATGGTCTCTGAGAAATGCATAAACAGTTTTATTAACGTGTTTCCTGGCTTTGTCAATCTGTGGACAGAATTGATTTGACCACTTCCATTTCTGTCTTTGGGATATATTAGACAGGAGCAGCCCTTGCATGTAAGAGCAGTGGGGCCAGGTCGGAGGGGATTTCAACAGACGACAACGAGGGAAAATTAATTAGCAATTTTCCCTTGTGGTCGTCTGTCAAATCTCCCACCAGCCCAACCCTACCGCCCCACTGCTCTTACCTTCTCGGACCGCTCCTGATATTAGAGTACACCAAGACAGTGTGAGGGAAAAGGGACATCAGTTTTGCAAAGGTTTCTTTCCTTAGGATTTCCAGCCCGACTACAGTCAATGTGCCTAGGTGGTTGCCACCACAGTTCACAATAATGAGGTGAGGAGCTTGGGAATCCACATTGAATTTAACCAAAGCCAGCAACTGATGAAACTTTAACTGCACATTTGGCAAACCCAAGTCCCTGTCAATATCTATCTTTTTTAGCCTCTTTAGCCCAATAGATAAAGTTGTGGCCCACAAAAAATACTCTAAGTATTTTGAAGTGAAGGAGCAATAGTAGTCAGGAGAAGGCTGGAGTTGAATGAGGTAGTTTTCCAAAGTAAAAGCAGTTAAATGAAGGTTTTTAAAAAAAAAAGATATATTTCATTGGATGCTGTCAACATGAAAGTGAATAAAATTAGGTAGTGTGTTGAATGCCTTAGCAAGAAGTCTTAGTATTGGCTGTTGTTTAAAAACAGAAATGTAATACAGACATGGATATGCTTTTGAATCTGTGGAGTAAAACACACCTGCTGTATCTTATTTGGAAGTAGCATGTTCCTTCTAGAATGTGTTGTGAACTTGTGACCTACTGGTTCCACTGGGTTGCTAGGTACATTGAGCTAAGAGTGTATTGGGGGGGAGGATGTTAAAGAGACAGAACATGTTTTTAAAAGTTGAGGAGTGATGACACAATTTAAGAAATGGCAAGCTTTCATTTCCAATTCAGGACAATGTAATAAACTGTTGCTCAGCATTTAAAAAAAAAAAGAAAATGAAGCTAGCTATAGGTTTGAACTCCCATTTTGTTTTCACAAAAACGCGCCGACAGGAACCTCTTTTGAAAGAGAGGGAAAAGGTTAACAGATGCTAACCATTCACAAGTGGAGATGCTGTAGTCTAAAATGAAAGACATGATTTAATTTTCTGCCTTTCTCATGATGATAGGGTGGAAAGTTGAAAAGGTTACCATTTTAGAGCTGCTTTCTATGAGAGTGGTGCTTAGTTTTTACAAATCTTAACAGTATCAAAACTATCCAGAAAGAGCTAAAACAACAATATAATCTATGAACTCAAATTGCTGGTATGTATATAACTTTTCAATTATATAAAAAATGTACATTAGAAATCAAGATGTATGTGGGAGTTTGATTAAAAGAGTATTACAGTGATGTGAAAAAAATATATCAGATGAACTGTATCTGGCAGAGGGTATGTGTTTAAGATGTTAGTACTGTTGAAAATTACCAAGAGCAATGCCTTTAACAATGACAATGTTTTAAATGTTTAAGCATTGTGGGCCAGGTGTACGACCGTTTTTTGCGGTTGCAAATGGGAAATCTGCCCGTTTGTGACCGCAAAATTGGTCTGCCCTATGTACAAACCCTATCTTGCGAGTCGGCAACCGATTACCAACTCGCAAAATAGGGTTTACGACTCGCTATTAGGAAGGGGATTGCCAAGGGCGTCACTTCCTAATAGCGACTCGCACTTCAATGTACAATTGTTTTGCAACCACAATTGTGGTCGCAATACACTCGCAGTTTACCACCTCCTTCAAGTAGGTGGTAAGCCACTCGCAAACGGGAAAGGCTGCCCAGGGAACCATTTCCCCTTTGTGAAAGGATGCGAAAATATTTTTTAAGAGCAGACACTGGTCCCACGGACCACTGCCTACTCTTAAAAAATGAAACAGAAATGTTTCATTTTTCATTTTAAATGCATCCCTTTTTCCTTTAAGGAAAACGGGCTGCATTTAAAAAAAAATCTGCTTTATTTTAAAAGCAGGCCACCAACCCTGGGAGTGCTAGCCATTCCCAATGAGGTTGTAAATTGCACCTGCCTCATGAATATTAATGAGGCATGCAAGTTGCAACCCCATTAGGAATCGCAAACAGTGTCTGAGACACTGTTCAAAATTACAATTTGTGAGTCGCAAAACGACGTAATTTGCGACTCGCAAATTGTAAGGGTCGTACATCTGGCCCTATATACAGAATAGATACATCTATATTATTTGCATTCTGGGAGTTGTGATAGTTTTGGTCACGTTATTAAACAGGAGTACTGTAGTCATGAATAAAACATAAGAAAATGTGCTGTGCCTGTATGTAAATTAGTAATACTTATTAGGTATGTAATAGGAAGTGTTTATCAATGAGATTTTTAACTTCAGTTTGCATATGTTTAGATGGTGGGATATGATTTTTCTGGTTGCAGATAGTTATATGTACGATGAGACTGTTGAGTTTACCTAAAGATGCAGAGAACTATATATTTTTGGAAAGATGGCCTGAAGGTGTAGTTTTTATGAAATCACATATATGTTTACATGGTGATCCATGTTCTTCAAGGCTGTTGAAAATATCATGTATATAGTGAGGATGGTGCATTTCTTTCAACATGCTCTGTTTAAAATTGGGGAGGGGTAATAGTCAAGAATGTCTTTTGAGAGCTAGCTTCACTTGGCATGTAACTTTTCTTTGAGAAATTCTGAATATATGTTTTAAAGACACAAGAAATATTTGAGAAATGATGTAGGTATGCCATTAGGAAAAAGGTTTTGTGCTTTCAAAAGGTGACAATTGCTGTTTTCAGTTTTAGAAACCTATTGATGCACGTGGAAGCTGAGTAACAGAGCAATGTATACTCTTTGAGAGCCATGTATGCAATTATATATCAAGTGTGATATCTAGACTTATTCAATCATCAAGGCACTACACATGCGCTCTTCCGATTACGCAGGCAATAATTATGGACTCATTGAACTACACTGGCAACACCCGTGCATTCATCCAATCACCCAGATAGTAGCAATATAGTTATGCGAATACACAGGCACTAACTACGCAGATATGGGACCATCGATGTAGTTCGTACATACTCAGGGAATAATGCAGGCACTACTTATATTCTGAGGCAATTACATAGGCACTACCTATGCACTCATCCAATCATCCAGGGAGTATTGTTGTACTCAACCACAAACACATGTATTTACAAGTTTTATTGATGAATATGTACTCTTTTAGAACCATCTGGTGAATTATATATGTAACCTGTCACCCACTGTTTGCATGTTTTCGGAAGAATTAGAGAGCTATATGCTGTGATACAGATTAATGTGCAGATTTTATATGCAGTGTTTCTCAAAATATAAATCTGACACATCTAAGTAGAAAAGTACTGAAACACTAAATCTACCAGTGACACAGTGGTAGAGAGGCACAGAAATAGCTCTTATGTTGTGTTTTTGGATTTAGAGTATTGAGACACTTTATGTACTTTTACACTTTGGTTGATGTTTATTTTAAACTTTACAACAAAAGGCATGAAGTGGTCTTTTACTGTGTATAAGTGAGAACTGAGATATGGTACAGCTGTGTTGTAGGAGACGGTGCTATAATATTAAAAGGTAAGTAATAAATTAAGTTTTGTGTTTTGGTTTGGGATTGGTACATTGAAGGAAGTGCTTGTAGTTATGTAGGTAGGTATATTTGTAGATTTAAAACTGCAACATGACATAAAAACTATTTTTGTATTATGTGTAAACCAGTAGTAAAGTAGCTGGTACATTGGCTAGACAAATAATTCAAATATAGTTTTTTTTTTTACAGAACAATATCTGCACAATTACGGACAGATTGCCTACAAAAGCTCGGAGGGAAAAGGAACAGAAGCAAGTACAGTATCTATGCAGAACTGAGATTCAAAAGGGGCAAAATGAAGAAAAAGTGGTGAACAAAAAAAGAGCAATTGGTAAGAGGACAAACTCATTTTTAAAATACATATGTGACATTTTTAAAGATTATGAAATAATGACAATAAAGTCCAAACTATGAGAAATAATAACAATGGACAAAATCTATAGAGCAAGAACAGGATAGAATGTAACAAAGATGTATACACCTGAACCAGGAGACAGAAGCAGTTTAAGGAAATCAGAGCTAGGACGTTTCATAGTAGAGTAGTTATAATTCTACTGAGAAATATTAAGAAGTATAGAAGAAGGAGACATGCAGTGAAACAGAAAGAACGAGTTGAGAGAGTAGTTCATAAGGCCTTTGTTTTGAAGGTGAAGGTTTTTATTTTGACCATAAATAGAATGAAGAATCTTGACAAAATGGTGTTGTACTTAAGGAGAGAAAACCAGAAAAAAAGATTAGTGAATAGAAGTAACTTTTGTATAGTTTTTAATGGAGAATGCATACATACTTCTAGTTTCTTTAATGAAGAAAGCTATGTCCAGGATAATAGATTAGTTTATGCTATTGATTACAGAGAACGATGTCATGAAATGAAGAATGGCACTCCTATAGCGAAAGAGGTGATGGTACAAATGTAGAACAAGGTATAGGGAAGGCGGAGTCAGGCGCCTGTATAGAAATGGAATTGTAGTAGTGTTTGAAGTATTCAACAGCTATCCATTGATATATTAACCCCTTCCATGCTCATGACGAGCTGGACTCGTCATGGCACACAGTGCTCGTGTGCTCATGACGAGTCCAGCTCGTCATGGAACCCAGTCAGGAAATCCCTCTGGTGCGGGCACCAGAGGGATTCCCTTCATCCCTAAAGCCTCGGGAGCTGGGGAAGAGCTTCCCCAGCTCCCGAGGCCCCCTGGTTTCCCTGAAATGACGATCGGCGCGCACGTCGCGCTGATCTCATTTCAGTGAAACTGAAACTGAAATGAGCCAAGAGGCTCATTACAGTTTCAGTTTCTACGTGCTCAGGGGCTATCTCAGCCCCCTGAGCACGTAGAAACTCAGGAGAGGTATCGTTGGAAAGGGAGAATCTCCCTTTCCAATGGTACCCCTCACTAGTGGATCCTGCTTGGGGATCGCCCCAGGAGGGCGATCCCCAAGCAGGGATCCACTCACTAGGCACCAGGGAGGGGAGCGGCCCCTTGGGCAAGGGCCTTTGCTCCCCCATACAATTTTTGGCATAATTAGTCTTTCTGCCCCCCTGGGGGGTAGATGGGGGCAGTAGCCCCCAATCTGCCCCCCGGGGGTGAAAGCCCACTAGACACCAGGGATTTCTATTTAAATTATATTTAGGGGTGGGGGCTGCCCAAAACGGGCATGCCGATTCCCCCATCCCCCGGCCACAAAATTAGTCTTTCTGCCCCCTGGGGGCAGATGGGGCAGTAGCCCCCAATCTGCCCCCGGGGGCAGAAAGCCCACTAGATACCAGGGATTTTTTTGAAAATTATAGTTAGGGGTGGGGGCTGCCCAATATGGGCATGCCAATGCCCCCACCCCACCCCGCCGCAAAGGTACAGTCTTTCTGCCCCTCCTGGGGGGCATATGGGGGCAGTAGCCCCCAATCTTCCCCCCCGGGGGGGCAGAAAGCCCACTAGATACCAGGGATTTGTTTTAAATTATAATTTGGGGTGGGGGCTGCCCAATATGGGCATGCCAATGCCCCCACCCCACCCCGCCGCAAAGGTACAGTCTTTCTGCCCCTCCTGGGGGGCAGATGGGGGCAGTAGCCCCCAATCTGCCCCCCGGGAGGGCAGAAAGCCCACTAGACACCAGTTTTTTTTTCCCCTCGATACATTTAGGGGTGGGGGTTGCCCAAGATGGGCATGCCAATGCCCCCACCCCTCCCCACGAAATTCCAGTCTTTCTGCCCCCGGGGGGCAGATGGTGGCAGCGGCCACCAATCTGCACCCACCCGGGGTTCAGAAATACCCTAGATGCCAGGGATTATTTTTTTTATAGGCCCGGGGTGGGGGCTGCCCAGAATGGGCATGCAAATGCCCCCACCCTACCCCCCAAAGAAAAAAAAAACTTTCTGCCCCCCAGGAGGCAGATGGGGGCAATAGCCCCTGATCTGCCCCCCGGGGAGAGGGGCAGAAAGCCCACTAAGCGCCAGGGATTTTTTTTTTTATATAGGTAGGGGTGGGGGCTGCCCAGAATTTGCATGTCAATGCCCCCAACCCAAAAAAATGCTACAGTCTTTCTGCCCCCCTGGGAGGCAGATGGGGCAATAGCACCTTATCTGCCCCCGGGGGCAGAAAGCCCACTAGCCACCAGGGATTTTTTTTTTACAAAGTTCGGGGTGGGGGCTGCCAAGAATGGACATGCCAATGCCCCCACCCACCCCAAAAAGATGTCACTGTCTTTCTGCCCCTCCCAGGAGGCAGATGGGGGCAGTAGCCCCTGATCTGCCCCCGGGGGGCAGAAAGCCCATTATGTGCCAGCGATTATGCTGGCTTTTTTATACGGAGGGGTGGGGGCTGACCAGCATAGGCATCCCAATGCCCCCGACCCCCCAAAAGAATAGCCACAGTCTTTCTGCCCCCTCGGGGGCATATCAGGGCAATAGCCCCTGATTTCCCCCTCCCCAGGGCGGCAGAAAGCCCACTAGGCACTGACTTTTTTTCGGAATGTGCCTACCTGTTGAATTTGGTTCCTAGCTCTGCCGGCACCCAGGGAAACCTAGCAAACCTATACATTTTTTAAAACTAGACACCCAATGGGAATCCAGGATGGGCTGACTTGACTGGCTCTCACCAGGTTCTGTTACCCAGAATCCCTTGCAAACCTAAAAATTTGTCCCAAAAAACACATTTTCCTCACATTTTTGTGGTGGAAAGTTCTGGAATCTGCGTGGATCCACAAAATTCCACCCACCCCGCGTTCCCCAAAGTCTTTCGAGAAAAATGGTACCTCACTTGTGTGGGTAGGACTAGTGGCCGCGACAGGAAACGGCCCAAAACGCAACATGGACACACCACATTTTCACAGTGAAAACGGGCCCTTTTTTGCAAAGTGCCTAGCTGTAGATTTTGAACCCTAACTCTGCCGGCACCTAGGGAAACCTAGCAAACCTATACATTTTTGAAGACTAGATACCCAGGGGAATCCAGGATTGGGTCACTTGACTGGCTCTCACCAGGTTCTGTTACCCAGAATCCCTTGCAAACCGAAACATTTGTCAAAAAAAACAAATTTTCCTCACATTTCTGTGGTGGAAAGTTCTGGAATCTGCGTGGATCCACAAATTTCCACCCATCCCGCGTTCCCCAAAGTCTTCCGAGAAAAATGGCACCTCACATGTGTGGGTAGGCCTAGTGCCCGCGACAGGAAACGGCCCAAACGCAACGTGGACACACCACATTTTCACAGTGAAAACGGACCCTTTTTGCAAAGTGCCTAGCTGTAGATTTTGAACCCTAACACTGCCAGCACCTAGGAAACCTAGCAAACCTATACATTTTTGAAAACTAGACACCCAGGGGAATCCAGGATGGGGTGACTTGACTGGCTCTCACCAGGATCTGTTACCCAGAATCCCTTGCAAACCTAAAAATATGTCCAAAAAACACATTTTCCTCACATTTCTGTGGTGGAAAGTTCTGGAATCTGCGTGGATCCACAAATTTCCTACCACCCTGCGTTCCCCCAGGGCTCCCGATAAAAATGGTACCTCACTTGTGTGGGTAGGCATAGTGGCTGAAACAGGAAATGGCCCAAATCGTATTGTGGAGACTTCAAAACTACCTATAACAAAACTACCTGGTTTTGGGGGGCACCTGGTTTTTGGCCCCGGGCTCGCCGCCATCTAGGGAAACCTACCAATCCCACACATTTCTGAAAACTAGACACCCTGGGGAGTCCAATGAGGTATGGCTTGCGTGGATCCCCCAACGTTTCCCTACCCAGAATCCCCTGCAACCCTCAAATTTAGCTGAAAAAACCATATTTTCCACATATTTTTGCGTGGAATCACCGTGCTGGCACAAATGTCCTACCACCCAGCGTTGCCCTTGTTCCCCGAGTAAAATGATACCTCACTTGTGTGGGTGTCCAAAGCAGAACTGGCTAAAAACGTATTTTTAAAAAAATATAGCGCTTAGAATTCTCGGTGCTATACCCTAAATCCCTATGTTTTGGGCTCTTCCCAGTCACAGGCCTTTGGCCCACCCACACAAGTGAGGTATCATTTTACTCGGGAGAACAAGGGGAACGCTGGGTGGTAGGACATTTGTGCCGGCACGGTGATCCCACGCAAAAATGTATGGAAAAAGTGATTTTTTCAGCTAAATTTGAGGTTTGCAGGGGATTCTGGGTAGGAAAACGTTGTGGGACCCACGCAAGCCATACCTCGCTGGACTCCCCGGGTGTCTAGCTTTCAGAAATGTTTGAGTTTGGTAGTTTCCCAAGATGGCCGCCGAGCCCAGGGCCAAAAACTCCTGGGACCCCCTTGCAAAACCAGGTTGTTTTGTGATAAGTAATTTTGATGTCGCCTCAATAGGTTTTGGGCCCTTTTCTGTCGCGGGTACTTGACCCACCCACGCAAGTGAGGTATCATTTTTATCGGGAGACCTGGGGAACGCTGGGTGGGAGGAAATTTGTGGATCCACGTAGATTCCAGAACTTTCCCACATAGAAATTTGAGAGAAAAGTGATTTTTTTCAGCTAAATTTGAGGTTTGCAGGGCATTCTGGGTAGGAAAACATTGGGGGATCCACGCAAGCCATACCTCGCTGGACTCCCCCGGGTGTCTAGTTTTCAGAAATGTGTGGGTTTGGTAGGTTTCCAAGATGGCCGCCGAGCCCGGGGCCAAAAACCCAGGTGACTCCCCTTGCAAAACCAGCTTGTTTTGTGATAGATCATTTTGATGTCTCCTCAATACGTTGTGGGCCCTTGCCTGTCGCGGGTACTTGGGCCTCCCACCCGAGTGAGGCACCATTTTTATCGGGAGACCTGGGGGAACGCTGGGTGGTAGGAAATTTGTGTGAGGCCAGTGATGCCACACTTTCCCACACAAAAATGTGTGAAAAAAGTGATTTTTTCAGCTAAAATTGAGGTTTGCAGGGGATTCTGGGTAAGGAAACGTTGGGGGATACACGCAAGCCATACCTCCCTGGAAGCCCCCGGGTGTCTACTTTTCAGAAATGTGTGGGTTTGGTAGGTTTCCCTAGATGGCTACCGAGCACGGGGCCAAAACCCAGGTGACCCCCTTGCAAAACCAGGTCGTTTTGTGAAAGGCCATTTTGAGGTCGCCTCACTACGTTGTGGGCCCTTGCCTGTCGCGGGTACTTGGGCCTCCCACACGAGTGAGGCACCATTTTTATCGGGAGACCTGGGGGAACGCTGGGTGGTAGGAAATTTGTGTCAGCCCCATGATTCCACAACTTTACCACACAACAATGTGCGAAAAAAGTGATTTTTTGAGCAAAATATCAGGTTTGCAGGGGATTCTGGGTAAGAAAACTTTGGTGGATCCACGCAAGCCATACCTCCCTGGAATCCCCGGGTGTCTACTTTTCAGAAATGTGTAGGTTTGGTAGGTTTCCCTAGGTGGCCGCCGAGCCCCGGGCCAAAACGTCATGGGACCCCCCTTGCAAAACCAGGTAGTTTTGTGATAGGCCATTTGAGGTCGCCTCAATACGTTGTGGGCCCTTGCCTGTCGCGGGTACTTGGGCCTCCCACCCGAGTGAGGCACCATTTTTATCGGGAGACCTGGGGGAACGCTGGGTGGTAGGAAATTTGTGTGAGGCCAGTGATGCCACACTTTCCCACACACAAATGTGTGAAAAAAGTGATTTTTTCAGCTAAAATTGAGGTTTGCAGGGGATTCTGGGTAAGGAAACGTTGGGGGATCCACGCAAGCCATACCTCCCTGGAAGCCCCCGGGTGTCTACTTTTCAGAAATGTGTGTGTTTGGTAGGTTTCCCTAGGTGCCGGCAGAGCTAGGGTTCACAAACTACAGCTAGGCACTTTGCCAAAAAAGGGTCATTTTTCACTGCGAAATTGAGGTGAGACCACGTTGCGTTTTGCGCCGTTTCCTGTCGCGGGCACTAGGCCGACCCACACAAGTGAGGTACCATTTTTCTCAGAAGACTTTGGGGAACGCGGGGTGGGTGGAAATTTGTGAATCCACGCAGATTCCAGAACTTTCCACCACAGAAATGTGGGGAAAATGTGGTTTTTTGACAATTTTTAGGTTTGCAAGGGATTCTGGGTAACAGAACCTGGTGGGAGGCAGTCCAGTCACCCCATCCTGGATTCCCCTGGGTGTCTAGTTTTCAAAAATGTATAGGTTTGCTAGGGTTCCCTAGGTGCCGGCAGAGCTACGGTTCAAAAACTACAGCTAGGCACTTTGCCCAAAAAGGGTCATTTTTCACTGCAAAATTGAGGTGTGACCACATTGCGTTTTGCGCCGTTTCCTGTCGCAGGCACTAGGCCGACCCACACAAGTGAGGTACCATTTTTCTCGGAAGACTTTGGGGAACGCGGGGTGGGTGGAAATTTGTGGATCCACGCAGATTCCAGAACTTTCCACCACAGAAATGTGGGGAAAATGTGTTTTTTTGACAATTTTTTATGTTTGCAAGGGATTCTGGGTAACAGAACCTGGTGGGAGGCAGTCAAGTCACCCCATCCTGGATTCCCCTGGGTGTCTAGTTTTCAAAAATGTATAGGTTTGCTAGATTTCCCTAGGTGCCGGCACAGCTAGGGTTCAAAAACTACAGCTAGGCACTTTGCCAAAAAAGGGTCATTTTTCACTGCGAAATTGAGGTGTGACCACGTTGCGTTTTGCGCCGTTTCCTGTCGCAGGCACTAGGCCGACCCACACAAGTGAGGTACCATTTTTCTCGTAAGACTTTGGGGAACGCGGGGTGGGTGGAAATTTGTGGATCCACGCAGATTCCAAAACTTTCCACCACAGAAATGTGGGGAAAATGTGGTTTTTTGACAATTCTTTAGGTTTGCAAGGGATTCTGGGTAACAGAACCTGGTGGGAGGAAGTCAAGTCACCCCATCCTGGATTCCCCTGGGTGTCTAGTTTTCAAAAATGTATAGGTTTGCTAGGTTTCCCTAGGTGCCGGCAGAGCTAGGGTTCAAAAACTACAGCTAGGCACTTTGCCAAAAAAGGGTCATTTTTCACTGCGAAATTGAGGTGTGACCACGTTGCGTTTTGCGCCGTTTCCTGTCGCAGGCACTAGGCCGACCCACACAAGTGAGGTACCATTTTTCTCTGAAGACTTTGGGGAACGCGGGGTGGGTGGAAATTTGTGGATCCAAGCAGATTCCAGAACTTTCCACCACAGAAATGTGGGGAAAATGTGTTTTTTTGATAATTTTTAGGTTTGCAAGGGATTCTGGGTAACAGAACCTGGTGGGAGGCAGTCCAGTCACCCCATCCTGGATTCCCCTGGGTGTCTAGTTTTCAAAAATGTATAGGTTTGCTAGGTTTCCCTAGGTGCCGGCAGAGCTAGGGTTCAAAAACTACAGCTAGGCACTTTGCCAAAAAGGGTCATTTTTCACTGCGAAATTGAGGTGTGACCACGTTGCGTTTTGCACAGTTTCCTGTCGCAGGCACTAGGACGACCCACACAAGTGAGGTACCATTTTTCTCGTAAGACTTTGGGGAACGCGGGGTGGGTGGAAATTTGTGGATCCATGCAGATTCCAGAACTTTCCACCACAGAAATGTGGGGAAAATGTGTTTTTTTTACAATTTTTTATGTTTGCAAGGGATTCTGGGTAACAGAACCTGGTGGGAGGCAGTCAAGTCACCCCATCCTGGATTCCCCTGGGTGTCTAGTTTTCAAAAATGTATAGGTTTGCTAGGTTTCCCTAGGTGCCGGCAGAGCTAGGGTTCAAAAACTACACCTAGGCACTTTGCAAAAAAAGGGTAATTTTTCATTGTGAAAATGTGGTACGTCCACGTTGCATTTTGAGCCATTTCCTGTTGTGGGCACAAGGGCTACCCACACAAGTGAGGTACCATTTTTATCGGGAGACTTAGGGTAACACAGAATTGTAGAGCAACTGTTATTACCTATTGACTTTCGATGCATTTCTGCCTTCCAAATGAAAGACAATGTGTAAAAAATAAGTCATTTTGAAAAATGACCTATAATTCTCATGCTAGTATGGGTACTCCCAATTTCGGAAATGTGCAAATATCTACTGTTTCTAAAATCTACATTTTGTTCCCATTTCAGAAATACATAGGTGTCTTTCATAACAATTTTTCCATGTATACATTTTCCCAAAATAATTGCTATATACCCGGTACATAATAAAAAACCATTGCAAGATGCTGCTCAATTATTGGCTCTGGGTTCGTCGGGTTCTTGGTGAACCTACAAGTCCTATATATCCCCACAACCAGAAAGGTCCAGCGGATATAACGGTATATTGCCTTCAAATAGCTGTCATAATTAGAAGAAGTTACAGGTGAAAACGTTGACACAAATGGCTGTTTTTTTCAACTAATTTTCAATTTTTCCTTTATTTAGCTGTTAGTTTCTATAAGGAAAACTTTAAGGATCTACACAAATGACCCCTTGCTGAATTCAGAATTTTGTCTACTTTTCAGAAATGTATGGCTTTCCAGGATCCATTATTGGTTTCATACCCATTTCTACCATTAACTGGAAGGAGGTTGAAAGCACAAAAAATAGCAAAAATATGCTATGTCCCAGAAAAATGCCAAAACTGTGTAAAAAAGTTGGTTTTCTGACAAAAGTCTGCTTGTCCCTGAAAGCTGGGAAAATGGTGATTTCATCCCCACAACCCCTTTTTGATGCCATTTGCAGGGAAAAATCAAGACGCTTTCATCTGTAGCCCTTTTTCGCATTTTTCCCCAAAAAAACAAAATTTAGCTGTATTTTGACTAATTTCTGGGTCCCCTCCAGGGGAATCCACAAACCCTGGGTACCTTTACAATCCCCATGATGTTAGAAAAAAAGGACGCAAATTTGGCATGGATACCTTATGTGGTCAAAAAGTTACAGGGGCCTAAGCGCGCACTACCCCAAATAGCCAAAAAAAGGCTTAGCACAGGAGGGGAAAAGGCCTAGCAGCGAAGGGGTTAAGGACATTTCTACATATCTTTCCAAGGCGAAGTTTAAAAATAGAAAATAAGTACTTTACAAGGAATGGATCCTTGCAAGATTAGAAAGCATACACATTTTCAGGGACACTCACTAGCTTGTTTATCAAACAAAGTGTGCCAAAGCACCTTTCCTCATTTCAAGATGTTAGCTGTACACCACTCAACAATGCGAACTTTAGTTAGGGAGCTTTACTATGTGAAAACTCCTGCTTTATGTTTAGGAGAATGGAATAGAGCACTTTTGCATGGTACTGTGGCCGACTTCGAAAAGTTTTGTGGTGATGTGCAGTTTTGTTTCTTTAGTCCAGAGCAGGATTCTATGGAAAATGAAGAGTTGTTAAGAGGAGAAACTGCAGAACAGGACACATATATTACAGTCTATAGTTTTAAAGAAGAGATTACAATATTTATACAGTATGTCGTATATGTTGTTGATGCACTTACTAGAAGATTTAAACACAGACTTTTGACTTCTATTTAAAAAGTGAAAAAGTAAATAATGATAACTGGCAAAAGTTAGCTGTGTATTTATTTATTTGTAGAGGAACGCTTTGACTTGTTTATATGGCAAGTTATATGTAAGTAGTGTTACAATAAATTAGAAGATAATAAAATGAACAACACATAGATATTAGATACCCATTCTGTAAGATAATAAAATGCCTGCTAATGTAGAAAAACTATGAAGGGGCAAAAATAAAAAATAAAATCAACATTTATGATTCTTTGCAGCATTGTGAAGGACTGTTATGGACTGCTCACCAGCACTGACTACTACTCCACAATCTATGCAATATGATGCCTTCTGTGAAAACTGTGGAGCCAAGTCTTGAAGTTGAGATTGGACCACTGAATGAACTCTCTGCCCCGGTGTTAATGTAGCTACTATTGAAGTTGAGGGTCCTTCAGCCTTGAATTCGTTTCTTGGTGCTTTTACACTAATGCTTTGATATGTTTTTAGATGGTAATGCATGGACATAGTCCGGCAAGAATATTTTTTATTTGTACCCCTTGACAATGTCTTATGACATATTGTGCACTGCGCAAATCTGCTCACTATGAACTCCTCTTAAAGAATGTTCAAGATAGATAAATGGGCATGTTCTTCTTATTGTTTTAGTTGAAAAGTGTATTATCCAATGACATTCCTTTATTTCCTAGTGACATGATTTTCTGTTTTGTTTCTGAATTTCTTTTTTTTTTTGTGGTTTTTTGTTCTTTTTATGCTAACAAAAATGGCAACTGGGACAAAAAGAATTCGAAAAATGTGCGCTGAGAAATGTGCAAAGAATATAAAAGGGGAAAAAATAGCATGTATGATTTTTTGCAGCATTGTGAATAGCTGTAACACACTGCTCACCAGCAGTTATAACAAGTTACAACACTACAATCCATGCAATACGTGGCCATTCTTGAAAACTGTGGAGCCATATCTGTTGCAATAAGCTGCACCTCTGAAGGGACATTCTGCCCGGGAATTGTTGTTGCTGGTGCCACTGATGTAGATCAGTGATGTCATCAGTGATGTCACTGACCATGTCATTAGTGATATAATATGTGAGGTCATAAGCAGTGCATTGAGGGGACGCGAGTCCTCTTTTTCGCCTGTTTTCAATATGTCCGCGATAAAAAGTATTAATGGTGATGTTTATTGCATATACAGACAATCGAACAAAGAACCTGTATCGCAAAAGTATAATGTATGACGAGACACATTCTCCTCTAATTAGTGGGCTGCTTTATGAATTTTATGGAGTAATGCAAATATGACAAGTGAAAGCATAGCCGTAGATGAAAATCTGATAATTTAAAGATGGCCGCCATGTTCCCCCATTTTAAGTGATATGCTTCAGTAGTCCGTCTTTCGTTTGAATATGGAATCATGTATATATTGTTTGTTGAATGAACGGCACGCTGACATTGACAAAGGCCGTTACGGCCGAAACGTGTTTGTCAGCCGCGGTGGAAGAATAAATCACGATTGAATGTAACAAACTCGCATGTGCGCCACTAACCTTGTGTGAGCAGAGGATTTGTGAGAATATATATATATATATATATATATATATCTGAAGAGCTCTAACGAGAGCAAAACACGTGTCAGGGGTTGCTTTTATTCATTTCAGGTTGGCTTGGGTGGTATTTTACCAATCCAAAGCTGTAATACTGTGCCTGGAGTGGTAAAAGGCTTTTGCCATTTTACAGCTCGGCAGGGTTAGCACTGTGCTAATCCTATGCTTAAAGACTTTGCTGTAAAAATGCCAAAAGACTTTGTCCCTTTCTATCTCGGCGTGGATAGCACTGCGCTAATCCTATGCTTAAAAACTTTGATAGAAAAGCAGACATTTGAGGTGAGCAAATTTAGAGTGTCGCTGGTGTTGAGAGTGCTCTTACTGGAGGTGCTTTCCACCTAAACTTGAGAACTACCCAGAGTTCTCTGCTTCTGTTTTTGCATAATTTATTCGTCACTCTATGCCTGAAAGGGTTTTGTTTTGACTTATACTGGGTGCTCCCTTGTGTCTGGACAAAGCTATACCTCTCTGAAGAGCTCTAACGAGAGCGAAACACGTGTCAGGGGTTGGCTTGGGTGGTATTTTACCAATCCAAAGCTGTAATACTGTGCCTGGAGTGGTAAAAGGCTTTTGCCATTTTACAGCTCGGCAGGGTTAGCACTGCGCTAATCCTATGCTTAAAGACTTTGCTGTAAAAATGCCAAAAGACTTTGTCCCTTTCTATCTCGGAGTGGATAGCACTGCGCTAATCCTATGCTTAAAAACTTTGATAGAAAAGCAGACATTTGAGGTGAGCAAATTTAGAGTGTCGCTGGTGTTGAGAGTGCTCTTACTGGAGGTGCTTTCCACCTAAACTTGAGAACTACCCAGAGTTCTCTGCTTCTGTTTTTGATAATTTATTCGTCACTCTATGCCTGAAAGGGTTTTGTTTTGACTTATACTGGGTGCTCCCTTGTGTCTGGGCAAAGCTATACCTCTCTGAAGAGCTCTAACGAGAGCGAAACATGTGTCAGGGGTTGCTTTTATTCATTTCAGGTTGGCTTGGGTGGTATTTTACCAATCCAAAGCTGTAATACTGTGTCTGGAGTGGTAAAAGGCTTTTGCCATTTTACAGCTCGGCAGGGTTAGCACTGTGCTAATCCTATGCTTAAAGACTTTGCTGTAAAAATGCCAAAAGACTTTGTCCCTTTCTATCTCGGCGTGGATAGCACTGCGCTAATCCTATGCTTAAAAACTTTGATAGAAAAGCAGACATTTGAGGTGAGAAAATTTAGAGTGTCGCTGGTGTTGAGAGTGCCCTTACTGGAGGTGCTTTCCACCCAAACTTGAGAACTACCCAGAGTTCTCTGCTTCTGTTTTTGCATAATTTATTCGTCACTCTATGCCTGAAAGGGTTTTGTTTTGACTTATACTGGGTGCTCCCTTGTGTCTGGACAAAGCTATACCTCTCAGAAGAGCTCTAACGAGAGCGAAACACGTGTCAGGGGTTGCTTTTATTCATTTCAGGTTGGCTTGGGTGGTATTTTACCAATCCAAAGCTGTAATACTGTGCCTGGAGTGGTAAAGGCTTTTGCCATTTTACAGCTCGGCAGGGTTAGCACTGTGCTAATCCTATGCTTAAAGACTTTGCTGTAAAAATGCCAAAAGACTTTGTCCCTTTCTATCTCGGCGTGGATAGCACTGTGCTAATCCTATGCTTAAAAACTTTGATAGAAAAGCAGACATTTGAGGTGAGCAAATTTAGAGTGTCGCTGGTGTTGAGAGTGCTCTTACTGGAGGTGCTTTCCACCTAAACTTGAGAACTACCCAGAGTTCTCTGCTTCTGTTTTTGCATAATTTATTCGTCACTCTATGCCTGAAAGGGTTTTGTTTTGACTTATACTGGGTGCTCCCTTGTGTCTGGACAAAGCTATACCACTCTGAAGAGCTCTAACGAGAGCGAAACACGTGTCAGGGGTTGCTTTTATTCATTTCAGGTTGGCTTGGGTGGTATTTTACCAATCCAAAGCTGTAATACTGTGCCTGGAGTGGTAAAAGACTTTTGCCATTTTACAGCTCGGCAGGGTTAGCACTGTGCTAATCCTATGCTTAAAGACTTTGCTGTAAAAATGCCAAAAGACTTTGTCCCTTTCTATCGCGGCGTGGATAGCACTGCGCTAATCCTATGCTTAAAAACTATGATAGAAAAGCAGACATTTGAGGTGAGCAAATTTAGAGTGTCGCTGGTGTTGAGAGTGCTCTTACTGGAGGTGCTTTCCACCTAAACTTGAGAACTACCCAGAGTTCTCTGCTTCTGTTTTTGCATAATTTATTCGTCACTCTATGCCTGAAAGGGTTTTGTTTTGATATATATATATATATATATATATATATATATATACATATATATATACATATACACATACACATACACATACACATACACATACACATATACATACATATATATACATATATACATACATATATATATACATATATATATACAAAGCTGCTCCGAAAAATCACTCGGGGACGGCACTCCGTGGAAGCGAAATAAAGTTTAATAAAGTGTAGCAAGTGGTAGACAAATGTCTATACGTTTTGGCTTGAAAAGCCATGACCACTATGTTAGACTGTTGCCAAGAAAGTGTATAAATAAAGTTTTGTACAGCATGGTCATAGAAAGAGGCATGAAAGCATTCACTTGTTGATTATTACTACAACACTATCTGTCGACCATATTGGAACATGTTGCTTGCACATGTATACATAATGGGGAGAACAGCATTTACATGAAAGAAAACTTGCTTTTACAAAGCATGTGGCATATATGAAATAAAAAATTCAATGAAATAAAGGATGTAGATTTCAATCAAACGGATTAATGTTTGGTGACATTCCAAAGCATCAGAATTTACCAATATGGAAAAAGCACTCGTAATGGATAGCCATAGATACACACAGGTTAATCAGTGAATAATGCAGCCTAAGTGGACATAGTCTACAATCACTATTCTGACAACATTTTGTCCCGGTTCATTTCAGACAACAGAAACTTAAAAGACACTCTCAGAGAAACTGCAATCACAGTTGTGAACAGATCTATGTCAGCCAGATTTGGCCCAAGTGGGCAAAGTCCCCAATTCTTGACCAAGGATCTCTCATCCTATGTTCAATTTGCCAACCATAATCATGTACAAAGTTCTATGTCCATGTTCAATATTTGAACCATACAATTCAGTGTATGCAAAATAATATAACGCAGGTAAGAAATTGATTATGCCAGCGAGAACCAAGCTAAAGTTCAAAGAAAAAGAACATTAGCAGTCAATCAATAATGCCCCATTGGGCAATATATGTCATAGAGAGACCATAATACATTCCTATTACATAATATTTTGGACATTAGTTGGTCACTATGTAAATGCAACTACACATAATGAAACATAGTAAAAATAAAAATAAATATAAAAGTAAAAATAAAAATTATAGAAAACTTAGATATCTTAGCTCTTTTGTTGACATATCACGGTAATCCATCTGGATAACCTGTAACAGAAGTAAATAAACATAGTATTAAAACACTTTCTTGGGAACCTACAAAACAGTTCAAACAGTTTAAAACCCTATAAAGGCATGTTGTCAAAGTGCACAGATTGATATAGTACTTCATTACAGAAAGGACTCGTGATCACTACACATACAGCATTCAAGCCACGAAAAACCACAAAGAATTACGGAAAACCAAAAAAGAATTACGGAAAATCTCTCAGATGGGCCATACAATTAGAGGAAGGTATACATCTCCTCATCGATATTCATGCTTGCAGGCTCTTTTGTGCCCATTCTAAGGATGTACCTACATTCCAACTGTCTCAGGGCTTTTTCTCTGTCTCCCCCTCTCAGAGTTTTAGCTACCTGATCTAGAATACAGTAGGTTAATTTGGAAGGGTCTTTGTTGTGGTACTCCATAAAGTGTTTTGCTATATATATATATATATATATATATATATATATATATATATATATATATATATATATATATATATATATATATATATATATATATATATTTCCAACAACAACGCTCAAATGGGAACATTCAGCGGATTCCACAGCCCTTTTATTGTGCCAAGCAGAGGTGTTTCTGCGAAAATTCGCCTTTCTCAATGCTTGTCTCCACCGGGGGTCTGATGTTATCAGTTCTTTCATTTATTTAGCAAAACACACTCCCATTGGTTGCCAGATCTTTTAATCCTTCCAATTACAGTGCCTGTGTATTGAAAAAAATCACCTTCAGTAGGTAATGTCTCTCACAATGACTGCAAGTTCCACAATGCATCTCAAGTTCTTACTATTATTTCATGAGCAGTTTTGCTTAAATTAATATGAATCCGCTGTGTGCTCCTTAATGTTCCCATTGGAGCGTTGTTTTTGGAAATGTTAAATGCGTGCAGCCACTGGCGCGCTAAATGAGGCAACTGATCTGAAAAGTGTTCGGCGGTCACAAGAGTGGCATTTGGCGAAATATAAATATCAAGAGTTTAATGTCAACAGTTGTTGAAGCAAAATAATGTGTGGTATTCATATTTATATGTGGCAAGTTGTCCCAAATTTCGTTTTTAAAGAAAAGGTGCTGCTATTAGCATAGTATATTGTCTATGTTTATTGTAGTTTAATTTTAAAAGGAGCTTCAATGTGGCAAACAATTTTAGATTGAAAAAGGCAGTTGTACTGCCGAAACGTGTCTCTGAGTTCCTGCGCCTGGGGCAACCTGATCCAATAAACAGATTCATTTCCCCTGACTTCATGGAACGTTTTTTGATATATATATTATCTACTGGCGGTCACCAGTAGATAGTTATAGTTAGGACCTATTTTCCATAGGAAATCCGCAACATTCTATTTGAAATAACTCTTGCGTCGGTTGACGAATCTTCGCGAAATTTTCAAACTTTATGGCCCGCTCTGGTCCGCTCCTACCCTGAATGTTTCGGGGTGATTGGTCAAGTGGGGGCCGAGAAAAAAGGGGGGTCCCAAAACGTGTTTTCCCCATTCATTTTCCCATAGGAAACTTTAGCCACGGCTACAGCCCGAACTGCTGAACGGAATTACACAAAATTTGGCAAAGAGGTAGTTCTTGGTTCAGAAAGAACCCTTTTGTTAAATGGTGTAAATCCGTTCAGTAGTTGCGGAGAAATTAAAAAAATAAGAGTCAAAAAATCAATTTCCCATAGGAAACTTTATGCAAGGCTACAGCCCGAACTGCTGAACGGAATTACACCAAATTTGGCAAAGAGGTAGTTCTTGGTTCAGAAAGAACCCTTTTTGTTAAATGGTGTAAATCCGTTCAGTAGTTGCTGAGAAAATCAAAAGTAAAAACACATATATATCTGGGCAGAGCCTAACCACACATGTCATCGTGAGATCTGATTGGCTGTCAGCACTTCATCCTGGAATTGCTGGCAGCCATCTTGGGACCAATATAAATGATAGTACCCCATTGAAATGCATTGTAGTGAATCGAAGATTTTGAGGGTTACCAAAAGGAGAACTATAAAGGGTGATAACAGACTTTAGTTACATTAGAATTCATTTGTTGATGGTACCATACTAATTTCAGGAATTGTGGTGTGTTCTAAGGTGATTTTACCCTGTGAAAAACCTTCTGCTGGGATATCATGAATCATGTTTGAGAGAAAACTATTTTCACATGCTTGTCCCATACAGTTTTGGAAGGTGCTCCAGAAGCTAAAATGAGAGCATATTTTCTGTAAATTCACATTATCTTTCTCAGTCATGTGAGAATGAAGTCTGACATTCTCAGTAAAACATGTACATCCAACAAGGGCAGAGACTGTCAGTTGATTCCTTTGTGTTGTACTGCTGCTTCCCAGAGTGTTCTAAAGAACAACTAGAGTGCTAACAGCCTTACTTATGACAAACGTATGGCACACCTGAAGCCATCTTGATTGGAATAAACTGGTAACACTTAAAACATTTAATTTAAAAGGAACAAAATGATGGGGTTCATCTTGTCATAGAAATTATGGTTAGTGCTCTGGAAAGAAAAATTAGGACATGTTTCAAGTGTGATCTCAATATCTTCCTGTTATATTTCAACAGGAGCAGCCTGTCAGCTGATGCCTTTGTGTTCTCCTGCAGCTTCCCAGAGTGTTCTAAAGAACAACTAGAGCGCTAACAGTCTTACTTATGACAAAAGTATGGCACACCTGAAGCCATCTTGATTGGAATAAACTGGTAACACTTAAAACATTTAATTTAAAAAGGAACAAAATGATGGGGTTCATTTTGTCATAGAAATTATGGTTAGTGCTGTAGAAAGAAAAATTAGGACATGTTTCAAGTGTGATCTCAAATATCTTCCTGTTATATTTCAACAGGAGCAGCCTGTCAGTTGATGCCTTTGTGTTCTACTGCAGCTTCCCAGAGTGTTCTAAAGAACAACTAGAGCGCTAACAGTCTTACTTATGACAAAAGTATGGCACACCTGAAGCCATCTTGATTGGAATAAACTGGTAACACTTAAAACATTTAATTTAAAAAGGAACAAAATGAGGGGGTTCATTTTGCCATAGAAATTATGGTTAGTGCTGCAAAAAGAAAATTTAGTGCATGTTTTAAGTGAGATCTCAAATCCTCTTCTATTTCATTAGAAAATTCTGACATGCAGACTGAAACAATCACTTTCAATACCAGCAGTAGACTTCCAGTTAACTCCTTGGTGAGCAGTAGCTTTACTACAGTGATCTAATGAACAACTAGAGTGCTAACATTCTGAATTTATGGCAAATGTGTGACACATCTGAATGCCTTCTTGATGGAATCAAAGTAAAAACTGAAAGCATTTCCTACTGAGGAGACTGCAGTAAATGAGGAAATTAGGAAACTTCATAACAAAGAAGTCTTCCAAGATGGCCACCAGTGAAAAAAGAGCCCAAATGTAGCACAAATATTACCCAGATGTAGCCCACATATAGCCCAATGACAAAAGTGTGCAAAACATTTTTTATTTTTAGTTTTTTTGCAGTTTTATGTAGTGCAGACTGGTCAGGTATTGGAGCGTTGCATCTTAAAACATGACCCCCCTACACTACAAAAACACCACTGCACTACCCTAAAGCACGACCCCCTACACTACACAAGCACCACTGCACTATCCTAAACCCTAAAACACTACCCCCAGCATGACCCCCTACACTACACAAACACCACTGCACTACCCTAAACCCTAAAACACTACCCCAACACCACTGCACTAACCTAAATCCTAAAACACTACCCCCAGCACGACCCCCTACACTACCCAAACATCACTGCACTACCCTAAAACATGACCCCCTACACTACACAAACACCACTGCACTACCCTAAACCCTAAAACACTACTCCAGCACGACCCCCTACACTACACAAGCACCACTGCACTACCCTAAACCCTAAAACACTACCCCCAGCACGACCCCCTACACTACACAAACACCACTGCACTACCTTAAACCCTAAAACACTACCCCTAGCACGACCCCCTACACTACCCAAACACCATTGCACTAACCTAAATCCTAAAACACTACCCCCAGCACGACCCCCTACACTACCCAAACACCACTGCAAAACCCTAAAACATGACCCCCTACACTACACAAACACCACTGCACTACCCTAAACCCTAAAACACTACCCCCAGCACGACCCCCTACACTACACAAGCACCACTGCACTACCCTAAACCCTAAAACACTACCCCCAGCACGACCCCCTACACTGCCCGAACACCACTGCACTGGCCTAAACCCTAAAACACCAACCCTAGCACGACCCCCTACACTGCCCAAACACCACTGCACTGCCCTAAACCCTGAAACACCACCCCTTCACGACCCCCTACACTGCCCGAACACCACTGCACTGCCCTAAACACTGAAACACCACCCCCAGCATGCCCCCTACACTGCCCGAACACCACTGCACTGCCCTAAACCCTGAAACACTACCCCCAGCAAGACCTCCTACACTGCCCGAACACCACTGCACTGCCCTAAACCCTGAAACATCACCCCCAGCAAGACCCCCTACACTGCCCGAACACCACTGCCCTAAACCCTGAAACACCACCCCCAGCACGAACCCCTACACTGCCCGAACACCACTGCACTGCCCTAAACCCTGAAACACCACCCCCAGCACGACCCCCTACACTGCCCAAACACCACTGCACTGCCCTAAACCCTGAAACACCACCCCCTGCACGACCCCCTACACTGCCCGAACACCACTGCACTGCCCTAAACCCTGAAACACCAACCCCAGCACGACCCCCTACACTGCCCGAACACCACTGCACTGCCCTAAACCCTAAAACACCACCCCTGCACGATCCCCTACACTGCCCGAACACTACTGCACTGCCCTAAACCCTGAAACACCACCCCCAGCACGACCCCCTACACTGCACGAACACCACTGCACTGCCCTAAACCCCGAAACACTACCCCCAGCAAGACCCCCTACACTGCCCGAACACCACTGCACTGCCCTAAACCCTGAAACATCACCCCCAGCAAGACCCCCTACATTGCCCGAACACCACTGCCCTAAACCCTGAAACACCACCCCCAGCAAGACCCCCTACACTGCCCGAACACCACTGCACTGCCCTAAACCCTGAAACACCACCCCCAGCATGACCCCCTACACTGCCCGAACACCACTGCCCTAAACCCTGAAACACCACCCCCAGCACGACCCCTACACTGACCGAACACCACTGCACTGCCCTAAACCATGAAACACCAGCCCCAGCACGACCCCCTACACTGCCCGAACACCACTGCACTGCCCTAAACCCTGAAACACCACCCCCAGCATGACCCCCTACACTGCCCGAACACCACTGCACTGCCCTAAACCCTGAAACACCAGCCCCAGCACAACCCCGTACACTGCCTGAACACCACTGCACTGCCCTAAACCCTGAAACACCAGCCCCAGCACGACCGCCTACACTGCCCGAAAACCACTGCACTGCCCTAAACCCTGAAACACCATCCCCAGCACGACCCCCTACACTGCCCGAACACCACTGCACTACCCTAAACCATCAAACACCATCCCCAGCACGACCCCCTACACTGCCCGAACACAACTGCACTGCCCTAAACCCTGAAACACCAGCCCCAGCAAGACCCCCTACACTGCCCGAACACCACTGCACTGCCCTAATCCCTGAAACACCACCCCCAGCAAGACCACCTACACTGGCCGAACACCACTGCACTGCCCTAAACCCTGAAACACCACCCCTCAGCACGACACCCTACACTGCCCGAACACCACTGCACTTCCCTAAACCCTGAAACACCACCCCCAGCATGACCCCCTACACTGCCCGAACACCACTGCACTGCCCTAAACCCGGAAACACCACCCCCTGCACGACCTCCTACACTGCCAGAACACCACTGCACTGCCCTAAACCCTGAAACACCACCCCCACCAAGACCCCCTACACTGCCTGAACACCACTGCCCTAAACCCTGAAACACCACCCCCTACACTGCACGAACACCACTGCACTGCCCTAAACCCTGAAACGCCACCTCCAGCAAAACCCCCTACACTGCCTGAACACCATTGCTCTGCCCTAAATCCTGAAACACTAGCCCCAGCACGACCCCCTACACTGCCCGAACACCACTGCACTGCCCTAAACCCTGAAACACCAGCCCCAGCATGACCCCCTACACTGCCCGAACACCACTGCACTGCCCTAAACCCTGAAACACCACCCCCTGCACCACCCCCTACACTGCCCGAACACCACTGCACTAAACCCTGAAACACCACCCCCAGCACGACCCTTTACTGCTCGAACACCACTGCACTGCCCCAAACCCTGAAACACCACCCCCAGCACGACCCCCTACACTGCTCGAACACCACTGCCCTAAACCCTGAAACACCACCCCCTGCATGACCCCCTACACTGCCCGAACACCACTGCACTGCCCTAAACCCTGAAACTCCACCCCCTACACTGCCCGAATACCACTGCACTGCCCTAAACCCTGAAACACCACCCCCAGCACGACCCCCTACACTGCCCGAACACCACTGCACTGCCCTAAACCCTAAAACACCACCCCCAGCACGACCCCCTACACTACCCGAATACCACTGCACTACCCTAAACCCTAAAATACTATCCCCAGCACAACCCCCTACACTACCCGAACACGACTGCACTGCCCTAAACCCTCAAACACTCCCCCAGCACGACCCCCTACACTACCCGAACACCACTGCACTGCCCTAAACCCTAAAACACTCCCCCAGCACGACCCCCTACACTACCCAAACACCACTGCACTGCCCTAAACCCTAAAACACTACCCCCGCATGACCCCTACACTACCCAAACACCAATGCACTACCCTAATCCCTAAAACACTACCCACCGCATGACCCCCTACACTACCCTAAACCCTAAAACACTACCCCCTCACGACTCCCTACACCACCCAAAGACCACTGCACTACCCTAAACCCTAAAACACGACCTCCTACACTACACAAACACCACTGCACTACCCTAAACCCTAAAACACTACCCCCTACACTACACAAACACCACTGCACTACCCTAAAAAAACTACCCCAGCACGAACCACTACACTACCCAAACACCACTGCACTACCCTAAACCCTAAAAAACTACCCCCAGCAGTACCCCTACACTACCCAAACACCACTGCACTACCCTAAACCCTAAAACACTACCCCCAGCAGTACCCCCTACACTACCCAAACACCACTGCACTACCCTAAATCACTACCTCCAGCACGACCCCCTACACAACCCAAACACCACTGCACTCCCTAAACCCTAAAACACTACCCCCAGCACAACCCCCTACACTACCCAAACACCACTGCACTACCCTAAACCCTAAAACACTCCCCCAGCACGACTCCCTACACTACCCAAACACCACTGCACTACCCTAAACCCTAAAACACTACCCCCAGCACGACCCTCTTCACTACCTAAACACAACTGCACAATGTGTTACAGGCGTTGCAACGCAGGCCTGTGGTGCTTACTGGAAGTACCTAGTGGGCTAGTTGGCCCCAGGGACCCTCAGGATTCAAGGTGACCTAATCCCCCAACTTAAAACGCACCACGGGGCGTGTTTGCACAGTGGTGAAGGGAGGGGGCGGGGCCTCAGGTGACATGTGCGCAAACACGCCCTGTGGTGCGTTTTAAGTTGGGGAATTAATTCCCTTTGAATCCTGAGGGACCCTGGGGGCCAACTAGCCCACCAGGTACCTTCAGTAAGCACAACAGAGTTGCGTTGCAGAGAGGTGAAAAAGGTGCGTGGCCTCGGAACGCCTCTCTGCAACTCAGCTCTGTGGTCCTAACTGTAGGTACCTGGGGGCTAGTTGGGCCCCAGGGACCCTCAGAATTCAAGGGGACTTAATCCCGCAACTTAAAACGCGCCACGGGGTGCGTTTGCACACATGTCACCTCAGGCCCCCCCTCCCTTCACCACTGTGCAAACGCGCCCTGTAGCGCGTTTTACGAGGTAGTGTTAATCCCCCTGCCCTATTATGTACTAGGGACTTGCAGAGGAGGTCATGCTAATCACAGGGGTCCCCCAACGCATAGTGTTCCCTAGTGTATGTAGGTGTTTTCACTGTATTCTAAGTGTCTTTTAGCATAGCACTGGCTCTGGTTAGTCAGTCAGTTACCACCAGTACCCGTCTGAAAAGTTGTGGGCACAGGATGATTTTGCAACAAGGCCTCTTTCTGCTCCTCTGTTGGTTCTTTCTGCACATCTTTTGCTTCTTTCTGTGCGTTTTTCTTCTTTCTTCACATGTCCTACCTCTGTAGGCATAGTTAGAAACTAGCATTTAAAAAACCTTTGAAATTCACTGAAAAAACCATAGGTTTCAGACACGTTATAGTTAGAAATTAGCATTTAAAAAACCTTTGAAATTCACTGAAAAAACCATAGGTTTTAGGGACAGTTATAGTTAGTTGGACATTTCACTCGTACAAAACCATAGAAATTCCCCCGTTATAGTTAGTTCAGCTAACTATAACTCGCGCCCGCAATGCACTGCTGATGACGTCACATATTACATCACTCATGACATGGTCAGTGACATCACTGATGACATCACTGATGACATCTCAAATGACATCACTGATGACATCATCCATGTGATAATTTCATGCATCTTCTCACACCCTAATATAACTTTTGATACACCCACTCTAAATTACAGACTGCCATTCTCAAAACCATAGACACTCCAACACCAAAAACTACATACCCACTCACTGATTCTTAGGTCTACACACACATCCATTCACTCACCCGTACAGTCACTCATACTTAGTCACTCAGTACAGGACTATCATATGCACTCATACACCTATATAAACACTCACACACCGCCACTCATCCATAGAGGTACTCACACACCTAGTCAGTCATGCAAAAACGTAATCACACACCCATTTATTCACCTATACAGTTATACACACACCAGCTCACTTACTCATACAAATACTAGCACATTCTTACGCTCTTATACAATCACTGATACAAGTACACACTCATCCATACAGCCACTCTCACAATCACACACTCTCACTTATAGCCATTTATATACTCCAACACACATATATACTGCCTTTCACATATGTAGTTACTCACACATGTACCACTGAGATATACATTCAATCACTAACACACCCATACACACACTCACCCACCCATACAGTCCATCACAGATGCACTCTTGAAACCATGCACCCAGTGAATCACCAACTCACACATCTATGCACAGAGTCACACACACCCCACCCACACAAACACTCAGGCACCCATACAGATACTCAGACAATCAATCAATAACCCATGTAGACACTCATGTAGCTATTCAGAAAGCCATGCAGCCGCTTACAAACCAACAGACAGACGGATACAGACATTCACACAGTTTAGTCACTAACAAATGCATTCAGTAAGATACATTTAATCACTCACTTGTAGAGTCAGTCACTCACGTACTAAATCATCCATTCAGACACTTATACACCCACTCATTCTTCAATACGCCTTTCCATATATATATTAAGCATATTTAAACTTTACAGAAACACACAGTCACTGGATGATGTCATCAGTGATGTCATCAGTGATGTCATTTGAGATGTCATCAGTGATGTCATCAGTGATATCACTGACCATGTCATGAGTGATGTAATATGTGACGTCATCAGCAGTGCATTGCGGGGGCGCGAGTTATAGTTAGCTGAACTAACTATAACGGGGAATTTCTATGGTTTTGTACGTGTGAAATGTCCAACTAACTATAACTGTTCCTAAAACCTATGGTTTTTTCAGTGAATATATATATATATACACACAGAATGCTCCTGCCGGATACCTCGGTCCAAGGCAGCTGGTGCGAAATGCCGGCGGAGCCAGCCGGCGTTATGTGACGCACAGAATCCAAAATACTTATAATTGGTTGTAAAACCTTTAACACATGTATGGCTTTACCGTTCATGCTTTTACAACGAAATCTGTTGTAAAGGCATGCGTGGTAAAGGCATATACATTATAAGGCATGTGTGGTAAAAGTTATGCGTGGGAATGGCATTCACGTTATAAAAGCATGCATTACAATGGAATGCGTGGTTCCATCATACATCCACCTACAGTCATCTCGTTGCATAGCTAGGCGTGCTAACTGCCCACCGTAGTGGAGCATGTGTAGGATACACAAACCAGGTTGGAAGGTTTACCTTCTGATTTAGCCTCTGAAATGGAAGTCAAAAATCCTCAGAAGTGCAATGTGGCAGGCCATGGCCGAAAAGAGCTCCACAAGTCTGGATAGCCATTGGACTCGTCCCGATGAAGCCATTGACTTTTGGTGAGAAAGCTTTGAGAAGGAGTGATTCAAAATTCATGCCCATGAAAGGCCCCTCACCAGCCAGTACTTTTGTCACCTTTTATCGTTGAAGATTTCTACTTCTAGACTTAGTCACTTTTCTGGAGCAAGGATTCCTCCAGTGAGGAAATGCTGCAAGCTGTAGCCAAACAGGACATCATGAAGCCTGATACCCTCTTTGCAACATCCGGGTGAAATGGATTTGCATCTGCTCAAAAGCTCAGAGCAGGAGGAGCTTGAATCTTTGGCCCAGCGAAAATGCACCTTCTTTGGATTGATATGACAGGTTTGTCCCAGTCCTCCTGAGGTCTTTGGAGCCAAAATATTTTGAAGCCCTAGGTTTTTCAGAATGTTAGAAGGACAACATTGTGACACAGACAGGGTTCCAGGACCTCAGGAACAGCACTTAGGGTCAATACTCTTTCCAGCAGAAGTCACCTGCAGGGTCCTAGGCAGTTCCAGTTAGAATTGGTCAGCTGGGCTTTTTTAAGAAAGGGCTTCTAGTAGCTTTTTGAGTCCCTGTAGCTTAACAGGCGGTCAACTGACTTTGAACCCTGGAGTCCACTTCTTTGTCCTGGGTACAGGTGGGGGCAGGTCCAGCCTTTCAGGGAACCTCACAGGTCTCAACAACAGGTGCAATCATTCTTCTATCTTTACACAGATCTAGTAGTGTTCTGAAGAGGGTAACCCTACCCACATTTGCGGCACTTACTCTGTGCTCTACTGCAAACAATCTGACAGTGCCCCTCTGTACCCAAATCCAGCATGGCAGAACCTTTCTTCCCCTGTGCTTAGTTCATGTGCCCACATGAGGAATGTGGCCAGGAAAATGAGCAACACCTCCTCTGTGGTCACTTCTACCCAGTTCTGGGGGCAACTCCTCTCCCACTGCTCTTGGTTCCTGCCTGACTAGGGGGCAAAGGAGGGCCCTGCCAAGGTGTCAGCTAACATTTGCCTGTGAGAGTATACCCTATTTTGAAGGTACAGGTGGTCATCCTGCTAGAGGAACAGGACACCTACCCATACCCAAGGCTTATGTCTCTGCTCTGGGAGCAAGGCCTCACCTCATCAAGGGGGTATTCTGCTCCTGGGTGGCCATTGGAAGCTAAAGCAAATAGGCTTCTAGAGGGTTTAGACAGGGCAAAGGTGACTCTAAAAGTCTCTTTTCTAAATTGCTTGGTACAAATCCGACGTTATGAGTTAATTGAGCTTGTAATAAATATGATAAAAAGTCCAAAAATGAACTAGGTGGCTGTTTTCTAGGCAGAGATTCCAATATTAAATTTACTATTGTATGCAAAAGCTTTACTATGGAATAGCTAACCCTGCTACATTGAAAATAGATTTTGATGCCTTTTCATTGCAAAGACATGGTTAATATTACACTTTCCATGGCCTACTTTTAGATACCATGCACCCTGCCTTATGGGCATTTAGGCCTTCTTAAGGGTGACTTATTATTACTGAAAATGAAGATTTAGGTCTGTCAAACAAGCCATTTCGACAGGTGTTATTTGCAGTTTTAAAATTGCCAGGCAGGCTACGGTGGTAGGCCTGTGGTCATGTTTGTATTGTCACTGTAGTTGGTGGCCCAATGTTCACTGCTGTGCACTAGTAACATTTAAATTACAGGCCCTGGGTATACTTGGTACCATATACCAGGAGCCGATAGGCAAGTCAAATGTGCCAATTAGGAGTATAGATAGTTTCAACATTTTTTAGGTGTCAGAGCATATGAACTGGGACCTCGTTAGCAAAGTCCCAGTACAGTCAAACACCAGAAGCGTCATTGCAAAAACATGGGGGTAAACATGTAAAAAGAGCCATTTTTCTACAATATTCAAATGTTGATCTTTGTAAATCTTTAAGGTGACTTCCTACCGTGTTGTCATCTCATCAGTTTCATGCAAACTCAGCTTCAGTTCCCCAATTCTTCCAAATATTAATCTTAAGCCGCCACAGTCAAACCATCTTGTGTTAATGGTTTTAATTAATGTGAAATACAGTCTGCCAGAGCATCCTCTTAATGGAACATGTCTACAGCATTTTGGGAGATCCGTCTGCCATTCTGTGCATTGCTGAATATGTTGCCTGATTATACCGCTTTTCTGATGTGCATTAAAGAATGAGATCTGAAATTTTTGGGAACTCCTCAGAGTTTTCACTTGTCAAAGACCAAACCTTCAAAGAAGTGATAGTTACACTGTTAGCTGAGTCCTGTCTATAAGACATGCCTCAATGAGCTCAGTGGTGTAGCTAGACCTTTTGCAGCCCATGGCGGTCCCTGCGTTTGCGGCCCCGCGACTGCCGCAGGTAAGAGTGGCGGGTGTGCTGGCAACCCCTGCGTTTGCCGCCCTGCGACAACAAAACCCTGGTTCAACTGCTCCCTTGATGAGGAAAGATGCAAACTAAGGCTGGCGGAAAGGTCTTGGAGAAACTCTCCATCCATAATAAACCTCAAGCAGCTGAAGAAAGACGCAAACTACAGTTGGCAGAGAGGTCTTGGAGAAACTCTCCATCCATAACAAAACTCAAGCAGCTAAGGACGGCAAGAGGTATCTATAACAGACTTATCTGCAGTGCCAAAACTGCTCACTTTTGGTCACAGCTTGATCATGCCAAAAATAGGCGGAAAAACTGTTTGATATCATCAAACAGCAAGCTAACCACTTAACTAACTGCACGCTACACCTAATGACCTAACTCCTAGTAGTGAGGAGTTTTCTGCCCACTTCATCAAAAAGACAAGAAAGATCGAACTAGAGCTACTTCGAA
Source organism: Calotriton arnoldi (assembly GCA_963921515.1). Taxonomy (NCBI): domain Eukaryota; kingdom Metazoa; phylum Chordata; class Amphibia; order Caudata; family Salamandridae; genus Calotriton; species Calotriton arnoldi. The sequence goes on along the minus strand of CAWUFW010000197.1, from coordinate 491,322 downwards.
TCACACCAAGTATGCACTGTTTGTCCCAGTCCACTGCTTCTCCTCTATCCTTGATGAGTTACTCTCTTTATGGCTCTATCCATTACTCTCCAAAAAACAAGGCATCGTGGAACACCTTCCCACTCCCAGATGATGCTGAGCTATTAAAGTTATAACTTCATTAAAACCATCAAATAATTTTAATGATCCGCTGCCCACCAATCTCGTCAAAGAGCTTATACACTCCCTGCTCCCACTCTGGTCTTGTCATGTCCTTTAGGATAGTCCCATCATGTACATACCAATTACATACATTTTGTCCCATCCACAAAACATAACGGTCTTACACAGGTGACCTTTTACTTAGTAGCTTACTTCTGTCTCTTCGACACCAAGCTGTCGGTACCCTATCTTAATCCCTATACCTGACGTACATAAACATGTACCCAGGCACGGCAGATTTATTCTGTATAAGGGTCACCACTTTTTTCATCCATGGCCAACAGCCAGCTGTGCATGATCATGTTTGTTTAGAAAAAGATTAGCAGAGGATTAGCGATTGTTTTCAAAACATATCGATTCTAGAAGAAACCCTGGAGTGACCACTTTAGTATAAAAGACCCTCACTCCCACTTACAGTAGAGAGGAGAATTCCTTCCAGGCTGGACCGAGACTCTGCAGGCTGATCCTTCGACAGGCAGCGACCTGACATCCCTTGCGGGGTGCCATCCTCGAGGCAGAGACGGGGTCCTTCATTCAGAACCCTCAGGTGAGGGGTTAGTACTTCCCCAGGGGATTCTTGGCTCCATTAGGATATATCCTAGCACTTACATACACATGCTTGACCTACATTTCTAGGCTAGGTATATTTAGGTAGGCTACGCATCGGGGGAGTACAACGATGCTATTGTTTTATATAATCTGCTTTTATTCATCTTACTAGCACTATGGTAGAAATGTATCTGCTATTTACGATATTGGGACTAGCGATCACATTTGTCTGCTCCTGTCTTTTGATTGTCGCAGCGAATATGTTTCATACTAGACTGACGCTTGATCAATAAATAATTATTGAAACCGTTCCAATTGTCATTGTATGTGTATTCTGAGAAAAGTAAGCACGAGAGACTGAGTGAAAGATACCATATTGTTTTTCACGATACCTGATGAATCAGGGTTGTCATGTTCAGTCGTTGCCAGAAACTACCTACACCGCTGTAGAATACAGTGGCACCAAAGAGCTAGCTCGTCTAATGGCTGACTCATCCTGTGGGGGTGTCCAGAGACTGTCTGCACCCCAAATCCTCAGTTTAGGGGATCCAAAATGTGCAGGTCCTGGGGGGGTCCTGTGAACTACACAACATGGTGCCGCCAACGATGGTTGGTTCTTAAATAAACATTAAAATCTGAGTAGGTCAGTTGTGCTTTCTCAGACAGCCCTACTCACATTTTTCAGAAGTGGGAAGGATAATCCGCCTCAGCTGAGCAGGTAGACCCTGTGTATTGGCTGAAGGTCTAGACAAGCTTGTAAGGGTTAAAGGTTCCCATATTGTGCTAAACCATACCTCTTAAACCTTTACTTTCTTCTCCTTTCAAAATGACTGAATCTGCGAGTAGTAGTGGAAGCGCGGAAGGGGACAAATTTGCTAATGCTCTAAATATCACAGAGAACTGCAGATAGGCAGTAATTCTGAGATTGGTAGAACATGGCGTACCTGTAACAGGTGGCCATGTTACTTTCGTGATTGAGGAACACGAGGTGTTTGGATCAGAGGTATTCTATTCCTGGGTGTAATTCCCACCTGCAGATCCACAGACACATTTATTTCACGAATATATCGAAGTGGATCCACCGGAAGAATACATCCCATACGAGGACATTAAAGTCCTGTTAACTTACCAGCAACATAAAAACTGGTTTAAAGGTGCCCTAAATCACGCAACTTCGGTCGTAAGACTCGATCTGCTCAGCGTAGGAGGAGCGACATGGCCGGTCTTAGCGACTTACACTCCACATCCTGATATAGACACACTCCAAGTAGGGGAAGTGCGTACAGTTTACAAAGAAGTGGTCAAGCTATATAGACACATTGTCCAGTTCGTCATGCGAACACTCACATTACAACCTGTGAGATCTGCTCCACCTGGAACAGTCCAGACCCAACACACACCAACAATTAGTCCACAGACACTAAAAGCAATCATGAGTGCGTTCCCATCAAAGAGTGATCAAGTACCATTCTGGATCGCTCAAAAAATAGCACAGTTGGAAGCAGTATTTCCCTATACGGGTCCACAGGAAAAACACAGAATGTTAACAATTTGCTTGCCAATGGGAATGGTTCCCTCACTTGGGGATTGTACCACATGGGGAACAATCTTTGCTTCAGTCTACATTAGAATACATGGTACCCCATCCATATCAGTTATTCCTGAAGTATTGAAACAGATACAAAATGAGTACAGGGCAGGACCTGCCCTGGACTTGGGGATGAAACTGATGGGTAATTTTGACCAAGTCTTAGCAATTATGCTGAGCAACATCAAGGGGGAAGCAGCAGCGGTGGCTATACGCCAACGCTTAAGGGAAACAGCTCCTACAAATCAGGAGCGTGCATTACCAAAAATGATTGAGGAAACCTATGCTTCACTAGGTAGCGATTGTTTGGGAGCCAAACCAGGGAAACCACAAGTGGTGAGTAATTCTGATAAGGATAACTCAAAGAAAGCACCCATTTCTTCTATAAAGAAATGGGAAAACAATCAAAATCAATCAAAAAATAACAATAAAAGAAACACTTCATGATCAAGGGGTGGGTCTCCCCAACAAGAGTCCTCTGAAAAGAGGTATAACCTTAGGAATCGTGATCACATTAGGGAACATGACAGGTATCAGGATACTGATACACGTTCCTTTCCTTTCAGGGTTCATCAAAAACGGTGAGAACAAAGGACTGAAAAATGACCAAAGGGAAAAGGGAAAAAGGGAAACACATCGCAATTCAGATTTCATTATCAAACAGAAAGAGCAACCTAAAGCAAAGACTCAATTAAAAAAGAAAAAAGTAGCCGGCTTAAAAATCAGACATCCCCAGGTTACTGAGGACTCAGCTTCTGAACGGGAAATGGCCTCTGACGAAGATGCACAGCGCAGCAGAAGGAACAATAGCTCACCAGAACCTGAAGGAATTTCTGGTGACAGCAGTATTGAAAGAATACATCACGGTGGAAACACCTGATACAAGAGTGAGTGTCCCACATTGTCTACATGAAATTAATCTCCAAAGAGAGGGGGACATCTCAAGAAACATTAAAGGTCTCTTTTGGGAAAATGTTACATTTGGATATGATATCCTGTTAGCAGAAAAAGATTGGCTGCCTGAATTTGTAATAGATTGCCCAAAAGGTGAAAGCGTCATTTTTCCTGCCTTTTCCAACCTCGTTCCTGTTTCCTTAAAACACTCATACGCGCAGGAGTGGGCGCAAGCGCTAGCTCCGGCATTATCCCACAACCATGTAGTGTGGGTCGTGGAGTCCAAACATCACGAGATCCCATTAAAAACTACTCCAACTCCACAGAGACAGTTCACTATTAGAACATGCTACACAGACATACTTTAAAAGCTGCTTCAGTGGGTAGCGCAAATCAGCGCTGCAGGCCCACCAGCAGGATTTGGTCTACCAGCCCTGGGCACACACAGTGCACTTATACTAGGGACTGACAGGTAAACCAAACGAGCCAATTATGGTTATCCCAATTCATACAGTTATCTTTACACAGGGAGCATTCGCGCTGTGGCACTGATTGGCAGTGGCACAGCGCCCGGAGCATCTAAATCCAGTCAACATAAAAGATAGGAAGCGAAAAAAGGAAGGGAGACCCGCGCCAATGATGTGATCCAGCGCTTACAATAAAAATATTTTCTCCTACTATGTTTTTGGGTCATCCAGGTGCAACGATTTCTCTAACACTCACACTATATCCATATGACGGTGGGGCCCATAACACCGCATATACATTCACTTACTCATTTATTTCCCTGGATTTTCCTCCGACATGAAACCTAGGAGAAAAACGATTTTCTGGAAGGAGACGGGATACCTCTTTTATAAAGACACAATAATTTTCATTTGCTTTTAAGGTATTCCGCTCATTGGTCGATGGACCAACTAGTAGGAATCAGTTGATGGTGATTAAGACCAGCTCAATCACAATGAACTCTTTTACCAAAACATTATTAATCATTATGCTAAAGAAAGTCACTGAGTCGTTTGTTTAAAGAATAATAAAGTTTATATAAAGTTTTGAATGCAGAAAATTCAGGATTAATTTATTATTCAGATCATTGCGTTTATCATCTTTATAAGAATAATTGCAAATTGCATGTCACTTTTATTAGACCGAAAATGAAGTTATCATCTAAAGACTCTATAGATCAACCTATCTATCTCTCGGGGAAATCCTAATAATTCTAATATAAATCTTGTCAAATGCTAGTTCTCCTAAAGCGGCATTTCATACTCAACTGGAAAAGGAAAATAACAGCAGCAGCATCAGCTCGTCAGCATCAGCAACCGCAAACTCTCCCATCTACAGCATCTAACTTCTTCAGCATCTCTCGCAGCATCCCGCAGCATTCTAACCCCCTCCCACCAAGAGTAGGTCTTCTTATACCCTAATTCTAGCTTACAGCATAAAATGTTTCTTCTTACATGGCGCGATTCATTCTCATTGGTCCAAAACTCAGGTCCCTATACATTCTAATCAAGCTTCCTGGTCTTAACTAGTTCCGTGAGGAATGTCCATGCAAGCATCGTTTCCCACAGTTCATGCACTCGCTCATCCGTTTCGATCAGTCCAAATTGTTTCTTTTTCTGCAACAATTGTATAATAATGTTTTTTCTATTGATTCAACCAGGCTTCTCACGCTTCTTGCTGATCATCTTGGCACACATCTGCTCAGAAGGGTCACAGCAGCCTTGACCATACTTTCATCCTAGCCTCTCGGCATCAGCACGTGATCATCTCTTTGCAACAGCCTCTCTCCTCTATCACGTGGTCGCATCCGCTCCTGCGCACTCTAATACCTCGTGGCCATAAGCGCACTATTTCTAAAGAAAACAAAATGTTATTAAAACAATGAAATATAAACCCTTTCGTTTCCCTCCCGTCTTTCTACGTACCCCAATTAGGTATTACCTAGCAGAAGCCACATATAAAGCTGTCCCTTACTTACCATCGCTTTATTTTGCAACAACACGTTTTATTCAAAGCACGAAAACATGCATTTTATTATCATTTTAGTACGCAAAATATTATGTTATATTAGAAACGTAAACAACTATTAGTTCATTACTTTGCACATAAAACTGCGTGTTATCCTTTTCCCAGACATACATTGTTGGTTAATTACTTGAACGAACATGTTTATTATTTTTATACGAAAATATTAGGAGGTTAAAATTTTTATATTTACCCTGCTCCATCAACTCCCCCTTTGGTGATTTTTAACATCACCACACAAACCCAAGTTATACAATTTTCTCAGACAGCATATATCTTTTATCCATTTGCTTTTGCTAGTTTTATACTTCTGTGTCGCTTTCAACTTGTCTCTTTGTCTTTTTGTACAGGTTCTCTTTTATTTCTTCTAATTCTATTTCACCTATTTCTCTCTCTCTCTCTTTGTTTATCATATTTTCTTTTTCTAACTTTTTCTGCTTTCTTCGTCTCTTTATACATGTTACTGCAAGCTTCAATACTAATATTATTATTATTATCATGGTTGCTATTATTATAACTTTCCCTATTATTAATCCACTCATTCTTGTTAACCAATTCGTTACAGAAGAAAACCCTTTACCAAGTTTTCCCCAAACACTTTCAACCTCCAGTGGTACTAGTTCTTTGTGCAAATTTGTAATATTTGTTATATACTTCTGTATATTTTCGCTTTTATCAGGAATGTAAGTGCAACAATGTTGGACTTTCAGCATTCCACAGACTCCGCCCTCTTTTGCCAAAAGAATGTCAAGGGCAAGACGATTTTGCATCACCATAGCTCTCATGGCAACCATTTCGGTATTTACCATTAAGAACCCTCCAGCAGTATCTGTAGATAAACGATCTACTACTGTGGATAATTTCCGAATTCTGAATGCATTCAAAGATATTCCCACTGCTGGTATCAATGCACCAAAAATATCACCTACTATTTCTGAAAAACTTTCCCTTTTTCTACGTGTAAAGGTATTTATCATTTTGTGTGTTCCTTTTTCTTTTCTATCCACATGAAAAATCTTTGGAAAGACCAGGCCTAAATAACATGATCCATACCAATGGTCTGGCAACCTATAATAAGCCCTATTCCCACAAACGTAATAAATCCCTGGAAATATTGGATCTTTTCCCCCTTTGAATCCCCATCCACCTATAATTAGGTAATTGTCATAGCAATTACTGGAACCCACAAAATAATTGTCATATTTTGTCTTATTTCTTCTAATGCACAACCTTCCCTGTTGGGGCCAATCCAGAGTCATAGCTGCATTAATCTTTTTCTTGTCATGATGGTCTTCCTCAAACGCCCAAAGAGGTGTTTTTGTCTCTTCAATTACTTTTCTTTCAAATTTCACTCTTCTTTCCTCAACCATTTCTAGAAATACTTTTTCTTCTTTCTTTAACTCACAGGTAAGGTTGTACCTTAATATATTATCTAATGTTAATATCTTATCTTCTAAGAAATGTTCTCCAAAAATCTTTCCCTCTTTTATTTTATTAAGCTCGGGAACTACAGAAACCTTTGCAAAAATCCTATCTACATCAGTGTAATAATATTCTAATCTGCCTGTTTTATAAAATAAGCTTGCTAATACACTACATGTTATTCCATACGTCAAAGGGAGGTGATGATAAGTCACACCCTCTGCTACAGATGCAGGCAACTGCATACAAACATAACAATCCCTTACATCCATTGTTTCTACGTACTCATATAGTAATTTAGTAAACACATTCTTTGAAAAATCTGTTATTGATTTGTCTTTATGTAATTCTGCACTACTCCTTAAAATAATTGGCTCTTTAGTGTTAGCTCCTTTTTCTTTTTCAGTGTTATTAGACTTTTCCACTACAGCTAAACTAATTGGAATAGTTATTGCTAAAACTACCCATACTGTTATTAATAATCCTGTACAAAAACAGCACCGTGTGCACCATCTTTTTAAAAACTCGCATTTACATTTTCTATCTCTAATATTCTCCATTTTGTACTTGTTTTCTAGAAAATTGTGTCACTACACCTCAGAAATGACTTGCTTGCCACTCTGTACTTTCAGAATGTTGTCTTTGCTTGGTTCTTTCTTCAATTCTTTCTCAGAATTCTTTCCTTGTCATATCCGATAATTTTGTCAGTTCAGTGTTTTTGTCAAATCCGGTAAACTATCTACAGTGTCAAATCCGATAAACTATCTACAGTGTCAAATCCGGTAAACTATCTACAGTGTCAAATCCGGTAAACTATCTACAGCAACCACTTCAGGTCTGTTTCTTCAGGTTTGTTGCACTTCACTTTCTCCCATCAGGTTTCTTTGTTCTGGGTTCTTGTGAGTGTTCAATTCTTCTTTGTAGCTAGTCAGAGCACGATATAACCATTCAGGTGATCTGTACTTCTGATTCACTTTCCTTATTCTTTTTGTTTTCTGCAAGTGTTTACCACCTTGTTTTCCTTGCTCCTTTTGACTTGTTATTTCATTCACTTGTTCAGCACTTTTTCCATCCAATTTTACTATTCTGTATCTTAATCTTCTTACTTCGTTGGGCCAATTGTCTCCTTTTCTCGGCCTTTTTGCTTCACTCCCTTTTTCCTCTCTTTCTGTTTTCCAATTTCTTTTTCTTGTCTCTAGTTTTTCATTTCTTTCTTCTCCACTTTCTTCTGATTCGGTTTCAATCTTTTCGTTATTTCCTCTTATTTTGAAACTAATTATTTCGCTTTCAGCTACTTGTGGTTCTTTTCTTATCTTCCTTCGTTCACCTACTTCTGTCCCTCCTCGAGGTTCTTCCGATTTTGTGTCAATTTCTCTATCTGCTTCTAAATTTCCCTGTTCTTGTGTTTGACTATCTGTCCCTACTGCTCCTCTGGGCTTTTCCGATTTTTCTAACTTTTGGTCTGAAACTCTCCCTTCTTCATCTATTAATATTACTTTCGAAGGAATTCTACTACCACTCGTACTTGGTTGTTCACTGTCACTGTTTTCTGGCTCAGTTTCTTCTCTTATGCTTTCAAAATTCCACTTTGTCTTTATAATTTCTTCTCCTTCTGACTGTTCTGTATCAGATTCTGAACTGGTATCAGATATTTCCAGATGTCGACTTACAGGTCGATCTTCAAATTCTGGAACTTCAGCTATTTCCTCTATTTCTTCTTCTTCTTCTATCGTTTCATTTGTAGTTGGGTCTCCCAGATGTCGACTTACAGGTCGATCTTCAAGTTCTGGCACCCTGTTTGTCTCCTCTTCTCTTTCTGATGCTGAACTGTTGTCTATTATTTCCAGATGCCGACTCACAGGTCGATCTTTAGGTTCTGGAACTCTGATGGTGTGGCTGGCATGAACCCAGTGTTTCACTCCTGCACACTTAACTGCGGTCGTTGTCACTAGGATCACTTGTCGTGGTTCGTCCCAGCGAGGAACCAAACAATTTCTTCTCCGGTGGACTTTTATTCGAACCCAATCTCCTGGATTCAAGTCGTGAGCTGGTTTTCTTTCAAGAGTGGTCGCATCCGGTCCAACCTGATGAAACACAGAACGCACCACATCAGCCAATCCTTTGCAATAATCCAGTACTAGATCATCAGTTATAGTCAGTAGCTTGTTGACAGGTACTTGTGCTTGTCTCATTGCTCGTCCCATGATTATCTCATGTGGACTGAGTCCAGTCTTCCTTTCCGGAATACTTCTGATTGTCATCAGAACCAATGGCAAAGCATCTGGCCATTTCAGTCCTGTAGCTTGACACATTTTTCCTAACCTGTTCGTGATTGTTCCATTTACTTGCTCTACTATTCCAGAAGCCTCTGGTCTGTATGCACAATGCAGTTTCTGTTTAATACTAAGGGCTTCACAAATCAGTTTAACTAATTCATTTTGGAAATGTGATCCTCTATCTGTTTCAATCGTGACTGGAAAACCATACCTCGGAATGAATTCTCTCAGCAAAAGTTTTGCTACTGTGATACTGTCATTCCTTCTCGTTGGATATGCCTCCACCCAACGGGAAAACAAACAGACGACCACTAAAACATACCTCAATCTGCTGCAAGGTGGCATTTCTATGAAATCCATCTGCATTCTGGTGAAAGGACCCCCTTCTCGTCCTATTCTTCCTAGACTCACTACTGTCTTCCTTCCTGGATTTAACTGTTGACAAATCAGACATCTTTGACAAAGACTCTCAGCTATGGCTCTGAATTTTGGATTGTACCATGTTTGTCTAAAAGTCTGATCATTGAATCTCTCTCAATATGGGCTTGCCCATGGTACATCCGTGCCATGTCAGAAATCATGCTATCAGGCATAACTGGTCTCTCATCCCTGTAAACCCATACATCAGTTTCTTCATGTTTCCTACATCCTGCTTTTAGCCATGTATCTTTCTCTTCGTCTTCTGCAGCCTCTTGTAACTGTCTTACCTCATCCCATGTTTCAATTGAGTTAGTAAAAAGCAATGGACAAGAAATATGCTCTCTTTCGCGGCATTTGTTTAAAGAGACCACATTCTTTGCACAGTACTGTGCCATTTCGTCAGCATATTTGTTGCCAACAGTAATGTAGTCTTCCCCATTTTTATGTGCATTGCACTTCACTACAGCAATCTCTTTAGGCAGCTGTATCGCCTCAAGCAACCTTTTCACAAAATCTCCATTCCTTATGGGTGTCCCTGCAGACGTCAAGAAACCCCTTTGTGACCAAATCTGACCAAAGTCATGAACGACTCCAAAGCCGTACTGACTGTCAGTCATAATCGTAACTCGCACATTTCTTCCCAACTTACATGCTTGAATCAGAGCTACTAATTCTGCAACTTGGGCAGACCGTACACCTTTCAGACAAGATGCTTCCAAAACAGTTGCTACTGTGCAAACTGCATATGCTGCACTTAGAACTCCATCACTCGTTCTCAAACATGAGCCATCCACAAACAGAATATAATCTGATTCTTTTAAGGGCTCCTCTCGGATGTCAGCTCTTGGTTTAGTACAGTATTCAAGCACATTCAGACAATCGTGATCTACTTCATCCATTTCAATCACATTCTCTTCAGCTGGCAATGATGTTGAAGGATTTACATTCATACATCTGCCAATGGTCACATTATCTGCACTCAAAATTACCTTTTCATACCTAGTCAGCCGACTATGTGTCATGTATTGTGTTTTCGTTCTTGTCAAGAGAATTTCCACTGAATGGGGAACATACACTCTCAATGGATACCCCATCACTATGCCTTCACTCTGTTCCAGACTCACACATGTAGCAGCAACCCCTTTCAAACATCCAGGCAACGCTCTGGCTACAGGGTCTAACACAGCAGACAAATATGCAATTGGTCTTTTCATAGTTCCATGTCTCTGTACCAAAACTGAAAATGCACATCCATCTCTTTCACTGAAAAACAGCTCAAAATCTTTCTCATAGTCAGGCATTCCTAATGCTGGAGCCTCACACAGTTTCTTTTTCAGCTCTTTGAATGCTTTCATTTCTTCATCATTCATTTCAAAAGGATCTTTAACATCCTTCTTTGTCAGTTTCTGCAATGGTTTAGCAATTAGTGAAAAACCGCTTATCCATTGTCGACAATATCCAACCATTCCCAAAAACATTCTTACCTCTCTTTGTGTCATTGGAGCTCTCATTCCTTGAATCATTTTTATTCTCTCTGTCGTTACCTTTCGTACTCCTTTCTCAATTTTATGCCCTAAATACTGGACTTCTTGTTTACAAAACTGCAATTTTGAAGGGGACACTTTATGTCCTCTTTTTGCTAAATGGTTCAGCAAAGCAATCGTGTCATTGACACAGGCTTCTTTCGTTTTTGATGCCACCAGTAGGTCATCAATATACTGAACCATTACTGACTTTTCTGGCATTCTTAAGTCTTCCAATGATTTCTTTAAGATCTGATTAAAGATTGAGGGACTCTCTGTATACCCTTGAGGAATTCGGCACCATGCCAAAATACGCTCTCCAAACCTAAACGCAAATATTGGCTGGCTATCTGGATGTAATGGAATAGAGAAAAATGCATGACATAAATCAATCACAGTGTACGACTCTGCTTCGCGTGGAATCTGGTATAGAATCACGGCAGGATTCGGTACTATTGGGCAACAAGGTACAACAATTTTGTTTACCTTTCTTAAATCCTGTACGATTCTATATGTTCCATTTGGCTTTTTCAGTCCCATTATTGGCGAATTACATGGACTGCTCATGATTTCTTTTAGAATTCCTTGTTCAATCATTTTATTTATTACTGGCGTTATTCCTTCAATTATTTCTGGAGTCAATTTATACTGAGGCGTATTTGGGTAACTTGTTCCTTCTTTTACGGAAATTTTTACGGGATCTACTCCTTTCATTAATCCTACATCTTCTCCTGTCAAGTCCCATACTTCTTCTTTTACTGTCCCTTTCAACTCAATTGGGATTTTCTCTGCATCAAATACAGGAAACAAATGATTTACTTCTGGTTCCAAATTTACCATTGTCATTTTGTACAGCACATCCTCATCTGGAGTCTGAAATGCAATTCCGTCTGGAGTACAATAAATTGTGCAGTTCATCTTGCACAATAAATCGCGTCCTAAAAGATTAACGGGACTACAATCACACACCACAAATCGGTGCATTTCATTAAATGGACCAATTTTCACCTTTACTAATCTAGTAAGAGGCGTTTCAATCTGCTGATTGGAAACTCCAACCACTTGTATATGTTCACCTGAGAGAGGAAGATTTGGAATTTCCACTGACCTAACAGTAGAACGGGTAGCTCCAGTGTCAACAAGGAATGTTATATTTGCACCATTCACTTCTCCATCCACAAATGGACCTGACTGGTCTACCTCTAGAGTTGCGCCAAGCACGCACTCTCCCCTCTCTTTCAGACACCGTCATGAGCTTTCATACGACTCATCCTCACTCTGTCGCAACCAATATTGTGAGATTTCAGCTGCACGTGACAACTGTTTTACCTGTTCTCCTCCGTAGAATCCTGTTTCTGCACTGTACTTCTGTTGATTAGCACTCTTGGGAAGTGGTGGTTGCGGCACCTGACCTTGTTGAGTAACTACCTCACTCTGCACCTGTGAATTTAATGTTTGATATTCTACATTAGGTTTAGGAGGAAATGTACACTCGTTTCTCCAATGCCCTAGCTTTCCGCAATTGTGGCATGGCCACTTTTTCTTCGCCTCATCTATGCTCATTTGTCCTTTTCCTTTACCTATATTAGGTCGGGATTTAAACTGTCCTGTTTCACTGCTAGCATTATTCAATTCGGCTTCTTGCTTCTCTGCAACTTTCACCTAAGCCCACATGGCTTTTCCTTTCAATTTACGCTGTTTACTCTCATTTTCATCACTGCAATACTTAGCATATCTCAAAACTTCGTCCACTGTGCTATTCTGCCACCCTATCAAATGCTGCTTAATCCTTTCACTTATCTCCGGTGTTAATCCATACACGAACCTATATACAAAATGACTCATGTCCTTCTCACTTAGCGTCTCATAACCACTATACTGTTTGAAAACCAACAACAATCTTTCATAGTAGGCATGCACTGATTCTTTGCTTTCCTGTGTTGTTCTGTCTATTTTCACCCAATCTGTTTCTTTTGGTGGAATTTTATTCTTCAAGAAGGTAACTACCTGATCATATTTCCGCATCACTTCTGGACCTGGCGCTCCTGTTTTGGCATCCCTTGGATATTCTACAGTTGGCCAATCAATTGTAATCTTACATTCCGTCCATAAATCAGCAGGCACTACTATGTCAAACAATCCATCTAGATCTATCCACAGCACTTTTGACACTTTAACAAATCTCTCCACTTGTCTGTACCATTCTACTGGTTTCTCTCTCAATTTTGGGAAGTCATTTGTAAATGACAGTATATCCTGTCTGGTCCACGGAACATGCACATAACTACCACCTGGTGTTTCTCTCATTGGGTACTCTCTGGTAACTGGTTCCTTATCTGTCATTGCAAATGCTAAAGCTGCTTTATCTGTCGTTTTCTCATTCCTCTTTGTCCATCTGTTTCTCCATCTATCCACATCACCCCATTTTCTCAATAAAACAATCAGCTCTTTTATCTGGGTCAGTCTTCCTGATGTGTTCAAATTTTCTATGTCTTTCTCACAAAAATCTACTCTGTACGGTTTCTGCAATGTCCTCACTTTCACAAATTCCACTCCCAATTCACCTGCAATCTCTTCCAATTTGTCATGTAAATTTCTAGCTCTCCATGTAAGACTCTTACACAAAAACATAATCTCATCATCCTGATAATTCTTTAGTTTTTCCGTTCCAATCGTTCCCAAAATCAACTCTTCCATGTCTATTTTTAACCTAATTACATCTAATGGTTTTTCTTCAGGTTCTTTCGCCTTTAGCGCTTTCATCCATTCATTTAACTCTTCTGGAGTCGGACCTACAGGTGTACTATTTAATTCAATCCAATCACTGGTTCTTTCTGGTGTTCCTGATGCGGACTCTGTCACCATAGGTATTCTTCTAACCTCACTCTCATTTATCGTCAAATTTGTAGGTGGACTTGGTCTACACGTACTCGCCGAATTGTGTGCACCTTCCTTATTCAGTTCCATCCCTTCTCTTTTTCTTTGCATATGTGAATTCATGGGAATCACCAAAGAATGTTCATTTATTTTCTGATTTTCAAAAATTGGCATTACTGGACCTATCGTTACTGGTACAGTTACAGCTTCCATATTCTTTGTCAATTCTCTTATTTTCTCTGTCAATTCTTTTGTCGTTTTTGCTAGTTCAGTTGCATTGTCACTTTCTGTCTCATCATTTTGTGAAATTTTAAATGTTTCTTGTGACCTATTTATTTCATTTCTTCGTTCGGGTTTTTTATTCCTCTCAGTTTCCATTTGCGGTGCATTAGGTGTCACCACTACAGAAGTCTGTTGATATGGAGGTGGATTTCTGTTTAAAATATCTTCCAGCAATTCGTCATCTGTTTCACTACCACCATACACATACTTTTCTACCACTACATGTTTCTTTTTCTCAGTACACTTTCTCTTTGCTTCTTCCTCAACCGCAAAAGCTGGAAACAAACCTCCTGCCATGTTAGCGTATCTCCAACGCTTTACTCTGTCCTCATGATTTATTCCCCACAACCTTCCTGGTAAAAACTCATGATTCTTCAATCCTCTGGCTCTCTCTCGTTCATACATCTCATCTTCCCATTCCGCTAAAGCTTCAAACTGTGTTGGTCTAGGTCTAGGTTCTAACATTACCATCTTTTCTCGCAAGTTCCGTAATACAGCTACATTAAATGAACCATTTTCAGGAAAAGCCAATGCTCCATCGTTCTTGGTGTATTTTGTCCAATTTTCTAACCAAATGCATGTATGATACCCATATTTCAGCATCATATGTGAAGCTGGTGACTTCGGCGGAGGAATAATTTGTCCCTCTCTAGTCACTACCTTTTTGTCCTTCTTAAAGATATTCTTAACTTTCGACATCCAAGACGTTTTCTCTCTTCCATACTCATAGTACGTCATGATTCACGACCTTTCTCTCCTACAACAATCGGCAAATCAACTCTTTTCCCTATGCGTTTATTTCAACCAATGCTAGCGCGACTCACACCAACGCTCCAATCACAACGATTTCTGTCTACGGCGCACTGTCCAATCCCAGCGCGGCTTTTGTCTACGTCACTTTGCTCATGTGACTAGCGCACTGTCCAATCCCAGCGCAGCTTTTGTCTACGTCACTTCTGCTCTTGACCCCTCCTTTACAAAATTTATCGGCAATTTCTTTTTCAACAATTCTTGTTAGTTACAACATTTTATCCACATTTCCATTGTCTGATTCGCTAAACCGAAAAGATAGCTTTGACCATTCACACAAGAATTCTGTTTTTTCCAGTAGGCAGCGCTTACCTCTACCCTACCACAGAACTTTCAGTTACGTCGATAAAGTAGCACTTCCCTCTACCTTACCCTTCTTTCAAGCAAACGATAAACCCGTTTCTCTGGGGATAAAACACATGTGGAGACTATACTGCTCCTGAGAATTAAGGCCAGAGTTTCACAAGAAAACCGATCACTATTTCACTCACACACCTTTTATACGCAAAATGTCCCTAAATAACACAACCTGTGTTATTACCAAATTGAACTCAGACAGTGTAAAATTCCATGCGACTTCTCTTGCCACACGTGTTCCACTTCCTACTTCCCGGAAGCGTGAAAACTTACATATAACATAACACGACTCAACAATCCAGTGTTAGACATAAACTTATCAATAATCTATAATCAAAAATCAATAATCACCAAACTAATCTATAGTAACCATAACTCTGCTACCAAGAAATCTGATCCAGCGCTTACAATAAAAATATTTTCTCCTACTATGTTTTTGGGTCATCCAGGTGCAACGATTTCTCTAACACACACACTATATCCATATGACGGTGGGGCCCATAACACCGCATATACATTCACTTACTCATTTATTTCCCTGGATTTTCCTCCGACATGAAACCTAGGAGAAAAACGATTTGCTGGAAGGAGACGGGATACCTCTTTTATAAAGACACAATAATTTTCATTTGCTTTTAAGGTATTCCGCTCATTGGTCGATGGACCAACTAGTAGGAATCAGTTGATGGTGATTAAGACCAGCTCAATCACAATGAACTCTTTTACCAAAACATTATTAATCATTATGCTAAAGAAAGTCACTGAGTCGTTTGTTTAAAGAATAATAAAGTTTATATAAAGTTTTGAATGCAGAAAATTCAGGATTAATTTATTATTCAGATCATTGCGTTTATCATCTTTATAAGAATAATTGCAAATTGCATGTCACTTTTATTAGACCGAAAATGAAGTTATCATCTAAAGACTCTATAGATCAACCTATCTATCTCTCGGGGAAATCCTAATAATTCTAATATAAATCTTGTCAAATGCTAGTTCTCCTAAAGCGGCATTTCATACTCAACTGGAAAAGGAAAATAACAGCAGCAGCATCAGCTCGTCAGCATCAGCAACCGCAAACTCTCCCATCTACAGCATCTAACTTCTTCAGCATCTCCCGCAGCATCCCGCAGCATTCTAACCCCCTCCCACCAAGAGTAGGTCTTCTTATACCCTAATTCTAGCTTACAGCATAAAATGTTTCTTCTTACATGGCGCGAGTCATTCTCATTGGTCCAAAACTCAGGTCCCTATACATTCTAATCAAGCTTCCTGGTCTTAACTAGTTCCGTGAGGAATGTCCATGCAAGCATCGTTTCCCACAGTTCATGCACTCGCTCATCCGTTTCGATCAGTCCAAATTGTTTCTTTTTCTGCAACAATTGTATAATAATGTTTTTTTCTATTGATTCAACCAGGCTTCTCACGCTTCTTGCTGATCATCTTGGCACACATCTGCTAAGAAGGGTCACAGCAGCCTTGACCATACTTTCATCCTAGCCTCTCAGCATCAGCACGTGATCATCTCTTTGCAACAGCCTCTCTCCTCTATCACGTGGTCGCATCCGCTCCTGCGCACTCTAATAACTCGCGGCCATTTTATATTGCTACTCAGCAGGCCTAAGCGCACTATTTCTAAAGAAAACAAAATGTTATTAAAACAATGAAATATAAACCCTTTCGTTTCCTTCCCGTCTTTCTACGTACCCCAATTAGGTATTACCTAGCAGAAGCCACATATAAAGCTGTCCCTTACTTACCATCGCTTTATTTTGCAACAACACGTTTTATTCAAAGCACGAAAACATGCATTTTATTATCATTTTAGTACGCAAAATATTATGTTATATTAGAAACGTAAACAACTATTAGTTCATTACTTTGCACATAAAACTGCGTGTTATCCTTTTCCCAGACATACATTGTTGGTTAATTACTTGAACGAACATGTTTATTATTTTTATACGAAAATATTAGGAGGTTAAAATTTTTATATTTACCCTGCTCCATCAGATGCCAGGTCTAACAGTGTGTTATTTGAGATACCCTTAATAGGTGTGGGTGAGGGGATGCTCCGTGTTCTAAGGTCTTTGATTTTTGCCAACCCATAACAGGTAGTCTGTTGCACTGTTCTGTTCAGGAAAATCATCTGTAATGGTATGAGGCAAGCTCTAAATAAAGCCTCAGTTCCCTGAACCTGCCACTCTCTTGTACCCGAGATCGATTTTGTTTGTATGGTGTCTCTCCAGTAGTCGAAACCCTGTATAGACAGTTGGGAGAGAAAAGGTGCTGAATATATCAGCTTAGTATTAGTCAGCATAATCTTCTTCGTTGTTGCATTAGTCTGTGCAAGTTTGTAGTAAAACGATTCTAGGTCTGATGTATTGAACCCTGAAAAGTATGCGAATTTCTGTGCGAATGTGGCAGAACTACCCTTTGGTGGCATTGGGCAATGTTCCAATTGATGGTAAGTGTTAGTAGTGCCTGGTACACTTGCTCTATGCAAAAAATGATGACCATAATGCTGGTAACAAAACATGGTATCGTAATCGGTTGTATCTTCATACAATTTCCTGTAAGAAAATGCAGCAGACTGTTCTTAATCTGTGAGCATAGTATTTGCAGTTTCAATGTCCCAATCATCAGATAGTGTACTGGAGTTCATGAAATCATTTAAAGACATTTTAAACAAATGTGGAATTTTCATAAGTTCAGTGGGACCAAATACATCATATGAAATTCATCCCAAGCTATACCATCAGGCATTGGAATTGCTGTAATGTTCACCAGGGACAAGTCTCTTTGTTCACGGTGTGATGACGTATGTGGTTTCAGGACCAAGTTCACAGATTGTACTGCAGAGCGTTCTGGGAGATAATGTCTGTTCAGAAGCAGAAAAAAGACAGTTACTGTGCAGATCCAAATTAACAGGTATACTACCCCTATTGCAAACCAAATGTGCAACCAAGGTGACACTAAGTAAGTCTTTTTGAGCCAAAGATAGAATTGTAGAAGTTTCTCTTTCTTTGAAATGGGTGGCATTTGATCAGGTTCACTTGGTTCAGAGGAGAAATCATCGAAGTTGATGAAGTAGCCAGACGCAGTTCGATCTATCTTTTGCAGCTTTGCAGGTTTTGTAGAACTGGCAGATGTGTTGTTTGAAGGCACATTAATGTAGACATCATTGTTGGGCCGAATTGCAACTTGCATTATTGTTTCTTCTTGGTGTTTTTCAATTTCGACTGGAATGATTAGTGCTCCATTATTTGGTACTCCTTCACTTTGTGTAGTGGAGTCTTGAAAGGTTAGTAGTCTTTCTATCTGAACTTCCTGTATAGTAGCAAGAGGAGATCTGCGGCTACTCAGGACACCACGCGGCCTACTGTTGAGAATCGGCCACATCATGCGGTTCGATCAGATCAATGGAGACAAATCTTTTCTCTTTTTTGCCGGCAAGAGGTGGAAGAAGTACTGTTCTTGTTCCCACAACTGCCAGGACAGGTACAGGTGCTCTGTAAGATGGCCCAAACTTTCTTCTGTCCACAATCTTTTCCCTGACCAGGTCCCCAATCTGCGGGACACAGGCAGGTCTTGCCGGAACTGGTTTCACTTCCCCAGTGGTGGTGCGTTTGACTTGCATGTTGCTTTGTAACGCCCGGAATTCATTGAGTTCCTGTAAAACAGCCAAACGGTCATTCAGTTCAAATGGTTTTGCATCTGCCACTGTGCTGGCACAATCGAAATCAGGCACCCACATTCTTGTCCCAAGCAGAGTTTTCATAAGGTGTACCGCCTCCCAAGGATTTTCTTGGCATATTATTGAGTGCCCTCTGGACCCCGTATAGGTGCTTGACCCAACTACCACCCGCACCTAATACCCTAGCTGTTAAGGATTGCTTTAGGTCCCGGTTTTTCCTCTCCACTACTGAATTTCCCTCGGGATGGTAGGGGGAGGAGTACCGTAAGGCCACTCACATACTTTCCATGGCTTTATTGTAAGCCCAAGAGCTAAACGCAGGGCCACGGTCAGCATGTAACATTCCATTTGCGTATGTCCTGATGAAGACTCGCAAATCCTTTATAACAGTTCGAGCATCAGCCGAGCGCTGGGGCCAAACCCATAGGAATCTAGAGCATGAATCCACTGCCACCAAGATGTACTTGTAAGCCCCGTCTGAATTTAAGGGGGCTCAATGGTCCAAATAGACACATGCGAGAGGTCTGTCTGAAATGAGTAATGGTGTTTATGGTGGCCTGTAAATGGTGGAACCCTTCATCTGCTGGCAAATATCGCACTTCCGGATATAGTCCTTTGTTTGTTTTGTCAACCCCGACCACCAGTAACGCTGCTTCAATACTGAAATTGTTGCAGTGACTCCTGCGTGTGCAGAGGCCAGACCCTCGTGTGCAGCTAGAGTTAAACCTAATTTGTGATCTTTGTTTGGTATTACTCTATCCCCCACTCCTGGAATTTGAGGATACGGTGTGTTGTGCGCATCGATCTTGTAGGAGTACTTGAGTGGAAAGCCTTCTGGAAGTAGGGCAGAGCCGTTCTTTGTGGCATTGATAGCTACTAGTATATCTCCGTCTATTCTCGTGTGTGAATGAGGGATTGCAGCAACGGCAGCAGTTCGCACTGTCACCTTGGCGGCATCATCAGCCAGTGAATTCCCTTCAACGTGTATGCCAACACGCTGATGACTCAAGGTGTGAATAACTTGAGCCCATGGCAGGCATGCTTTCAGCTTTGTCACTTGTTCCCATAACAATTTATGTTTTATCGTGCCACCATGGCGTCTTTAAATTCATTCTGTCCCCAGTAGTGAAGATATTCAATGTATGATTGCACACAGTAAAATGAATCACACACAATCAGTGTGGGGAATTTCCGATCCGTACACTGTAGTGCTAGTATCAGGACTTTCAGTTCTGCCAGCTGTGATGTACAATCACCCAGAGATTGCATAGGGTATTCTTGTTCGTACATCAGAAATGCTTGTGTTCTCAATGTAGGATCGTATCTATATTCTACATCTGTTGCACTGAGAGAATTAGCCCATTGTATCCAACGTGGATGCAATGCCTTTGCATTTGTAATGCTGGTTTTGGTTACCGCTTCTAAAGTCGATATCGGGGTTATAACGATGATGCGCTTCCCCTGTGCTAGTGCTCTTTCTCTCCCTACAGCAGTCTGTACTGCCGTCAATATTTTTTCTGTTGCTGCAAATCGATTTTCAGCATTCGTGTACAAATGAGATTTGTATGCAATTGGAACTGTCTCACCTTCATTGAACGTGTATCAGGGTATACCCTGATAACCCGGGGACGACCTGTATTACCAGGTTGCGGACGTTTACTCGTGTCTGCAAGTGCTTTGAAGCTATCATGTCAGCTTGAACTGAACTTAGAGTGTCTGTATGTTTTTGAGTCTGCTTCTTTTCTGTGAAATCTGGTCTGATTAGGTCGTAGAAAGGTTTGACTCTTTCTGCGTAGTCTTGAATGTATGTTCTGCTGAAATTTAGAAATCCTAAAATGGATTGTAAACCCTTCAGAGTCTGTGGAGGCTGGATTAGCGCACATTTTTCTAAACAATTTGCAGCCAGGCTTTTCCCTTCACTTGACAGCTCATATCCCAAAAATAGGGCGCTGAGATGGGCAATTTTTGATTTTTTTGAAGTTCAATTTGTAGCCCAAATTGACAAAACCAACAATTATGTTGTTCACCCTGCATAAGTGTTCAAGTAATTCATCGCCCGTCAGATAAATATCATCTACGTAGGACACTGCCTCCTCATCGCAAGTTTGTAATAGCTCTGACATTCAGTAGTGGTCCGTGGTAGGAGTGCCGGCCGGGCGGTGATGTGGGGCGGGGGAGGGACAGGGTGGGGGGTAGTAAACCATGGATTACGGCCGAATACAGGTAAGTAAACATTTAAATAAATAAAACGAATTTCGTTGCGCGCACTGCATCGCATTTGGTGATGCAGCGCTCACAACGAAATTCGTTTTATTTATTTAAATGTTTACTTACCTGTATTCGGCCGTAATCCATGGTTTACTACCCCCCACCCTGCCCCTCCCCCGCCCCACGTCACCGCCCGGCCGGCACTCCTACCACGGACCGCTACTGCTGACACTCTTACTGAGAATAACCCGTGGCTGTTCTTATAGCCTTGGGGCAGACAACAAAATTGACGCTGAGTGCCGAAGGCAGCAAATTCTGTCAAATATCTGCTTTCAGGAGCTATATTTTGGCAGAAGAATCCATTCGAGATGTCTAGGGTATTTCTTCCGCACAATGTTATTCATTAATGCGGCACTATGTGCGTTCTTTCACTGCTTACTATTGTGAGGCTATCCGTTCTCATAGGCCAGAATGGGCAGGCTGAGTATTACATCCCATAATCCTACCTGCCCCCAGGAACCCAATAGGAACTTCGAGTTTGATATGTTTAAGCTCAGGACATTGAGATACATCTTTTAGTAAGGATCTTTTGCGTAGTCCGTGTTAGAAAATGCCGCTGCTAGAAACGAGGTATTTTCTGGCCTAAGCTTTCCTGTAGGCTTTTCTAGCGTGTGTATTGACCGTCTGGTTTTGGAGCAGCAGGGCC
Organism: Calotriton arnoldi; assembly: GCA_963921515.1. Classification (NCBI taxonomy): domain Eukaryota; kingdom Metazoa; phylum Chordata; class Amphibia; order Caudata; family Salamandridae; genus Calotriton; species Calotriton arnoldi. The sequence goes on along the minus strand of CAWUFW010000197.1, from coordinate 469,481 downwards.
AGCTGGGTCAGACCTGGCTGGAGAGAGAGATCAGCATTTAGAGTATGGGGAGGGGTGACTCTTTGATCTGAGCAGGGCCGTGCCTGGCAAGGTGAATGATGGCTCCACCTCCCACTGGGCATCTGATAGCAGACCCCCAGATTCTCAAAGGGCAGGATGTCGCCTCGTAAACCAAGTGCTCCCCGATCCCACCGAACTGGTTCTGGCTGGATGCAGTGATTTGTGACTGCAGAGAACAAAGACTTTTTAGATATAAAACGCTGCGCTGAAACCTTGTTCAAGTGTGTTCCTTCTGAATGTCAAGACGAAACTCTGTCCGAGTGAACAGAGGAAAGGACTTTGAAACTTTCACCAAGCTTGCTGAAGAAACTACCCGAGGGCCTGAATTGAGAGCGCCTCCTGCTGAAGTCTCAGGGACATTAGACTTCACCCCGTCAGCCGTCTGAATTCCTGTGCTAGGGATTCTACTTGCAGGTGAGGCCTCCGTCGAGTAATCCGGAACCTCTGGTTCTACTGTCAGGAACGTGGACTGGTAACCCTTGTTAACTCTGCGTGTGGGCCGCCGCAGCTAAGAGAGAGCTGCCGCCGTTGAGCGCCCGTCTTAATTGGAACCTTCGGAACCTTCGCTGAATCTGTGTGGGCCGCCGAAGTTAAGAGAGAGCTGTAGCCGCTGAGTGCCCGCCGTTGTGCCAGCCTGGTCGAGATCATCCTTTGTCCTGTGGGCCGCCGCAGCTAAGAGAGAGCTGCTGCCGCTGAGTGCCTGCACCTTTGCCAACTTTGCCTCATCGTGATTTGTCCTGTGGGCCACCCCAGCTAAGAGAGAGCTGTTGCCGCTGAGGGCCCGCACTTGTGTCAGCTGTGCATCATCGTGATTTGTCCTGTGAGCCGCCGCAGCTAAGAGAGAGCTGCTGCCGCTGAGAGCTCGCACCTTTGCTAACTTTGCATCATCATGATTTGTCCTGTGAGCCGCCGCAGCTAAGAGAGAGATGCTGCCACTGAGTGCTCGCACCTTTGCTAACTTTGCATCATCGTGATTTGTCCTGTAAGCCGCCGCAGCTAAGAGGGAGCTGCTACCGCTGAGTGCTCGCACCTTTGCTAACTTTGCATCATCGTGACTCGTCCTGTGATCCGCCGTAGCTAAGAGGGAGCTGCTGCTGCCGCTGAGTGCTCGCACATTTGTTAACTTTGCATCATCGTGATTTGTCCTGTGAGCCGCCGCAGCTAAGAGAGAGCTGCTGTCGCTGAGTGCTCGCACCTTTGCTAACTTTGCATCATCGTGATTGGTCCTGTGAGCCGCCACAGCTAAGAGAGAGCTGCTGCCGCGGAGTGCTCGCACCTTTGCCAACTTTGCATCATCGGGATTTGTCCTGTGGGCCGCCACAGCTAAGAGAGAGCTGCTGCCGCCGAGTGCTCGCATCTTTGCTGACTTTGCATCATCGTGATTTGTCCCGTGGGCCACCGCAGCTGAAAGAGAGCTGTTGCCGCTGAGTGCCCACACCTTTGCCAATTTTGCATCATCGTGAGTCGTCCTGTGGGCCGCCGCAGCTAAGAGAGAGCTGCTGCCGCTGTGAGCCCACCACGGAGCTGCACGACGAGAGTCATCGCCACCACCAGCCCGGGCCGCCGCAGCCACGTGCTGCTGCCGCTGGGAGCAAGACTGTCCCCGAGTGCCCGAATCATTGTGAGTGCATGTTGCGGACCACTGCAGACAAGAGTTGTGGTCGCTGGGAGTCCGCCTGTCACCGTCTCCGCTTCTTCGAGAAGCTACGTGCTGTGTCCCCATCCAACGGCAGGTATCTGGTGCGCAACGGGTCGCGTAGACCCAGGCCTTGAACTCAGTCAGTGCCACGTTCTGGTGAATACGTTATTGCCTTTTTAAGTCCCTACTGATTTACGTGCATTGTGACTGGTTAAAACGCTTTTGAGAGTCTCGTGCCAAACCTTAGATAAAGATACTATTTTTCTATACCTACTTGAGTTGTGTCCTTTTGTGGTGTCATTACTGCCTTATTGTGCATGGTCATAAATGCTTCACACACTGCCTCTGAGATAGGCCTAACTGCTCGTGCTACGTTACCACAGGGTTGAGCAGGGGTTATCAAAGGGGGTAGCCCACTTGCCCTGACTTAGGAAGAAGGGTCCCTATTTGGACAGTGGCACCAGCCATTGCCAACTAGAGACCCCCATTTCTAACACACACTAACAAGTGAGGGGACACATAGAATAAATACATACAATTCATCATCTCCCGATTGGAAGGGTTGGTTGTTTTGGCCTGTAGACACGAATATGTGTAACTCAAGATACAAGGGTACCACCAAATGGTTTAGTATCCATAGACCTGACCCACGCTATGTGCACACAGACGAGCCAGGGGTAGTGACTTCCTATAGTGTCGAGAAGTTGTGCCTAGATTGGCTAAAGACCTAAACACTATCACAGGTGAAACAACACTTGTCCCTTCTGTCAGACAACATGGATTTTAGGGATTTCTTGTTAGGTCCCAAGAAACCACGTAATTACTTATATACCATCAACAATGAGGTCTGGAAAGTCTCCCAACAGGAAGCTGCTGAGAGACTTTGTGAAATCGATAGAATTAACCTAGAAAAGGCCTTAGCTGTGGTAGACAACGGCATGACCACACTCTTTCTCGTATTTATTCACTGGGCAACATTATGTCGTTAGCTATCGACTTAATGGAACAAGATTTGTCTATTCTACAACATGGGCAATCTAAGCTACGCACTATTATGCTTCTAAGCTGGACGCTGAAATCATTGCGTTCTGGCCACGTTCCATGGAGATACATTAAAGAGACAAATCTGTTTTCGGCTTACAATCTAACTGACAGACAATTGACCATGGCACGCAGAGATGCGAAGTACACCATGCTGCTCATTGAAAAACTAGAGAAGTTACCTTTTACTGTAGCAGAGTCACCATCTACAGAATGGTTAATCCATGGCTATATCACTCTGCCAATCACGACATTTCAATTCCAATACTGCATGAAATATTACGCAGTAGGCAGGTATGAAGCATTGGGCGAAGGGTACATACAAGAAACCTGGGAGTTTCCATACACATATAAGTGCAGGAACAAGTACAAGGAGGTTTTCTTGAGTGGTTCAAACTGCGGAAAGGCCTTGAGTGACTCTTTAGTGTGTAAAGAAGTGTTGCTTCACGGAGTGTGTAATGCGTCAATAGCGAACTTGACCTGTTACCTGAAGGGTTCCCCAGCTGCTGTAATTCATCCAGTTTTTGAGTTACTTTTCAATGGGAGTTACTTGATGCTGAATGACCACGGCAGTTGTGGAATGACGCCAGGCATCCCTTATCTAGTGACTGTAAACTCCAGGGTTATTTGTTGTAAGCAAGTATTGTTTCCCCCAGCTCACACAGTTAGGGAGGCACCACTGTGGCCTTCACTGAATGTCTCCAGCATAGGTTTTGATTTTCTGAGCAGACTGAAAGCCATGCTGTTTCAGCGAAATGTGGCCTTAACTTCAGCACAAGAGATCTTTGATCTCCAAGTTGCAAGTTCCTCGGCAGAGTTACAGTCTCTGGTCCGTACGAACTTCCCACTCCATTTCGGAGAAATAGTCCATCGTATCTTTAGCATGTCTGATACGTGGGGGATAGTACACTTATTTAAGAGCATTGGATCATGTCTGTTAACCACCTTTCAAACCATTTTCAGAGTGATTCCATCATTTATACACTCCGTACTTGGAAGCGTTTTTGGAGGGCTTCCTTTGGTCCTGCTTTCAGTGGCGGGCATACTGGTTTTAATTCTATTGCTTCGCAATGGATGCCAACATCTTTCGAGACATGGAGAGAACACTGCTGGAGCGACGTTGTCGTGAGCGATTGGTGTTCTTCGTGGGTATACCTTGGCTTCGAGAGCGGAGTGAGCATTGGTTCCTGTCTTTCAGACCAGCCAGGCTTGACTCATTCTGCCAGTATTCCGCTGCCTCTTTTGCAGATTCGAACGCGTGTCGGACCTCTGTCTGACACTCCCATCGGTTGCGCCGCTGGACATAGACATGCTCCTGGCGCCTTTGCGGGCCCATGTGCACAGTTATCCACAACATATTCCCATGTTGATGATGGCATTCCTAGAGCCTCCATGGGATGCTTCAGCTCCTGCTGGAACGGAGATCGGCTCCACAACGGATGTGCAGGTATCAGTCTCAGACACACAGGCATCTAATTCTTCCTCAACGGCTGCTGTGGGAATCAGCAATGACCACCTCTGCTCACTTGATTTTATACTGGAGGGACTGCCTCCTGCGGATGCCATGTACGGTGATGTTGAGTCTTCAGCGCAGGATTCTTAAACAATCTGGCCTTTCCTGTGCTGGGAACCATTTGGACAATTTTTAAACATGTACCAAATTGAAGATCGAACTGACTTTGTTTTTTTCTTCTCTGGTCTATCTGAACATAGTGGCTTTCAAGGTGCTCAGAAAAACAATAACAATATATTCAAACAGATAAAGGACCTTTTTGAACGCTTTTTAGGGAAGAAAGCCTTCACTATAGACCTTGCTTTTATGAAAAAAATGTAAGACTTTTTTTCAAGTGCTTTTTAGTATGTTTTAATATACATGATTTTTATGCTTTTTTAGCATTATCTATCATTACCTAGCTGACCTTTTTGACCTTTTGATGAGGAGTTGGTGTCATGTCCTTTAGGACAGTCCCATCATGTACAAACCAATTACATACAATTTGTACCATCCACACGACATAACGGTCTTGCACAGGTGACCTTTTACCTAGTAGCTTACTTCTGTCTCTTCGAGACCAGGCTCTCGGTACCTTATCTTAATCCCTGTACCTGACGTACATAAACATGTCCCCAGGCACAGCAGATTTATTCTGTATAAGGGTCACCACTTTTTTCATCCATGGCCAACAGCCAGATGTGCATGATCATGTTTGTTTAGAAAAGGATTAGCAGAGGATTAGCGAATATTTTCAAAACATATTGATTCTAGTAAAAACCCTGGAGTGACCACTTTAGTATAAAAGACCCTCACTCCCCCTTACAGTAGAGAGGAGAATTCCTTCCAGGCTGGACCGAGACTCTGCAGGCTGATCCTTTGACAGGCAGAGACCTGACATCCCTGGTGGGGTGCCATCCTCGAGGCAGAGACGGGGTCCTTCATTCAGAACCATCAGGTGAGGGGTTAGTACTTCCCTGGAGGATTTTTGGCTCCATTAGGATATATCCTAGCACTTACATACACTTGCTTCACCTACACATCTAGGCGAGGTACATTTAGGTAAGCTACGCATCGTAAGAGTACGCCAATGCTATTGTTTTATATAATCTGCTTTTATTCATCTTATTAGCACTATGGTAGAAATGTAAGCTATTTATGATATTGGTGCTAGCGATCACATTTGTCTGCTCCTGTCTTTTGATTGTTGCAGCGAATATGTTTCATACTATACTGACGCTTGATCAATAAATAATTGTTGAAACCGTTCCAATCATCATTCTATGTTTATTCTGAGAAAAGTAAGCACGAGAGACTGAGCGAAAGATACCGTATTGTTTTCCATGATACCTGAGGAATCAGGGTTGTCATGTTCAGTGGTTGCCAGAAACTACCTACACCGCTGTAGAATACAGAAGGGTGTTAGTGACACCGAAGAGCTAGCTGGTCTAACGGCTAACTCATCCTGTGGGGGTGTCCAGAGTCTGTCAGCACACCAAGCCCTCAGTTTAGACAATCCAAAAAGTGCAGGTCCTGGGGGGTCCTAGGAACTACACGACAGTCTAAAATTGTCCACGAATCTTGCCTGCAAAGATTGATTCCTGATTCCCTCAAGATTGGTCAAGTCAACCTTATCCCAAAAAAGCCAAATGCACACTTAACAGATTGTAACAACTTGAGACCTTTTTCCATCATCACGACTTTAGCCAAACTACTTAAGAAATGCGTACACACACAACTATGTAATCACATCGAACAATTTCAACTCCTCTACCAATATCAATCAGGCTTCAGATCGGGACACAGTACTGAAAATCCTCTGACTCACATCGTGGATGACGCCCTGAGACTACTGGACCAAAATAAAAGTTGCCTACTTATACTCCTTGATCTTTCCTAAGCATTTGACACGATCAAACAAGACAACTTGATTGATCTTCTTCAAAAAAGGATGGGGTTATCAGGCCCAGTCCTAAATTGGTTTGCATCGTTCCTACACAATAGAACTCAGAGAATCAAAGTCCACCACTCCCTTTCTAACGATCAGCGCTATCACCCATGCCCTTCATCTTGTTCATGGAACCTCTCACCGAAATTCTGAACCTCTCGAACATACACTACCACATGTACGCAGACAATATTCAATTGTATATGAACATTTCTACACTGGATGACATCAAAATTCTTAACTCTGCACTTGTGAAAACTCAACACTGGTTAACTCAAAATCACCTATTGCTAAATACTCTGAAAACTGAATTCCTCCTGCTTTCCCCACACAATGATTCTACAACCATTCTAAAATCAGATCTAACCCCTCGAGTGCCACATTAAAAAAAAGAAGTGTAACGGGTGCTCCTGAACTGCTACCTGCAAAGATAGACCTGAAGCCACTCGAAATATCTCTAACTCTTGGGCTACAGTTGTGTTTCTAGTGTCCAATGATGCTATTATAATGTTTGATATGTACTATTGCCGGATTTGTACTTTCTCCCTTTTCTACTCACTGAATACCTACATGTATTAATTTGCTACCTTTACCTGTTCATCTTTCATACTTTGTGTACAGCGCTCTAATATCATGTCAGGTCATGTTTGCGCTTTATAAACCCTTTCAAATAAATAAATAAAATAAAGAGCGGAGGCCGCCGCTCCCAAAACTCGTGCCACCAAGGGTGGACCCCACTCCCGCTACGCCACTGTCTGAGCTGTACATGCATACCTTTTTTGACTTCACTAGAAAATCAGATAGGTCTGTAAGTTTAAAGAAGGAATCCACAGCAGCCTACCAATGTAGAAGTTTAAAATGTACCCTGAAAACAGGATGCAACTTTTCTTTCACGTGACCATGTGCTTTTGCCGGAATCTACCGCAGACATTCAGCATTTCAGCCATCCGAAATGCTTTATTCTTGGATTTATTCCATTATGATGAAAAAAATCACAATTTCCTACACTTTATATTAAATTGCCATTACATTAAAAAAAAAAAATCAAAGACAAAGATTATCGATTTTCAACGATATTTTCTCTTCTTCTGCAATTACATGTTTTTATATTCCTTTCTAAATTGTTTTTTTTTTTTTACAAATACTTAAAACCTAACCATAACATATACCTTGATGCTTGGAGATGACTGTACAGCAGTAGCTTCTTTCACGTTTTATTTCTGTAACTCCTCTAACAATAATGCACCACAGCACTGACTCACAAAAATCAATTCAGCCAGTCACAAAAAAACACAAACGAGGAGCTAATAGTCTCCAAAGCAGCTTTACAGAATCGGTAGTTAGTTCCCACGACTTTGCTGATCATCCGGCGCCTCTTACATTACTTTACCTCTTCAAACATGTTTTTCTTTCTGAAATTTCAAAGCCAAAGATTATCGATTTTCAACGATATTTTCTCTTCTGCAATTACATGTTTTTATATTCCTTTCTAAATTTTTTTTTACAAATACTTAAAACCTAACCATAACATATACCTTGATGCTTGGAGATGACTGTACAGCAGTAGCTTCTTTCACGTTTTATTTCTGTTACTCCTCTAACAATAATGCACCACAGCACGGACTCACAAAAATCAATTCAGCCAGTCACAAAAAAACACAAAGGAGGAGCTAATAGTCTCCAAAGCAGCTTTACAGAATCGGTAGTTAGTTCCCACGACTTTGCTGATCATCCGGCGCCTCTTACATTATTTTACCTCTTCAAACATGTTTTTCTTTCTGATTAGATTCCGAATTCGATAAATTGGTAAGAACCCTTAGAGCAAGACTGAGAAAGATGTTGAATGATCAATTACTTGGTACAATTTCATATCATCTCAGAAGATGAGGTAATTAAACATAAGCATGGACATTATTTTAAAAGAATCTCTTACCATATTATGCTAAAAATGTCGTTTACAGCAGATAGGTCAAGAGGCCTGCAGCAAATACTGTCTGAATTTTATTTAGCTAAAGTGTTAGACAAGAGTGGATAAGAACAGGCAGCTTGCCAGTCACTGAAAAAGCAACTTCTGACATGAAGATCACTATACAATGTGGGAAACTAAATAAATAATTCAGTTGTATGTATAGGTCAGGGATAGAATAGCTGACAAATTAATACCACATTCTGTGATAAATGGAAATAGTGCTGAAACCGCCTGAAAAACCCAGGAATAGCAGTATAAACAGCTGACCCTAGCCAATGAATTTATAATCTAATGAATACTTAGTGGAAATAGCACGGGCAATGAAGCAGGGCTAAAGCTGTATGGAAGGAAATCAGAAGCACATAGGGCTCGACTAACAAAAAAGTCAGCTTTTAGATTTAAAAGACTACTGCAGCAAGGTGTTTGTCAGTGTTCTGAGAATATGCAGGATTTGGTGATTTACAAAATTTCATTCGGTATCTTCTCGAAATTGCACCCAGCATAAAAGTTCATGTAAATATATGTGAATCCAGTGGCAGCCGTCGACATTTTGAACAGGTGCAGCACCTACCCTCTCTCGACAGTGCCTGGTGTGCGTCCATTCAAATCCTTTTCAAAGGAGTTAGCACCTGTGTCTGTGTGCCTCTTTACAGCACAGCTACCTAGGCGGTGGCTGTGCTGCTAATGGCTCCTTCTCAATACGTGGAAAACCGAAGAATCAACACAAACGTCAGCAATTTGTTAATGGCCCCAAGCCTTCATTTCGTTTTTTTTGTTTTTGCCATTTTGTCTTTAAATGCCATACTGGGGGCATGTCTCTACCTCATCCCCTTTCACATCTTGTGTAAGAATGATCTCTGTGTTGTTATAGCAAGGGCCCAGCCTTTGAGATCTAAGGTTGCTTGACAAACGTGAAAACGTAACCCCGGCAAGACTGCAGCATATGACAGCAGGAGTTAGAGCAGTCACAGCAGGGCTCTGAGTGACTGCACAAGGACTTTTGGAATGATGATGTGGAATATCACCTCAGTGGAATAAAGCCAGAATTCCTACATTCATTCACTCACTCATCTATTAATACGTTCCTCTCAGTGAGTTAAGTGCCTGCTCCAGAGATTTGTCTGTAAGAGATTAGGGGCCATATGTATCTTTATTGGAAATAGCAATTACCTAATTGCGATTCTCTGCGAATTGCAATTAGGCAATCGTTATTCTGAATATATAAAACTCCATGAGTTTCATTTAGCGATTCTCAGTGGGTCGCAAATTTGTGCCCCACTAGGAATCGCTAAAATCACGGGGATAGTGGCCTGCTAGGGTCAGCAAAGAGACATGTCTGTGATTGCTTTTAAATAAAGCAATAATTTATTTTTAAATGCAGCTCCTTTGCATCTAGAAAAGAAAAATGAAAAGCTTTCTTTTCTTTTTGTAAGAGAAGGCAGTGGTCCATGGGACCACTCCCTGCTCTAAAAAATGTTTTTGCTGCCATGCCTAAAAGGGAAGGTGTCGCTTGGGGACCCCTTCCTATTTGCGAATGGGTTACCACCTACTTGAAGTAGGAGGTAAAATGCAAATGTTTTGTGACTGCATTTCGGTCGCAAAACATTCTAACATACTGCTGCGATTCTCTATTAGGAAGGGACGTACTAAATTCAACCCTTCCTAAATCCGAATTGGCATGTATTCGCAATTCCAAATAACGTTTCAGTAACATGTTACAGAATCACAAATTGGAATTCATACATACCAAAATGCATTTTACCAGTAGCAAACGGCCCGATTCTGCAAATTGTGCCATTTGCAACTGGTAAAATGCATGAGACATATGACCCTAGATCCGGCATATCGAGTAGGGAATATCCTAATACCTTGTATCATAGCCAAAAAAACAAGGACGAAAATATTGACAGGTAAACATATATACAGATTTCTTATACCTAACTTCACATATACTTCCCTATATACACTTATCTCTCAATATTTTGGTCCTTGATATTTTAGGCCGTATATATCATGCGTAATACCAGGCACAAACAGCCCGATTCGCAGAATCAGGACATTTGCTACCGGTAAAATGCATTTTGGTATTTATGAATTCCAATTTGCGATTCTTTAACATGTTACCGAATTGCAATTTGGAATTGCGAATACATACCGATTCGGTATAAGAAAGGGGCGTGTTTAGAATGTCCCTTCCTAATACCGAACCGAATCGCAGCGGTATGTAAGAATGTTTTGCTACCAAAATGCAGTCGTAAAACATCCGCATTTTACCACCTACTTCAGGTAGGCGGTAACACTTCGGGAAGGGATCCCGAAGGGACCCCTTCCCCTTTGGGAATGGTAGCGAAAAAGTTTTTTTCTGAGCAGGCAGTGATCCCACGGACCACTGACTACTCTTAAACAAGCATTGGCATAGCCAATAGGTCTCGCCTTTGGGACCTTATAAGTGTTTAGCCATGCAACAGTTGATGTTGTTGCACCAAGGATATTGTGCTGCATAACTAAATACTTATAAGGTCCCAAAAGCGAGACCTATTGGCTATGCCAATGCTTGTTTCCTTTGGTGGTCCACTACATTAATGTATTAACAAATAAAAATCAGGTTTGTGAACTAAAGTTGGATTGGGTGTTTCGGTGGCATGCTGTGAGATACTGGTTTTCTGTTGTCATGCTCAGAGGACAGCTGGCGCCGCGGGGGGATTTCATGCAGATCCTGGGGTCTGCCCAGCCGCTGGCATGCTGCTCCAGAGAGAGGCATTCTGGGAAAGCGAGCATTTTGTTATCAAAGGGCAGTTATCATGTCACATGCCTCACTGTCTTCAGAAGAAGCGCTCGAAGCAAGGGAGATGCCGTTAGTTAGCTATGGAAAGTAACCCTGCCACGCGCAGGGAGTGTCTTCTGAGCTGAGCACTTTGAGAAAGACTCGTGATACCCAAAGCTAATGGACAGCGAGTCCAGGGCAGAATCGTGTAACCTGCCTCAATATCTACGGATTTGGGCGCTGTGCAAGTTGCGGTGCAGGACAGTGTATCTGAGCACTAATTACGTCACTTGACTGTCTTCAGAGTAGGGCGCTCTGAGAGTCGAGTTGAAGGGCAGTGGTTTTGGGCAGTAATCTGTCATATGTCCAATTGTCTTTTAAATTAGACATTGAGAGTTGAGGTGCAGGGCAGTAGCAATGGGCAGTAATCATGTCACGCATCTGACTACCTTGAACGTGACGCTCTGAGAACTGAGGTCCAAGGCAATGGTTTGGGGGCTGTGATCTGTGATACATCTCATCGTCCTCAGAGTTGGGAGTTCTGAGAGCTGAGGTGCAGGGCAGTAGCTATCGGCATTAACCACGTCACTCGCATGTCTGCTAGACTCCCGGATCCGCATGGCCCTGGCACTGTCCACAGCTGCTCGCGCCGGTACTCACGTCTATTAAACACCCGGGCTCTGCACTCTTACCTGCTGCTTTGCTTGCCGCTGGTCCCAGGACAGGCTGCACGGAGAGGTGGGGGGCGCCCCTTCCTCTTGGTCCTGTGAGATGCTGGGAACGGAGGGCAGAATCCATGGCTTAGTCCCATTCGTCATCAGAGTATAGAAGAGACAGGCAGCCACCCCAAGAGCCACGAAGAGAGGCCGCCAGCAGAAGCGCCGACGGCGTCGACGACACCCCCAAACCTGCTGCCAGAACATGTCCTCCCCACAGACCTTTCCACATCAATATAAACCAGCCTGTCCTGCTCACTGCCCTCAAAGCGGTACTCTGCCCGTTTCTGCCCAAGCGGATCCCATTCTCAGAGTCAGACCCGTGGAGGCTGCCTGTGGAGTCTTTGGTCCCAAAATCCATCATTCCTTGACAAAACCCCATCCATTGATGGTTGACGTGTGCAGGACATGTGCAACAAGCACTGAAACACAAGTGCGGCCCCGCGCCGGTGCCGCGAAAGTGAAACTGACACTACTCCGGGTTAAAGAAGTGGGAGGGGTGGGGGGAGTGCGATTCCCTTGCGGGAGCGAGCGGCGCCAGGAGCGATAATTGCTACCATATGGCGCCAGCTGCTCGCTCCCGCAAGTGAATCGCCAAACGTGCACGCGTTGCCATTGAAGGCAATGGAACGCGTGCACGTTTTTGGCTGAAAAGCCGAATCGATTACAAAAGGTCTTTTTGCCTCTGCAGCGCATGCGCGCTGCGTAGGCGAGACCTAAAAATGAAAAGAAAACTTTTAATTTTTCTTTTTTAAGCGTAACCCTTTTTCCTATAAGGAAAATGGGCTGCATTTAAAAAAATGACTGCTTTATTTAAAAGCAATCATGGACATGGTGGTCTTTTGACCCCAGCAGGCGACCATCCCCATGATTTTAGCGATTCCTAATGGGTCGTAAATTGCAATTTTCTTCATTAAAATTGATCATGGTAGGTCAATTTGCAACCCACTAGGAACCGCTAAATGAAAATCCTTGAGTTTTTTACATTACGAATAGTGATTACCTAATTGCGATTCGCAGAGAATCGAAATTAGGTAATTGCTATTCCCAATATTGATACATCTGGCCCTTAGACACCAATAATAAGGTCTCATGATATTCCCTACTCGATATCCTATACTACAACCATCTGTAACCTACATGTGTTTCATACATTGACTGTACCTGTTCTGTGAGCCATGAAATCTTACACTAGTAAACCCTGCTGAATCTGTTCCAGTGCTTAATTTGTGCCAGTGCCTTCCGGTGCTTTGCACCAGCACTTATTTAACAGGGCCGGGGCTACAGCATTGTTCTCCCTCGTGCAATGGGCCCAGTAATTATTAAAAATAAATGTACCAACCTTTACTGCTTCGGTTCAGGATGCATGTCTCCCTGGTATGTCTAAAGGATGGCCCACCCAGGTCCAGGCATGATGACTGCATCACGTTAGTGATGTCAGTAGTGCACACCTGTCTGAGCATGTCACTCCCATTGGTTTATTATGGTTGAGGGCGGGGCGGGCTGATAGGTGCCGTGACCTGGGATCGAGGCAGGCTGGGTCCTGGAAAGTTCAGGTCTGTAACATCACATGATTACAATGCACGTTTTATTTATTTATTGTGCATTGTGCACGCTGTACGGCACACGCTGCTGCGTTGTCTTCAGAGTGGGCAGGGCAGGTGTGAGACTAGATTGCGTCATGCACAGTCAGGGTAAACTGCATGTATATCGTGCCACACGTGGTGAGATTGGCCGCCCCGCCAAAGATTGTTTTCATCTGAGTGTTGCTGTGCTTTGTAACGGCCTGGTACACCTAGTTGGCAAGATCGTTCATGCCTGCTGCAGGGTTGAATGCGAGGGAGGGGGAGGATCGCTCAATGACGTCACAGTCACTCTGTGAATCCTCGAGTTCACATCTTTCTGAACGCTTGCAGCACAGTGCCCTTCTCTACTAATGCTGCAATCAATGCTAGAACTGGTCATGCTTTTATCAGAATTTCCTTTCTGTTTCTGCTGCAGCCACTGCCCAATGCCCTTCAGGCGGCAACAGTGCAGCTGAAAGGCAATGGGTACAAGAATGTAGTTATTGCTATCAATCAACCCAGGCGTACCTGAAAATGAAGATAATATCTCAAAAATTCAGGTACGATGAGAATGTTACTTCTTCCAACAACATGTAATACCCATTGTGAACATTTTTACCATTTGCATACTTTTGAAGAAGGCTCCGAACGTCATAATTCTTTCCTGTATTTAATCTGTATGTGGCCATGACCTACCACTGATATGTAAAAGACAGTACGTATAATTTCTTTTCAATGACTGCTGCATTTTAATGCCAAAGTTGTTTTCATTTGTGACGTTAAAAGGTGACAAAACTCCGTGTGTATATTATATCCCTAAGCATTTCGTTTGTAAATGTAATCAGTTTGACAGACGTGCATTCTAGCGCGGTTCCATGGTTGCAAGGAACAGCTGTTTTTTGACGTCCAGGTTACCTAAATGACAAAAGTCAGATAACCTCTTTATTTAAGGTTTTGTGGCGGGTGTTATAAAGACTTGGGAGTAGGTAGCAAGCTGCAGCTTCAGCCAGTACTAGCTTTACACTCAACATGCCTTTTTATATTGTTTTTTTTTTTAAACACATGTGTATTACACAAAACTACAGGGCCAGGCCCCGTGATATAAAGTGATGTTGTGTACAAAGCCAAGAGTGATTGAACATGTCAGACAAAACATCGAGCCTCCTAGCTGTGTTCAAATTGACACTCACACTTAATACTTATACAAATGATGGGAGAAGGCTTTAGTTTTAGTAAGGAAAGATCAGAGACATCTTAAGGATTTTGGGGGCCCCAGGTCAAACGTATTTTGTGGGCTCCTGTTCGGAACAGGTTTGAAGATATGATCCAGTTTCAGTTCTTTTATGCCCTCCTCGGCCAGGTCACTGACAGCGCACCAGCCTACTCTCCAAATTCTAAATGTGTTTTCATCTAATATTCAGGGATAGTGAGATGTGTTTTCAATATTTTAATGCAGCAGCTGACTAATATTATTGCAAATAATCTCAGTGACCCTTTCCTGTTTTCAATATGTGAGGTCTTGTTTCGATCTAAAAGAAACTTTATGGATGTTGCAGGGTGTGTATGATCAAAGTTCCACAGGGCCAAGGACCGCATGATTAATCCCTATGGTAAAGGTCTTGTGGTATGACACACACGTGGTAAAAGCTGACAAATGCCAGAGTGGTAAAGTTCCCAGTGGAAGGATTAAGTACGGTTTGTGTGGTAAAGTGCCCGACGTGTGGCAAATTTCTGTGTGGTAAAGTAAGTCACTAGGTTAAGATAATCCTGCGTTGTGATTGTGTGTTAAACGGCCAAGTACTGTGTATTAAAAATGTTTTGTGTGATGCATGGTTCCTTCCATGTGCTAAATGTTCATGTGGAAAAAAGCTAAGCGCGGGCGGAGAACTCCGCTCCGCCAGCGGAGTGTGCAGAGATTTGCCTACTCTGCGTTCTCCGCGTAAGGCGGAGTAGGCAAATCTCCGCACACTCCGCTGCGGAACGGAGTTAGCCAGCCCCCGCCTCTAACCCCCCTATTAAAAATGAATTTGACATAATTAAAACAAACAAAAACCACTTATCTGAACTGCGGCGTCCCCGGGCTGCCCTCCTCCTCTTCCTCGCCGTCTCTCTCTCTGAACTTGGGTGATCATTGCGAAAACTGTGCAGGGGCGCGCGCCCGCACATGCGCATTTCTTTCTAGAAATGTGGGGAATGGAAGATTTCACTTCCTACCTTCTGTGAGAGAAGGAAGCTTTATTTACTACTGCTCTGCTGTGCCTGTTTTAGAGGCAGTGAAGCTTGCACTGTTGCAGTGCTATTTGTATGTTTCTTGTGATAGGGAATGTTTACTCTGCTTCTGCCCTAGCTGTGCCTTTCATCTGTAAAAGGAAGCTTGCACCATTTCTTCCCAAGATGTCCCTGTTATATGAAGAAGGGGTGTTTACATTGCTGTTGCCCCATAGTATGAAAAATGCAAAGGCTATATTGAATGCACTTGCGTAACGTGCTCTTGAACCAAGGACTGTTTCACAATATTTAATTGAGATGCCATGTTTAAGTAATGAAACATTTCAACAGGAAATATAAGCTGGGCCCTTTGCTTGGCCTTCCAGTTTTTAATCTTGTGGTAGGGAGACACCATTAGCATTTTTTAACTCGCCCACATACCATTTTAACTTAGGTTTGACAGTTTAACAAAGTGAGAACATAAATGTCAACATAAGGGACATAACCACACCCAAGCTATGAAACCATAACTAGGAGACCGTACAGCTAGTGAACAGTAGTAATATTGGATGCTTTCCGTTGCTAGTTGTGGAACCCAATGATGAAGCAAACCACGCTAGTTGACAGCTCATCATCCTGGTATCGGTAGTTCTATGAGAGGTTTGGCTCTTTTTTCCAAGAGTGTTGTACTTCTTGTATGTTTATATTTGTTTACGACGCTCATACAGCAGTATTTTAACTCTTCTCACTCTTTCTCTACTGTGTTAGCTGCTGGTCTTGTACTTGTTTTGAAGGTGTGTGAGAACAGTGTGATGCCCCGCCTGCTATTGTCACCTATCCCTTACTTATTCTTTGTGTTAGGGAAGGTTCTGCTTTAGCTGTCCGTGTTGTATCTTTATTGTGTTGTGAAGCCTGATATAATGCTTTCCACTAAACAAATGATTGACACTTCCAATGCTGGTTTTAAAGCATGATGTAAATGAAAGAGTACACCCTCACAAAATATGTGAGTAGAGTTCCATTTTGGATTTATGTTGAAGAACAACATCCTGGACCTCTCCCAATTGGGCTTCAGAAGCAACCACAGCACTTAGACCACTCTCTTTGCTGCCACAGATGACATCCACACCCTCCTCGACCGAGCCAAAACTGCAGCCCTCATCCTCCTGGATCTATCAGCTGCCTTAGACACCCTCCACCTGGGATGACTGTTGGTGGCCAGCAGCGCTTGGAATCCCCCCCACACCCATGGACCATGCACGAAACCTCAGCATCATCCTGGACTCCTCACTGTCAATGAACCACCAAATCAACGCCGTCACATCTGCCTGCTTCCACACGCTCCACCTCTTCGTAAGATCTTTTAGTGGAACCCCACCGAGTCCAGGAAAATGCTCACCCATGCACTCGTCAGCAGCAGACTCGACTACGGCAATGCACTCTCCGGCGGCGCCATCCAGAAACTCCAAAAGAAACTGCAGACCTTCCAGAACACCTCCGCCAGACTCATTCTGAACATCCCATGCCACAACCACATCACCAGCCACTTGAAAGACCTTCACTGGCTACCTGTCAACAAGAGAATCACCTTCAAGCTTCTCATTCACCTCTACAAAGCCCTCCACAACGCCGGACCTGCAAACCTCAACCACCGCCTCTCCTTCTACACCCCCACGAGACATCTCCGCTCCGCCAAACTGTCCCTGCCCATCCGTCCCACGGATCCGCAAGACTACGCTGGAGAAAGATCCTTCTCCAACCTCTCTGCGAAGACCTGGAACTTCCTGCCTCTGCACCTCATGCAATCACCATTGCTGCCGCAATTCAGGAAGGGCCTCAAGACCTGGCTCTTTGACTGAACCGCAGTAGGCACCTTGAGACCCTCATGGGTGAGTAGTCGCACTTTATAAGTGCCTGATTGATTGATTAAAGTGGTACTTGAAATGGACTAGATAGCTTTGTAAAATCTTAAAACATAGCTGACAAGTGACTCCATGTCATGTGCAACACATTCAGACAATTCTAGCCTTTTAGACAAAAGCACTTTTGAATGCTGGGTGTTTGAGTCCATAATGTTCATGTTGCGCTGCAACATGATGTTGGCCGAAAAGCTGGGAATGGTTGATGGTATCATATGTCATTGTCCCACTTGGCAGTTGTTAGAAATTGGGTCTCTAGTTGCCAGAGGTATGCACCTTGTTGAGATCACAATCCAAGTCCAGGTAAGTCACAACACAGCCTACATTTTCCAGTGCTCACCCTCTGGTAGCTTGGCACAGAGCAGGCAGGCTTAACTTAGAAGGCAATGTGTAAAGTATTTGTGCAATAACCCATACAGTAACACAGTGAAAACACCACAAAAAGACTCTACAACAGTTTGGAAAAATAAAGTATGACTTTATAAATAAAACAAGACCACAAAGACAAAAATACAATACGCAGAAGTTGAGATATGAATTTTAAAAGAATAAAAATGAGTTCTAGCTCTTAGAAACAAGTAGCGCTAAAAAGGTTACTTAAGGTCGCTCCGGACCGGGGCAAAATCAAAGTGTGGGCCGACCGCAATGGAGTGCGGTCCAGCTACAGGACCCACTCAGGCCCCGATGAACAAAGTACCTTTCCTGGTCGCAAACACTGAGATGCGTCAATCTTCTCCACGCACTGAGGGCGATGCATTAGTTCCGAAGACTACTGCCAGAGTCGAGAGGCGTCGAGCAATGTGTTGGATTCTGCCACGCAGTTGAGGGGGTGCGTCATTCTCACCAAGCTGCGGTGGCGGCGTTGCGCTGTTCAATGCATCAATCTCTGGAGACAAAGCAATGGTCTGAGGCGATGCGCTGATTTTACTCCTGCAACCTGGTAGATGTGCCGGTTCTGCTACACGCAGACAGGAGATACATCGGAATTAGTGTTGCAAGTACCTGGGCCACTTCCAGTGAGTCAGGCACAGGAGCGGGGGTAGATCTTTCAGCAAAGCCAGATAGCAGCAGGCGGCAGGACAACAAACAGAAAAGCAGGCCTTCCAGATCAGTGGCAGTTCGGAAAAAGTTGCAGGATTTTTATTTTTTTTCTCACTGTATTTTGTATTTACATCAATTTGCATAATGAAGAAATATCAGCTTCAGTTTTCGTTGTAACTAAAGCTAAACATGCATTCGCCTCTTTGTCATTCTTAACAGTTTCTCCTTGGTGGCTTCTTTAAAAGTTAACACCTTACCAAACCACTTTCATTATGTGCACGTGGTGTGCAGTCACACTTTTCTCTCATCAGAAACGCAAATGTTTTCTCGTTTACAACCCATTTTAAGGTCTGGTAGCTCAGCAATCTGATGCTATCTGTGTTTGACCGCCTGCTCATGAGTTTGAGTGGGGGGTGTCCACTCGGCCTTTCCTCCTTCCCCTAGTTGATAAAATAAGTATCATTTAGCTGTGAACATGCGCTTTAAAAATATGATTTTCTTATTTATACCATGGCAGCATCCGTATTATTTAGATTAAATGCGTTGTTATTATATTTCTAAAGCGCTTTCCTACCCATGAGATAGGGCATTGGCGCTGTGTAATATATGTTATATAATGTTACTAATGCAAGTAAAGAACGCTAACAACAATAAAATCCTTTGAATATGTTTTCCAACCACAAATAATCTTGGCATCTCTTTTGTATTCCTGTTCTACTGATTACCACTTCTTTTGAAAAGTTGTTTCCAATTGGCCTCCACCGCCCTGAATATTCATGGGAGGTGAGCCATTTTGAGTCAACACCACATTATGTCTGAGGTGCCCATTTTAACTACTAGCGCTTTGATGAAATGCGGTCATTTGGACTGGATAAAATGCTGGGGGAGGGGGGGGTGCGCTCTGCTGTTTAAGCCTCTGAGACGAGAACTCCAGACATTAATCTTGGATTCCGCGCTTCACCCAACTCTCAGATCTTGAACGGTTTAACTCCCTCTGTGAATCCGCTTTTTTAGCTGTAAACAAACCCCTCCCATGAGGCGAGTCTCCTCCCCCTCCCATTTTCCAAACTGCGCCCATTTTCCCTTCACATATGCCAGGGACAACTTGCTTTGTGCCGAAAAAGGTCGCAGTTTATTAATACATAAATATTCAGCCATTTCCTCTCATGGTCATACATAACATTTGATGATCCATTTCATGATTCGCCATCATCTCTCGTTTAGCTCGTTCTTGACTGTTATCTGCTCTTAGACAGATCACTTTCGGGGGAAGGGGCCCAAACACCACGGCCACTGTTGCACGGTGCTAGGCTTCAACTTGCTACTGATTTGGTGGGTATCCGTCCGGACTCGCCCGGGCCGCAAGTGCTGTCCCACTTGCCTTTGAACCCATCTTGGCCCCTCCCTGCTCCTCCGGGTCCCTGCCGTGTGGCATCCCAAGGACCCTAGGTGAGCACTTCATCTATCCAGCCTGCGGCTGAGTTTTCCCTCTTGCTCCTTTGGTACCCCTGCCATGAGGCATCCCAAGGGTCCTGCGTCATCGGAGGGGGTTGAATGCTCTAGGGGGGCCTCTCGCCCCCTTCTTATCCCCTCCGTGGCTTGTGGCCTTTTCCCCTGATTGGGGGAGGCCAAGCCCAACCTGGGGGGATCAATCGTGGTCGCCCCCCTTTTACCAGGCTTCCGCCCTGGGGGAGGAGGGGGGATGAGGGGGGATGAGACTTCCCGCCTCCGGGCGGCGTTTGTCCTGGGCCCCCATTGGGTCCGGCTTCGCCTTCCCCGGCCCAGGATCTTTGGGGCAGTTTGGAACGCGCCTATCAGTTTGAGGCCCAGCGTACTTGATGTGTTTTCGACAATTGATTTTGTGATACTACATAAAAGTTGGCTCGAAAATAGCCTCTCTCTTCTGCACAGTGCTTACAAGCTGGCGATGCAGCACAGTGGGTTGAGCATCTGCTGCGGGGCACTGTGCATGTGACATCCAGTTCAAAGGTTCTGATAACACGGGGCCAGCGCAGCCTTTCATCCTTCTCAGACTTTTAACATGAATGCCATTGAGTGGACGATAAATACACTTATTAAAAACTCGGCAACAGAAAATGTAGTTTGTGGCGAGCACTACATGAATGGTCATGCTAATCACACACATGCCCAGCACAGTAGCATGTACGCATTGCCTACTGCACACCACACGCATAACCTGAAGGGCACGCATCAGGCACAACACTGCACACACGTCTGACACAGCACAGACAGGCCACATACTTGGGAAGTAGGGTGGTGCTGACAACAGCCATGCCCACGAAAACATACACAGCACGTTACAAGAGCACACATCAGGACAGAACCCCGAACACCTCCTCAACCTAGGATGGAACTCAAGAGCCCTCGCTGGCACCAGCTACTCGTCACACATGCAGCTGGCAGGCAGTGGGCACCAGTGCCAGCTGAGGGGATGCATAATATGGTACAAGCAGCCCTCCGGCCACACCCACCCTCACACAACGCCGCATCACTGGCACAAACCTGTTCAATGGTGCTGGGTGGGATGGGAGCGGCACACACCCCCGGCTACAAACACCGACAGCCCGGCCCAGCTACAAACAGCAAAGCCCTCGCCACCCCATTGCATGTCACATGGAGCTCTGGATCGGCCTCACGTCGGGCTGTAAAGCTAGCTGCGGGGACAGAGTGTGAGCAGACATAGGCAGCGGGAGGAGAGCAGTGCGCCCGAGCCGGCCGGTGTCCACTGGCAAAGTTGCCCGCTCCCCCCCTCAGGCCTCCAATGCCTCCTGTGAATGGCGTGCTTTATAAGTGAGCCCAGCGCCGCGCTGTATCTACCAAATAAAGCGTTGACGAAAGCAAACTGGCCAGACGCTGAAATGTAAAGTGAAAGCACGCCTGGCGCTGCATCAAGAAAGTAGTGCTCACAGATAGATATAAAACAGACCCAGTAACAACACCAGTAAAGGGCCCAGTCCTCATGGGACGTTACAAAGGGAGACAAGGCGGTACGAAGGAGGGACTAACAAGCCTGTTACCTAATCAGGAGCCCACATTTACAAAGAACAATGACATAAGCCAATCACAAATATGGGTGGAGAGTGGGAGACACTTCAAGAACATACCCTAATACATCATGCCTCGCAGAGCGAGCAGTGAATGCGCGCTGCCGCTAGGCTCGACCTAAAAAAGAACAGAGCTACCTTTTAGGACTGACGAGAACGGACAGAACAATACCAAGTCAAAATCGAACCTCCATAAGCAGCCCACAAGAGTCTGATGGTCACTGAATGATCTAGCATAATGAGGGCCCCCGGTTCTCTTTCATCAGCTGCATACCTAGTTCATCAACCTCACCCCCGAATCTTGTAAGTGGTTCAAAACTAAATGTTCTTTAACAGATTTCTGTAGTTTGCGTAGAACATGACTTTCAAGTAAATGTGCCATATAATGAATGTTGTAAATGAACTGGCAATTGCCAAGTCTCTCGACTTAGATGTGGCTTGTGGAAAAGTTGACTTACATATGCATACTTTCATGCAGTAGATAACCAGCCTAAATAATTGATTAAAAATATCAAGAAATTGGGGGCGTGGCCTGGCGAGCTGACATGGTGGCCGCACTGTAGGCGAGCTCCGTTGAGCCCGTCATCTAAATCCTTAATTTATCCTGCCTCGACGTCTTCTACCACTGTGGGAATGCGGCAATGAGGGACTGAGAGCTGCGAGCACCGGATGGCGGTGACCCCATCCGGCATTGGGCGTGATCCAGCCCGTTCTGTTGTGATGCGTGGCCGGTGAGCCCCTTGGGAGAATCCGAGGCGGCGCGGCGTGTGCTGAGCCGGCCGCGAGAGTGCTCGGAGCTTGGCGCGGCCCTGCCAGGAGTGGCCAGTCTTCAGCCCCGACTGATGGCCCTGTCTGCTGGGGTGTAGTGAAGAACGCGACACTGGAGTGCCGACCTCGGAGGGGGTAAGCAGGCCTGGTGAGCTCGCGGTGATCCATCCCCCTCCCCCAGTGATTACCTTGGACTGGGTATGCCTCGAGTCCAGGCGGCCCGTTACCGGTGGGGAGCTCCCGGTAGCTATATCCGGGGAGTGCGAGTGGGCTCCGCGTATCACGCCCTGCCCCCGCATCGGTGGTTGGTTCGGGCCACACGCGGGGGGAGAGTGCGGCTGTGTTGGTCCGTGATGCACCTTCAGTGCGGCTGTGCGTGCTCGGCCGGACTCTGCATTGGGGGCGCTTTGGAGTCTTGCCCCTTGGAGTCAACACCGAACCCCGGCGTGGGACTCCCGCTGGCTGGGGTGTGGCAGTGGGCGCTGTGTTGGGGGCCACTACGGAGGGGGAGAGGCAGCCTGGTGACCTCGTGGAGCGCCCTCCCCCCTCTCTTTGCATCCTCACTGGACTTTGCCCTTTCCGGGCCTTGCGGGGCCCATTGCGCCTGGGGGGCTCCTGGCCGGATCGCTCCAGCTGGTGCGGACCTCGTCCCTGCCGCCCTGCCCTGTATCGGTGGTTATATCGGGCCACGCTCGGGCGGTGAGGGAGTGGCGGCGTTGTGTGGTGGCACACATCAGGGGCATCCACGTGCTCTTTGGCCGGCTCCTGTGCCGGGGGTCCCTGGCCTTGGATTGTCTCTCGCTCTTTCTCCCCCCCCACCTGTTTCGGCACATTATCGGCGGTCATATCGGACCGCAGACGCAGTGGGGGACGTGTGTGCTGCTTGGGGTGCTGCGTTGGGATCCCCCTGGCCCTGGGACACAGAACTATCCCTGTTGAAGCAGTGGCCCTCTTCCCTTTTCGGGGGCGCCTCTGCCTCCTATACAGATTCGGCGGTCAGGTCGGGCCGCATTCGAAGTGAGTAGGCGAGGGCCCCTACGACATCCGTGGGGCCCGGCAGGGGGGGGCACATTTGGCGAACCTGGGACCTGCTCCCATGTGGGGGGGACATACCCCTTTCTTGTAGGGGCGGACTGGTTGGGGTCTCATCTGCCGTGCTGTGCAAACTTTGGAGAGGGCGTCTCTCCCCCGAGCACCGCCATGACACGGGATAAGCATTCGGGGGGCTCGGCCAAGCAGGGCACCATAGACCGCTTTACTGGCCCCGCGACCTCAGCGGTGGAACAGGTGGGCGCGCAGGGAGGACTCCCAGACAAGGCGGCTCTTCTGGCGGCCATAACACAGTCTCGGACGGCCCTTGAAACCAAAATTGGGGAGGTGGGCTCTGAGGTCTTGTTCCTGCGCCAGGACCTGCGCAAGGCCACGGAGCGCATAACAGAAGCTGAAACCAGGATCTCTGGTGTGGAAGACTCGGTACATACCCTGCAGAAGAAAGTGGCCTCGTTGGAGACTCTCACTAGGGGCCTGGCTTCCCAGGTTGAGGATGCGGAGGGGAGGGCACGGAGAAGTAACCTGCGCTTTGTGGGGTTCCCGGAGGGCTGTGAGGGGGGAGATATGGAGCAGTTCTTGACCACGTGGCTTGTCAGTTGGCTTCCCCCAGAATCCATGTCAAATTGCTTTATCATTGAGAGGGCGCATCGGGCCCTTATGCAGAAGCCTCCACCAGGAGCTCGACCCCGACCAGTCATTGCAAAAATCCTTAATTACCACGATCGGGACGCAATCCTGAAACAGGCCCGCCTTAAGGAACCCCTGCATTTTGACAATGCTCGTATTCTCATATTTCCAGACTACACTCGTCTGGTTCAGCAGAAGCGCCAGTCCTTTATGGCGGCAAAGGCCTGTTTGCGGGAATTAAAGCTGCTGTATGCCCTTCTGTATCCCGCTAAGCTGAGGGTGGTGTATCAGTCACGTACACTGTTCTTTGACTCCCCTGAGGACGTCTTCCAATGGATGGATGAGACTGTAAGGGTACGTTCACATACACCGCCACGACTGGAATCCGACTCGTCGGTGAGTAACACCGCCCGCAAGCCTCCTAAACTTAAAGTCAAGGGGAATAGGCGTTCGAGATCAACATCGGCGCCCCGTTCGGGGAGGCCGGCTTCATAACCTTCCTGGAACTTTCCCAGTGGACGAATATACTCACTTATGCGCTCAGGTTGTCGAAGCATAGGTTGGGCTACTATCCCCAGTTGGGCTTTTTGGGTCAGGGGGTCAGCCCGTGAATCATGGATGGGCTTTTGGGGATCCATTGGTGGAGGTGGGCCGGGGACTCCCGTTGGGGTCACCATGCTGCCTTCGCTGCGACAGATACTTCAGCGGTTTTGAGGTATTGGGGTGGGGGCTTGGGGTTGATGGGGATGTTCTTGTTCACTGTTTACAGGTTTTTTATCGATGCTTTTTGTTTAATTTCTTACGTTTGGGGGAATTGCTTTGATTTCACTGCACTGTCATATGGCTCTTGTATTTCGCCACATGCTTCCATGTCACTACGGTTCCTGCTCCTTGCACCTCCTGCCACTCTTGCTTATGTTTTGGGGGATTGTTTTGATTATACTGCACTGTGATATTGCTGCTCTGTGCAGCCGTGTGTTTACATGTCGCCGCAGGTCCTGCCCATTATCTATATCGTTTTTCTGAATGCCCACTCCTGTAGTTAGCCCACGGCCTACAGCCGGGTCCCTTCGGATCGTAAGTTGGAATGTCAGGGGGGCGCTAGATAAAGTCATGAGGGGGGCGATACTCCACCAAGCTAAGCATTACCAGGCTGACATTCTTATGCTGCAGGAGACACACCTACTGGGGACCAAGGCCCTTTGCTTGCAGATATATGGGTATTCCCAAGTTTTCCACTCTGGGTTCACGATGGGTTCTCGGGGGGTGGCACTTCTCATCCATCGTAGGGTTCCATATGTTCACTTTAAGACGTGGGCAGACACCCAAGGGAGGTATGTTTTTATTCAAGGATCTATCTATGAGGAACGGGTGGTGCTGGGTAGTGTCTACGCCCCTCCCCCCCTGTCCTGGACATTGGCTGAACGCATTATGACTTTGTGGGCGGATGTTCCGGATGGGGTGGCGGTAGTGGGTGGCGATTGGAATGATGTGATGGATGGGGTTCGAGATAGATGGCGCCGAGGGGGAACGTCAACTGTGGGCCCACCAACTAAATTGTCCTCTTTGGCGTCGGGTCTGGGCTGGGTGGACTCCTGGCGACGACAGCATGCGGAGGAGCAGGGTTACACTTATTTCTCAGCGGTTCATGAATCGTTTTCACGGTTAGACTATGTCTTCGTACCGGCTGCGGCAGTTGGGAGAGTGTCGGATGCGGATATCCTCATCAGGGGTCTGTCAGACCACTCCCCAATCGCGCATAGGTTATGGCTCAGCCCTGCGAGGCCGCCCTTTCATTGGCGTCTCTCCCCTGGCATCTGCAGGATGACCAGTACAGGGTTCATTTGGGGCAGGCCATTGCACACTATCTAGATATCAATGTGGGCTCGGTGAAGACCGCTGCGCCACTGTGGGAAGCGATGAAGTCGACCATTCGGGGTGTGGATATTTCCTACTGCTCCGCGGCGCTCCAAAAAAGAATCCCTGGTGCGCTCGGAGGCTCATCTGTTGGAATTGGAACGTGCAGGTAGAGAGGAGGGTGGGGCACTGGCGCGTCGACAAATGCTGGTAGCGAGGCAATCGCACGCGGACTTGTTGCTGGAGGAGGCTAGATTGATGTGGCTGGCGTCCCGCAGTAGAATCTATCAGTGGGGCGATAAGTCCAGTAAATTGCTCCATCGACTATGTCAGGGGGCGGTGAGTTCCCTGGTTCTGCCTGGGCTTCGGGGGCCGGATGGAGGGACATTGGGTGACCCCTCAGTTCTTGCTGAGAGCTTCGCCCATTATTATGCCGATTTGTATGCCCCACGGGAGTCCCTGTCAGAGGACATGGTCCGCCGCTTCCTCTCGGAACTTCCGCCCCGATCTCTCTCTGTTGAGGCTCGAGAGGCCTTAGATCTTCCGCTTACGGTGGAGGAACTGGCTACGGCATTAGGTGACCTGAGCTCCGGGAAGGCCCCAGGGCCCAATGGATTCCCCTGTGAGTTCTTTAAGAGATACTTCTCGCAACTGGGACCCCATCTCTTGCGGGTGGTGGAGGAGGCACGTGAGCGTGGGTGCCTGCCGCGGGACTGGAGACACGCCGAGGTGGTCGTTTTTCAAAAGCCGGGCCGCCCTCCGGACCAACATTCTTCATACCGCCCTATTTCGCTGCTAAATATCGAGGCCAAGATCTTGGCCAAGGCGCTGGCCACTCGCCTTCGCTCCCATATCACTTCGCTGGTCCATATAGACCAGGCGGGCTTCATGCCCCAACGAGCTACACGACACAACATTCGGCAGGCGCACATTGCCATAGACATGATTCGGAGACTGGATGTTCCAGCGGCCCTCTTGTTAGCGGATATGGATAGGGCTTTCGATTCCCTTAGTTGGTCGTATCTTTTTGCGCTCCTAGACAGTTTGAATCCAGGCCCACGCTTTATGGCCTATCTAAAACTTCTTTATACACAACTCACGGCGTCGGTCCGTGTTGCGGGAGCTGTATCCTTCACTTTTCCGATCGGGCGGGGCACCAGGCAGGGGTGCCCGCTGTCGCCCTTCCTGTTCGCCCTCGCGATGGAGCCATTGGCTGCTTGGGTGCGAATGGACGCACAGGTGGCGGGCTTCGAATGGGCGCCGGGACTATCGGACCGTATCGCGCTCTACGCGGACGATGTTCTTTTCTTTCTGACTGATGTTAACAGGATGGGCCCCAGACTGCTGCGTATCATGGAGATATTCGGAGAGACTTCCGGCCTGTTCATGAACGCGGGTAAGTCCGTGTTGTGGACACTGGGGCGTCCGGTGGAACTGGGCACCTGGGCCTCTGCGGTGCAGGTCACCACAGTCGGTATGAAATATTTGGGTGTCTTTTTATCCAGTTCGGCAGGTGAGTCTTGGGACCGCAATGTGGCACCGATCTGGGTACGGGTGCGCGACGAGTTGCGAAACTGGTCTCGTGTGCCCCTTTCTCTTCCAGGTCGGTCGGCCATCTTTAAAATGGTTTTGTTGCCGCGGTTGCTGAATCAGCTGCAAAATCATCCCTTCCCTGTTAAGCCTTCTTGGTTCCGCCAGGTTAACTCGGTTCTGGGACAGTTCCTTTGGGCTGGGAAAACACCTAGGGTGGCGCTCCGAACTTGCTTTCAGTCCACGTATTGTGGCGGGCTGGCCACCTCGGACGTTCAATCCTATTATGTAGCCTCGCAACTACTGATATTGAATGAATGGTGGTGTGGGGACCGTTTGGATCCGGCATATGCAGTGGAACGGTGCCAGATGGGATCCTATTCCCTACACACAGCTTTGTACTCGGCCTCTATTCGCAAGACTCTGCCGTCTGCCACGAGCGTAGTTTTCCAGTTGTGGAGGCGGGCCCTGCGCGGGATGGGTTGGTGGGGCAAGCTGACATGGGAGACTCCCCTGTGGTCTAATGGCAGGCTGCCGCAACTTGCTGGTCTGGGGGGCTTCCGTGACTGGGATAATATCGGATCTCTACCCTGGGGGATGTTATGCGGGGCACAGTTCTCAAATCGTTTCAGGACCTTCAGCGGGAATATCAGATGCCGAAAACACAATTTTTCAAATACCTGCAGTTCAGACATGCCATTCTCCCCAGTGTCGCGGAGTTGGAGTCCCTTCCCGAGTTTAGCCCCGTTGAAGCCAAAGTATTTATGGGGGACCTGCGCGACCATAAAATCTCTAAAATATACCAAACCCTAGTGACAAATAGTCCTACCACGATAGATAAACTCAGGGGGAGGTGGGAAGACGACCTGGGTCCCATGGATGAGGAGGACTGGATGGAAGCGATTGCGTCCCCTCGTGGAGCGGCGATAGCCATGCGTCTCCGGCTGATTCAATTTAACTATCTCCACCGTGTGTATTATACTCGCGTCCGGCTGTGGAGGGCTGGCTTGATAGAGTCCCCGGTGTGCCTGCGTTGCGGCTCGGAGGATGGTACTCTCTTTCACACAATTTGGCAATGCACGGTGATAGAAAGGTTTTGGCGAAGAGTCTTGGCCTGCCTTGCGGAAGTCCTGGGGTGGGAGCTTCCTTACTCCCCAAAATTGGTGTTGTTACATGTAATGGAGGGGGTGGGGGGGAATATTTATAAACGTCATTTGATAATGCTGGGCTTTACGCTGGCTAAACGGGACATTGCACGTGGGTGGAAGGCTGGGGCTCCGCATCCGCTATTGGCGTGGAAAAATGGGTTGGACTTTAATATGGGCTTGGAGGTTCCCATCTTTCAGGCACGTGGGTGCCCGATGAAACATTACAAGATCTGGAAGAGGTGGGCAGTATATTGGGGCTTGGATCTGGAGCCCCCTGTTGTGAGAGATGTGGCGCTTGAGGGATAAGCTGGGCAGGAGTTGTGGTTCTGGGCTTGTTGGGTCCTGCGAATGGTGTTCTTTATGTGCGGGCGACTGTGTGCAAACTTTGGTAGTGTGCAAAGACAGTGCGGGGGGTTATGTTTTTTTTTATATATAATTTCAATTTTCTTTTGTATAATGTTTATGTTAAATGTCAATGCAATATGTTTTGAGTATTAAGTGGCAGGTTGTCTCTGGGTTACAGAGCTCTGCATTGTATGTCACAATTGACGCAATAAAAATTGTTGTTAAAAAAAAAAAGTATCAAGAAATTGGTTTGCAGGTGTAGGGTGACTATGGGCCTGATTACGATCTTGGCGGACAGGGTTACTCGTCAGGAACATGACGGAGATCCTGTCTGCCTATTACAATGCCATTATATCCTATGGAACTTGTAATATAGCAGGCGGGATATCCGTCCTGTTTGTGACGAGTATCCCATCCATCAAGATTGTAATCAGGCCCTATGTCTTTATAAACATATTTTAGATGAGGCAGAGGGTCGAAAGAACAACTTGCAAATTATGCTGTTGGGCATCTGGGGCCCGATTCACATAGGTAAACTGAGACGAAAGTCTAACTTTACGACTTTCGTTATTCACAAAGGGCATTTGCGAGTAGTAAAGTTAGACTTTTGTCTCAGTTTAACTTAAGTTTGCACTCAGTTAGACTTAAGACCAAAACTCACCTCTCCTCATCAGGCATCTTCCCTACCTTCAGCACTCACCTCTCTCCTCATCAATAACCTGACTTCAGCGCTCCCCTCTCAGCAGCCCCCCACAGCCTCACTCCATTACTGGCTCCTCTCAGGAAAAACTAAGGGGCATATGTACAAGCCCCTATCGCCACCACAACGTCACTTTTACCGACGTTGTGGTGGCGATAGGGGCTGCGCCTTATGTACACTTAACGTGCCTTAACGCTGCCGTGTACATAGGGCCCCCTTTCACGCTATGGTTAGCATGGAAGGGGCGTGCAGTGGGTGTTGTGGTGGGCGTTCCACCGAAACACCCATTGTATTTGACGCTGCCCCTTATGCACAAGTGTGGCACACATAGGAGGCAGCGCCAAAATTAAGACCAGGAAAACCCTGGTCTTAAGTTGGCGAAACGAGGAAAAATGCATTGTTTCTCCTCGTTTTTGCTTTTTCCATGTGTGCTGCCTTGTGTACATAAACAAACCTTTAAAAAAATGCAATTTTGTCACTTTCATGTGTGCTTCATGAAGCAGCACACATGAAAGTGACAGAATGGCATTTTAGGATTGTTAACATGCAGGAAGGGACACCTTCCTACACATAAACAATCCTCCCCTGCACACAGACACCCTTGCACTCTGGTGCAAGGGTGCCTACGTTGGCGCTAAGTTGCTAAACTTAGCGCCATCGCAGGGGGAAATGCAAGGCTGCACCACATTCTTGTAAATATGGTGCAGTCTTGCGTTTCAGAAGTGACGGAGGGTGTTGTTAAGCCAAGGAGGCTAACGAAACGATCCGCCTCTTCCTTGTACATATCCCCCTTACTATGTCCACAACCTCAGCACTCTTCTTCCCTCAGCAGGGCCTTCCCTACCTTCAGCACTCACCTCTCCTCAGCAGTAACCTGACTTTAGTGCTCGCCTCAGCAGCTCCCACCCCCAGCCTCATTCCATTACGGGCCCCTCTCAGGAGAAACTTACTATGTCCAGCTATGTCTTACTCCCGAACAGTGTCAGCACTCACCTCTCCTCAACAGTGGCCTTCCCTACTTTCAGCACTCACTTCTCCTAAGCAGTAACCTGACTTCGGTGCTCCCTCAACAGCTCCCCCCCAGCCTCATTCCTTTACGGGCCCCTCTCAGGAGAGGCTTACTATGTCCAGCTACGTCTTACTCCCGACCAACGTCAGCCCTCACCTGTTCTCAGCAGTGGCCTTTCCTACCGTCAGCACTCACCTCTCCTCAGCAGTATCCTATCTCCATCTCCCCCACCCTCTCAGCAGCGGTGCACTCACCAGGTGCCGAGTACCAAAGTGGCGCTGTCTGGATTCCACCTCACTTAGGCCTCTTCCGCCTCCCGCTTTAGCTCACTTTTGCAGGTCCGTCCTATCTCCCTTTCTCATTATTCTTCCACCTTCTTTCCCCCTTTTTTCTTTTTTCTCTCTCTTGCTCTGGACCAGCACCCAGATACCTCTAGGGGTGACAGTGTTGTCCTTTGAAAGTGCTGTTTGATTTGATTGATTGGTTTGATCAAAGTCTGTGTGTACAAATTGTCACGTGGCCCACGTGACAATGAAGCCCCCAAAAAATAAAAATTATGTATTGCCAGGTTATAATGTTCCCCAAAAATTTGGCCAATCGGGCGCTCAAAAAATGCTATTCATTCATGGTTAGTTATCAGCGACAAAATTGTTGCGGGAAAAGTGAAATGCCATGAACCCCAGAATGTTGTCTGTCTCTTCCATTGTAAAAAGGTATTCCATCCAGTTGAGTAGGTCGAACGAGCACACATGCTCCTTATATCCAGAAGCTGCGGTCTATGAGGCGCTGCGCCAGAGCACAGGTACTCAAGTCTGCCGTTGGTTCGAGTAGAGGGTCGCACACCAAACGCTTACCCATGGCACATTCCTGGTCATGGGTCTTCAACTGGCCCATTAACAGGTCGTATTCCAGGGCAGCGTGTGCGGTATTGGATAGGCAGACATCCATGGCCCATTGAAAAGGGCACCGGAGGCAGTGTAACACAGGTTGCACTCAGGTGAAGTAGGCATAACGGAAGGTCAGCCAGTAGTCGATGGCAAAAGCCTCCACTGGCATAGAACCAAAGAGCTGCCGCATTCGATCACGGTACAGTTTCAACTGGACTGGGTTTGGCAGCTCCACAGATCGAGCATCCATTGCGAAGCAATAATAGGAGAACCAGCACACCGCAAATCAACAGGAGCACCAGGGGAAACTCTGCGAAGGTGCTGGAAAAAATAGAATGAATAAAGGCAGGAATTACTCTGAAAATAGTTTGAAAGGAAGAAACAAGGCCGGTTCCCACAAGTTTAAAAAAGTGAGCAAGGCCCTCCATATCAGACGCATTAAATATTTGGTGTATTAATTCTCCAAAATGGAGTGGGAGATTTGTGTTTAGCAGCGAGTGTATCTCACTTGCGGTTCTTGCCACCTGCAATTCGAAGGTCTCTTCAGCTGATGTGAGAGCGACTTCTTGTTGAAACAATAGCGCTTTGAGTTTACTTAGCTTGTTGAAATCTGTTTTCAAAGTTGGAATGGAAGGCTAAAGTGAACTATCTTCAATCCCATGCGGGAGTGGAAACAGGAAATTGCTGCAACATGTAACTCGTTGAGAAACCGTTACTATATACGGAATGCCAGCTCTCAAGCCGCAGCAGTCGTGGTTATTCAAAATAAGATAACTACCGTTAGAAAGCAAAGTTAATACAGGAATAATAGCCAGGACAGGGGTACCTCGTAAAAAACAAGCCAGATTGGGGGCCGAAATGTTACAGGCTCCGTGAAGCTTAACTTGTTTACAGACTAGGGAATGTCCTACTGTGGAATCACAGTCCTCCCCTGTAAGGAAAACTTCCTTATCGGCGCGCTGACATCTGTATGTGAAAGGTAATGACCATAATTCCTGAATATAATTATTGCCGAGGGGCTCATATCTCCCAACGGGATGATGTTTCATGAATGCTGTGAACTGAAAAAGTGAGATAGGCAGTGAAATAACCCCATGTATTAACCACACAGCTGAATCAGTCTCGGCTACCGAAAGCGGTAACTGTTCTAGTTGTTCAATATGTAACAATGTGTATGTGGCATCTTTCATGGACATTAATTTCTGTTTATCAGTCAATTTAAACGGCAAAAACAGTGCAGAAGCATTCAAATAATCCCATGGCACTTTTCCATTTTTGAGTGTTTGCAACATCCATGCAAACTGCATAACAGCACGTTACTGATTTTGACCATGATACAAAACGGACACTTCATGTTGAACAATGTCAATGACAGATGATACAATATTATTTAAAGTATATATACGGGAAGACAGTGTATTAATGCTGTTATCCACCACTGCAAGGACTTTTTCTAAATTTGCCTGGTCAATCTGGCTGAGACGCACCGCAGCTTCCATCTGCGACAGTTTCCAAAATTCAATATATGCGGAATAAATAATACGTTTTGTTCAAGGGGACTTTGGACCTAAAAGAAAATCAGCCAAATCGATGTCACCTGACAAATGAGAAAGGTGTTGTTTCACAGACGACAGTGTGGAATGTTCCAACCATTGCTGACATAATTTACCTACTGAATATGTGGTAACTGTGAATGTGGGAAGCGTGGATCAGGTCTACTTTGAGTAAAACCTTTTGTAGTACTCCAAAAACGTAATTGACATGTATTTGGAGTTGTCGGCCACACTAACCATCCCAAGGGGTCAATATTAGAAGAGTTAAGTGTGCCATTTTGAATTAAGACAGCTAAGTCTCCAATTGTGTAATTAGTGTGTGTTTGCCATTTATCATATGGAGACAACAATGGTATGGAGGGAATATTTTGATTTTTGGCCGTGGCTAAACCAAAACAAGTAGTCTGTTGTACCGTGTTATTTAAAAATAAGATTTGGGACGGTATCAGACATGCACGATGCAAAGCTTCAGTGCCCTGCACTAGCCAATCTCTAGTACCCCAAATGGATTTTAAATCAATTGTGTCCTTCCAATGCTCATAACCCTTCAAGGACGAATCATTCCTGAAGGACATGGAGTAAACCAATTTAGTGTGTGTTAACATAAATTTAGTTTGGGGCGGTATCTTCAATTTATAAAAATAGGACTGTGGGTCAGACAGATTGTAACCAGAAAAATTCACAAATTTACTTTGTTGGGTCTTCGAACTTTCCTGTAACGGTGTTGGGCAATGCTCCCATTGGGTATAAATAAAAAAGGGTCTCTGCGTTTTGGTCTTATGTAAAAAAGGATGGCCATAATGTTGATAACAGAATAAATCTGCGTAATGAGCTGAATTCAAATATAAATCCTCAGTGTCAAAAGCAGCGTAGTATTTTAAATCAGAGAACAATGAATGAACGGCATGAACAGCCAAGTCATCTGAATGTATATCGGGCAAAACCACATCTCCCAAGGAAATGCGAAGACGTATGGAATGTTCAAAATTTCGGTCAGGCCATGGATATCATATGATACTTTATCCCAGATTCTGCCATCAACATCAGGGAATGCTGATATATTGACAGAGGGCTTGGTCTCTTTTCATTATATAGGACGTGTGAGGGGCCAGAACTCCGTCCACAAAATTCACAGCAGAGCGTTCGGGCAAATAATGGCCATTAAGGAGTAGGAAAAACACAGTCACAAATCCGATCCACATGAAGAGGAATATCATCGTAAGTACCATCCAGATATATGTCCAGAGTGGGACCAGGTAAGTCTTTTTGAACCAGGAGATGAAAAGACTGGTACGTGTAGGGGTTTTTTCCACAGACAAGGACGAAGAAGACGTTACTGAAGGAAAGCTGGTATGGTCCATATAATAACCACTGGACCCTAGCTGAAACAATGGGGGAGGTGAAGCAGTGGATGGGTCAGGTATGGTACTCTCAGGAATATCAATTATGACCTCAACTGGAGAAGAAGCATACTCAATATCCGCTGATGTGGATGTAGAAGGAAAAACAGGTAATAAATCAATTGAAGATTCCATCTCCCCCTCAGTTTGGTGGGGTGTAGACGATGAAACAGAAGCCATCGGATTTAATGAAAGATCCCGGCGTGGAATGCTTGGAGGCATACTATTCAGTATCGGCCATATGGTGTAGCTTGACATGTTCTATTGAAATGTAACGATTCTCCTTACGACCAGGTAAAAGAGGCAGGATCACAGTACGAGTGCCTTTCAAACCAAGGACTCTGACCGGTGCACGGTAGGATGGACCAAATTCCTTTTTGTTCTCCACCTTTTCTCAGACCAGATCTCCAACTATAGGAAGCCAGCCAGAAACAGGAATCAGCACCGCCGAATCCGCGGAAGAGGGCAACTGGGCTGTTGCTTGGGAATCTCGAGCTGTTTGTATATCCTGTAACACAGCACAATGATTATCTACGTCAAAGGTTGCGGCAGCCGCCACAACGTCTAGACCGTCAAGGTCTGGCACAAACATTTTAATGCCAAAGATCATTTCGCATGGGGTCTGCCCACCCAGAGATCTTCTAGGGAGATTATTGAGTGCACGTTGGACACCATAGAGATGAGTCAGCCAACCCCTGCCAGTACCTAAGACTCTTGCTGTCAAAGATTGCTTTAAGTCACGGTTCATCCGTTCCACAACAGAATTGCCCTCAGGCCGATATGGAGATGAAAATTGCACCAGCACTCCCAGCGACTTCATCACATCCCAGTAAGCCTTAGAGGCAAACGCAGGACCTTGGTCAGAATGGAAGGTGCCACAGGCAAATGACCAGACAAAGGCACGCAATCTTTAATGACAGTTCGAGCATCAGCACTACTTTGCGGCCAAACCCAAAGGAATCTAGTGCACAAATCCACTGCTACCAAAATGTATTTAAAAGCAGTGTCAGATGTCAAAGGACCGCAGTGATCAAGATAAATGCAGCCAAACAGCTGATTAGAGATGTAAATTTGAGTGTGGGGTGTATGTGCAACAGTAGAAGGCTTAATTTGTTGACATATGTCACAAGAAAGAACATATTTATGTGCCTGTTGATATAAACCACGCCACCAGAAACGTTGCTGTAAAAGTGAAATTGTCGCAGTTACGCCAGCATGTGCAGAAGCCACGAATTTATGAGCGGCAATATTCAAAGAAAGTCTGCGGTCCTCGTTGGGAATGAATCAATCCCCGACGGACCGAATAGTTACAAATGGAAGCTGATCAGACAACAAGTGGTATGTGTAACATGAAGGGAAACCTTGGGGATACTCCGTTCCCTCCCATGTAGCAGCAATAGCCGCTAAAATATCATCATCAATTTTAGTCATGGACCTAGTGACTGCTGCTACTGAACAAGTGGCTACTGCAGATTTGGCTGCCTCATCAGCCAGTGAATTACCAACAGCGTGTCCTCCCACACGTTGATGGCCCAAAGTATGGATAACATGTGTGAGTGGCAAGCGCTCCATAAGAGCGGCCACTTTAACCCAAAGCGTTTTATGCTTAATTGAGCTACCTTTAGAATCACGAAAATCATTTTGTGTCCAGAAGAACAAGTTGTCATTGAAGGATTGTACACAGTAAAACGAATCGCACACCACAAGAGTAGGAACATCAGGATCAGCAAATTCAAGAGCTAAAACCAAAGCACGTAGCTCCGCCAATTGAGCCGTGCAATCACCAAGAGACTGTGTGTGCACCAACGATGATTTAAAATCTCCATCAAGAATACATCCTGCGACAATTGCTCAGGCAGCAGAATAAGCATGTTTAGAACCTATGGCCGGCTGCGCAGATCCATCAGTGTAAATAATGCATTTGTACTGATCAAGTGGGAGTAACGATAAAGGAGGAGAATGAACATGTTCATACTGCAAAAACTCCTGCGTCTGTAAAGACGGATCAAAGATAAAGTTGACATCAGCCGATGTCAAAGAACTAGCCCACTGTATCCAATGTGGATGCAAGACTTTAGAATTCGGGACACTAGCCTTTGTAACTGCTTCTAAAGCAGGTACTGGCAAGACCATGAAAATGCGTTTATCCTGAGCCAGAGAGCGTTCTTTAAGAATCGCCTTCTGGACAGCTGTCAACATTTTTTCTGTAGAAGAGAAACACATCTCTGCCGAAGTGTACAAATGCGATTTATATGCAATGGGGACCATGTCCCCCTCATTGAACGTCAAATAAGTAAAGCCTTACGTGCCAGGTACTATCAGTATGACCAAATTAGTAGAATTGTCTTGTGTTAACAAGAGGTTGGTCGCAAGCAGATCAGACTGCAGAGACCGAAGAATTTCTGTATGCTCCGGAAGCCAACAGGAAGCCAAAAAAAGAAGGTTGTATCAATGAGTATAGAGGTTTGATACTCTGGGCATAATCTAGAATGTATGTCCTCCCGAAGTTCAAAAAACCCAGCAAAGATTGCAATTTTTTAAGAGTGGATGGAGGTTGCAATTGAGCACATTTCTCCAGAAAGTGGGGGGCCAACCCCCTACTTTCATGGTTGAGTTTGTAACCAAGAAAAAGAACCGCCAAGAAGGCGATATGAGACTTAGCAAAATTGAATTTGTAGCCAACATTAGCAAAATGTGTGATAATGCGGTCCACATGCAAGAGATGCGTTTGTAATTCATCATCCATCAAGTATATGCCATTGATGTGCGAGAAGGCATCAGGGTCGATCTCATGCAAAAAGGACACTATGCATGCTGCAAACACACCAGGGCTATTCTTATACCCCACACAGGCAATCTCGCATATCGGCTGATTGCCCAGCGCACTGAATGCTGTCAAATCGCATCTCTCAGGAGTCAAAGAGTGACTGCAAAATCCACTGGAAATATCCAAAGTGGTTTTGTACTTTTTTCGAACAATGTTATTCACTAACGCAGAGCTATGTGTGTTCTGAACTGCAAAGGTACGAACATTACTGTTTAAATGTCTGTAATCTAAAACAATACTATATGAACCATCTAGTTTCAATATCGGAAAAAGAGGATTATTCATTGATGAACCACAGGGTTCAATCACACCCTGATATTCCAATTGGGTCAAAATTTCACTTACGGACGCTTTAGCTTCTCGTTTGATTGGATATTGAGGTTGGGGCTGAGGTGTGGAACGCAAAGGAATCACATGAACCGGGGAATCCTCGTCCCAACCTGTCTGATTGCGATATAACGCTGGGGCTAAGGCTAAAGCCCACTTGGAGGCATAAGCCATTTTATCGTCATCAGGAACATATTGTGAAAAACTTGGTAAAATAACATCTTCTCCTCTAGAAGAAGCTAGTACAAATGGGGGAGGCCAATCAACCTCCGCCCAAAAAATATCATAAGAGGAAGTGAGACTTTCCCAAAACACTGCTTTGTTTCGGCGTTTAATATCCCCTTCAATTTGGAGGGTCACCTCATAAAGTCTATCTGGAGGAGCGACTCGAGTATCGGCTGTCTCTATTGTAATAAAAGTGTCAGTTGCTTTCGCCTCCAGACGCTGGTGGAGTGTCTGCTGCACTATGGTAACCTCTGCTGCGCTGTCCAGGAGGGGTATCGCCCAGCTCCCTTCGAGAAGCAGGGTTCTCACCGTCTGAGGCATACTTTGCAGTCAAAGCAGCAACTTTTTTCTTCTGAAATGGGGCACAATATTGAGGTGGTTCCCCCTGCTTGACTTTCACATCAAACTGGCGCTGCGGGTCACGTCTAGCCTGTGTAGACTCGCCTTCCCTGCGATCCTGAGGCCCTCCACCGCCGAACTGTTGATCTAACAATTCCTGAAAGGAACGAGGAGAATGAGGATCAGGAACCTGGAACCTCTCTGGTGTCTTAATTTTAGAGCGGTCACGCAAATCATATCTACATTCAGAAGTGTCAGGTGGAGGCGAACCTGCACGAGAACCAGGCTTCTGTTGTTGCTGCCGATGATTTTTATTCCAAGCCTTTTTAGGAAAGACTGGATGTCCCTCCTTTTCAGGAGGGACTTTGTTCTGTACCTGAGTAAAAGGTCTTACTCCCAAACTATTGCGACCCAATGATGTATACACATCCGCAATACACAATCGGCAACTACCGCTGCCGGTCAACGTCCGCCACCGCCGAGAGGCGTTGACGCCCTTGCAAGCTAACTGCCTCACCTTTGACATTGGCCAGAATCATATTGGAGACAATAGGGAACATGCCCACTAATCTCATCCCCAATTCCAGGGCTGGATCAGCCCCGTGTTCATCTTGAACATTCTTCAGAACGCTCAATAAAACGCTCATGGAGTGGGTGCCAAAGCACAGTGTGTACACCGCAGCAAACACCGTCCCCCAGGTGGTGCAGTCAGCCAAAGTGGGCACAATACCACTCGGTAAACTCATAGTCAGGATCCTGTGTTTCTCAACAGGTGTAGTATACGGAAAAGCAGCCTCGAGTTGCTCTAATGTTTCTGCAAGCCCATATGATAATTCGTCTCTATTTTTAGGATGCTTGCCTATCACCGAATTAAACATAATGTGACTAATGACAAGACCACCACCATGTCCAGGTGGCTGTAGAGCGGCTCCAGCCGGAGCCACTTGAATATTACGTGACATAAATTGTATGACACTTCTATGTATATGAATTAATGATGTATGTAACTGACGTAGCTCTGCGAGTGTAACATGAAGATAATTCGGATGTAGAGTGAAACCAGCCAAAACAGGCCAAGTGGCCCCATCGATCGATAAGGGGCCTAAACGGACCATAGAAACAGGGTGAGGAAGGGCGCCGTTAAACCAGATGGTATTCTCCCAGGCCGTTAACGGAACTTCAAGTAATGCATAAGGGCGATAATTCAGTGGAACCGCGGCTGCTGTATGTTCATGAAAGAAATTATCATGCCCATCCACAGTGGGAAATGTAACCCAAGAGTAGAAAACTTCGAAGCTGTAATCCGCATCTGCCTCGACAACAAAGATAAAATCTGCCCCCACATTAGGAACTCCACGTTGAGTCAAGAATGCTGTAACCGCAGTGCGGTTAGGTGCCGCAATAGCGACTGGTTGTGCCAAAATAAAAATGAAAAAGGATAAACCAATAGAACTGTAGTGCAAAACTGGGTCAGAAAAAGAAACAAAACATTTTGAGTTTCAAGCTTGAAAAACCTATAAAACACGAATATAGGAGGCTAATCCCCCACACCACGGATGTCTCAGGATACCGGTGTGGGGGTATTGTGGACAAGCACAAGCGCTACTCTGGGGTCTCGTGCATCAGTACCAGACTAAACGTTGGTGGCGCCATGTTGCAGGGATTCTGCACAAACACAGAACTATGCGCAGGAATATGGGACCTTGGTGTATAGGGACTGAGGGCCCGATTCACAAAAGTAATCTGAGGCAAGATCCTAACTTTACGACTTTTGATATTCACAAAAGGCATTTAGCAGCAGTAAAGTTAGGATTTTGTCTTAAGTTTGTCTCAAGTTTTGGTCTTAAGACAAAATCCTAACTTAAGTTTAACTTAAGTTTAACTTAAGTTAGGATTTTGTCTTAAGACCAAAACTTAAGACAAACTTAAGACAAAATCCTAACTTTACTACTCCTAAATGCCTTTTGTGAATACCGAAAGTCGTAAAGTTAGGAGTTTGTCTCAGATTACTTTTGTGAATCGGGCCCTGAGTCTACCTACCACCTTAGTACTCACAAACCCAGGACTGACTAGCTATAGTGTCTCACTTGCTCTCTTACTCACTCACAGAGAAACAAATGATTAGAAGCCCCATAACACACCACTCCCAGATCACTGAGGAATTGCGATAACAAGATACACCCTTTCGCCCATTCTCTTGTACTTGGCCACAATAAGATCTGACAGAGACACAAAACAGTTTAAAATATTTATTTTAACTAAAGTCCCCTAACATGCAGTATACGTGCCACAACAAGCAGGAAAATGCATAGTACAAATATAGTCAGTATAGCAGCTAGTCCATGTATCATGAAGGGAGATGTCATCATAGAAAGACAATGGAGAAAAGACTATGATGCCTAACCTCCCTCCCCTTGCTAAAAGAAGTATTATTATATAATAGAAGATCTCTGAGGTTTGTCAGCAGACCCCATACCTTAGCCTACAGATGGTAGATCTACATCATAGGTGCTGGCTCGCTCTTCTCCCTGGAAAGGTCCCTCTCCAAGTGTGTGTCACCCATTCGTGTACCCCACTAAAAACCCAAGTATGCTGTCCAAACAACAGCTGCATCGGTATGTTTTGTCTAAGGGCTAAGGTCTGGCCAGAACAAAATAACAAGGGGCATTGTTGTTTGACCTTGCACATACTGTTCAGTCAAAATCCCAGGAACATGCAGAAAACGTACACAGCGATGAGTTTTCATGTGAAAACAATCATTGAAATTTTTGCAAAAAATAAAGAAGTGTAGTAATGTGTGCAAAGCAGCAGGCAAGCTGCAACATCCTCATGCTAAGTTATTGAAAAACAATAAGTGCCGTTCCCCAAAATGAGTGGAAATCAGATTACTAAAATTGTTTCAAGAAACCCAAGTGGCTGCACTGCAGATTTCCAAAACTGAGATGCCTTTGACTTCAGCCCAGGAATATTAAATACTTTTTGTGGAGCAGCCTTGAATGTCAGAGGGAAGTAGTCAATTGTTCCTGTGACCAGAAACACGAAAGGCATACATAAGGCATGCAAACCCCACAGACACAGGGCTTTGGATCAATTCCGCCTGGTGCACGAACAGCCCACATGTGATGCAAACACGGAGCAGCTGGAGCCTGTGCCAGGGGACCACTTTTTGACAATGTTGATGCTGTAGCTGCGATGCGCATGCAGTCCCTATGCGCAGTCTGTTTTTTAGGTCGAGCACATACAGCGCTTGCGCTGTTAGGCGATCTGTTGTCTGTACTTTTTCTATAAGCTGCAGTTCCTTGTCTTCAGCCAGAAGGTTTGTGGGCGGGACCAGAACACTGATATTACTGAAAAGTTCTAACTTACAGTTACAGCCTTTAAGCACGTGGGAGGATTTAGTGCACTATCAGCATGAAGTGCCTGCCATCAGCCTGGCTTTCTCCCGCAAACTGTGTTGGTGACTCAGAGAATATTCAGATCCACTCCTACTCGGACAATTTCCTCATTTGGTCATCCTTGCTCCAGGAATCCGGCGCTGCTTTCCTTTTAAGCCTTGCATAACTTCGAGCTAATGGAGCACCCCTAAAATGATCTACCCCTGTCTGCAGCATTTTGTCCCGTTAGCAACCTTGACAAAACATAGATAACTCTCTAGTACGAGAGAAGCCCTTCATATTGTGCACGCTTAAATGGCTGATTCAAAACAACAGCCAATAGGAACAAAGTATCACGGCCAGGTTAACTGATGGGAGAGAATGTGGCCTTATGGTCAGAGCTGCCAACTTTGGAGCTAGGGAACTAGGTTCGAGTCTTGGCGTCGACTCAACATCCTGTGATTCTGGGCAAATCACGTAATCTCCCCGTGTCTACCGCAAAATTGAATGCGCTTTCGTGTAACACAACTGGTGGTCATGTAAAGCGCTCCAATACCTGGGGGACGAGTTCGTGCTTTATAAAAACTGCAAAAAAGCCCAGAAAAGTGGGAGTCGCCCTCAAGTTATTTTGTTCAAACCTTGTTGTCGGGGAGCTAAAGCGTGAAGTTCTTTGTTCTGGACAGCGGCCTGTTAAACAATAGTAAATATTACAGCACCCAGCATAATGTGCTGGGTGGCTAAATACTTATAAGGTCCCAAAGGCGAGACCTATTGCATTGCAAATGCTTGTTCACTACTGCGAGGCCTACCCCTCTCATAGGTTAACATTGGGAATTCCTTTATACACTTTTGAGCTGTTATTCCTGATCAGAGAGGAGTACCCCTCCTAGCGCCTTGAGACCCTCACAGGTGAGAAGTTGCCCTTTACCAACCCTGATTGATTGATTGAGCCAGTTCATGTTTCATATCTTTGGAATGGTAACTATAAATCCTCCTTACTGGTGAAGTTGGATTCAACATTACTGTTCTAGAAATGCCACTTTTAGAAAGTAAAAAGGGACAATTGGTGGGGGTGAATGTTTGATTGCTTCAACATTCCATCCATCATTTGTTGCCGCAGCACTTTTTGCCCTAAGTGGAATGAGTATGCCCAGATGTGGGTCCCTTGCTCACTGTGTCACTGGATTCAAGCTAGCCTGGCTGATGAGGGGTGTTACACCGAAACTGGTCCCAGGATGCTTGCATCTGGCCCAGGGAGGACCCAGCTTGGTAGTTTTGGGCTGGACTGTTCCCATGAGGAACAGGGTCAAGACTGATTTGCATATGGCTGGGTCCAAAATGGGGTGGCGTAGTGAGAAAAAGAACGATGCATTTAACCCAGATCTCTTGACAGGGGGGTGAATGTTTTATTGATTCAGCATCCTGTCCATCATTTGTTGCTGCAGCACTTTTCGCCCTAATTTCGAAGGGTATGCCCAGACGTTGGTCCCTCGCACGCTGTGCCACTGGATTCAAGATAGCCTGGCTGATAAGGGGTGTTACCCTGAAACCGGTCGCAGGATTTTTGTTTCTGGTCCAGGGAGGACCCGGCTTGGCAGTTCGGGCTGCACTGTTCTCATGAGGAACAGGGTCAAGACTCATTTGCATATGGTTGGGTCCAAACTGGTGTGACATAGTGAGCAAAAGAACCATGGATTTAACCCAGATCTCTTGACTGGGGGTGAATGTTTGATTGATCCAGCATTCCATCCATCATTTGTGGCCACAGCACTTTTCGCCATAAGTGGAATGGGTATGCCCCGATGTGGGTCCTTTGCTCGCTGTGCC
The DNA here is from genome assembly GCA_963921515.1 of Calotriton arnoldi. Classification (NCBI taxonomy): domain Eukaryota; kingdom Metazoa; phylum Chordata; class Amphibia; order Caudata; family Salamandridae; genus Calotriton; species Calotriton arnoldi. Next base: position 426,261 of record CAWUFW010000197.1, on the reverse strand, counting down.
ACTGAATTCAAACTAGCCTGACTGATTAGTGGAATTACCCCGCAACCAGTCCCAAGATGCTTGTTTCCGGTCCATGGAGGACCCGGCTTGGCAGTTCGGGCTGCATTGTTCCCCTGAGGAACAGGGTCAAGACTGATTTGCATATGGCTGGGTCCAAACTGGGGTGGCGTAGTGAGCTCAAAAACAGTGGTTTTAACCCAGATCGCTTGACTGGGGGTGAATGTTTGATTGCTTCAGCATTCTGTCCATCATTTATTATAGCAGCACATTTAACCCTAAGTGGGATGGGTATGCCCAGATGTGGGTCCCTTGCTCACTGTACCACTGGATTTAAGCTATCCTGGCTGATTAGGGGTGTTACAGCGAAACCGGTCCCAGGATGCTTGTTTCCGGTCCAGGGAGGACCCGGCTTGGCAGTTCGGGCTGGACTGTTCCCATGAGGAACAGGGTCAAGACTGATTTGCATATGGCTAGGTCCAAACTGGGGTGGCATAGTGAGCAAAAGAACAATGGATTTAACCCAGATCTCTTGACTGGAGGTGAATGTTTGATTGATTTAGCATTCCGTCCATCTTTTGTTGCTGCAGCACTTTTTTCCCAAGTGGAATGGGTATGGCCGTATGTGGGTCCCTTGCTCACTGTGCTACTGGTTTCAAGCTAGCCTGGCTGATGAGAGGTGTTACCCTGAAACCGGTCCCAGGACGCTTGTTTCCAGTCCAGGGAGGACCCAGCTTGGCAGTTCGGGCAGGACTGTTCCCATGAGGAACAGAGGCAAGACTGATTTGCATATGGCTGGGTCCAAACAGGGGTGACATACTGAGAAACAGAAAGATGGATTTAACCCAGATCTCTTGACTAGGAGTGAATGTTTGATTGATTCAGCATTCCGTCCATCATTTGTTGTTGCAGCACTTTTAGAAAGTGGACATTTCTCTGCATTTACTGCTATGTGTGCCTTGCAGCCTATCTCCAATACTAGTCTGGGGTGGGTGACAGCTAAACTTTGTGCATTCCCTCCAGCCAGCAACAAACACAGGAAGACTAGGTGTTTCTGAAGACACATCTACATACATCTGCATTCTGATGGTGCTGCCTGGGCAGAATGGAAGGGAGGGGCTAACACTTCACTGAATAGGTAGTGTCCAGTTCCCACAGAAAAGGCTGACATGGTTGTATTGAAAGGATACTTGTGTACTTCAAAGACCACTCTTCAAAGTCACCCCCACTTCAAATGCATATTTGGGTACAAGAACTGGGTCTCTGACCTCCTAAATCAGACACTATTGGACTTGTAACTGAAGCTCTACCAGATGAACTTCTGTGCTGCTTAAAGGACTCAACTTAACTGCTGATCTGGAAGACCTGCTTTTCTGTTTGTTGCCCTGCTGCTCTCTGACTTTGCTGAAGGAGAGCTGGACTTTGCCTTTTCTTTAAGTGTGCTCCAAGGACTTGTTGTCTTGCCTCTTGTTGCTTGAAACGCAGGGATATCAAGTTCTCTGCCCATGCTCATTTGCCTGGTTATCTGGAAGTGAATGTAGAAAATATAAGAGGAACCCCTTTACGCCAAAGGAATAGGGTACGATTTCATCGGGGACGATACCGGTTTGACGACGTGACGCTGCGGCGCGCATCTAACGAAGCCCTAATTATTAAAGGGACGTCCGAGGTCGGAATAGAAAATTTATAAACCCAACCCACTACTACGGTTTTTATTTGGAAGAACCGTTTCACCAATCTGGCCGGTGATAAATATGCCCATGATTTAGACAAGTACCACGAACATAATTTTAACCTACGAAGGGTGCTATAAAGATACATCCTACATCCTCCATCTGGATTCAAGTTAGGAAGACGGAGGTATTTGCCCCAGACACTCACGGTGACTTCACGTCGCTGGACGCCCGGGAGGCCTTCCTAATTAGTAAGAGGTGTTTTTAATGGTTCCAGTGTAAATCTGTTTGTCTTTGAGAGTTACAATTCGAGTCTTGATAAAGATGGTGTTATAAGACTTCCATCGAAACACATCGACACCCTTTAAGAAATACACAACCCGTGAAGAGACTGGAACTACTGAGTACTTATTAAACACTATAGTACCGGGTTTCAGCCCGAAAAATTAAGTAATCACAGATGTGTGCTGTTTTAATGACATATTGTTTTGTCTGTTATATGTACTCTCTTCTCTTAACCTGTTATGTGTTTTCATATGCCTGTAAAGAAAGTGTTTTTGATGTCTAAATCCATTACAGATGTTATTGGAACAATAGAATTATTGACTATTCCTACACTTTTAGTATTGTGTATTTTATGAGCTTTTTAATTAATAAATAGATTTATACTTTTTTATAAAAACGTTGTCCAGATTGTCAATCTGGGCTATATGGCTATACTTCCCGTGTACGTATGATGTGAACTTGAATGAGTGAGACCTTGATTTAATTTGGTATATACAGCCTATATCTTTCCTATTCCTTATAACAGTCCAAAGAAAACTTCTTTTGTGATATAACTGGAAGTGAACACAGATACTTGCAACGTGGACATTGACGCATCTCTTGTCTGCATGTAGCAGAAGCGGTGCATTGACCTGGTTGCAAGAGTAAAATTGGTGCTTTGCTCTCGGAACCAACACAGCGCCTCGAGAGCCCGAAGCATCAAAACCGTGCATCACAGCAGCTAGAGCTAGGAGAGAACGATGTATCGCTCGACTGCATGGACAACCCAGCCCTCTATGGAACCAACGCATCTCGGCCTTTCATCTTGCCTTCAGCACCGATGCATCGCCATCACTGTGTGGAGAAAAATCAATGCATTCTCGACCTGCGGGAACAACATCGATGCATCTCCCAATGCCTCTCGCAGTTGTGACCTGGAAAGGTACTTTGTTCACTGGGGCCTGCGTGTGTACTGTAGCCGGCCGGTGCTCCATCGCGTTTGGCCCGAACTTTGACTTTGCCCCAGTCCAGTGGTATCTCAAGTAACCACAAAAGCACTATTTGCTTCAAAGTGCTATTTTTCTCTTATTCTTTTAATATTCATATATCAAATTCTATATATTGGATTTTTGTTGTTTTGGTCTTGTTTTGTTTGGAATATAATATTCTATTTTTCTAGACCTGTGTGGAGTCTTTTTGTGGTGAATTCATTGTGTTACTGTGTATGTGTGTTGCACAATTATTTGCTCATTGCATCTTTAGATAAGCCTAACTGTTCTGTGCCATGCTACCAGAGGGTGAGCACAGGCTATCTTTTATTTTGCACTTAGCTTATCCTGACAAAAGTGGTGGTCCCTGCCTGGCCTAGGTTCATTCCTCAGCCAACCAGGAATTCCAGTTCCAACAGTCCATATTCTGGTGTACTTTAAATCTTTTCTTGTTTTTCTCCCTTCCCCATGCCAAATCTCCAAAAGAAAAGCAAGCAACAATTGTGTTTACCATCTAGTTCAGCCGAGTTGATTTACCTCACTCGACATGTTGGCAATAATGATTTTCTGAGGGAAGAACTCATTTGTTGCAGAGGCTGGAAATCCCTGTCAGGCATCACGTAATTAGTGTCAGTGGTCACACATCAAAGGATAGATGTTGAGCAGTGGCAGCCCACCAGCTTCCACTTGCATTCATAAGAGACTGCAGGAACCGTATCTAGCCTGCGAAAGATGCACCACTTGTTTAAAACTGTGCATGTTTTGCACTTACAGAATGTTAAAAACATATTGTGCTAATTCACAAAAGCATTTACGTGTATATGAATTAGTACTAAAGAAGAACTCTTTAATGTACCCTTGCATAACTTGAAACATCCAACTTCCTACTAATACAGTTGCAGATGGCACACACAGTCCATTCTATTTGTACTAATATTCCCCAAATATTCCCTTCTAATTCCCATTTATATGTTTTGGGTCCAATTCACAAAGGCACGTAAGAGTGCATATAATAGCACTACAGGTGTACTGCTGTATGTACTTCAAAATGCCTTTGAACAATGCACAGTTGTGAGTCAACCAACTTTACAGTTTTACCGTCCTATATTTTAACTGTTTATTGCAGTTTTTACAAGTGAGCTTAATTTTCACATAACAATCGTGTGATATATGTCACAGGTTGAAATCAAGGATCTAGAAGCTATTTGTGCAATAACCTAAAACTATGATGCATTAATTGTTTGTCAATTAACTTACCACATAGGTAGTTACAAAATATGTTGGTCAGATTTCATGATCTGGGGCAGGGTAATAAGCCAGAGTGCATGGCAAATTACAGTGTTTGAATAACAATGGCTGCCAAAAGAACCTCATTACACTTCAAAATCTGACCTTCAGTTTTGTCACACTTTTCTTTTGTGACCTTCATCAAATATCAATTTTGTCCATTGCAATCCATTTGAAATTGAGTGTTTGAATCTGCATTTCAATGAGTCATAACACTCAACAGATTTGCTTTGATGATTAATTCCTGCTGCCTGACTCGGAATTAATTTCAGTTTTATAACATCATTTAACACCACATACTGAGTAATTATCAGTAACATCGCCAAGAAAATTGAGATATTGAGATGTTAGTGCTTATGTGAAAATGGAATACACAGTCAGGAAAATGAACATGCTGCCTATCACTGACTAATAATGAGGATTGAAGGGACACCCATGTTAATTTATTCAGCAACCTACATTATTAACATGCATTGACAAACCCAATCTGCATGACTTTAATGTGGTAACTCGGAAATAGCTAGGCATGCACAGAAGTGCACAGATTATTTGTGTTGGGTCGCTGTGCAACCTGCTTCTATCAGTGCCTCCTATTCTTGTGACTATTTATTTTTTGGATTGCTGGTGCAAGGCCGCACCCAAAGGTTTAGGAGAGCAAATCACTTCTATGATGGCTAAACATTTTTGGGAGAATTGCTTATTTGTTTGGTAAAAATACATTTAAACGGATACTATCCATATATTATGATGTTGTTCTAACTACTTGAGTGGATTTCCAGAGTTTCTGTAATTCTGTAACTCTGTAATTCATAAAGAGACCCCTTTTAGGTACAATAGTCACAAAGTCGACACTTTGGAAATGCGAGTATTGAATGGTGTTATAAGCCGATTCCAACCTTATTAATGAGGTGGGAGGTCTGTGGCTATTGTGAAAACAATGGGGCCTATTACGATGGCGGTCGGAGGCACCACCGCGGTGCTGGTAGTGGCGGAAAATGCTTTTTTCCGCACGCCAGCAGCGGACCTCACGCCCGCCATATTAGGATAGCCAAACGTAGCCCATTTCCCATCCGGTGCGACGCTAACCGCCATCAAAGTGCGCCCGCCACCGCGGCGGTGGGAGCCAATGGAGACTCACTGCCGTACGGAATGCCGTCCCGACCGCCGTACAAATCAGGATGCCCCAAACAGCCAGTCGCACCGCAGCGGTGAAACAGCCCAACCAGAGACGGCAGAAGCATCACAGCGGAGCGCTAAACCTGATCCCCGGTCCAAACCGCCCGGTCCCGAGCGCAATGGACCCAGCTTTGCACGTCTTCTCGGCGCTGTACCTGATACATCACCAGCAACTCATGGCCCGTCGCGGACGACGCCGCAGGTACGCAACAATACAACTCCGCACACAACCACAACACACAACACATGGGCTGATCTAGGCTTCCTGTCCACACCAGACACCCTGGTGGGGACAGGAACACATCCACAAGTGTACCCACACATGTCCTACGTGTCACCAAATCACCCCTCCGCATCCAGGTCACCCATCCACTGCGATCATGAAGTAATGTCCCGGTCACTTCACCGCAGCGGTGAAAACGCGGGAAAACATGCGCACAATGCAGAAGGCAGGGCCAGCGCCAGGTATGGGTAGTGCACAAAGACCACAGGGCCACACCTCCACCCTCAACACACCAGCCTCCCCCCTGAAGGGACATGCCATGTGCCCCTCCTGTGCTCCCCCATGCACAGCAACAAGCCAGGTGAACCCACACCCTGCACCACACACCAAACAACTAGGGAGACAGCCACAGCAGGAGTGGCTGCAGAGGAACACACAGCACAGAAGCACAGGGCCAGGGCAACCCACACACCACAACAACACCACACACATGGCAAGAAAACTGAGTCCAAGCAGAAAATGCACACACACACAGATAGTGAACAATCACTCCACTGGACACACAGCCTGCCAAGTCACACAGACATCCCCCCACACTGACACGCAGCCACATACACAGACCACATGCCAGCAGCAATGGAGTACAACATATAGGAAAGCTAAAGTGAGGTGCCCACAATTGGAAGGCCAAGGAGCAAACTACCAAGCATGTGTACATCACATGCAAGACAAGGAATATATAACAACACTTCAGCCCATCAAATCACACATGGCTGGCACAGTGAGTGAAGTCAAACCACAGTCACCTCAGTGCAACAACTCAGGGAGACAGCAAGGCAACCCATGGATAGGCACAGGGATGAAAGGAAGGCCCTGAAGTCAAACAGTGAACAGCCACACATATGTATCCAACTACTTGACAGGAGCATGTCAGCAGCACAACACACAGGGCCCATTGACACACTCCATGACTGTCAAACACAAGTAGGATTCTTCACACATACCCCCCATCACACCTGCAGCACACAACACCAGTGCCAGACACACAGAAGGGTGTCAATAAAGTCCAGTCAATACACAGACAAACAATCACACTCCCTGGGGGCACCCACAAACATCACACACACACAGGGATGCCAGAACCAATGTCTGCACAAAAACAACAGCCAAACACATAACTCAACTAAAACACACACAGAAGCACAACAAGACTAACCCTGGGCGTAGTTCGTGTAGTAGCGCAACGCGTAGCTACGCGAAGTGCACTTCGCACTACGCGAGCTACGCGTAGCACTACGCGAACTGCGTAGTGCGGTAGGAAATGCTGTTCGCAATGATTGCACAGTGCCGGATGCTTGTCCGCACTGTGCAATCATTGCAAACGGCATCTTGCACAGTGCAAGCGGTCGTTTTCTGCCGCTCGAGTAGATTTGTACTCGAGCGGCAGTTTTCTCAACGCGGACTGGTAGTTTCTCATCGCGAGCGGTCGCGAGCATACGCGACCACTCGCAATGAGAAACCTGACCTCCCCGCGTTGAGAATCTCGCCGGGAGGTTTATTTTCCACGCTTGCGATCGGCAACTTGATGTTGCTGATCGCGAATGAGGAAAAAGTCTCGCCGGGATGTCATTTTGCTCGCTCGCGGTCGCCAACTTGACGTTGAGGACCGCGAGCAAGCCAAAAAAGCCTGCTACGCTACGCGTTTTTGCACTGTGCTACGTGCAATTCGCGTAGCACGTAGTTGCGCAAACTACGCAAACTACGCGAGCGTAACGTAGTATTCCACCCAGGCCTAAACAAGACCAGACATGAACTGTGCAGCCAAACTGTGGAAAGGCAATGGGAGCACAGACAGAACAGGAGTGCACAACCCCATCAGTCAGGAACCAGGCACAGACAACATACCACAACACAGACAAGAAGTGCACCATCACAAAACAATCATGGACACAAACTGGGAGAAATGGGCCTACAATGACACACACACAGACATACCACACCACCCATCAAGTCAACATGATGTCACAGTGTACCACATGCCTGCACATGCACAAGACTGACAAGAGACAGCTCAGATATGAGAGGAGAAAACAACAAGGACGCACCTAACACAAGCACAGGAACTAGAATAGACCTAAGTTCATGTGACAGACGCACAAGTAAGGCACACCACACTGGCAACACACATCTGAATGAAACACAACACACCACACCAACAAAACACACACACTGACATGCAAATAGAACACCACACACAGAGCATCTGTCATCTACAAGGGACAACACAGCCCAAACACTGCACACAGCCACATCAAACACACAACAGAAGCACATGCCAATAAATCACATTGCAAACACAGCAGGACATCAGGGGATGCACACCAGGCAAGGACAAGGCAACATACACCCACAGCACTGCATGCACACCAAGCAGTGTGTGCACACCAAACATACCAGTCCCACACAGACATGAGTGACACACCATGAACACCCACAACAACAATCAAAACAGCACACTGACCACATCACACTCAGGAAGTGAAGCAGTACCTCAGCAAACACACATACACCTAACCCAACACCCACAGATGCACAAGTCCGGGACACCAAAGTGGAAACAACTTGACAAGAGGACTGTGCAGCACAAACAGTTGAACTGCATATGAGCAACCATGACTTCTAAACAGTACAAGAAAATAACATATAACCAATAGGGAAAATGTCCTGAGTGGCACATTGGTCCTGTGCAAAGATCTGCACTACAAAGCACAGTGTTACAAATGAAGTGATGGGGAGGCACTCACACAGGCAAACCAAGGGGACAGCTGACATGAAAGTGAAGTGGTGTGTACATCAGTAGTGGACATGGCAGGAGTGTACCATACACAAATAGATGGATTGCAGACTCACAATGGGAAGGCATCTGAAGCACAGATAGGGGATGGTATGACACCACACACCACATGCCATACTGGAGGCAATAAAGCCCGATGAGACAGCAATGCATGAGAAAACACACCCACAATGTCAGTGTGGCTGAGCAGGGATGCACAGTGAGTACAAACAGCATCAAGACACATGGATGATCAACAAAACACAACACTGACTTGCCAGTCACATACTCTGCATACTCACAATTGGCAAAAACAACAAGTTGGAGTCAGCCAGAACTGCAAGGAAACACCAACACACTGCACAGTGCACAACATACAACACACACATGTGCACACAATCACAATCACAGGGCTGAACAATTACACAAACAGGCACCCTACTCCTGGGTGACACATGTGTGTAGTTGACATTGCAGGTGCACACACACATCAACACTCACAACAAAGTCCCCCCCTCCACAGTGCACACTTCCTGACCACCCAAGTGCACACATTGAAAGTAACCCATGTGACTAGGATGACTGACCATCACAAGATGACTATACACCTACACTGCTGGGCACACATAAAGTAAGATCACACATACATGATCACCCTGGCCAGCCTGCCTGCAATCCTGTGGATAGAATCCCACTCTGTGCTGGTAGTGCATCCTAACATGACATGTGCACAATTTAGCAAACCTGAACATAGAATCATTAGGATAACAGTAGATCATCACAAACAACCATCAGTGCACCCCCACGCCTCAGTGTCAAGTAGAACTGAAGTGCCTCTCACCTCAGCCAAACCCTGAAATAGTGAAACTAGCAACTGGCAACGTTAAAGTGGCATACAGAGCATGTGTCACATTAAACCATACCCACACAGAAAACCCTTTATTTAGCAAGGAGACTGACAAAGCAGACAACAGGAGCAACCGTCTTTATTACAAATGTCACAGATAGGCATAAAAAGTAGACAAGAGCAAAGCCAGTGGCCAGTCCAAACAGCAGAGTAGGTACATGAGAAGCTGCACAGGGAATGGGCAAACACAGCAATGTACAGTAAGGCCAGTGGCCAGTCCAAATAGCAGAGTAGGTACATGAGAAGCTGCACAGGGATTGGGCAAACACAGCAATGTACAGTAAGGCCAGTGGCCAGTCCAAACAGCAGAGTAGGTACATGAGAAGCTGCACAGGGAATGGGCAAACACAGCAATGTACAGTAAGGCTAGTGGCCAGTCCAAACAGCAGAGTAGGTACATGAGAAGCTGCACAGGGAATGGGCAAACACAGCAATGTACAGCAAGGCCAGTGGCCAGTCCAAACAGCAGAGTAGGTACATGAGAAGCTGCACAGGGAATGGGCAAACACAGCAATGTACAGCAAGGCCAGTAGCCAGTCCAAACAGCAGAGTAGGTACATGAGAAGCTGCACAGGGAATGTGCAAACACAGCAATGTACAGCAAGGCCAGTGGCCAGTCCAAACAGCAGAGTAGGTACATGAGAAGCTGCACAGGGAATGGGCAAACACAGCAATGTACAGCAAGGCCAGTGGCCAGTCCAAACAGCAGAGTAGGTACATAAGAAGCTGCACAGGGAATGGGCAAACACAGCAATGTACAGCAAGGCCAGTGGCCAGTCCAAACAGCAGAGTAGGTACATGAGAAGCTGCACAGGGAATGTGTGAGACTGTACACAGTCATGGTCAGCAACACAGCTAGGGGGATAAAAATGGGCAGTACAGGCACTGCTGTGGGAGAGACAGGTGTGTGAGGGGGATTTAGCCTCAGACTTGTCTGTCAGTCTGACTGGGAGCTGGCTGAGTGTCAGGCCCAGTTTGAGGACTGGACCTGGGAGAGAGCGGACCAGCTGAGCTTGAGGCATCAGTGGCTTTGGGAGCCGGAGGGCTGGTTGGACCGGGTGGTGTGGTGGCCCGTGGAGGCGGAGATATGCTGCCATGAGACACAGTGTGGGAGGGAGAATGTGGAGGGGTACCTTTCCACTTCTTGGGGATTCAATATGGAAGTGTGGGCTTGGTAGGAGAGGGAGGTGGGGCAGCCACAACAGGCACACTCACCACCAGAGCTGCATCAGGTGCAGACGGTGGCCCTCCCTCTGGGGACATGCTGGATCCAGCTGTTCGCTTGGCCTGGCCTTGCCTCTGCCCCTCCATCCCCTGTTTACCAGGTTTTCCCCCTACAGTGCCCGCATTTCCCTGCTTCACAGGGCTTTGGATGGGAGTTGAGGTTGTGGGTGAATCTGCCTTGGAGTACTTCTTATGTGTACTTTTAGCAAGCACCACCTTCTCATCGGGCACGGAAACTGTCTGCTTGTGCTTGCGAGACGCTTTTGGGACAGGAGAGTCCTTGGCTGGGGATGCCTCTGAGGCATGTGACCCTGAGGTCTGCTTCTTGGCTTTGTGGCCCTTGCTGTTGCCTGACGGGCTTATGTCTTTGCGCTCTGGGGTGGCTTTAGTTTTCTATGGGGATGGTGTCTGCGCCCTGGACCACTTGGGCTGTTGCTGCTGTGTGCTGCGTGTGCTGTATCTTGACCTTGAGGTCTGTTGTGCGTGGTCACTATCGGCCGATGTGGCCACTGGCAGGGGGGTGGTCAAAGGGACTGGAGCTAGACTCCGAGACAGTGCCAGTTGAAGGGCTGCCGTCACTGCGGAGGACAAAGACTGTACAGTCCGGTGTAGCCCACCCACGTCTGAATGTATGCCCCCCATGAAAGCAACCACCTGTGCCAACTTTTTGTCGTGGTCTATGAAGGCATTGAGGAGAGCTGTCTGGCCCACACACAGCTGGCGCAAAAGGTCCACAGACTCAGCACTGGTGGCAGCAGGGGGGACAGGGGCAGGGGCAGCGGTGCCTGGGGTGAAGGACACTCTTCCCTGCTTACTGGTGCGAACATGGGCAGCAACAGTGGAAGTAGCTGGGAGGGTGGGCACTGTACGCTGTGTGGTGGAAGAGGAGGCAGAGTCCCCGTTCCCTGTGCCCGCCAACATGGATGCGTCACCGCTGGCATCAGATGACGTTGAGCTTTGCGTCTCTGGCTGTGATTCCTCCAGCAGACTCCTGTCCCCCTCTGAGGCGCTGGTCACATCTGTGTCACTGTGCCCGTGTGCAGCTGTTGTGATTGATGCCTCACCACTGGTGTCCGTCCCCTGTCCTCCCGTGCCCACGGGAGATGCTGCATGAGAGAGAGAGATGTCGGGTCAGTTCATTGGCATCAACAGAACAAACATATGCAAGCAAAGCATCACTGAAGATGAAGAAATCTACATGTTGCACACCACCCTGTGCTATGACATTGTGCACCCACAATTTAGAACTCGAACAGTGCGTGTAAACAAGAAAACCAGGCATAAGTGAGCCATGTGATGACCACACAGCACAATATCCTGCCGGTGGCTCCGTTCAGCCAGACACATAAATAGCTCTGAGCACACCTAGGGCCCTGATGTGGGCAAGGATGAACCCCACAACATGTTGCCACTGTCATATCTGGATGGAGCAGAAGGGGACAACACAGATACAGACTCCAACATAACAGTCCAAAATGGCCATGAGCTCATGCCATCCACCATGTTGTACTGTGGGGCACAAGTACTGTAGCACATTGGCGTCTGATGTCTAAGCCTCACAAATCTGAGGTCAGGCCATGCACGCATTGATGAGAGCACACTCAGATTAGGCACACTGCCGTTCCCTTCCATGTGATTTCCCAGACTACCCCAATGCAGACGATACCTGAAGCCCACGACTCAGAATGGATTACAGCTGCACCCAGCACAGAGGCCACTTACCAGCCACTGCATCACACTACCAACACCACATAGCCCAGCGCTGTCCCAGGCTGTGAACACATGCAGCCACTCACAGCCGAAGTCACCCTTCCCAGAATACTCACCCCTAGCTTGCTGCTGATGCTCCTTCAAACGTGCATCCAGCTCAGGCTGTGTCACGTCCAAGATGCGGGCCATCAGTGGTGTCATGCTGCGCCACGCCAACCTGCCAGTCCGAGGGAGCAGACCCAGCGTCATCTCCGCCACGTTCTTGCTAAGCCGGCAGATGTCATCCCACCTCTTGTGGCAGTGGGTGCGCCGTCGGTTTGAGACACCCAGAGCCTGCACCTTGCATGCAATGGCCCTCCACACGGCCTTACGCTGGTGTACTTTGAGCTGCAGGCATGGGAGACAAGAGGGGGAAAACATCAGTGACACAGTGTTATGTACCAATATCTCTCAGTACAGTGGCATGAAACTGACTCATACCAAATCCACAGATATGTCTCACATGGTACATGAGCATGGGAGAACAAAACGTAAATGCATGCAGGTGTGAGGGTGGACACAGTACCTGCCCATCTCATACACATGCAGGATGCCAGCATATGAAGCCATGTCTAGTCTGCCCACATCTACTGTCCATTGTTAGGTAGAGCAAGACATACATTACATATCAACATATGTTGGGGGTTAGACTCACTGTGTCCAACACTGCGCAGCCCTCAATGTCCTTGCCCTGTGAATGGCTCACTGTGTCATGGAGGTCACATTGAGGGACATGATCTCACAAACCCACACCCTTCTCACAAGGCCTGTCGTGTGCAAGCTACAGGGCTGAGATGGCTCATTGAAGGAGAGTAAAGAAAAAAAGACACATGTAACACTCTGTACATTCAGTGATGTGTCCTTGTTAGTTTGGGCGGTGATTGTGCAGGCCAGGTGGGCTCACACTGAGAAGGACAACAGGGACCCACACAGCCATTCACACAAGCAATCATTGTCCTGAGTCCTGCATTACCAACTTGCTGCGTCACTGTATGGCTGAAAAGACAATACATGTCCCTCAAATCTTGATGTGCAGGCAGGGAAACATGTGAAATAGGCTACACACCCCTTCCCCCTGGAGAAAGCGTGCTAGGCAGTGCATGACATAACCCCACACTCCCAGGCACATACTGCAGCAGCTCAACTTCATGTGTGCCCCCCTGCACTCTCACTCACACTGTTGAAGACTTACCATGACATTTGGGGCACCATATAGCCTTGGATACTGTGTGAGCACCTCGTCCACCAGGACCTCCATTTCCTCGCTGGTGAAGGGACTGGCCCGGGTCTTCTCAGTCCTCGCCATCACTGTGGCCAGGTGACAGCAGCAGCAGCAGTTGGTGTTGAGGAGTGGCAGGCAGCAGTCCCCGGAGACAGCAGCAGCATCAGGTGGTGTTGAGGGGTGGCAGGCAGCAGTCCCTGGAGACAGCAGCAGCAGGTGGTGCTGAGGGGTGGCAGGCAGCAGTCCCTGGAGACAGCAGCAGGTGAGGGGTCTCAGGCAGCAGTCCCTGGAGACAGCAGCAGCAGGTGAGGGGTCTCATGCAGCAGTCCCTGGAGGCAGCAGCAGCAGCAGGTGAGGGGTCTCAGGCAGCAGTCCCTGGAGACAGCAGCAGCAGCAGGTGAGGGGTCTCAGGCAGCAGTCTCTGGAAGCTGTGGAAATGTGAGGTTCTCTCCCACATATATAGCCCCCTGGGGCAGTTTCAGTGGTTCCAAGCTGCTGCAATTGGTGTGCCTTTTTGCAATGCATCAAATGACCGGCCCGCGGAGGCGGAGCACGCCTTCCGCGTTTTTCAAAATTTCATTAGGCTATCGCGATTGCGGTTCCCATTGGCTGCAAGGGCAATGGCATTGGCGGTGACACACCGCAGGGGCCAGGCGGGCGCTACCGCGGTGGTGCATCTTTCAATTGCATCCAATGACCGGCTCTGCGGTGGCGGAGCACGCCTTCCGCGATTTTCAAAATTGCATTAGGCTACCGCGATTGCGGTTCCCATTGGCTGCAAGGGCATGGGCATTGGCGGTGACACACCGCAGGGGCCAGGCGGGCGCTACCGCGGTGGTGCATCTTTCAATTGCATCCAATGACCGGCCCCGCGGTGGCGGAGCACGCCTTCCGCAATTTTCAAAATTGCAATAGGCTACCGCGATTGCGGTTCCCATTGGCTGCAAGGGCATGGGCATTGGCGGTGAAACACCGCTGGTGGCAGGCGGTAGCTTCCGCAATTTGGGTGCCATACATTGGTGCCTGTGACCGTGATTTGGGTGGCGGAGCATGCCAACTGCCATTTGGCAATACATATATATCTCTCACTACCGCGATTGTGTTCTAGGAATTGGTGGTGAGACACTGCTGGTGGCAGGCGGTAGCTTCCGCGATTTGGGTGCCATACATTGGTGCCTGTGACCGTGATTTGGGTGGCGGAGCATGCCAACCGCTATTTGGCAATACATATATATCTCTCACTACCGCGATTGTGTTCTAGGGATTGGTGGTGAGACACCGCTGGTGGCAGGCGGTAACTTCCGCGATTTGGGTGCCATACATTGGTGCCTGTGACCGTGATTTGGGTGGCGGAGCATGCCAACCGCCATTTGGCAATACATATATATCTCTCACTACCGCGATTGTGTTCTAGGGATTGGTGGTGACACACCGCTGGTGGCAGGTGGTAGCTTCCGCGATTTGGGTGCCATACATTGACGTGAGTGATCGTGATTTGGGTGGAGGAACACTTTGTCAGCACCTATGGACACATCATGCTGTGTCAATGGCCAATGGGCAGTCATCAACAGTGCACAGTGGCCACATGATTAATGGCACATCATTGTGCACACAATGCCAGTGTAACATTTAACACACTGCCGTCTACACATGCCATGTTTGTGTATGTCATGTAGTACATTGGCATCTACAAACTCACATGTCACTTGTGCTATTGATGGGCATGTACACAGAACAGTGTTGTTATGGACTCTCAAATGTGTACACATGTCAATGTGTGAAAGTGCTGTGAAAATCACAGTGATGTATGTCTTAATGTAGAATGTGCAGATTTGACTGTCTTGTTTTCTTGGATCATGCACACACTTGTTGTTTACGCTCAGCCTGTGGTCATTGTTTTGTTGATGTGTGCCATGTTCAATTTATGCCTGAAGGTGTGTCAGGTACAGCAGGTACAGGTAGGTACAGGTATGGGACAGTGGTGTTGCATTTTTACACATATGCTGTATGAAATACTCTCAGGCCTGCTCATGCTAGATGTGGCCAGATCCCTACGTGCATTCGCATAGTCAGATGTTGTTTTGAATGTACTTGCTGTGTGAAAGGGGACAAGTGTGCGAGTAGTGTAGCTGAAGGTGTCCCTACGTGTAAGCTGCTCTGTAACTCAATTGTGATGACAGTCATTGTTGGCGTTGTGTCAGTCAAAACGTAAGATGTTGTACACGTCTCATGGTGTATTGAATTGACATGTGTCCACTTTCATCTCAACTAGGAGGAGACCAAATCTGCATCGTCCCTACACAGTGCTGGCAGACATGGAGGATGAGGAGGTCATCCGGAAATTCCGTCTGGATAGAGCCACCCTACAAAACCTATGTGCTATGTTGGAGCCCCACCTGCAGCCTCGCAGAACATATCCAACAGCTTTCACCCCAACGTCTAAGGTGATGGCGGCCCTGCATTTATTTGCCTCTGGATCATTCCAGCACACGGTGTCCAGCGCAGGTGGGATGTCGCAACCCATGTTCAGCATGGTGCTGCGTGATGTCCTGTCCGCCATGATGATATACAAGGACAGGTATATCCATTTCCCCAGGGTGCCTGAATTAGCGGCTGTGAAGGGAGACTTTTATGCCCTTGGACACATCCCCCATGTTGTTGGGGCCATTGATTGCACCCATGTTGGGCTTGTTCCACCACAGGCACGGGAGCACATTTATAGGATTAGAAAACATTTCCACTCCATAAATGTGCAAGTGGTGTGCCAGGCGGACATGATCATCACGCACGTGTGTGCCAAATTTCCAGGCTCAGCCCATGACTCATACATCATGCGGAACAGCATTGTACCACAGCTCATGGCTAATCTGCTTCCTGAGCGTGCATGGATTGTGGGAGAGTACGAAGAGTCCAGTAGTGTGCTGTGTGTGTGACATGCTGTCCTCTGCCACAGTATAAATACAAGGTTAATCTGTGTCTCTCACACCTAGGTGACGCTGCATATCCCAACCGCCCGTGGTTGCTGAGCCCACTGCGGAATCCCAGGACACCAGATGATGTACGCTACAATGATGCCCATGGGAGGACACGTCGTGTGGTGGAGCGGACTTTTGGTCTCCTGAAGTCACGATTTTGCTGCCTTGACAAGACGGGAGGTGCACTCATGTACTCGCCCAGGAAGGTGTGTCAGATTGCAGTGGCATGCTGCATGCTCCACAACCTAGCCATTCGCAAGGATATCCCCCTGATCCTGGATGATGATGAGCAGCCAAGGCCCCCACCTGCAAACCAACCCGTGTCCAGTGATGAGGACAGTGGAGAGGAGGATGGTGTTGACCTTCGTCAACAGCTCATCAGCCGCTACTTCACTTGAAGGTGAGTGACAATGTACAACGGACCCAGTGTCTGATGATGTTGCTGTTTTTGTGAAGGTGTATGTGAGCCTTGTGACTGCAGCCGGTTGTTGACTCAGTGGTGGCTGACAATGTTTATGGGACAGGGTAATTTTGAACATCTACAGGATGTGTATGTTGGCACTTGTTGCTCATTGTGATGTGTGCATGTTGTATTAGCTTTATGGTATGTGTTGTGTGATGTCTGTGATGCCACACCCAGACTAGTGAATCTTGTTCTGTTGTGTTTTCCTAGGTCCCTTCAGCCTCTCCTTGCCTACATACATTCCATACTCCTGGTACATATTAATCATGGTGATGACTGCACATCCTGGAATAAAGACAGAGCAGAAACAACAACATGTGTGTAAGGAGTATTTATTTACAATGGTGACATATGAGGGGGTGAACACTTACATTGAGGTGATTAGTGAAGCAGTGAGTTAACAGTTATGGTAAATGAGAGAATCGAGTAGTCACCACATTGATGTGGTGACCCAGTCCAACAGACAGATGCCATTCACAAGGCAGTGTGGGGAAGGACAGTCCAAAAAGTCAATGCAGTAGTGAAGAGTGTTGCCATCATGGCTGGCTCCGTGACTGACGTTTGGCAGGTGCTTTGCCACGGGATACTCACAGGGGTTTCTTGGGACGGCCCCTTCGTCGCTTGGCAGGGGGGGCCTCTGCTGTAGGGCCTGCTGTGGGGTCTGAGGACTCACCCCTCTCTGTGGCCGCAGGGGAGGATGTTGAACTGTCATCCTGCAGCCCAGCAGGGGGAAGTGGTGTTGTTGTTCGTGGCACAGGCCTGTCCCTCAGTGCTGCCACTATCTGGCCCAAGAGGTCCACAATTTGTCCCATGCGGGTGTCCATGGACCTCTTCAGCAGGAGGAGCTTGCGGGAATCTTCTTCTGACCGGGCTGTTCGTCCCTGGGCCCGTTCATGCCCCAAGGACTCTGTTTATGCTGTCCAGGGCTTCGGTCCCAGGCTCTGGTTGTCTGTGAGTGACCCTGCCACTCCCACCTGCCCTGCTGCCACGGACCTGTTGCATCACCACTGTAGGCATCCGCATCCTCTCCCTGCCCTCCTCAGTTGGTGGTGTGGGGTGGTCATCCTCTGGGACAGGGAGGGTGTTGCAGGCAGCACTGGTGGTGGTGGTGGTGTAGAACGCACAGGCCATAACAGCAGGGGTCTGCGTAGCTGTTGGTGTTGCTGCAGATGTGGTGGGGGGACGATGGGTTCCTGGGATCGGTTGCGCCCTGGCACACCAGATGGTCCGGCTCCGAGCTCATCGTCCTCTGAATACCTGTAGTCAACATCCGTGAGTCCATGTTCTGGGGGGGAAGACTGGCTCTACAGGTTGCTGGTATTGTCCTCTGCAGTCAGTTCTTGGTCACCTGTGGGACAGATGGGAAATGGTCATTGTAGTGCACCCCGCAAGCTTTGTGTTAGCTGTGTATTATTTACTGTTTGTACACAACACAGTTGACTAGTCATCACATTGTTTGTATGCACACTACTGTGCTTCCGGAGATGATGTTGAGGTACATGCATTAGTTGTCCATGGTGTGAGGTGTCACAACATACCATGCGCCACGTGCATGTTTTGTGATTACGGGGACATGTTGCCATCTAGGGACTGGTGCAACAAAGCATTTCTGTGACGCCTCTTTGTTGATCACTCTGCCCTGGCAGACGTTACATCTGAGCATGAACTGTCCATTGTCATCTCATGCATACCTTTGTAATGTCATGTGCAAATATGAATTTGTACCGACAACCATGCTTTCTTTGTTTACATAAGGTCCTTGCTGCTCTGGCCACATGGCACTTACACATGGCATTCAGTGTTGTGCATGATTGTGCACAGACTTTCTTCTACATGTGAATTGGTGTGTCACACTTTGGTTGCTGTGACAGTTACATTTGCTTAGCTGTCTGCACACTGTGAGTGGCAATTGAATCTGTGTGTATTTTTGTGTGATGAGAGGGCTGGTGTTGTCATATGGCACCATGCTTTTTGGGAGGAATGGCTGGGTGCATGTACTGGCTACTTACCTGTTCTGTTTTCACATTTGGGTTGGATTTGTGTCACATCTATGTGTGTGTGTGTGGTGGAGGCTTCCATCCTGCTCAGGGATGGGACAAGAGGGCATAATATGCCTACCTACCTGTTAGTTTGAAGTGGACAGTGCAATGACTGACACATGCATCTGGGTGGGAGGGAGTGCTCCATCTTGATGAGCTGGGGAACAAGGGGGCATTGTGGGAGTAGTACTGCAGGCCTCCCACCCCCAAACAGCCCTCCCAGGGAAGATGGCTACCTACCTGTTAGTTTGTTTGTAGTGAGACGATGGCTTCCAAATGCTTCTGGGTGTGGAGTGCTCCATCCTGCTCAGGGGTGGGACAGGGGGCCTGGTGGGGGTTGTTGTGCAGGCCTCCCACCCCCAAACAGCCCTCCCACGGAAGATGGCTACCTACCTGTTAGTTTGTTTGTAGTGAGACAATGGCTTCCCAATGCTTCTGGGTGTGGAGTGCTCCATCCTGCTCAGGGGTGGGACAGGGGGCCTGGTGTGAGTTGTTGTGCAGGCCTCCCACCCCCAAACAGCCCTCCCAGGGAAGATGGCTACCTACCTGTTAGTTTGAAGTGGACAGTGCAATGACTGACACATGCATCTGGGTGGGAGGGAGTGCTCCATCTTGATGAGCTGGGGAACAAGAGGTCATGGTGGGAGTAGTAGTGCAGGCCTCCCACCCCCAAACAGCCCTCCCAGGGATGATGGCTACCTACCTGTTAGTTTGTTTGTAGTGAGACGATGTCTTCCAAATGCTTCTGGGTGTGGAGTGCTCCATCCTGCTCAGGGGTGGGACAGGGGGCCTGGTGGGAGTTGTTGTGAAGGCCTCCCACCCCCAAACAGCGCTCCCAGGGAAGATGGCTACCTACCTGTTAGTTTGTTTGTAGTGAGACAATGGCTTCCAAATGCTTCTGGGTGTGGAGTGCTCCATCCTGCTCAGGGGTGGGACAGGGGGCATGGTGGGAGTTGTTGTGCAGGCCTCCCACCCCCAAACAGCCCTCCCAGGGAAGATGGCTACCTACCTGTTAGTTTGTTTGTAGTGAGACAATGGCTTCCAAATGCTTCTGAGTGTGGAGTGCTCCATCCTGCTCAGGGGTGGGACAGGGGGCATGGTGGGAGTTGTAGTGCTATTTGCCTGGGCACATACAACCCTGTAAATGTTGGCTACCTTTTGGGGTGATTCAGATGTAGTGGATGTTACATCTGTGGGACATGTGTTGGATATTGTGGTGCATATGGATATACTTGTGCCTCTGAGATGTACCTTTGTAGTTGTGCTTGACAGTACATTGCTGTGTAATGGTCTACATTTGTTTGTACTTACCAGCCTCCACTCCCCCGGGTATTCCTGTGAGACTCTCTGGATGCAGTATGGCAAGCACCTTCTCCTCCCATGCAGTGAATGTTCTTGGTGGAATGGGAGGGCCACCGCCAGTCCTCTGAGCCAGCTCACGGTTCTTGCTCCTCTTCTTTTTGACAACACTCTTCAGGTCATGCCACCGCTTGATGATTTCCTGTCTGTTGCGTGGGATGGTCCCTACTGCATTGACCTTATCGACTATCCTTGCCCACATTTGATTTCTTCTGGCTAATGGTGTCTGTTGGACCAGGTTACCAAACAGTTGTGGTTCAACTCTGACTATCTCATCTACCATGACGGTCAACTCACTCTCTGTGAATTTTGGCATTTTCTGTGGTGCCATGGTGTGTGATGTACTAAGGGGTTTGAGGTGCAGGTGTGTAAGTGGTGGGGGTGATGTGTATGGTGTGTGATGGGCAGAGGGGTTAGAGGTGCCGGTGTGGAAGTGGTGGTGGTGCTGTGTGTGGTGTGAGTAGTGATGGTGTGCAGATTTGCCTCTCCTTTGTGCTCTGGTGTTGGGCCCTTCAGTTGTGGAGTATTGCAAAGGACTGTGGTCCGGGAAGGGGCTGGTTTTATACTCAGCTATGTGGGTGTGTCCAAATGGGGTATTGCTGTCAGGTGTGTTGTGTGGGTTCTCCTGGGATTTGGATTTTTGTAGTTGCCATGTGGTTGTGTCATTGGGGTGTTATGTGTTTTTAGGTGCATGGCTAGTTTGCTGTGTGCACTTTGTGGCCTTGTTGTGATTTTTTTCTGTCGACCGCCATATTTGTCACGGAGCGTCCGCAGCGGTGGCTATGCTGCATTTCTTCCGGCGGCTCTCCCATTCATCACTGTTGGCGTTTTCGGCGGTTGGATTCAGCAGAACGTACCGTGGTCACATCGGGGATATCCTAATGTTCCGTGCGGTGTCTCCGCTGTCGTGGTGGCGGTTTGGTTTTTTTCCTCTGAGAATCCGACCGCCGCGGACGGGTTTTCGCCTTCTCCGCCCACTACGGGTGGTTTTTCGGTGGCTCTTACCGCCGCGGTCTTTTTTTGGGGCGGGACAGCCTAATCTGGCCGCCGGTTTTGCCGCGGTACCGGCGGGTGGTTGTTTTCCACTACCATGGCGGTCAGGGTGGTTTTCCGACCGCCATCCTAATAGACCCCAATATTTGGTCTGCAATGTCTTGGAACACCCCTCAGACTGCAAAGGGATAGGTTGGAGGGAGTGCAACTTTTGCAGCATGGCACAAAATAGACTTTCAGTAGGATTTGAAGAATGTTATGAAGATGATCTTACTCTCATCCTTCTTCAAAGCTCTCTCTGCTGAGCCCCCAAACCCCTACTCACCATTGTCAATGCCTCCTGCACTCAAGGCATATTTCAAGAAGCTCTAAACAGGGCCAGATCCTTTCACTTCTAAAGAAACCTACAATAGACAATGACGACCTTGCCAACTAGGAGCCCAACAAGTCACCTCCATTCATCATTGAATGATGAATTGAAAGATCATTGAAAAGTAGCCTTTACAACGAGGTTTTTACCACGTTGTTCTTTTGCTATGCATTATTTACAATGCATGTTTTTACCACATATATGCCTTTACAATGCATGCCTTTACCATGCATTTAAGGTATGTTGGGAGGGGTGGGGGGTTCTTCCCCAACAAATACATTGTTTTTATATCTTTAAACAATGCGTGGTAATGGCATGCATTGTAAAAGCATATGGTTCTAAAAAAGTGCAGGGCAAAAAATGCATTGTAAAGGCATGCAAAGTATTGTCCTGCATTGTTCAGTCATACAACCTTGAAAAATCAATCTGGGATTCACTCCAAGATCACAGTAATGCTAACTATCTACTGCACAACTTCTGGTATAGCTTCAAATCATGCTGCACCACAGAAATGTGTAATTTATGCATCATAGATGATGCCCTCCTGACCACAAATGAAGATGAGTTCTATCGCCTGATAATGCAGGACATCTCAGCTGCCTTCAAAGCAGTCATTATGCCACCCTCATACACACCCTGGAGTCTCAAATTGGACTTAGTGGCAATGTCCTTCACTGCTTCTGCTCTGCCTTTCCAACCAACACCAATTTGCTTACATGGGCATCTCCAGGTCCTAAAAGATCACTATCATCTTCAGAGTCCTCCAGGGTTCCATGCTGTTCCCTGTTATCTTCAACCTCTCTATGGAGGTGCATAGTGCTCAACGCACACAGAACAGCATCAAAATTCACCAATATGCCAATGATACACAACTCTACTTGAAAGTCTCCTCTGCTTCAGATATCCAAAAACTCAAATGCTGCCTGCACATCATCCAGAAATAGATGCCCAGCACCAACCTGAAACTCAAACCAACTAAGACAGAATTTCTGTCATTTGTCAAGAACAGAAAGCAAGAAACAATACAAACCCATTTCAATGACTTGAACCTTGATGGGTTCAAAACCCCATCTTTAATTGAATGCCAAGTCACCTGGATTCACCCTGGATACCAACCTCACCCCTGGAGGAACACAGTACTAAAATAAAGATGGCATAGGACCAGCTCTCTTTTCTGAAGAAAGTGAAACTGTTTATCTCCAGAAACCGGCTTCAGAACTGTTGCTCGAGTACATGTACTCTTGCATCTGGATTGACGTAACACCCTGCTTTATGGATTCCTAGGCAACAACAACAAGGGGATGTATGAGGTGCTTGAATTAATCTCAGCCACTAGCAATCACTTGGGCTGCCTTCCAGTCCATCATTTTTCACCAACAATGTCACCCCTGACAAACGCCCATTTTATGCAGATCAGTACCAACCCTGCACCTCATGGGAACAGCCTGTCCTGAAGTGCTGGGTAAGGCTACATCCAGAAGGGGCCACAAACAATTCCTGACCAGTTTTGCCATACTTGGGACTTGTTAGTAGAGTGTAGCTTGAGTCCTATGGCACAGTGAGCACAGGATCCACGTCTGGGCATTCCTGTCACACTTAGGATGTCAACTGCAGCAACAACAAGGTGATGGATGGAATGCTTGAATTAATCTAAGCAACTGGCAATCACCCGGGCCACATTGCAATTCCTCATTGTTCTCCCACCATGCCACTCCAGGCAAAGGCCAATCTTATGCAAATCAGTACCAACCTCGCTCCATTTCATGATTATATGATATAGCGGTGTTCATAATTGGTGTTTGGTAAATGGGTAATGCAATTGGAGAGCTAGATATAACAATGTTCAGGTCTGGAGGAAAGTTGGCATGCATGACAGTGAACCCCGAGATCAAAACGAAACTAACTTGAATCTTGTGGGAAACAGGATTTCGGATAGAGGGGCCATCTTTGATTGAGATTGTATAAAAGGAGTGGGAAGTCAGAGTCTCACTGCTTTCCAAAGCAGTTCATGTTTGGAGGATGATCGTGGAGCCAGTGTCCTGTGTTTAGGAGTGTCGGATTGGAACTTTTGACTTCCAACTTTTTGTACTATCTTGCTACTTAAATAATTTTTACGATCATTGCCATTTTCCAGGTGTGCAGGCAAAATATTGAGTTGGAAATGTCGAACTACAGAAATATCGAGCCCTAAATATCATTAGTCAGAAATATCGACAGCAAGAATATCGTGGTCAAGAATATCGATTTGAAGGTAAGAAATATTGTTTTTTAAAATATAGAAGTCATTAATATCGTTTGCAGAAATATAGGGGCCGATTCCGATCTCGGCCAATAGGGCACCGAATCGGATTCGGCTTTACCGGATCCGATTCGGACGTCCTGTTTCCGACCGATTCGAACACCCATCCGCGCGAGCAAGTACGATGCGAGCGTACGCGAAATCCCCGACCGACTCGTTCCCGGCTCCGAACCGCTCACGCAATGGAGACGTTCCCCGACCGGGCAAGTAAGATGCGCGCCTCGAACAGTCTGACCGACTCGCACCGTCCGGCTCGAAAGAGCAGTCGGAGCCGGACTTTGGGGGTCCGTGTCGGACCCCCCTGTATGCGTAGCCGCGCGAGTCGCACACAGGGGGGACCCATGGGTCCCCCCTACACATGCATGTACGGCGCGAGTCGCACTGACGCGTACCCGCTGTAGGGGGCGCCCTTGTTCGCGACGCACCCATTGAGTCAATGGGAGCCAGTGTACGCGTCGTACGACCGGCTCCCATTGACTTCAATGGGAGTCCGACCGAATCGAGTCCGATAGCATGCGTCCGTATCGTACTCGTTCGGTCGGACTGCTAGAGTCCGGTTCGGTCGGATATCTCTCCGAATCCGACTCGGTCGGAGGGATTTCCGGCCCGAATCGGAATCGGCCCCATAGTTGTTTAAAATATTGATTTTTAAATTAGTGTTATGTATTTCAGTATATATTTCAAATGTATGTGATGTATTTTTTCTGTATAGGTATATGTTTATGTTTTTTAATATATGTGTTAAAATGTTAGTAGTTATCAATTTTATTTTAATTAAATGTTGTGTTTTTTAGTTCCATTGCGGGTTGTTGGTTTATAGGGGAATAGGGTGGGAAGTAATTTAATTATAATAAACTAATGATATTTTTTTATTTATTAATATTTATTTAATTGAGATTTTATAGTGTTAATTGTGGGAAGTAATTTATTTTTAATTAATTATAATTTTTTTGTTAATTAATGTTAATTAATTAATTGGTAATTAATTATGGTAATTGTGTAATTAATTTTAGGGGTGTGTTGTGGGGTTTATAGGGGTAAAGGGTGGGAAGTAATTTATTTTTAATGTATTAATAATTAGTTGTTAATTATTATTTATTAATTAATTGAAAATTAAATATGGAAAATGTGTAATTATTTTAGGTGCAGGTCGTGGGGTTTATAGGGGTAAAGGGTGGGAAGTAATTTATTTTTAATTAATTAATAATTAGATGGTTAATTAATATTAATTAATTAATTGAAAATGTAATATGGAAATTGTGTAATTAATTTTAGGTGTGGGTTGTGGGGTTTATAGGGGTAAAGGGTGGGAAGTTATTTAATTTTTATGTGTTTTAATTTGTTTTTTAATTAATAATATTTATTTAATTGTTAATTAATTATGTTAATTATGGAAGTACATTTTATTTTTAATTTAGATGGTGGTTGTGAATTGTGTGGTGTTATAGGGTAGGATGTAAATAAAATAAATGTATGTTATAATGTTTTTGTTTATAAATAATTTCTAACTAAAGATATTTGTTTGAAAAATATTTTTATATTTTATTTAATATAATTGTAGGTATTTGTGATATGTATTTAACATTATAATATGTTTTTATTTTTTTCAAGTTTTTAATATTAAATATCTTTGTATTTTAATTTTTAATATATTTATAATTTTTTTAATTTATTTTGTTTTTCAAATATGTTTGTTGTTGATATTATGTTTGTTTTTAATTTTGAATTGACTGGAGTAGGAATAGTAATTTTTATCCCTCTGCAATCCAAGACTTTCCCTACTGTTATACTCACTGGAGTGGGAATAGTAATTTTTACCCCTCTGCTATCCAACACTTTCCCTACTGTTGCACTCATTGAAGTGGGAATACTAATTTTTACCCCTCCACTATCCAACACTTTCCCTACTGTTGCACTGACTGGAGTGGGAATAGTAATTTTTACCCCTCCGCTATCCAACACTTTCCCTACTGTTGCACTGACTGGAGTGGGAATAGTCATTTTTACCCCTCCGCTATCTAACACTTTCCCTACTGTTGCACTTACTGGAGTGGGAATAGTAATTTGTACCTCTCCGCTATCCAACACTTTCCCTATTGTTGCATGCATTGGAGTGGGAATAGTAATTTTCACCCCTCTGCCATCCAACACTTTCCCTACTGTTGCACTCAATGAGGTGGGAATAGTAATTTTTACCCCTCCGCTATCAAACAATGTCCCTACTGTTGCACTGACTGGAGTGGGAATAGTACATTTTACCCCTCCGCTATTCAACACTTTCCCTACTGTTGCACTCACTGGAGTGGGAATAGTAATTTTTACCCCAAAAGCTATCCAACGCTTTCCCTACTGTTGCATTGAGTGGAGTGTGAAATTTAAGTTTAAATATTTTTAAATAGTTTAATGTTTTAATTAATAATACAATGTTTTTTTAACATAGATTTTATGTTACTGGTCTATGTATAGATATATATTATTTGTTACATTTTTATATATTTTTTTAATCATAAAATAAATTTAAATTAATAGTTTATTAATTGTTTTACAGTAAATATATATAATAATTATTATATATGTGTGTTGAGCTTTTTAAGTTAAGTTTATTCGGTATATTTGTTGAAATATATATTAAATCTATTTATTTATTTTTATTAATTTTATTATTTAATATATTTAATATTTTTATATATATATATATATATATATATATAAAAAACGATATTTTGTACATCTATATTTATGTAATCGATATTTTTGTTTCAATATTTTTGTACTTAGCTTTATAAATATAGGATGTTGATATTTTTGACATCGATATTTATTATTCAATATTGTTGTATGGGGATGTTTTGGGTGTTGATGTTTTGTCAGTGAACCCATTTTCCAGGCCTTGTATTTTAGAGCCTATTTGTGCAAGGAATACTTTCTATCACATTTTTCAGTTTTTTGACACACTGCTATTTTTCACTTTGTTTCATCATTGATGTTGTACATATCATCATTTTTCCTTGGATTGGAACTCATTACGAACTTATGTGAATTGAATTTTCTAGTAAGTACACATGAGTCATATGCAAAGACTACACCACAAGGATTTTCAAGACAACAAATAATAACCATTGCTTTCTTAGAGAAAAACTGTTTTAAGTCTTAGGGGCCGATTACGATGGCGGGCGGACAAAGTCCGCCCGCCATCGCAGCTGCAAAAGGGACCGCCCGCCATAGGTGCGGCGTACCCGCAATGCGAATTGCGATGCGCCCGTCACACTGGCGGGCGGATCCTCTATATTTTACATTGCGGCAGCGGTGCTGCAAGCAGCAGCCGCCGCACTGTAAAATAAACATGGTGTGCTTTTCCATGCACAACGTGACAGGCACCGCGCGGTGCCTGCCACATTGTACATGCAAAAGCAGGGGGGTACCATAGGTACCCCTATGTGCACCTCCCATCCCCCCAACTATATGGGGGCCCGCTACGGGCCCCCAACAGCAGGAACCGCCAGCCTTTCCTTGGCGGCAATGCAGCCATGGAAAGGCTGCTCACACCCAGCATCGTAATATGGATGGCGGTGTCTTCCAGACACCGCCACCATATTCAACACGTTTTCCGCCGGTCGACGAGTCGACCGGCGGAAAAGCGGCAGACGGTCTTTCCGTCCGCCGCGGTACAATTCCCATTCCCACCGCCATCCTAATTTGGCGGTGGGAATATTCAGGTGGATGGCGGGCGGATCGCCCCCGCCAGGCCGGCGGTGACCACCGCCGGCCCGGCGGGGGTGATCCGCCCGCCATCGTGATCGGCCCCTAAGAGAAGGAAGCGCTGAGTTAAAGGGCTTGCCACTTGAGGTAATTAGGTAAAAGGATGGCTCATTATTTGAATATTATGAAATTCTTTGTCTAATCTGGTAGTGTTTCATTTCAGACTTCCATAGGCAGGTTCGAAGGAAGTGTGCCAAAACTCTCATTAGTGTTTTCTCTCTCTTCCCATTTCTCTCTTTGTATGCTGTATGAGCTGCTGTGATTTCTGTTACAATTAGAAATCATGGTCTCTGTGAAAGGGGGTAGGATTAGCTTCATGGCACTCCTGCAGACCTGTAACAAAAATCGGTGTGCTAGCACACTCCTCATGGGAACAGTCTGCCCTGAACTGCAAGGTGAGGCTCCCTCCAGAAAGTACCACAAGCAACTCAAGACTGGTTTCGTCCTACCTGGGGCTTGTCAATAGGTTGCACCTTGAACCTTATAGGCACAGTGAGCATGGGACCCATGACTGGGCATACATGTTGCAGATAGGGCATCAATTGCAAGAAAAACAAGGTGATAGATGGAATGCTTGAATTAATCTCAGCCATCGGTAATCGCGCATGCCATAATCCAGTCCATTGTATTTCGCCCACCATGGTAAACTCTGCACTGTCACCTCTTGAGAGCATTCTACATGCCACATCACATCTCATCCAGTACCTGAAGATATATAATCACTTAACCACCATCCTGAAAGAACTTCATTGGCTTCACTTGCCTGCTCTGTACCCTCTTCAAAACCAGCAGAAACATTTACAAAGCCATTACGGCCTGTACCCCTGCTTATCTTGCAGAGAAAATTACCATCTCTTTATGTTAAATATATTTATTATGCATTTTTACAAATTATATACAACAACACCCCTCCCCATCTCCCCTCCCACCACACAACCCACCCAGCCCACACATTACACGGCCCATCTTATTATAATTCAGCATGATTTGATATGAACATAGATAATAAAGTGCATTACAATAATTTATCACAATATTTCATCAGACCAATCATAAAATAAGACAGACAATTATCCCTTCCTTCCTTCTTAATTGAAGGCTTTTACCTTACCCGCTCGGTACTATCCTCTCTAAAGCCACTCGGTCAGGGGAGCCCATCTCCTCAACCCTTTATCCCCAGCCCGAGTCCCTTTCCTTGCAAATATCACTTTCTTTAAATTATAGGTTGCTAGCACCCGGGCTAACCATTGATGGAATGTAGGGGGGGGTTCGGATTCAACCACGCAGAGGCTTTACATACGCCAGATTGTCGTAGCTATAAATAAAAAAGATCTACCCCTTTTTTCCCCTTCCCCTTCTTGTACTCCAAGCAATATTAAGGCCGGGAATAATTGGATCTTTAACCCAAGTGATTTTTACAGAATCTATCAATCTCTTCTTTCATACCAGCTAAAACACTTCAGGTAACGAATATATGCGCATTATCTGCCCCATACAGCTGACACCTGGGGCATCGGTCCCTTTACCTTCCCTCCATTTGATAATCGGACTAAGTGTATAATACAAGTTAAAACAAGTTTTATAGTATTGCACTTGAAGTTTTGATGGCATTAAAATTGTTCTATCTAAAAAGATTTCTGAAAGAGCATCGCAGGGACATTCAATTTCTCCTGCCATTTCTGTGAATGCTTATTCATATCATCGCTTGTTTCTGCCATCAAAAGACAGTACATAACCTGATGGGGCATTTTCCGTTACTAATAAGGGGATCAACTAATTTAACTCTCTGCAAACCCACAGGACCTCCCCCCCTTCCGTAAAAGGAAGTCCCTCACCTGGAGATGCTTAATAAAGTCTCTACTCTCGATATTATAATCCCTTCTTACATCTGCGAACGAAGCAAACCTGCTAATAGTAAAAAAATGCCCTAACCTTTTTAACCCCATGGCATTCCATTGTGATATACTACTACCCTTAAAAATATCTAGTAATGCATTGTTCTTCCTTAAGGTGTATAATAGTTCAGTTTGCTGATCCCCAGTAACTTGCAGACTGCTGACCAGACCTTGAACACATTCTCCAGAGTCTTTAACCGGACTCTTTTGTAATAGCTGAATGCTAATTGCCACCATAGGTATTCCGAGGCTTCATCACAGACCGTCATTCGACCGGGGTGGGAAAATGCTCTCCTGCATCCACCTCTGCCTTTTCTTGTAATACACTTAAATTATTCAACAGGTTGGTTGCCCCATATTATAATTTAAGATTAGGCAGGGCCAATCCACCTCTCTCTCTTGGGAGGGTAAAGAATTTTATGGCACGTCTTGGTCTTGCATCAGACTAGATAAATTCGAGAAATTACCGCCTCCATTTCCTTAAACCAATAGCCTTCAAATTCCAAAGGTAACACCCGGAAGAAGTAAAGAATCTTGGGGAAAAAATACATTCTTATAATATTACACCTACCAACTAAGGAGAGGTGTACATTGTTCAATCTGTTCAGATCTTTTTGGTATTATATATCAATGGATCAAGATTCTCCTGTACTATCCCCTCCAACACTGATGATATACTTACTTGAGATAATCACGCTTTTTCCTATTCGCTCATCCAGGGGAGTAATTTTATCATTAATCGCAATTTGAGTCTTTTCAGTGTTTAGTCGATATCCGGAGATACTCTCAAAACTGAGGGCCTCCTGCTCCACTGCTGTTACGGCACTAACCCGATCTGATGTTACCAGAGCGGTCATCAGCGTCAGCTAGAGTTTTGGTGTCTCTACCTTGAAACTGCAAAGGGTGAATTAAGATATTCCGGATCAGATTCGGCAAACCCGAATCCGATTCGGAGCCCTTCTGAACAAGATCTGAATCGACCCCTATGTTGTTTTGAGCCGCTCCAATGTGTCGATCCCCCACCCCCACCACTACATGAGCAAACAGACCCCATGCCTGTGTGGTGACCCCTGGAGTGATGACCCCCAACTGCCCCTTGTCCTACCCCTAATATAAACAAAACCAGGACCCAAGGGCCCTTTCTCACTAGCGTGCCGTATTCAGATTGCAACCTTTTCGGATATATTTCTTTCTATAACCATTTTTTCCCCCTTTCTTCCTTTTCATCTTATAATATTTCATCTCCCCACCTTCTCTATTTACCCATCCTGCTCCCTTAGATACTCATGAGCCATTATTTTGGATGTGAAGCTTCGGGTACGCCCATTGACAGTAACTTTTAGCCGTGCTAGATTTTGCAGCACTACTTTGGCGCCAATTCTACGAAAGGGGTTAATAAGCTGTTGCAT
The DNA here is from genome assembly GCA_963921515.1 of Calotriton arnoldi. Classification (NCBI taxonomy): domain Eukaryota; kingdom Metazoa; phylum Chordata; class Amphibia; order Caudata; family Salamandridae; genus Calotriton; species Calotriton arnoldi. The sequence goes on along the minus strand of CAWUFW010000197.1, from coordinate 395,156 downwards.
CCGCCAGCGCCGTTCAACTGTAGCATGTGCAAAATCCGGTCTAGAAAAAATGAAACTCCTTTAAATTCCCTTTTGGCATTAGGGTGGGCAAGATCATAGATTAACTGATGTACCAAAAAGTTGTCAAAATAAACTAAGATGACTCTGGGCTTCTTCAAGACATCTGCTGGGTGTTTTTTTTGTCATTAGAGGAAATCAATTGGCGCTTTGAACTTCAGAATCCCAATTCCAATTATGTTTTTATGGGAATGCCCCTTTTAGCAGACAGACCATAAATGCTCTAATATCTCCTCCCTCAACACCCTCAGGGATCCCCAAGAACCTTAAGTTGTTTCTGCGCTATCTGTTTTCCTGGTCCTCCAGTTTCCAAAGCATATCCGCAATCGTTCCGTCCTGAGACGTTTTCTGATTTTTGCATAGGTTGAATTCGGTTTCTAGACCCTCCGTTCCCTCTTCTACCTGTGTGATCCTTCCCACAGTATCAGAAGCCGTTTTGTTTAGTTTTATGATGGATCTGTGTCATTTTTTAGACTCTAATCTGGTGCGTCAGCCTTCACTCCGCATTTCTTCCTGCAATTGTTTGATAGACTGGAGAATTATTGCGAGTGTGGATTTGACCGTCGATGTTTCAGGTCTTTTTTTGGTTTTTCCCTCAGCGCATACCAATTGTGTGGCTGAATAGTCCCACTTCAAATTCTCCAAAAAGGTACCTTCTGAACTCCTATCCCGACCCTCTCAAAAGCTTTCCTCTCCTTTTTCTCTTTACCTTTTAGACACCTTCTTTTACGTTACTGTTGCTGGATTGCCCGTGATACTATTAGTGGAGGAGTCCGTTGGCAGATCATCAGTAGAGAAAGATGAAGTATTGCATGGATTAGAGAGGTCTGACTCATCTGTCAGAAAAAAGAACTTCTCCCCCCACACAGAAGTCTTGGTCGGCTCATTAAAATTTGCAGAATCCTGAATTTGCCTTTCAGTATCGACCTCTAGGGGTCTACAGATTTCTTTAGCCAAAATGCTTAGGTCTCTCAACTTTGAACTGCTCACATCAGTTGTCAAAATTTTAGTTTCTTGATCTTCTTTGCCATCATTTTCTTGTGTTCTTTGTGATATCTGGCACACAGCATGACTTTGGGCTAAATCCTTCACTCTATCACCCCCCTCATTCCTCTTTGGGTGGTCTCCCATCCGGGTTATATCTGGCTCATTCAGAGAGATTACATTCCCTGTGTCCCCGGTGTCTCCTCCTGTCGCTAAGCCCGTACTGCCCTTGTTTACTGTCCCAGATTCAGCTTTAGAGTCAGTGGGGGGAAACAAATTTGATATCAATTATTGGAGGGCCGCTAATATAGCCCTTTCCTACTCTTGTATTGGCTTTTTTTTATAATCTGGGTGCCCGACTCAGTCTATTCTTTAATCGTGTTTTCACTAGTTCTCTCCCCCTCCCCTGGAATCCTTACACTCCTTACTCGTCATGCAGAGGGGAAGGTGGGGGGATGACTACGCTGGTATATGCTGGCCGCTTGACTCCGCGGCCGGGCATAGTTCCAGGAGTAAACGCCGACACCCGTAAGAGAGTTCTCACCAGCTGGATAAGACTCTGCACAACCCGGCGGCTGCTAAGAGTGTGAGCTTTACGGCACCACTGGGACCGCCAGTTATCAGCTTGGCTCGGGCTAGGGAGCACGCTCCACTTCTGCACTGTCTGGCTCCACTGAATTGGCTTCCGAGGTCTATTTCATGTCTCATACTCCATTAAAGAAGGCAGTGGGGCAATCAACGAGATAAAACTGGAGGAGCAGCAGCAACGGAGTCTCACTCCGGCACCATCTTGCTCAGTCTTTGTGCTACTTCAAGGCTTTGGACACTAAAGGGTGGCATTTACTATTCCCACTCTAATCTAACCCATGAGGTGAAAATGTTGGACACCAAAGTGGTAAGATTACCTATTTCAACTTCAATGTAAAATAATTATTTGTAAGTGTTAAACACTTATAACACAATAAATCTTTAACACGCCCACAGAAAACTTATATAGTATTATATAAATATGAATAATTAATAACTATATTAACAATCATAAATAATGTACATAAAAAATAAACAATTTTTTAAAATGTAAAACCTAAAATACATATACATTATGTAATTAAAATATATATTTTTATTTCATAAATACAAGAAATATAAAATTTAACTGTACATGTATATTAAAAATTAGTTCAATAAAAAATTCAAAAAATTACAAAATATATAAACAAAATACAACCAATTTACAGAAAAATCTAAATTATTATAGATGACTAATAATAATTTTTTATTTTCATATACTAATTTAAAAAATATAACACTACAATAACAATAATAAGAAAGCAATACATTGTCAACTAATATTATATAAATAATCAAAAACACACACATAGTACCAATAAAAATGTGCTTATTATTTGCATTTTTTATAAAATTGGAAAAATATAAAACAATTTAAACATTCCAAATAATATAAATGAACACATATTATAATAAATAATTTAGACTTGATATTAAACCTTAACTATGAAAATTCTATGAACATCTAATAAAAACATCATTAACAAAACAAACTTAAAATAAAAAACTATACATTTTGAATTTTTAAAAAAAAAATAATTTGCATTATTTTTTACTAGATTATACATCAAATATTATAGAAACAAAATAATATTTTTTCAATATAACAACACAAATTCTTTTTATCAAATAAAAAATATTAAATTAAAATTATATATTTAATTTAAAACATTTCAACTTTTGTCTTTCCCCTATGAATCCAACATCCATCTCCTATAACATTAGAAAATGTATAAAAGTATTCATTTATACTTTAAAAAATGGTATTCACAAATTACAATAAATTAATTTCAAACGAAAAATTGTCAAAAACATACAAAACTAATTAAATACTACAAAAACTTAATAAACTTAAAAATGATATTAAATACAACAATAATTTAAAAAAGGTTATTTTTTACAACAATATTAAAAACAACACTTAAAACAATATTCTTACTTCAATATTTTTGATATCGCGATATTCTTGACACAATATTGTTGTTTCATGATATTCTTTACTCAATATTTTGTCCCAACACTGCTTAGAGTATCATTTAAGTGTGTTGATGCCTCCCCAGGCAGGCAATATTTGGACAGGGAGCATTATAAGATAGCTGGCAATATTAGCAGCGCCTATGAGCCTTGAATTTCTAAAGGTGGTTGAAAGTCTATCAAGATTAATTTCGGCATCCATAGCATAAGAATTTTGATCATGTTGTCTCTTTTTTTCAGACTCTGGACTGCAAAAAATTGTAATATTGCCCCTCCATGTGATATCTTGTATTTAGATTACTTTTCATTTCAAATGTTATATATTGTCTACCCAGTCTGATCACATATTTAGTTTAGTCTCCGTGTTGTCCACTTTGCACTCTGTTTGAATAAGTTGTGTCTTAAAAGTGGCAAGTTCACTATGGGGCAATTTAAATTACTTATTGATGTCCATGGTGGACTGTTCGATAGTGACCAGGGAGGTTTTGATGCTTTTAGGTTTGGCCATTAGCTAGTCTAGAGTTGTTGTTGTGGTGGCAATTTGGGAGGCGAGGGACTCATTATTTTTGGGGACTCCTTTCAAGGCTTCTAAAAAAAGTAATTGTGTTGCTGCTTTTTGCTCAGACATTTATTGTTGGCCAGGATAGAGTATCTAGTGATTTTGATAGACTTTGGCACTGAGCAGTTGACTCAAAAGGAGTGATTATACAAAAGTTAAAGACGTATACTAGGTGTACCACTAATGAGTGATAATTCTTTTGATATATATCATGTGAGTGGCTGTGTGACTGTATGTATCCTTGTTGTATGGGTGTGTGAGTGTCTGTATGGGTGTATAAGTGGTTGTGTGAGTAGCTGTCTGGGTGAGTGAGAAGCTGTGTGAGTGGCTGCATTGGTGAGTGAGTAAATGTGTCAGTGGCTGTGGGTGGGTGAGTGACAGTGTATGTGGCTCTATCAGTGGGTAAGTGGGTGTGTAGTTACTGTATGGGTTAGTGAGTGGGTGTCTGAATGTCTGTATGAGTGAGTGACTGGGTGTGTAAGTGGCAATATGGATGAGGTGCTGTTTGAGTAGGTGTTTTGTTAAAGTGACTTTGTGGGTGAGTGACTGTATTGGACAGTGCGTGTCTGTGTGCATGGCTGTATGGGTGAGTGCAAGAATGTGTGAGTGCTTGTATGGATCTGTGAATGGGTATTGAGTGGTTGTGTGAGTGAGTGTATGAGGGCTTGTATGAGTGAGTGAGTGGCTGTGTAGGTAAATAAGTGGTGTGTGAGCAGCTGTATGCATGAGTTGCTGTTTGAGTAGGTGTTTTGTTAAGTGACTTCATGGGTGAGTGACTGTATTGGACAGTGAGGGGCCGATTCCGATCTCGGCCGGTAGGGCTCCGATTCGGATTCGGCTTAACCGGATCCGATTCGGAGCCCTATTTCCCGACCGATCCGTACGCGCGTCCGGACGAGCGAGTACTATGCGAAATCGCCGACCGACTCGTCCGGGCTTCCCGACCGCTACGACCGACTCGATCCTGGGTCTAACTGCACCGACCGACTCGCACGGACACGACTCGCACCGCGCAATGGAGACGTTCCCCGGCCGGGTAAGTACGATGCGCGCCGCGAGCAGTCCGACCGAGCCGCGCACTCCGGCTCAAAAGAGCTGTCGGAGCCGTACTTTGGGGTCCGTGTCGGACCCCCTGTACGCGTAGCCGCGCGAGTCGCACACAGGGGGACCCATGGGTCCCCCTACCTGTGCGTGTACGGCGCGAGTGCTTCGCCGCGTACACGCTGTAGAGGGCGCCCTTGTCCGCATCGCACCCATTGAGTCAATGGGAGCCCGCGTACGCGTTGTACGACAGGCTCCCATTGACTTCAATGGGAGTCCGACCGACTCGAGTCCGATGGCATACGTGCGCATCGTACTCGTTTGGTCGGGCTGCACGGGTCCGATTCGGTCGGATATCTCTCCGGGTCTGGCTCGGTCGGAGAGATTTCCGGCCCGAATCGGAATCGGCCCCTGAGTGTCTGTGTGAATGGCTGTATGGGTGAGTACAGGAATGTGTGAGTGCTTGTATGGTTGTGTGAATGGGTAAGTGAGTGGTTGTGTGAGTGAGTGTATGAGAGCTTGTATGGGTGAATGAGTGGCTGTGTTGTGAGGCTGATTGGGTGAGTGAGTAGGTGTGTGACTTTGTAGGTAAATAAGTGGGTGTGTGGATGTGTGGTTATGTGACTAGCTGCATGGATGAGTAACTGGTTGTATGAGTAGCTGTTTGGGTGAGTGAATGGTTGTGTGAGTCGCAGTATCAGTGAGGGTGTGGGTGTGTGAGTGGCTCTATTGAAGAGTGAGTGGGTGTGTGAGTACTGGTATAGGTCTGTGAATGGGTATGTCAGTGGTTGTACGGGTATGTGAGTAGGAGTGCAAGAGGTTGTATGGGGGTGTGAGTAGGTGTGTGAATGGTTTTGTAGATTATGTCATCAGTGACATTGCTGGAGCTGGCCCTGGGGGGTGGCAGTCCCCAGGGCCATCTAGGACTCCTGCAGGGGGACTGCGTGGTCCCTCTACTTTGTTCAAATTTGCCTGGGGAAGTGGTGTTCTCTCAGGGATGGGGATCCGCAACAGACCCCCTTAATCTTTGTATTTGTGCCCCGGGGAGGTAGCAGTCCCTGGGGGCAGCAGGGAGGGCCATGTAGGCCCCCCGCATTCCATTTCTAAAGTGCACAGGGAGGTGGCGGTCCCGGGGACAGTGGGCGAGGCTTAGGGTCTCCCCCGCATTTGCAGTATTAATTGACCCAGGGAGGTGGTGGTCCCTGGGGCTTTTTATAAGCCTGTCTGGGGGCTCCATGAGCCCCCCTTCTTCATGCCCCTGGGATTTGGTCCACCCGGGGGCTTTATGAAAAAGACAAGCGTGAGTCTGAATGTCTTTTTTTTTTTTAAATGTTGCCTCTGATTCGCGGATCGACCCGCAAGTCCACAGCAAAATGAAATTTAAAAAAATGCTTTTTACCCCCCCCCCCCCCGCCGAGTCCCTGAGGGGCTCCCACCATATCTGGGGGTAAGGGTATTCATACCCTGCCCCCTTTTCTTTATTTTTTACTTTGTTTTTGGGACTCGGCTTCAAGCCAAGTCCCAAGATGGCTGCCAACACGTCCTGGTTGAAGTGTTGACAGACAATCAAATTTTAATAGGATCCGCGAGTCCACTGCAAGGACTCACGTCCCCAGATATCTACATTTTTTTAAGTTAGATATCTGAATACCTACTGAACAGATTTACACTAAATCACAAAATGTACACTTCCTGCAGCAACATCTAGCTTTCTGCCAAATTCGGTGTAATTCAGTTCAGCAGTTCGGGCTGTAGTCGTGCTCAAAAAATGAAAAATGCCCATAGACATAACATGGGGAAAACGTGTTTTGGAACCCCCCTTCTTTTTCCACCCCCACTTGACGGATCACGCCAAAACTTTCAACACATTTAAAGAAATGGGGTAACCCTGTGTCCCTCAGAACCTGGGTATGTATGATATATAAAGAAGTGGTTCTGTCGGGAAGGTGGCAATTGCTTTGTACAAGTAAAATCACTGTATTCACAACATTTGATTTTTTGTGAAGTAACTATGATTGTTATGTAAGGTTCAACGTCCCTACTGGAGAACCAAACTGTACTGTTTTAACACACCACAAGGACAATTATTTTTTAGTCAAAAAAAATGTTTTGTATTGTACATAAATTACTGAACATGACTGTCAATAAAACAACACACAATAGGGTGATAAAGTGATTAAAGTGCATAAAGTGACTTCGTGGTGATATGTGAAAAATGTGCTATACATATATTATACAAATAGGCAACACTTAGGAACAACAATAGTAGTGCAATACTGTCCAATGTTTTCAATGCATGAATGCACGACCCAAGAATGACTTTGTGTTGGGGCCTGTGCAACTGCGTAGACTAGCGTGACTGCAACGTCGACGTTTCAACCCTACAGACTAGCGCAGCTTAACATGCGTCAAGGGCGGGTCTTCATCAGGACAAAGGATAGGTGAGCAATGGTTGACAGCCGAAATTAATCGAAGAGGATTCCTATAGAATGAATAGTAAAGGATCCGGGTGAATTCAGCCAGCATTCGTAGACACACACCGAGCGGTTGTGGTCTGGGACAATGTAAAGAATTCCTTCGAGTCTCCACCAGCCGGTAGGAGACTGAATGATTAAATAAACGCCGCCAGCTTTGCGGTCGTTATGAAGGGGAGCGGGGGACGTGACTTCCTCTGTCTGTTTCCACCAAGTTATACAGTGATTTTACTTGTACAAACCAATTGCCACCTTCCCAACAGAACCACTTCATTAAAACTTTCAACACAGCAGCTGAACTAAAAAGGGGAAGTTTTGTGGAAATTTCGAGGAGATTCTTCAAGCGGCACAAAAGTTATTGACAAAACAAAAAACGCTTTTCTATGGAAACTTTGGTCCTAACTAGAACTATCTACTGGCTATTGTCAGTAGGTAATATATATATGTAGTCCAAACATATCCTCCTTATTTTTAGGTATATAAATTTAAATAAAAAAACAATGTTTCTGCATTTAATTATACTATATTTTAATTACTAGTTACATATAAATCATTATTTTATATTTGAACATTACATTGATATGAGGTTAAATATTACTGATGTAACTCCTGACCAAAAACAGTTACCAAACTGTACAAATTGAGTGGGTCACTTTTACCCTACTAAGGCAAGTCTCAAAAACATTAAAAAAATAAATGCGTAGAGATGGAAGTGTGATTTGCTATTCTGCCTCTAGTTGCCTCACAAACAGAGGAAGTGTACTTATTCGGAGGGATGTGCCCGGCTCACTATTCTAACTACAGTCTCACAAACAATTGAGAAAATGCATATACTTCTAAGGCCACACATACTATTCTAACTCCGGATCCACAAACTTTGGGGAATATGCACTTATTTTTTAAGGCCAGATTTAACATTCTAACTTCAATGCACAAACCATGTTGAAAATGCTAATATCTAGGGATGGTTGTGTGGTCTTATTTATTACTCTAACTCCAATCCCACAAACATTATGGAAAGGGAATGTATTTTGGGGATGGATCTTATTTACTATTCTATCCCAATCACAAAAGTGATGAGGTAAGTGCATTCATTTAGGGAGAGGGTCAGATTTACTGTTTGAGGTCCAATTCCCCAAACAGTGTAGAAGTTGTAAACATTGGGGTAGCTATTTTAACTCCAGTCTCAAATGCATGTAGTTTGTTGGGTGCAATTTGCTATTTTAACTCCAGTTCAAGAAACGTTTATAAAACTTTATGCATGCAATGGGGGTGTTTTACTATTCTAACTCTAATACCACATTGGAGAATGTGCATACATTACATGGGACTGATTTACTATTCTAAATCCAGTCTCACAAATAGTTATGAAATATAGGGGTGTGATTGACTATTCTACGTTAGTCCCACAAACATTAAGGAAAGTTCATATATATGTTGGAGTGAAATGTACAAATCTATGGGGCTGATTAAGATGCCTGGCTAATCGACTGTCTGACCACCGTGGCCATGGTTCGATTCCGACCACCAAGGCTGGCATTCCCCCCTGGCATATTATGATGTATGCAGACCGAACCGCTGACCGCGGCGGTCTGAGTTGTGTCCGCATGGATCGCTGCGGTCGAAAAGGATGCCGATAGGGATTCTGACACCGCCATGGCTGTGGTTCCACCACAGAGCAGATTACAATACATCCTATACCTTGGCGGTTCATGTCAGTCATTACACCTCATTGCAAGACCACTGCGGTACTGCTACCGCGAAGCACCACACTACCCGTTGTATGCATAAAAAAACTGCACAGCTGATGTCAATTGGCAAAGTGGACACACCGCCTATTCAAAATATAAAACACATCCCAATCCAGACCATGATCCTTTGCCACCACCCCTCAGCACAGCAGGACTGACCATTTGTTTTGGTTCACAGCAGCCAGCCCTTTCCACACATTCACACTCCACATACCTTCATTGCACCATTCACTGTATATATTTTGTTATGTTTTTTCCTGTAAACCCATTTTTTTTCTCTGTCACTGTCACCCACTGTAGCACAAACAATATCACAAAAAATCCATGTTTTTCTGATACCGAGTTGTTAGTGATGGTGGATGAAATCATTAGAGTAGAGCCACAGATTTTTGGAGCCCAAGTCCAACAAACTCCTTACACTAGGAGAATGAGATGTGGACAGGATAGTCAACAAAGTGAATGCTGTAGATACCACCCTGCGCACGAAAGAAGACATCAGGAAGAGGTGGCACAACTTGAAGGCCAGGGTCAAGGCCCAGGCCAACAGGCACCACCAGGCCTCCCAGAAGACTGGCGGTGGTCCTCCCGGGCCATCATTTCAACTCACGGCCTGGGAGGGGAAGGTGCACGCCATCGTGCATTCTGAGGGCTTGATAGGAATCCCTGATGGACTTGAGTCTAATAAGTAACACCTCAGCAACTGCATTTAGCTAGCAGGTATGTAACACAAGCCACTTTTGCAAGTGTTGAGAAGTGGAAAATGAAAGGACTACAGCTACCATGAGGCCCTGTACTTACAACTCTGAATAAGAGGCACCTGTGTTGTTTCTCCACACTCACTTGTCAACCATGTCACTACTGATGTTCAACTCACATGCAGTTAACCATTGGTCAAGTGGGGGGAGGAACGTTTGCAATGACTACAACTACCATCAGGACCTGTGCTACTAACTTTGAAGAAGGGGCCCGAGTGTTGTTTCTCCATACTCACTTGTCAGCATGTCACTACTGAGGTTAACCTCACAGTCAGTTAACCATTGGTCAAGTGGGGGGGGGAGTGTTTGAAATGACTACAACTACCATCAGGCCCTTTGATACCAACTCTTAACAAGAGGCACCGGTGTTGTTTCTCCATACTCACTTGTCAGCCATGCCACTACAGAGGGTCAGGTCATATGGGCTGAGCACTGTACACACCATGCTCTGCTCAGAAACATTTCTGCCTACTTAGCCTGAACTTCCCCCGGTCTCCAGAGCAGGAAATAAGGAGTCCATTAGTGACACCATGCCAAGTGTGTACATGAAATATCAGTAACACATGAATGTAACCCCGCTAGTTCAATTTTCCTGGTGATACATTGACACAGCACAGCACACATGATTAGCAGTGACAAAACTACTACCAAGTCGGGTGTATGCCTGCATTGTACACAAATTGGACTTGGAATGTACTAAAACTGAGGTAACTTCTACATTGTGTTGGGTGGAAGTCACTATGAATTGGCATTTCAATCCCTCATCGCAAAATTAATCATATATGCACAGCTAATGAGCAGGCCTATAACACTTCGTGAAATGGAGGTATACTAATGTCATGAAAACGAGTCAATCATAATGGTGATAGTTGGCAATGTTAAACTCCACCCCTATTCTCTTTCACATGCATGAACTCACTGTGACCAATATGATGTGGATGTAGATACCACACTTACAATAATAACAATGCAATCTCTGTCCCAACAGGTTGATCGGGTGCAACATCCAGGCAGAGTGAGGACAACACCCAGGCGCAAATTCCACACTGGAATCAAGCCTCTAGCGATGCAGGCTCTTCCGGACACATGGACGTGGAGGGCCCACTAGGCCCATCTGGTCAGCGTGGGCATTCGGCACCAGTCAGTACAACTGTGTCCACAGCAACATCTCCCACCCCATCTTCAACATCACAGCTGACCCCTACCCCAACAACCAATGAAGCATGGGCAGCAACATCTCCTGCCACCCCCTAACAAATCTGGAGGTGATGAGCAATAACACACTCACTGAGGATGGAGGAGCAAGTGGGTGAGGCAGACAGGGCCAACGGTACATGCCCGTGGGGGTAGGGTAAGTGGGAGGACAACTGTGGTCTGGTGCCACTGACGCCCGGGCCAACCTTGCCTGATAATAGGTGCATATGAGGGATACCAGGAAGTGATGGGCCAGGTACTTGAGGAACTGCAGAGGTACATAGTGTAGGAGAGTAGGATCTGCTTCACATGGGTACCCCCACTTTTTGCAGATGCTTCACTGTTTTTCGACTTTAGTCTGGCTGGGGCCCTGCTAATCAGAACCCCAGCCTAGCTGCTTCCTCTCTAAAATGGTTTCCATGTGCCTTAGGCACATCTCTGATTGGAATCTGGAGTGCCCTTGTAAGTCCCTAGTATATGGTATACTATGTACCCAGGGCATAGGTACCTCAGAGGCCTGCCAGGGGCTGAAGCATGTATTGTGCCACCCCTGGAAGGCCAGCCAAAAGGACACCACAGGTCTGCTACTGCAGCCTGGGTAAGGTGGTGCATGCACCCCTTACTGTGATATAGGTTACATATATCACTACATACATACACACATATAAACCTATAAGTCACTCCTATGGCAGGCCTTGTCAATCCTGAAGGCAGATTGCTTGGTTCCTATGTGAGAGGGTGCCCCTGCATGAGCAGAGCCCCTCTGCAGTGTTCGGAGACCCTTCTCTGATGCTGTTTGTAGTGCAGCCTGACCATATACTCTTAAGCGCATTATAACCTCGCGTTAAATGCTAACTTTGGGATGGCTGCACGGAAACATGTCGTGTTTGGTGTCAAACATCTTGGAATACTACCCCCCGCCAGTTCTGGCGGCGGGGGTAGCATTGCACCCTTCTAGAGGGAGAGACATGTACACACCGGCCTGCCCGGTAACTTCTTTCCAAGCCCTGGTATCACAAAATGGATGCCGCTGCCACAGACACGGGTCTGGCCTCCTGCTGCTGACTGAAACTCCGGCAGGGGAGGCCTGGACAATAGGTTTCCTGTCCCAGGGAGGTGTAACCACCTCCCCAGACAGGATAATGTGTATTGGGGCTGGGCGGGAGCACTCTCTGGTGCTTTGAAGTCCTGCACTGGGGGCACACTTGGTGTCCCTGTGCATACCCCAGTTCAAACTGGTTCAGGGGCTTCCAGCCCCTGCTCTGGCGCGAAACTGGACAAAGGGAATGGGTGTAACCACCCCTCTTCCCTGACCCTCCCATAGGTGGGTCCCCAGAGTATGTCCAACCCCCTAACTTAGTATAAGTATGGGACCCCAGTCCTTAGGACTTTAGATTTACCTGGACGAAACTCTGATACAGAATCCTGGACCTTCGACGCTCTACTTTACGATTAGAGGACTGAAGAATCTCCCTTGGGGTCAAGGAGTGACTCCCCTGCTTGGCAGGCACCAACAAAGCAATTGTCCAGTCTGCATCGCTGAAGCTCCCGCCAGACGCCAAAGTCTTTGCATCACCAGAGGTAGATTTCCAGACTTCCCCGAGGCTGCCCTGAGTCCCCAGCAAAGCTGAGGCCCGTAGCTGTCGTGGGTAATGTGGAACCGTGACCCCTGGGCACCAAGCACATTTGCAAGTGCATCCTCTTCCTGGTCTCTCACGAAGTTGTGCTTTGGGCTCCGAGTAGCCCCCGCCTCCAGCACCGACTGCACCGAAGATCACTGGCCTCCACTCCACGTGTGTCCTGTGAGCCAGCTCTAAGTGCATCCACTCGAGGCTCCTTCGCGGTCGCTAGTCCGTTGGCTAGTGGGCCCTCCCGAAGGCCAATCTTCTTCTCCTTGGGCTTCCCTGGTTTCTCCAAGCGTGCCCTGACTTACCCTTGCTGGGTGAGTCCCTCAGACCTTGCTGGTCTGCACCACCGTCCTTCTTCTATTTCCACAAGACTTGCCGTTGCCAAGGCTTGTTGGGTCCAATCCGGTCGCCGATACCCCTGAAATCGACAAACATTATGGGACAGCTCGAATCCAGCTCATGGTTGTCGTCGACGCCTCCTGCACCTCGTGGCTGAAGAGTCAAGATGACTGTCAACCTACCTGAAGCACCCAACATCGGTGGGCATCCGCTCATTGCCTTCCTGGTCACTGGCTAGTGACCCAGACTCTGTCCCCTCTGCTTTCAGGTTCTTCAGATCTCCGATCCACCTTTGGATCCACCCGAACACTTCCGACTTGGCCGCCAGCAGCACTTTGCAGCAGATCGCCATTGAAAACGACGACGAAACCCGACCCCGAAAGACACCTATGCACCCGGCTTCCCTGGGTGAGGTAACTCGAGTACTCCGGTGCTCCCGTGGGTATAGACTCTAGAACAACCCAGTTCTAAATTGGTATGCTCCAAGTCCTCCTCTAAGTGTCCCTTTTCTTTAAAATTCCAACCGCGACTTTCCCCATAGAAGTCAACGGCGATTCGCGGCTGTGTTCTCACACTGCACGCGTCCCCCGTGGGTCCCCTGTGTCACTACCTTGGGTGGTTCCTTGTGGTCCAAGCACTTCTACAGGCTCTAGGCCTTGTGTCTAGCTCAGTCGTGGTTCTTATACCACTTTATTGGTATATGGTTTGGTACGCCCCTAGGGCTCAAACGTGTATTTGTGCTATTACTGTTGATAACTAACTTATAACTTATGTATTTCGAACTCTAGCCTCATAAAGAGACTAGAGGGGTGTGTTTAGCAATAAATACATATATTTTGAATATATACCTGGTGTGGTCCTCTTTCATTTGTTCACTCAAGAGATTATTGACTGGTAAACCAAGCTGCTTTACATTCCTTCAAGACTTAGCCTGAAGGCTGCTCTCCATAGTTACCACTAGGATAGCTTTCAATAAAGGTTGTCTTTAACCTATCTCCAATAAGGGGTTGTTTGAACTGGTGCAAGGTGCCCACTATAATTAGTGGACAGCATATACCAGGCCAACTTCTCACATTGGTGTGCAGCGTGTGGGATTCCAGCTTGCTATTGTTTTACCAGATAATCTCAATTGAATTGATCAACTGAAAACCACTAAGGGTACCTTAGGTACATATAAATCAAGCTTAGGATACAGTAAGTTCTACTGAACTTAGAGTTGTGTGTAAAGGGATAGCACACCCTTTCTACAACTCAAGAGAGTTTAGTAGGCCACACTAGAGTAGGTAGTGCATACACCACACCTCACTAGTAATGTCTTCAAAGCCAGGACCCAGTGAGTCCTTGCCAGAAGCCAGTGGGCTTCTTCCCTCCAAGTATGATAATCTCCCATTCTTGGATTTGAGAGCATTGTGCAATACTAGGAAGCTGAAGACAGGCAAAAGTGCCAGCACCCAACACCTCAGAGAGGTGCTTCTGTCAGATGATCTCAGCAGACCCCTAGGGTCTGAAGGGGTAGGCAGAGAGGGTGGGGCAGAAAATGAGGAAGGGGTCAGGGGTGAAGAAACCCAGGGCCCCCCTCTGAAACTGGCCAGGAAGGTGAAAATGACCTTGACCTGGGAAACCCAATTCCTCCTGTGGAGGAGGAGGAGGATCAGAATGACCTCCCTTTGTCCCCCCAGGAAGAATTGTGAGTGTGCCCAGAAGGCCTAGATCTCCTTCTCAGGAGTCTAACCACTCTGACACCTCAATAGGGACCTCTGTTTCCTCTCATAGGAGGGAATCCTCTCATGAAAGGAAAGAGAGACTGCTCAGATATGGAGAAGCTCAGTTGAAGCTCAGAAGAGAGCAGTTGGCTAAAGACAGGGAGTCCCTAGAGCTTGAAAAGCAAAGAAAAAGATGGGACTAGAGTCCCATGGTGGCAGCAATTTCCCCAGAGATAGGGAAAGGTCTTATGACCATAGAAACCTGAGCAAGATTGTCCCTCCCTACCAGAGTGGGGATGACATCCACAAATGGATAACTGCACTGGAGAGGGCCTGTAACGTACAGAGGGTCCCTCAGGACCAGTGGGCAGCAATCTTGTGGCTCTCCTTTGCAGACAAAGGTAGAGACAAGCTCCTCACTGTAAGAGAAGAGGATGCTGAAAATTACAAAGTCTTGAAGAGTGCTCTGATTGATGGGTTTGGCCTAACAACTGAACAATACAGGTTAAAGTTCAGAGATACCCAAAAAGCACAGACTCAAGACTGGGTAGACTATGTGGATTGTTCTGCTAAGGCTCTGGAAGGTTGGTTGATGGGCAGTAAGGTATGTGACTTCACAGGATTGTACAATCTTATCATGAGGGAGCAGATTCTTAATAACTGTCAAAATCAGCTGTTGCATCAGTACCTGGTGGACTCTGATCTGACGTCTCCCCAAGAATTGGGAAAGAAGGCAGACAAATGGGTCAGAACCAGGGTGAGGCAGAAGGTACAGAACCAAGGTGGTGACCCAAAGAAGCAAGATTCTAAGAACTCTGATAAGGGTGGGGAGAAGGGTAAAGACCAGAAGTCTTCACAAGGCCCCCAAAAATCTTCTTCAGGTGGGGATTCACAGTCTAACAAAGGGAAAGGCCAAAAGAAACCATGGTGCAAGGTCTGTAAGCAAAAGACCCACTGGACCAGTGCTTGCACCAAGTCCAAAGACTCTACTCCAGCCCCCACCAATGCCCCTAAGGCACCTGCTCCCCCTAGTGCAGTTACAGTTGGTGATGGGACTACACAAGCCAAGGGTTTAGTAGGATTGACCCTGGGTAAGGAGATGGGCTCTGACCTAGTCAGAGAACTCACTCAGGCTGTCCTAGTCTGTGATGGAGGCATGGATGTGACCTCCTCTGTGAGTCCCAGTAATCTGGGCAAGTACAGGCAACAGCCATTAATAAATGGAAAAGAGGCTTTGGCATTTAGGGACACAGGAGCAAGTGTCACCATGGTGACACAAGATCTTGTGGATCCTGGGCAGATTATACTTGGTGAAATGTACCAAGTGACCAATGCTAGCAACGTCAGAACAGACCATACTCTGGCAGTTGTTAACTTCTCCTGGGGAGGGGTAACTGGCCTTAAGAAGGTTGTGGTAAGTGCAGACCTACCAGTTGAATGCTTGCTTGGCAATGATCTAGAAACTTCAGCTTGGGCAGAAGTGGAGCTCAGGACCCATGCAGAAATGCTGGGCATCCCTGCAGATGTGTTTGCTGTGACCAGGTCACAGGCCAAAATGTCTAACACTGAACAGGCCTTGGATTCTGGAATAATGGACCAAGTGCCTTCCAAGAAGAGGAGTAGTAGGGTAAAGGCAGTGCCTTCCCCCTTGGCTCAGAAGGAAGATCAGTCTCTTCAGGGAGATGATCTCAGTCCTGAGGAAGGAACTGTCCCAGAGGAGCTTGAGCCTGATCAGGATGAGTTCTTAGGGACAGGGGGCCCTTCCAGGGCAGATCTGAGCCAGGAGCAGCAGAGCTGCCCCTCTCTTGAACCCCTCAGACAGCAAGCTGCTGCTGAGGCTGCTGGGAGAGCTAGTGGTCCCCATACAGTGTATTGGGATGATGGACTCTTGTACTCAGAGTGTAGAGACCCCAAGCCTGGTGCCACCAGGAGGATGGTTATACCTCTGAAGTTCAGGGGCTTCCTATTGACCCTAGCCCATGACATTCCCTTAGCAGGTCACCTGGGCCAGAACAAGACTTGGGACAGAATTGTCCCTCACTTTCACTGGCCCCACATGTCTGAAGACACCAAGGAGTTTTGTCGCTCCTGTGTAACCTGCCAGGCCAGTGGCAAGGCGGGTGGCACTACAAAGGCCCCCTGATACCACTACCTGTGGTGGGGGTTCCCTTTGAAAGGGTGGGGATTGACATTGTTGGTCCCATGGATCCCCAAACAGCATCTGGGCACAGGTTTATCCTGGTGGTAGTGGATCATGCCACCAGGTACCCAGAGGCTATTCCCCTTAGGACCACTACAGCACCTGTGGTGGCAAGAGCCCTCCTGGGAATTTTCTCAAGGGTGGGCTTCCCTAAGGAGGTTGTATCAGACAGGGGTGCTAACTTTATGTCTGGATACTTGAAAGCAATGTGGAAGGAGTGTGGAGTGACTTACAAGTTCACCACACCCTATCACCCACAATGCAATGGTTTAGTTGAGAGATTCAACAAAACCTTGAAGGGCATGATTAAAGGGCTCCCAGAGAAGCTTAGGCAAAGATGGGACATACTCTTGCCCTGCCTTTTATTTGCATACAGGGAGGTGCCTCAAAAGGGGTTGGCTACAGCCCTTTTGAACTTTTGTTTGGTCACCCTGTCAGGGGTCCATTGTGCTTGGTGAAGGAAGGATGGGAGTTACCTCTCAAGCCCCCAAAGCAAGACATAGTGGACTATGTACTTGGTCTCCGCTCCAGGATGGCTGAGTACATGAAAAAGGCAACTAAAAACCTTGAGGCTAGCCAGGAACTTCAAAAAGCCTGGCATGACCAAAGGCTGTACTGACTGTTTACCAGCCAGGACAGAAGGTGTGGGTGTTGGAGCCAGTGGCCCCAGCAGCTCTCCAAGACAAATGGAGTGGACCCCATACCATTGTTGAACAGAAGGGTGAGGTTACCTACTTAGTAGACCTAGGAACACCCAGGAGTCCCCACAGGGTTCTCCATGTCAACAGATTGAAACCATATGTGAACAGGGCAGACATGGGCTTGCTCATGGCTACTGATGAGGGACAGGAGGAAGAGAGTGACCCACTCCCTGACCTGCTCTCACAGAACCCTGATGATGGGTCAGTGGATGGTGTAGCCTTGGCAGGCAGCCTCACTGCTCAGCAGCAAACTGATTGCAGACAGGTGCTCAATCAGTTCAGGCACATATTCTCTCTGACACCCAGTCAGACCACCTGGTGCACTCATGAAGTGGACACTGGGGACAGTCTGCCTATTAAAAATAAGATTTATAGGCAACCTGACCATGTCAGGGACTGTATCAGGACAGAAGTCCAGAAAATGTTGGATTTGGGAGTTATTGAACCCTCAGATAGCCCTTGGGCTAGTCCAGTGGTCCTTGTGCCAAAACCTCACACCAGTGGTGGGAAAAGAGAGATGAGGTTTTGTGTGGACTACAGGGGTCTCAATGCAGTCACTAGGACTGATGCCCATCCAATACCTAGGGCAGATGAGCTAATAGACACTTTGGCCTCAGCCAAGTATCTAAGCACATTTGACCTGACAGCTGGCTACTGGCAGATCAATTCTCAACCCCTAGTGGGCATTATCAATTTGTGGTAATGCCCTTTGGTCTGAAGAATGCACCTGCCACTTTTCAGAGGTTGGTGAATACTGTCCTTACAGGTCTGGAAGCCTATAGTGCAGCATATCTAGATGATATTGCTGTCTTTAGCTCCACCTGGGAGGATCACCTGGTCCACCTCAGAAATGTTTTGCAGGCCCTGCAGAAAGCAGGCCTGACTATCAAGGCCACAAAGTGCCAGATAGGGCAGAGTCAGGTTGTGTACCTGGGCCACCTTGTGGGTGGAGGCCAGGTTCAACCCTTGCAGAGCAAGATCCAGACCATCATGGACTGGACTGCTCCAACTACCCAGACTCAGGTGAGAGCCTTTTTAGGCCTGACTTGGTACTATAGGAGATTTGTCAAGGGGTATGGATCAATAGTGACACCCCTGAAAGACTTAACTTCCAAGAAAATGCCCAAAAAGGTTCAGGGGACAGTTAGCTGTCAAGAGGCATTTGATGACCTAAAGCAGGCCATGTGCACTGCTCCCATTCTACAGAGTCCTGATTACTCCAAGAAGTTCATTGTCCAAACAGATGCATCTGAATTGGGGGTAGGGGCTGTACTGTCACAATTGAATGATGAAGGTCAGGATCAGCCAGTAGCTTTTATTAGCAGAAGGCTGACCCCTAGAGATAAACGTTGGTCAGCCATTGAGAGGAGGCCTTTGCTGTGGTCTGGGCTCTGAAGAAGTTGAGGCCATACTTGTTTGGTACTCACTTCCTTGTTCAAACAGACCATAAGCCCCTCTTATGGCTAAAACAAATGAAGGGCGAAAACCCCAAACTGCTTAGGTGGTCCATTTCCCTACAGGGGATGGACTTCACAGTGGAACATAGACCTGGGAGTAACCATGCCAATGCAGATAGACTCTCTAGGTACTTCCACTTAGAACATGAAGACTTAACTGGACAAGGTTAGTTTAATGTCCCTACGTTTGGGGGGTTGTGTAGGAGAGTAGGATCTGCTTCACATGGGTACCCCCACTTTTTGCTGATGCTTCACTGTTTTTCGACTTTAGTCTGGCTGGGGCCCTGCTAATCAGAACCCCAGCCTAGCTGCTTCCTCTCTAAAATGGTTTCCATGTGCCTTAGGCACATCTCTGATTGGAATCTGGAGTGCCCTTGTAAGTCCCTAGTATATGGTATACTATGTACCCAGGGCATAGGTATCTCAGAGGCCTGCCAGGGGCTGAAGCATGTATTGTGCCACCCCTGGAAGGCCAGCCAAAAGGACACCACAGGTCTGCTACTGCAGCCTGGGTAAGGTGGTGCATGCACCCTTACTGTGATATAGGTTACCTATATCACTACATACATACACACATATAAACCTATAAGTCACTCCTATGGCAGGCCTTGTCAATCCTGAAGGCAGAGTGCTTGGTTCCTATGTGAGAGGGTGCCCCTGCATGAGCAGAGCCCCTCTGCAGCGTTTGGAGACCCTTCTCTGATGCTGTTTGTAGTGCAGCCTGACCATATACTCTTAAGCGCATTATAACCTCGCATTAAATGCTAACTTTGGGATGGCTGCACGGAAACATGTCGTGTTTGGTGTCGAACATCTTGGAATACTACCCCCCGCCAGTTCTGGCGGCGGGGGTAGCATTCCACCCTTCTAGAGGGAGAGACATGTACACACCGGCCTGCCCGGTAACTTCTTTCCAAGCCCTGGCATCACAAAATGGATGCCGCTGCCACAGACACGGGTCTGGCCTCCTGCTGCTGACTGAAACTCGGCAGGGGAGGCCTGGACAACAGGTTTCCTGTCCCAGGGAGGTGTAACCACCTCCCCAGACAGGATAATGTGTATTGGGGCTGGGCGGGAGCACTCTCTGGTGCTTTGAAGTCCTGCACTGGGGGCACACTTGGTGTCCCTGTGCATACCCCAGTTCAAACTGGTTCAGGGGCTTCCAGCCCCTGCTCTGGCGCGAAACTGGACAAAGGGAATGGGTGTAACCACCCCTCTTCCCTGACCCTCCCATAGGTGGGTCCCCAGAGTATGTCCAACCCCTAACTTAGTATAAGTATGGGACCCCAGTCCTTAGGACTTTAGATTTACCTGGACGAAACTCTGATACAGAATCCTGGACCTTCGACGCTCTACTTTACGATTAGAGGACTGAAGAATCTCCCTTGGGGTCAAGGAGTGACTCCCCTGCTTGGCAGGCACCAATGAAGCAATTGTCCGGTCTGCATCGCTGAAGCTCCCGCCGGACGCCGAAGTCTTTGCATCACCAGAGGTGGATTTCCAGACTTCCCCGAGGCTGCCCTGAGTCCCCAGCAAAGCTGAGGCCCGTAGCTGTCGTGGGTAACGTGGAACCGTGACCCCTGGAGACCAAGCACATTTGCAAGTGCATCCTCTTCCTGGTCTCCCACGAAGTTGTGCTTCGGGCTTCGAGTAGCTCCTGCCTCCAGCACCGACTGCACCGAAGATCACTGGCCTCCACTCCACGAGTGTCCCGTGAGCCAGCTCTAAGTGCATCCACTCAAGGCTCCTTCGCGGTCGCTAGTTCGTTGGCTAGTGGGCCCTCCCGAAGGCCAATCTTCTTCTGCTTGGGCTTCCCTGGTTGCTCCAGGCGTGCCCTAACTTACCTTTGCTGGGTGAGTCCCTCAGACCTTGCTGGTCTGCACCACCGTCCTTCTTCTATTTCCACGAGACTTGCCGTTGCCAAGGCTTGTTGGGTCCAATCCGGTCGCCGACACCCCTGCAATTGACAAACGTCGTGGGACAGCTCGAATCCAGCTCCTGGTTGTCGTCGATGCCTCCTGGACCTCGTGGCTGAAGAGTCAAGACGACCGTCAACCTACCTGAAGCACCCGACATCGGTGGGCATCCGCTCATCGCCTTCCTGGTCAGTGGCTAGTGACCCAGTCTCTGTCCCCTCTGCTTTCAGGTTCTTCAGATCTCCGATCCACCTTTGGATCCACCCGAACACTTTCGACTTGGCCGCCAGCAGCACTTTGCAGCAGATCGCCATTGAAAACAACGACGAAACCCGACCCCGAAAGACACCTATGCACCCGGCTTCCCTGGGTGAGGTAACTCGAGTACTCCGGTGCTCCCGTGGGTATAGACTCTAGAACAACCCAGTTATAAAGGGGTTTGCTCCAAGTCCTCCTCTAAGTGTCCCTTTTCTTTAAAATTCCAACCGCGACTTTCCCCATAGAAGTCAACGGCGATTCGCGGCTGTGTTCTCACACTGCACGCGTCCCCCGTGGGTCCCCTGTGTCACTACCTTGGGTGGTTCCTTGTGGTCCAAG
Source organism: Calotriton arnoldi (assembly GCA_963921515.1). Classification (NCBI taxonomy): domain Eukaryota; kingdom Metazoa; phylum Chordata; class Amphibia; order Caudata; family Salamandridae; genus Calotriton; species Calotriton arnoldi. Next base: position 373,757 of record CAWUFW010000197.1, on the reverse strand, counting down.
CACTTCTACAGGCTCTAGGCCTTGTGTCTAGCTCAGTCGTGGTTCTTATACCACTTTATTGGTATATGGTTTGGTACGCCCCTTGGGCTCAAACGTGTATTTGTGCTATTACTGTTGATAACTAACTTATAACTTATGTACTTCGAACTCTAGCCTCATAAAGAGACTAGAGGGGTGTGTTTAGCAATAAATACATATATTTTGAATATATACCTGGTGTGGTCCTCTTTCATTTGGTCACTCAAGAGATTATAGACTGGTAAAACAAGCTGCTTTACATTCCTTCAAGACTTAGGGGTCGATTCCGATTCGGGCCGGAAAAAGCACCGACCGACACGGAGCCGGAAAAATTACCGACCGACACGTACCAGTGGCGCCCGACACGCCAAGTACGATGCAAGCCGCGATAAATCCGACCGACACGTTAGGAAACCAAGCCGACCGACCGAGCCGCTCGGAAAATAGCAATCCGGCCGGAAAAACACGCGAATCCAACCGACCGACACGCACCCGGAACAAATCCGACCGAATCGTACCCGCCAACTCCAAACCGCAAAGTACGATGCAAGGCGCGAAAAACACGACCGAGTCGGACGGAGGACAAGCCGTACGACCGACACGCATACAAAACCGAGCCGAAGCAACACAATACACCGCGACCGACGCGTACGCAGCATAGAAAACTGCACAAACACAGCGTGAACGACACGGAAAACACCGTACGAGACCAATGCAGGGTCCGACTCGGTCACAAGAACGTTTCCAACATACACAAACAGCACAAAGGAAAAATCAACCAAAAAAAGGCCAAACAAGCAATTACCAAGCCAATAAATACTGGGGGGTGGGGACAGAGAACAAAGACACACCCACAACTCCACCTATATAAAGGACACAAATCACTACCATGAGCCTTTGCAAATGCCATTTCACTGCCAGCACCCAAGAGAAAGCAACCACACACCCACAGCTCATCCCTCACACAAGACACACACCATCAACACACCAACAAATACCTACCTCACATACACCCAGCACAACACACACCCACACACCCTCACCTGCACACCAACACACACATCACCCACCATCACCACCCATCACCATGCCCCCCAAGAAGAATCCCAAGTTCCTAGATAGTGAATTGGAAGTCATGGTAGACGAGATCCTCAGGGTGGAGCCACAGCTGTTTGGCACTCTGGTCCAACAGACCCCCATGTCGCAGAAAACCAAGATGTGGGAGAGGATCATCAACAGGGTGAACGCCCAATCACCATGTCGGCGCACAAAGACGGACATCCAGAACAGGTGGTATGACGTGCGCAGGAGGGTACGGGACATGCTCAAGAAAGACTACATCAACAGCCAACACACCGGCAGTGGCCCTCCTGCCAAGCCAATATACCTCAGGCCCTGGGAGGAGAAGGTGCGGGCCATCCTTCCGCCAGTGAGCGTATATGGACTAGAGGACATCCCAGAGCCTGGTGAGTACACAACAAATGTACACAATAAACTGCCACAAAACACACACATCACTGTCAAGGGGAGAGTCAAACCATGCACTCATAGCAATTACACAGCAACTAGAACAGAATCATCCCAAAATGTGTATGTCAGTCAGATAAACACAACACATGCCATCAAAAAAGTCACATCCAACTGTGCCAACACATGTACAAACACAACCACAACTACAGCTAGGCAGTGGCACAAATAGAACTAACACACACATCCACACATGTAGCCACCACAACAACACCAACACACAGTGAAGACCACTCAAAGGAAGGAATTCTGTGTATGCTGGCCAAGTCAGTGTAGCCAATAGCATCATGGGAGTCGCAGTCACACATATTGCCCCCCCACAACTGTCCCATCAACAGCACCCTGAACCATGCTCACATCACAGGGAGTGGAGAAGGACTCACAAGATGGCTGACACTGGCTACTGCTGTGGGGAGCACAAGGCCCTGCTGCCAACTGTGCACCAACAAACAGCAGGACACCACTGACTGACATCCTGAGAGACAACTTACACTCCCTGCAATGCAAGCACGTTCCATGGTGGGATATCTGGCTGGCTGGGTGGGAAGGGGGACTTGCAGCACTGACTATAGTCACCAGCACCTCCCCTCACCCCCCCCAACACAAACTCCACAGTACCCACCTGGTAGAATGCAATGCCCTCCATCCTAACACAAGATCCCACAAAGCACCACCACCCTGGGTTATGTTGTGTGAAGCCCAGGTACACTCTTGGGACTCTTAGCCAAACAACTGCCAGGACAACACTCCCAGCCATCCTGTCAGCACAGCCAGCCCACCCCACAGGGAAGCAGAGTCAAAAGGAAGGAAGCATGGGCATGCTGGGAAGGGGGGTGGAGGCAATAGCATGATGGGAGTCATAGTCACAGACATAGCTCACCCTCACAACTGTCCCATCAACACCACCCTGAACCATGCTCACATCACAGGGAGTGGAGAAGGACTCACAAGATGGCTGACACTGGCTACTGCTGTGGGGAGCACAAGGCCCTGCTGCCAACTGTGCACCAACAAACAGCAGGACACCACTGACTGACATCCTGAGAGACAACTTACACTCCCTGCAATGCAAGCACGTTCCATGGTGGGATATCTGGCTGGCTGGGTGGGAAGGGGGACTAGCAGCACTGACTATAGTCACCAGCACCTCCCCTCACCCCCCCCAACACAAACTCCACAGTACCCACCTGGTAGAATGCAATGCCCTCCATCCTAACACAAGATCCCACAAAGCACCACCACCCTGGGTTATGTTGTGTGAAGCACAGGGACACTCTTGGGACTCTTAGCCAAACAACTGCCAGGACAACACTCCCAGCCATCCTGTCAGCACAGCCAGCCCACCCCACAGGGAAGCAGAGTCAAAAGGAAGGAAGCATGGGCATGCTGGGAAGGGGGTGGAGGCAATAGCATGATGGGAGTCGTAGTCACAGACATAGCTCACCCTCACAACTGTCCCATCAACAGCACCCTGAACCATGCTCACATCACAGGGAGTGGAGAAGGACTCACAAGATGGCTGACACTGGCTACTGCTGTGGGGAGCACAAGGCCCTGCTGCCAACTGTGCACCAACAAACAGCAGGACACCACTGACTGACTTCCTGAGAGACAACTTACACTCCCTGCAATGCAAGCACGTTCCATGGTGGGATATCTGGCTGGCTGGGTGGGAAGGGGGACTTGCAGCACTGACTATAGTCACCAGCACCTACCCTCACCCCCCCCCAACACAAACTCCACAGTACCCACCTGGTAGAATGCAATGCCCTCAATCCTAACACAAGATCCCACAAAGCACCACCACCCTGGGTTATGTTGTGTGAAGCACAGGGACACTCCTGGGACTCTTAGCCAAACAACTGCCAGGACAACACTCCCAGCCATCCTGTCAGCACAGCCAGCCCACCCCACAGGGAAGCAGAGTCAAAAGGAAGGAAGCATGGGCATGCTGGGAAGGGGGTGGAGGCAATAGCATGATGGGAGTCGTAGTCACAGCCCTACATCCCCCACCACATGGCCCAGCAAGCGCACACTCACGCATGCACATCCCACAGAGAGTGGAAAGGCCCATCAAAGATGACTGACACTGTTGCTGTGTCGTGGGGAGCACAAGGGCATGCTGGGTACTGTACACCAACCAACAGCAGGACACCACTGTCAGCCATCTTGCCATTGCCCTCACACCCACACCCACTGAACTCCACACAAAAGCAAGTAAGTATGGGAATGCTGGCAAGTGGGGTGGAGGCAATGGCATGATGGGAGTCGTAGTCACAGACATAGCTCACCCTCACAACTGTCCCATCAACACTACCCTGAACCATGCTCACATCACAGGGAGTGGAGAAGGACTCACAAGATGGCTGACACTGGCTACTGCTGTGGGGAGCACAAGGCCCTGCTGCCAACTGTGCACCAACAAACAGCAGGACACCACTGACTGACATCCTGAGAGACAACTTACACTCCCTGCAATGCAAGCACGTTCCATGGTGGGATAACTGACTGGCTGGGTGGGTGGGTGGGAAGGAGGTCTGGCTGTCAACCAAACACAATCAATGCAGACCATGTTCACACCCCAGAGAATACATAGAAATGCCCAAATAATGCAGGACAATGTGCCACACCAATATCAACCCCTGACTGTGATGACTTAGGACAATACAATGTACAGGCCCGCACCCCGAGGCACAGTCACAACTGTCAGGTGTGTCAACCACTGATGCCTGCAGAAACATGACATACATTGTTTGTGTCTCCCAAAAACAGTTGATGATAGGGACACAGCAGCAGACGCTGAGGAGTCCCAGTCCCAGGCTCAAGAGGATGCCGAGCTCACTGGCGTCGTACAGCCTCTGTCCTCCTCGGACGATGAACAACCTGGCACATCCGGTGCAAGTCAACATGCTGCACCAGCAGGACCACCAGCTGCAGCACCAGCAGGTCCACCAGCTGCACCCCCTGCACCCACCCCTCCAACGACTGTCACCACGAATACCATCCCTGCCGACATGGACGGAATAAGGAGCAACACCAGCGCAGTGACCCTGGACCAACCTGGGGCCATGGACACCACCACCACCACCAACCCCCAAGGTGGACCAGGGTCATCTGTGCGTGCAACTGCACACACTGCACATGTCAGCAGGGGTGGTGGGAGGGGTGGGAGACAGAGGTCGCTGCTTGAAGACGTTGCTGGTGTGCATGAAGACCCACAACTGGTACGCATAGCTGATGCGTACCAGTCCAGCACCGGAGAGCTCAGCCAGGTAGTGGGGCTCCTCAGAGACATCAAACAGCAGCAGGCTGCCCATCATGCCCGCTTGGACTCCCACATGTCCCACGTGGAGTCACACATGTCACGTGTGGACTCCCACATGTCCCGCGTGGAGTCCAAGTGGGATGTACTACATGAGATGACGGCGGTGCACAGGGACATTTTACAATGCCTCCGCCAGATGAACAGCAACCAGTCCACACCTCCCTGTGTGCCAACAACATCTGGTACAGAACAAACTGCAACTGCCACAGGGAGGGAGGAGGACTCTGGCGGAGAGTCCCCTGCACCGCAGCAGCCTGCACTTGAGGGCCCCCCCCCAGAAGAGGGGTCGTCCGAGGAGGGGAAAGTGAGAGGCTGATGGCCAAGCGCAACTCCCAGGAAGCCTGAACCTGTTCTGGATTTTCGCCTTTGTGCACAGACTGTTCACCCTGTTGATGGCAACACTACTCCCACACATTGCATGGGGAGTACAAGTTGGAACAATGTGTCAGACAACTGTGGCCCCGATACTGGGGATCCTGTCTACCTGGACTTTCAATTCACCTAGGAACTTGGGATTGCAAGATTCATGTACAGCACAACCCATCCTATGCACTATTAACACAGATGTATCACAATAAACACACTAATACACCATACTTGCCTCTGTCGTGATTCCAACGTGGGTGCTGTTATGGGGATGATGAACTGCAAAATTACACTGTGTATGCGAACTGCAACAGCAAGGACAACACAGGCATGTGAGTACAGGCAACGTGACACATATGAGGGAGACACACCACCAGGGGTACACAACACATACACACCTAGGCCATCTGACTCATTGCCTACACTGATGTTGCCAGAGAAGACGGTGCAATGCACAGACACCACACCCATTCCCAGTTGTAGTCAAGTAGCCCACAGGTGCAGTAAGCAAATGGCAGTCAAATGTGTGACCACAGACAACGCACATCACTAAGTGAAGCACAGGTTTATTACACAGTAGCAACATGCCGTAACCACTACAGATGCAAGGTAACCCCACCTGGTAGCGGGCACACAGTCAACAACTGTAGACGGAAGGAAGTCCATGGGTGTGGCGCACATCACCTGTAGGGACACAACAGCTACCAGCCTGGATGTGCAATCACGTCGTCGGTGGACACAGTTGACCAAACGAATCTGAAAGTACCCTGTGAAGGACAGAAATGACACACAGTCAAAAGCAATGCAGTACAGGACAGATCAGCAAAACTCATGCACAATACATGTTACAAGATACCCACCCAGAACCAAGTTAGCATGTCAACACTGTTGGGGAGTACAGCCCACCTGTCACCACACATCGCAACACACATCCTGTCAAGTAGCCCATGGACACACTCCAACAGCACCAGAGCACTACCCACACATCATGCCAACTCACATCATTCACATGACACCTCAGGATACTCACATTCAGCTAAAGAAGTTGGTGATGAGCTGTGTGCGGACATCACCATCACCATCATCATCATCATCATCGTCACTGGCATCGTGGTCCAGGCCAGGATCCTCCACAGGTGGCGGATGTTGGTCATCGTCATCCTGGATGAGAGGCAACTCCTTCCGCACTGCCAGGTTGTGTAGCATGCAGCAGACGATGATAATCTTGCACACTTTCGCAGGGGCATATGGGAGGGACCCTCCGGTCTTGTCCAGGCAGCGGAAGCGGCTCTTCAGGAGACCAAAGGTCCGCTCAATCACTCTCCTGGTCCGACCATGTGCCTCATTGTAGCGCATCTGGGCAGGTGTCACAGGGTTCCTGAGGGGTGTCAGCAACCACGGCATGTTGGGGTATCCCGAGTCACCTACGGACAGACAAGTGCACATCAGCTGACTTGGAAAAGTGGGCGGAATACTACAGATCAGATCACACACAATGGCACAAAGTCAGTACACACCGACAAGCCAGGCACGCTGGTTCTGCATCTGTGCCATCAACCTGGGGATGCGACTACTCCTCATCACAAAGGCATCGTGTGCTGAACCAGGGAAACGGGCACACACGTGTGTGATGGTCATGTCTGCAAGACACACCACCAGTGCATTGACCGAGTGGTAGTGCTTGCGGTTCCTGTAGGCCTGCTCCTGGGCCTGTGGTGGTACCAAAGCCACATGTGTCCCATCAATGGAGCCAATGACATGCGGCATCCTCCCCAGGGCATAAAAGTCACTCTTCACGTCAGTGAGTCGTCGCAGTCTAGGGAAATAGATGTACCGGTTCAGGAAGAGCAACATTGCCGCCAAAACATCGCGGAGCACACGGCTGAACATGGTCTGTGACATCCCACCAGCAGACGCCACAGTATGTTGGAAGGTACCGGTGGCAAAGAAGTGTAGGGCTGCCATCACCTTCACCTTGGGGGTCAGCGCTGTAGGATACGGCCGGCCAGGCTGCAAATGTGGGGACAACTGCACTGCCAAATCCTCAATCAGCTGCCTGGTGAAGCGGTACCGTCGGATGCTGTCCCGTTCCACCATCGTTGCCAGGTCTGGGAATGGCCGATGGACAGCAGGAGCCCTGCAGTGCAGAGGAGAAGTAAGCAAGATCGTCAGTCACCCCACATATGCGGCATTGAACACACTCAAGATCCCAACATACATCATCATGAGGCACAACTACATGAAGTGTGCAGTACCGGAACGACATGTATGGTACATACATGGCCAACATCTGTCAACACGGTCCTACAGGTGGCATCAATTTGTCCCAGGTTGGCCCATTGGATATCATGATGCTGTGTCACAGTCACCCCCCACAGTGACATGTGAGGACAGATGTGCCCCAGGCACCACAGCTCAACGACAGGCACATTCCCAGTGACCCTGTAATGCCACATGGACACTGGCATCACCTGGAGTATCATGTGTACACCACAGCAAAACAAACATGACCCCCACAGGTAGTGGCCACACTTGCCATGGCAGGACAGCCATGGACGTCTGTGACACACACGCACAACATCAGAGTCCATGCACACACAACGTGGATGTGGAGACTGTCTCCCATTGTGCACATGAAATCAGAGACATTGTAAACACTACATGCACAAAGACTGTGGAGGGCCATCACTATTGTGCCACTGGGACACCCTGGCTCAAACATACCGTCCCACATGGGACTCACGGGGTATGTGACATGACATACACAAACACCACTGTGAAATGTGACCATGACACATGCACAGATATGAACAGTTGCACATCACAGTGGTCATGTACACGTAACACCCAGGATCCTGTCCCCATGAACACGTGCACAGCCTGGGGGTGGCTGCCCACAGGTGACACCCACAGGACAACATGTACACCAACATACACACAATAGGAAATGCAGCCTTACATGCCTTATGATAAGGTTTGGACAGGCTGTCGTGATGTAGGTGTGCCCCTCACTCCCTGGGAGCTATCTGTGGCTGGCATATGTCCATCTGAGACAGGCATGCTGACCTATGCCAGTCACATATACAGTGATGCGTTGAACCGCAATGGACCGATCGGTGCCTCCGGCCGGCCCATTGCTTTCAATGTGTGCGGGTACGCGTTGTACCCCTGTGCGCGTTGAACTGCAATGGACCGATCGGTGCCTCCGGCCGGCCCATTGCATTCAATGTGTGCGGGTACACGTTGTACCCCTGTGCGCGTTGAACTGCAATGGACCGATCGGTGCCTCCGGCCGGCCCATTGCTTTCAATGTGTGCGGTGCACGCGTTGTACCCCTGTGCGCGTTGAACTGCAATGGACCGATCGGTGCCTCCGGCCGGCCCATTGCTTTCAATGTGTGCGGGTACGCGTTGTACCCCTGTGCGCGTTGAACTGCAATGGACCGATCGGTGCCTCCGGCCGGCCCATTGCATTCAATGTGTGCGGGTACGCGTTGTACCCCTGTGCGCGTTGAACTGCAATGGACCGATCGGTGCCTCCGGCCGGCCCATTGCTTTCAATGTGTGCGGGTACGCGTTGTACCCCTGTGCGCGTTGAACTGCAATGGACCGATCGGTGCCTCCGGCCGGCCCATTGCATTCAATGTGTGCGGGTACGCGTTGTACCCCTGTGCGCGTTGAACTACAATGGACCGATCGGTGCCTCCGGCCGGCCCATTGCTTTCAATGTGTGCGGGTACGCGTTGTACCCCTGTGCGCGTTGAACTGCAATGGACCGATCGGTGCCTCCGGCCGGCCCATTGCTTTCAATGTGTGCGGTGCACGCGTTGTACCCCTGTGCGCGTTGAACTGCAATGGACCGATCGGTGCCTCCGGCCGGCCCATTGCATTCAATGTGTGCGGGTACGCGTTGTACCCCTGTGCGCGTTGAACTGCAATGGACCGATCGGTGCCTCCGGCCGGCCCATTGCTTTCAATGTGTGCGGGTACGCGTTGTACCCCAGTGCGCGTTGAACTGCAATGGACCGATCGGTGCCTCCGGCCGGCCCATTGCTTTCAATGTGTGCGGGTACGCGTTGTACCCCTGTGCGCGTTGTACCGCAATGGACCGATCGGTGCGCACCCATTGACAATGGGCTTGCCTGGCAACGGACGCGTTTTCGAATTTCGAACGAGTCGGTTGCTGGAAAATCAGTTGGTCACCCACAACAATGTTGCAAAATCATGTATGTCATGAAGTTGAAGTTTTGAAGGATGCTGTGGGCGTGTTTTGGTGCTGCTATTCCATGGATTGGCCAGATTCAGAAGATGCAAACGACTTGGACCTATCACTTTGGACACAAGGGACAGTATCTGCCTCTCCAGCACATATATATTGCTGCCTGTTCCCCTGAGAGCCCACTTGCCTGCACTACATGCTCCAGGACTACATCTGCCACTGCACTGCTGCTGTCTCTGCCCCTCTGGACCCTGCAATGGCACGTACTGTGGAGAGAGCCCCAGCCTTCAGCCTTGAGGAGAACCAGGCCCTGCTGGACAGCCTACTTCCACAGTACAGCAAGCTGTATGGGACACCAGGGGAGCAGGTGAGTGTTCTGTGCACTGCCTTTCTGAATGTGCATTTTGTCTGACTAGCAAGGCTGAGAGTCAGCACGCCACTGGCTAGCAGGCTCACTGAGTAGTTGTCACCCCCCATAGTGTGTAGTGACATGCACTGGACAGGTATGGTGCAGTAACAGTGCATTTAAATGAGGTTTTACTTCCCATGCAATGATACCATGTAGTGACGTCTGGCAAACTGTCCATGGGCAGCTTTGCACTGCCTGTGTACCTCATGTGCCCCTGTGATTGCGACATGTATATGCAACTGTGTCATGCACAGATATGTTGCATGTGTAGTAATGGCCTTATCACTTTGTCATCCTGACAGGCTTCTGCCCATCGGAAGCATGAGATATGGAAGGACATCGTCCGGGCTGTCCGGTCCGTGGGGGTCTACAAGCGCCGGATCCGCAACTGCCAAAAGAGGTGGCAGGACCTTCGGGGCTGGACCCGGAGGATTGCACGGGTCCAGCTGAAGCTGTCGCCTCCTCGCAGGAGGGGCGGAACACGGACCCTGACCCCCACATGCTCAGGATCCTGGCGGTGGTCTTTCCAGACCTGGATGGGCAGCTGAAGGCCAGAGAGCAGCAAGGAGGGGGTGAGTCAAAGACTGCACTGTGTACTCTGTCTAACATGCTATGTGCCCTCCTCGGGCCTGGTTAAACTGCCACAGTACAGCAGTCATGTTGTCCAGGAGCCATGTCCCTCTATTGTGCACTGCCCACTCCTCATCTGATACCCAGGTGTGGCCCTTACATGCAGGGAATTCTGTCACTTAGGACTGTGTCCTTGCAGTTTGCTTGACTCAAGGTGGGAGACAGCATCTGTTTCCCTGACTCTGTGGTGGGCATCATGGGTGGGTCCATTGCTTACACAATGCCTGTATTCTGACATGTATTCAGCGTGTTACTTTGATCTGTGGTCCAATTGCTGAGCTGATCCACCACATGTGGCTGGGGTATCTGGCACACACCCATGCTGCGGGTGGGAACAATGTTTGGGCCCCAGGAGTATGTATATGACGTGTGTCACACATACTTAGCCAGCTGCCTACAGTCCAGGGCTCATCCCTCATTCATGTGGGGCTGGACAGTCATGCCTACTCCAGGCCATACAATACACTCTGTACTCCCACTCCCGTGTATCAGCGGACACATTGTGCACAGTGATTTGACCCCTCAGGTGTCTGCCTCTGTGTCAGTGTGCTGTAGATTAGTCGCCAGGACTGCTGTGGAGTTTCTTGGTAGGGGCTCAGCATGCCACTGGAGATGTGACCATAGGAGACGATACTTGTGTGACACATAGGTGTCTGATCAGCTGCCCATGCAGACTGGGGCATGTAAATGTGAAGTTCAGGCAGCTGTTCCCCATGCACAGCAGAGTGTGAGGGGCTCAGGTTCAGAGGGTAGTGTCACAGGTCTCCCATATGTCCAATAGGTATGACCTGGACAGATGAGGGTTAAGAGGATGTGTTGTGGGGGGATGTACATGTGCACTTGTGCAGCTCCAGGACTTGCATTCCCCATGACCTACTATTGTGACACAGTGCAGAGTGTTGTTGTCTGGCTGCAAAGCCATACATCACTGAGACAGTGATGTATGGCTTTGCAGGCATGCCTCCGCCATGGCATGTGTCTACTGATTGGTGAGCCTGCAGGGGAGTGACATGTGCTACATGCACACCATAGTGGCGCTGGCTATCAGGACATGGGTGCATCATGGTGTCTGTCGCTGGTATGCATCACATGCATTTCCTATTTGACTCTGGGCATCCCTTTCATCCGGAAACCTGTACTGACTCAGTGGCAAGAGCTGTGATGTGTCCACACCGTGTCCTCTGCACTGTCCAACTACTGTGTACTTGGTGCATGTGTCAACACTGGGGTGTTGCAATCCAACAGACACCAGACAGATGGGTGCAAGGCCATGTGGGATGTGAGTGCCATGCTTGGCATCAGACTGACAATTGACTTCTCCTGTTCAGTTAGGGCACTTTTAGCAATGTACAACTGATGATGCCAGGGCTTGCTCTGTGATGTGCTGTGCTCACAGTGGTGTGTGCGTTATGTGCAGGTGACTGATGTCTGTCTGTATCCCCATTGTTTGCAGATACATCCACGGCCACGGAAGGGGACAGCTCCATGGACCAGGAGGAGCCGGAGAGCCAGACTGGGTCAGCAGCCGAGGAGTGGTCGGAGGGACCCAGTGGCACGGAGGGTGAGGGGAGCCACACCGAGGAGTCCTCAGCAGCATCCACCTCAGCTGAGGACCAGAGCAACTCGGAGGATGACTCCCTTGTGGAGGCGGGTGTCAGCAGCCACCACACCCCAGCTAGTGTTGCTGTTCCCGCTACCACCAGCACCACCACCGCCCTCCCATCGGCTCCCATTCCCCAGGTCCGTGGAGGCTCCCATGTCCGGGAGCGTGTTTCCTTTGGGCCAGGCACCGCACCCCCTGCCCCTGTGTCCCCTGCTGCCCTGAGTGAGGAGTCTGTGTACCTCCTTCGCCAGCTCCATGTAGGGCAGACAGCCATGCTGAGTGTCCTCCATGCGCACACCGCGCTGTTGACTCAGCTGGTGTCGTTCATGGAGGGCATCTCATCGGGCATGTCTGACCTACAGAGGGGCAATAGGTCCATGGACTCCTCCCTGACGGCAGCAGTGTCCCTCCTCAAACGGTCCCTCACCCCTCCTGACTCTGCTCCATCCACACTCCCCAGCACCTTACCCGTCCCAAGCACACACACACCGGCACAGGCACACACCAGCACACACACATCCAGCACACTGACACACACGCCAATGACAAAACGCACACGCACGCACATTCAGGGGACTGAAGCCAGACTCACAGGGGATGGGGCCCTGGAACACACACACGCATCCACATGCACTGCGCAGTCCTCAGTTCCCTCTCCCTCCAAAGCACCCTCCCTTGCCTCACATGCAACCCCAAAGTCACAGCAGCTCTTCCTCTGTGACCTCGGCCTCTTCCCCACCGATGAAGCTGCTCCAGCATCCCGGGGAAGAGGAAGCCCACCCACACGGAGCAGAGTGCCCCTCGCCCCCGGACACCCTCCCCCAGGCGCAGACGGACTGAGGCCCCCACCCGCAAGTCCCCCGGAGTGGTAAGAGCAAGACCCCGCCACCGCCCTGCAGCTCAGGCACAAGTTCTCCGTCCTCCATCACTCAGGCCCCCACTGCACAGGTGCCCCCACCACACCCTGCCCCAGGTTCCCCCACCCACAGATATACCATCCCCAAGATGCTCCGGCCTTCTCCCCCTGCCACTTGCTCTCCCAGCACCACACCCCCCGCTGCGCTTGTCTGTGCCACTGATGTGGTGAGGGTGTCCTCCCCCTCTGTCCAACCCACCTTGCCTGTTCCCCATTCTCCTCCCCTGGAGGTAGGCACTGCAGTGGAGTCCACTACCGCCCTGTCTGACTTGGGCACTGCAGTGGCGGACCTGTCCACCCCATCTGCAGGGTCCACTGCAGTTGTGCCGGCACCCACGACATATGAGTCATGCCCCCAGTTGTGCCGGCACACACCATGTCAGACACCTCCACTGCAGTTGTCAGTGGCTCTCCAGCACCCACCACCCCTTCCCTGACTCCCCCTGGTGAGCCCTGATCCTGTCCCTGCGGTGCCTGGCCTGCCCCCCGGTTGCCCCTCCTAGTGGATTGTCCCTGGTTTTGTGCAGGCATGCGTAGGGTGACATCTGCCAGTGTCACCCTGTTTGAACTTTGACAATGGACTGGCCATTGGCCTTTGCTCTAATTTCTTCTGGACGTCGTTATCAAACAACACATATGCTGAATAAAGCAACATTCTTTTCTCTAGTGCTCATGTTTCAGATGTACATGTTGTTGGTGCAGCTAACCATGCCCTTGCTGCAGTGATGGTGATATCTGGTATCATGATTATGAAGTGTTACTGTGCAGGAACCCATGTGGTCCAGGGGGAATGTGTCCTATCATGTGGTGTATCCATGTCATCAATAGCAGCATCTGAGGGTGTCATGTGTTCAGTATTTGGCAATGGGTTTCCTACTTACATTGGCAATTTCATATCTGTGGCTTCCACCCCTGCACATCTGTTGTGCCTGCCATCGTTTCATTTGTCTACTTCCCTGACCGTGTTGCCATCTCCAGTGGACATGCAGGTTTGGGCATCAATGGGGAGGGACTCATCCGTGTAGTCAGTGCAACATTGCTATACAAGTGTGTTGGATCTGTGCTGATGATTCCGTTGGCACATCCATGACCAGGCTGATGTGATGGGAGCCCTCATTTGGTGCTAATTGTTGATTGTGTGACCAAGTGCTCAGCTGACATGATGGGGCCCTACTGAGGCAACATATGGCACAGCTTTCCTCACACAGGAGTGGAGTCCCCTCATGGCAGTGTGTACACGTGTGACATTGCCTGCGCCCAAGGTGTGTGTTGTATGTGCATGTCTGTGTGTTCACTTTCATTCATCTGCGCATGCTGTGATCCCTAGTGTTGTACCTGTTTGTGATGCTTGCTGACTTGAGCTATGTTCCCCCAAATTCTTCTCCCTGTGTTCTCTGTGATGTGGGTGCATGGCACATTACTGGTCATCAGGGTGTCACCCATAGGTGTGTTTGCTGTCAGGGCTGAGTTTGTGTGCAGACGCAGATGGGTCACAGTCAGGTTTCCCCTTGGCACTTGTTGTTTGCCCCTGTCATGTGATTTCCAGTTTGTGTTATCTTTCAGTGATTGTGACACGTTGTGTGTGTGACTGCTGGCACTCCTCAGGGTCCGGGCTGCAATGTTGGTTGTTGTCTATGTGTGTTCTTTGTGGGTGACCTTGGCTTCTTCATTGGTGTGTGACTGTGGCTGGGATCCCATTGGTCGGTGTGGTATTGCCGTCATGTCCATGTACAGCGTAGTGTGCAGTGTGTCAGACATTCATGAGTCTTGTTGAGTGTCCATGTGTGATGTGTTTCTACACCTTGGTTCCCACCCACCACCCTGGAATAGTCATGGGTGCATGTGCAATGTCACCAGTGCATGTGTACTTCACTGCTGCACATTGTTGGAGGTCGAGGGGTGTGGTGTTGAGTGTGTGCAGATGAGAGTTGTTGCCCGGCTAGGCCCCTGCCTCCATGTTGGCCTTGGCTTACTGGCCATGCTGATTGATTTGTGCTTGTGTAGGTGTGATGGTAGTTTGTTGCTCAGGACACCTGACTGTGGTTCACAGTGTGAACGACATTTAGCTTTGTCATCACAGTGGTATTTTTATTCAGCCCAGGGTCACCACATTGTGGGGGCCCTGGGGGTGGTGCTGTGGTGTGTCTGTGACTTGCTGTGTCAGTTGTTGTTCCTACGTGCCTGTGTGACATGTGTGTTTTGTGCTCCCTCTCACCTGACAATGCCTGCTTGCCCACATAGGGGATTTGGATCCATGAGTTACCTTAGTGTGGCAGTGTATGCACATCTGTATGATTGATATTCAGCTCTCCTCATGTGTTGTGTGGTTGCCTGGGGACACTGGCACCCCCACCCCTCACCTGCTGTGTATGATGACAGTGTTGGTCTGCCTGTTTGTGTTTGTGCATCTGCACCACTGCATTGGCATATCTTGGGTGTGCCATTGGCTGTATGTTGTTTGGTGTGTTTCCCCTGCTGTCCCTGGGACTCCTAGGTCATCGGTCAGCACAGTGATCATGGTTTGTGTGTCCCATTGCTGCCATGGTATGGTATCTGTTCACCTCACATCTGCTGTCTCCACAGGGTATCTGCATTTGTGTGCCCATTGGTGCAAATATGTGGTTCTGCATTCTGATGGTCACTTCTGTCATTGTGTCATTGATGACTGTTGACGGTCTCAGCCCCCGTGGGTGTTGTTTGTCTGCACATGGCCAAAGGAATGTTTCATTTGCACTGCAGTATTTGGCTCCCCCAATTTATGTTGCAATGGGACACATACACTATTTTGCCACGGATGAGTTTTTGGTTCTGTGACCAGGAATGATCCATGCAGTTTGGCAGTTGCAGCTCTTTCTTTGTCAACAATTACCTTTTGGTCACTGTGATGATGAGGGTGTAGACCCCATTGCCACAATGGTCAAAATGTGCTTCAGCTATGGACCCCACACTTGCCTTTTGGTCACTGTGATGATGGGGGTTTAGACCCCATTGCCACAATGGTCAAAATGTGCTTCAGCTATGGACCCCACACTTGCCTTTTGGTCACTGTGATGATGGGGGTTTAGACCCCATTGCCACAATGGTCAAAATGTGCTTCAGCTATGGACCCCACACTTACCTTTTGGTCACTGTGATGATGGGGGTTTAGGCCCCATTGCCACAATGGTCATGGGCTGCTTGCATTGTGGGTGCCACACACATATATGTGTGGCACATGTGCTAGGGGGTCACATTGTATGTTGAAAGTCATGTTCGGTGTTGTAGGCATTTGACACAGCCTACACACGCTTGTCATGGTGGTGGGGGGATGTCTTAATCTTGCATTCCCTAGGTTGTGGTGTGCTTGTTGTGTCATGCATTGTCCATCCTATGAGTGGGGGTGGTAGTAGTGGTAGGCATCCAGCCCCCCTGGGTGAGGGTGGTAGTAGTGGTAGGCATCCTGCCCCCTGGCTAAGGGTGGTAGTAGTGGTAGGCATCCAGCCCCCCTGGGTGAGGGTGGTAGTAGTGGTAGGCATCCTGCCCCCTGGCTAAGGGTGGTAGTAGTGGTAGGCATCCTGCCCCCCGTGGGTGAGGGTGGTAGTAGTGGTGGGCATCCTGCCCCCTGGCTAAGGGTGGTAGTAGTGGTGGGCATCCTGCCCCCTGGCTAAGGGTGGTAGTAGTGGTAGGCATCCTGCCCCCTGGCTAAGGGTGGTAGTAGTGGTAGGCATCCTGCCCCCCGTGGGTGAGGGTGGTAGTAGTGGTAGGCATCCTGCCCCCCCTGGGTGAGGGTGGTTGTAGTGGTAGGCATCCTGCCCCCCGTGGGTGAGGGTGGTAGTAGTGGTGGGCATCCAGCCCCCCTGGCTAAGGGTGGTAGTAGTGGTAGGCATCCTGCCCCCCTGGGTGAGGGTGGTAGTAGTGGTAGGCATCCTGCCCCCCGTGGGTGAGGGTGGTAGTAGTGGTGGGCATCCTGCCCCCCTGGCTAAGGGTGGTAGTAGTGGTAGGCATCCTGCCCCCCTGGGTGAGGGTGGTAGTAGTGGTAGGCATCCTGCCCCCCGTGGGTGAGGGTGGTAGTAGTGGTGGGCATCCTGCCCCCTGGCTAAGGGTGGTAGTAGTGGTGGGCATCCTGCCCCCTGGCTAAGGGTGGTAGTAGTGGTAGGCATCCTGCACCCCGTGGGTGAGGGTGGTAGTAGTGGTGGGCATCCTGCCCCCTGGCTAAGGGTGGTAGTAGTGGTGGGCATCCTGCCCCCTGGCTAAGGGTGGTAGTAGTGGTAGGCATCCTGCCCCCCGTGGGTGAGGGTGGTAGTAGTGGTGGGCATCCTGCCCCCTGGCTAAGGGTGGTAGTAGTGGTGGGCATCCTGCCCCCTGGCTAAGGGTGGTAGTAGTGGTAGGCATCCTGCCCCCTGGGTGAGGGTGGTAGTAGTGGTAGGCATCCTGCCCCCCGTGGGTGAGGGTGGTAGTAGTGGTGGGCATCCTGCCCCCTGGCTAAGGGTGGTAGTAGTGGTGGGCATCCTGCCCCCTGGCTAAGGGTGGTAGTAGTGGTGGGCATCCTGCCTCCCTGGCTAAGGGTGGTAGTAGTGGTAGGCATCCTGCCCCCGTGGGTGAGGGTGGTAGTAGTGGTGGGCATCCTGCCCCCTGGCTAAGGGTGGTAGTAGTGGTAGGCATCCTGCCCCCCTGGGTGAGGGTGGTAGTAGTGGTAGGCATCCTGCCCCCCGTGGGTGAGGGTGGTAGTAGTGGTGGGCATCCTGCCCCCTGGCTAAGGGTGGTAGTAGTGGTAGGCATCCTGCCCCCTGGCTAAGGGTGGTAGTAGTGGTAGGCATCCAGCCCCCTCTGGGTTGGGGTGGTGGTGCGCATTCAGGCCCCTGTGTGCATATGTGGCATTGGTGATGGGCATCCCGCCCCTATGGTGCTGCTGTTGCAGGTGTAAGTATATTCAGATTCCCCGTGTATGTGTGTGATGTGTCGTGTACGTGTTGTATGTGTTTTGTGGTTGGTGTCTGACTTACCTTCTGCGCCGTACGCGTCCGTGCCTGTTCCGGTAGTAGATGTAGAATATTGGTATGATCGGGACGAAGGGATTCATGGTTGGTTCGTGTCGTTCGTCCTTCTCGTTGCTTCGCGTCGTCCTCGTCGCTTCGCTTCGTCCTCGTCGCTTCGCGTCGTCCTCGTCGGTGCCGTGTTCGTCTCGTAGCCGTGGATCGTGTTGTGGCGCGATTCGGAGCTTATGTGCGCCTCTCCCGGATGCTTTGACGTGCCGTGCGTAGCGACGGGTTCGGCGCGTACGGGAAGCGCATCGTACTTGTCCGGCCGGACGGGGCTGCATTTTCCCTTCCGTGCGACTCGATTCGGCGTTTCCGGATTCGCCTCGGTCGGAGAACAGGACCTGGTTTGGGTGAGTACGGCTCGGCCGGAATTTTTGCTGTTGTGCGCATTGTACTTGCTCGTTCGGTGTGCTGTACGGATCGGTCGGGAAACTGGCTTTCGCATGGCTTTTTTCCCGACCGAATGGTATTGGGTGCGCCTCCGACCGAGATCGGAATCGGCCCCTTAGTGTCATCAGCTCGAATCACATCAACATCTTCACAAAAGGTCTTCCACATCATTTGTTAAAATAAACCAAAACGTGTCAGCACAACATTTTCTGACTACAGGTTCATTCCAATCCAGTTTTGTTGCATCTGGTGGAATGTCACAAACATATGTCAGAGGTGTGCCACAAGCACTGTGACATACAATGATGAGATTTATCAACAGCTACAGCCAGTTTATACACATTGAGGACTTAGCAAATGAGAAGGGAAACAAGCATGATTTGGCCCAACAATAACATTGTGATGGAGAACATGATGGCACACATATTGCAATAGGACCACCACACAACAGGAACAAGTCCAATGGAGTCTTAGCAACTTCCATCCAATCGCTGTGCAAGCAGGCTTGGTCCCGGAATAGTATACCCAAAGTCTATTCCAGACATTCCCAGGAAAAATCAATGTTCACTTCAGACTTTAAAACAGCATCATATACCTGCTGATATCAGAATTCTGAAATGCCCAAAGGAAGATGACTTTGTGAAGGTACCTACAACAGAACAATACTAAGAATATGCAGGAAATCATACATCAGACACCAACCACAGTCAACCTCTGGAGCACACAGTACATTGAAACATGTCAAATACACAAAGCTACAAAAACTATGTGTGCATGTCTCCAAACCTAACTGCACAAGCAGCCGTGCATAGACTTTGACACAGCTGTACATACGCAACACGAATACATTAACATCTGCCTCACAGCATCACAACAGTCAATGTAAGAGTCAAAGTAATATCTCACAGCATAGTTACACTCAAGAGAAGAAGTTGTTGATGAACTCTTGTCGCACGTCAACTCCTTCCTCTTCCCCACCATCATCGTCATTTGCCATTTCAGGCTCCTTACCCGGTGGCTCCTACTGGTCCCCAGCCTCTGTGATGAGAAAGATGATCCGTTGCAGTGCAAGGTTGTGGAGCATGCAGCAGGCTACGGTGATCTGACACACCTTCCCTGGTAGAGTAGAGAAGGGCTCCCTCAATCCTGTTCAGACATCTCAATCCGGCCACCTAGTTCTCCCATGGACCTCATTGAAGCTGACTTCCCCTGGCGTTGTTGGATTCCTCAGCAGTTCAAAACCCATGGACTGTTGGGATACGCTGAGTCTCCCAGATGAAAGACACACATATGTGAATTGATCAGTCACACATTTTTAGAACATACAACCTTACATCACACACACAAAGGATTGCATATATCATACTCACAAACAAGCCAGGACCTCTCCAGTAGTAGTTGTGACATCATCTGGGGTATGGTGCTGCTCCGCAGTACGAAGAAATCATTGGCAGATCCTAGGAATCTAGCAGAGATGTGTGAGATGTGTAAATCCTGTAAACACACCACTTGCACGTTGATTGAATGGAAGTGCTTCCTGTTCCTATACACCTGCTCTCTGACTTGCGGTGGTCCTAAGGCAATATGTGTGCCATTGATAAATCCAACTACATGTGAGATGCGACCGAAACCATAAAAGTCACAATGGCCAAATCTTCTTGTCCGGGGTACTGAATGTAGCTGTCCATGTGTCTCACTAATGCTGCCAGCACATCATATATCACGCTGCTGAACATAGGTTGTGACATTCCACCAGCTATGGCCACAGTGTGCTGAAATGAACTTGTGGCCAGGAAATGCAGTGTTCCCATGATTTTCACCATTGGTGTCAGCGATGTGGGATAGTTCCTTCGAGAATGTAAATGAGGCATTAACTGGTCACATAGATCTTATATTGTCTGCCTATTGAAACAAAACTTCCTGATAATGTCCCTTGCTTCCATAGTTAGCAGGTCTGGAAATGGTTGGTACACAGGAGGCTGTCGTCTCCGCCCTCTGCCAGGGTACCTATGTTAGGAGGGTATATACATATGGATATTAGTCAACGTGTACACACTAACATATACCAAGACACAGCCAAATGTAACGTGAACATACATCCCTGCAGATGTCAGCAGTACACAGCAACACACATCATCATTATATGACATACCATAGCGTACACAGCCACTCCTTGGATGAGGAACGTGGAATAGATGCCTGTCAATGGTCTGGATGATACATAAAACCTACTGACCACTGTAGTAGGAGATGCTATTCCAGGTGGTACACTGCCAAAAACACAACATGGACTTCCCAGAGAACTACGGAAATGACCGTGAAATTTCAGACACATTGCCATGACTGCAATCTCGACCTATCATCTCCAATCTGGCCTCCTCATGTGTCTTGATACAGCACTGTGCCCATCATACATTCTACTATTGTATGATGGACACCGTCATGTTGAGGAGTCTGCATTTCACACATGCATACCCTCACCGCAGGTGTACCCTATTCCAGAGGTAAGTGTGTGATCATGCACAGTCATTTACAACACTGACGTGTGAGGATTGGTATAGACAGGGGAATAGTATCATACATCAGTGGACATGTTCCAACATATATGTAACAGTGAAGGTGCACTCAGGAGTTCGTTTGTCAATGAGGCCTTTGACACTGACGTGGTGGATGACTGATCTCACTGATGGGACATGTTGAATCGCAGACCACCGCCTATTTGAAACACGCAGTAGGTGGTATCAATTACTGCGATCACAGCCATTGGCCAACGTTGAAAAATGCCATTCATCATGGAATGAGGCCTATGTCCGCCTCCAAATGACACCGCCTATGTGGATGCCTGGAGCATAGAATGAGACATGCTGGTCTGCCGGATGTTTGCACCGCGAGGTAGGCGGTATTGAATACGGCGGTCTACGCCATTGGCCAACGTTGAAAAATGTGACTGTCATGGTATAATGCCTATGTCCAACTCCTGATGACACCACCTATGTGGATGCCTAGAGCATAGAATGGGACATGGTGATACGTCGTGAGTGAGATGTTTTCACCCCGCAGTAGGCGGTATCGAATACGGCGGTCACAGCCATTGGCCAGGGTTGAAAAATGCAACAGTCACGGGCCAATGGCTGTGTCCACCTGCACAGAAGTCTGCCTTTGTGGTGAACTTATAGGTGGCCGTTTTAGCACTTAGCACATTAGCACGTTTAGCACTTGCCTTTAGATACTGCTTCTTAATAAATCTCATCATCATCAGCTGCTGTTTGCCACATCTGGGACCAGTAATGGTGCCTTTCACAGGGAGCAGGACCCCTACCTTTACTCCAGAGGAGCTGGAGATACTGGTGCCTGAGGTCCTTCCTCTGTACCACCAGCTCTATGGCTTACCAGAAGAGCAGGTGAGTACTTCTAATATAGTCTGAAATCTGCTAAAACATTACTTTCAAAGCCCTTAGCCTACGTTGTGCCTCACTCAGAGTCCCAGACTTAAGTCAGTGTAGTCTGTCAGAAAATGTGGGCCACACATATGACTATGATGTAATGGTTCATGTTGCACTGTGCTTTGTGGACATCACATCATAATGGTGATGTTTATACAGGCATAGACCCTGCACCTGTTATATGCACATATCTATGCATGTTTAGAACTATTGTTATATATCATAACACAGCTTATCAGTGAATGGCACATGGTCTAACAAATGTGTAGGCATTACAACCTAACTTGTGTATGTGTGCTGGGAGTAGCATGTGAGGATTATGGTAGATAGATGTACAGTTCCACATGTTCAGCTACTCAAATGAGGCTTCACCAACCTGCTGGTGGCATTGTACATGAATTCTGCTAATGTGACACATGTACACTGAAGATAGTATATTACATCTGCAGTGCAGTTCAGAAGTGCATCACCAGCTGGATCAGAATGAACTAGCATTCAGTTTGTACAATGGAATGTTTGTGTTGTCCATCAGATATTTGGCATAAGGTTTGTCCAGTTATGGCAGGACTTCCCACACACACAAACTCTGACGTACTATGATGTCTTAATGAGTACATCACATGCCCACTGATCATCAGAGTGGGAGTTCTCAGTGTCCCAAATATTGAAATGTAGTACTTACAATGATAGCAGTGATGTATCAGACTGTATGAATCAAGTCATTTGTCCAGACTGGTAGGTGTCTGTCTAGTGATGCATTAGTACTGTACCCTTGAGGAGGACACAATGGTGTGCTATGTCAGTTGGTAACTCATTTCAGAGTAAATTTGGTGTGACCCAGGGCTACATGATGTCAGTGGCCTGGCCTAGTTCCTATTGGCATGCTCATGAATGAGCAAAACCAAAGGGGATGATGGACGGAGTGTTGAACATTGCAAGCACTCACCCCCAGTCAACTGATCTGGGTTTATTCCATCATCATTCTTTAGCTCACTCCGCCACCCCAGTTCAGACATGGCCATGTGCAAATCAGTCTGACCCTGTGCCTCATGGGAACAGTCCAGCCCGAACTGCCAAGCCATGTCTTCCCTGGACCGGAAACAAGCATCCTGGGACCAGTTTCTGGCTTACAGCCGTCATCAGCCAGGCTATCTTGAATCCAGTGGCAAAGTGAGCAAGGGACCCACGTCTGGGCATACCCTGCCAACTTAGGGCGAACATAGCAAAACCAAAGGGGATGATGGACGGAGTGTTGAACATTGCAAGCACTCACCCCCAGTCAACTGATCTGGGTTTAATCCATCATCATTCTTTAGCTCACTCCGCCACCCCAGTTCAGACATGGCCATATGCAAATCAGCCTGACCCTGTGCCTCATGGGAACAGTCCAGCCCGAACTGCCAAGCCATGTCTTCCCTGGACCGGAAACAAGCATCCTGGGACCGGTTTCTGGCTTACAGCCGTCATCAGCCAGGCTAACTTGAATCCAGTGGCAAAGTGAGCAAGGGACCCACGTCTGGGCATACCCTGCCAACTTAGAGCGAACATAGCAAAACCAAAGGGGATGATGGACGGAGTGTTGAACATTGCAAGCACTCACCCCCAGTCAACTGATCTGGGTTTAATCCATCATCATTCTTTAGCTCACTCTGCCACCCCAGTTCAGACATGGCCATATGCAAATCAGTCTGACCCTGTGCCTCATGGGAACAGTCCAGCCCGAACTGCCAAGCCATGTCTTCCCTGGACCAGAAACAAGCATCCTGGGACCGGTTTCTGGCTTACAGCCGTCATCAGCCAGGCTATCTTTAATCCAGTGGCAAAGTGAGCAAGGGACCCACGTCTGGGCATACCCTGCCAACTTAGGGCGAACATAGCAAAACCAAAGGGGATGATGGACGGCGTGTTGAACATTGCAAGCACTCACCCCCAGTCAACTGATCTGGGTTTAATCCATCATCATTCTTTAGCTCACTCCGCCACCCCAG
Organism: Calotriton arnoldi; assembly: GCA_963921515.1. Taxonomy (NCBI): domain Eukaryota; kingdom Metazoa; phylum Chordata; class Amphibia; order Caudata; family Salamandridae; genus Calotriton; species Calotriton arnoldi. The sequence continues at coordinate 349,906 of CAWUFW010000197.1, read as the reverse complement.
TTCAGACATGGCCATATGCAAATCAGTCTGACCCTGTGCCTCATGGGAACAGTCCAGCCCGAACTGCCAAGCCATGTCTTCCCTGGACCGGAAACAAGCATCCTGGGACCAGTTTCTGGCTTACAGCCGTCATCAGCCAGGCTATCTTGAATCCAGTGGCAAAGTGAGCAAGGGACCCACGTCTGGGCATACCCTGCCAACTTAGGGCGAACATAGCAAAACTAAAGGGGATGATGGACGGAGTGTTGAACATTGCAAGCACTCACCCCCAATCAACTGATCTGGGTTTAATCCATCATCATTCTTTAGCTCACTCCGCCACCCCAGTTCAGACATGGCCATATGCAAATCAGTCTGACCCTGTGCCTCATGGGAACAGTCCAGCCCAAACTGCCAAGCCATGTCTTCCCTGGACCGGAAACAAGCATCCTGGGACCGGTTTCTGGCTTACAGCCATCATCAGCCAGGCTATCTTGAATCCAGTGGCAAAGTGAGCAAGGGACCCACGTCTGGGCATACCCTGCCAACTTAGGGCGAACATAGCAAAACCAAAGGGGATGATGGACGGAGTGTTGAACATTGCAAGCACTCACCCCCAGTCAACTGATCTGGGTTTAATCCATCATCATTCTTTAGCTCACTCCACCACCCCAGTTCGGACATGGCCATATGCAAATCAGTCTGACCCTGTGCCCAGTTCGGGCTGGACTGTTCCCATGAGGCACAGGGTCAAAACTGATTTGCATATAGCTGGGTCTGAACTGAGGTGGTGAAGTGAGCTAAAGAATGATGATGGATTCAACCCAGATCTGTGACTGGAGGTCAGTGCCTGAAAAGTTTCAGCTCTCCGTCCATCATCTCCTTGTGTTTGCTTTGTTCGCCCTAAGTTGGCAGGGTATGCCCAGACGTGGGTCCCTTGCTCACTTTGCCACTGGATTCAAGCTAGCTTGGCTGATGAGGGCTGTTAGCCCGAAACCGGTCCCAGGATGCTTGTTTCCGGTTCAGGGAAGACCTGGCTTGGCAATTTGGGCTGGACTGTTCCCATGAGGCACAGGGTCAAGACTGATTTGCATATAGCTGGGTCTGAACTGAGGTGGTGAAGTGAGCTAAAGAATGATGATGGATTCAACCCATATCTGGGGGTGAGTGCCTGAAAAGTTTCAGTGCTCCGACCATCATCTCCTTGTGTTTGCTTTGTTCGCCCTAAGTTGGCAGGGTATGCCCAGACGTGGGTCCCTTGCTCACTTTGTCACTGGATTCAAGCTAGCCTGGCTGGTGAGGCTGTTGGCCGAAGCCGGTCCCAGGATGCTTGTTTCCGGTTCAGGAAGACCTGGCTTGGCAGTTCGGGCTGGACTGTTCCCATGAACACAGGGTCAAGACTGATTTGCATATAGCTGGGTCTGAACTGAGGTGGTGAAGTGAGCTAAAGAATGATGATGGATTCAACCCATATCTGTGACTGGGGGTGAGTGCCTGAAAAGTTTCAGCGCTCCGTCCATCATCTCCTTGTGTTTGCTTTGTTCAGCCCTAAGTTGGCAGGGTATGCCCAGACGTGGGTCCCTTGCTCACTTTTCCACTGGATTCAAGCTAGCCTGGCTGATGAGGGCTGTTAGCCCGAAACCGGTCCCAGGATGCTTGTTTCCGGTTCAGTGAAGACCTGGCTTGGCAGTTCGGGCTGGACTGTTCCCATGAGGCATAGGGTGAAGACTGATTTGCATATAGCTGGGTCTGAACTGAGGTGGTGAAGTGAGCTAAAGAATGATGATGGATTCAACCCAGATCTGTGACTGGGGGTGAGTGCCTGAAAAGTTTCAACGCTCCGTCCATCATCTCCTTGTGTTTGCTTTGTTCGCCCTAAGTTGGCAGGGTATGCCCAGACGTGGGTCCCTTGCTCACTTTGTCACTGGATTCAAGCTAGCCTGGCTGGTGAGGGCTGTTAGCCCGAAACCGGTCTCAGGATGCTTGTTTCCGGTTCAGGGAAGACCTGGCTTGGCAGTTCGGGCTGGACTGTTCCCATGAGGCACAGGGTGAAGACTGATTTGCATATAGCTGGGTCTGAACTGAGGTGGTGAAGTGAGCTAAAGAATGATGATGGATTCAACCCAGATCTGTGACGGGGGTGAGTGCCTGAAAAGTTTCAGCGCTCCGTCCATCATCTCCTTGTGTTTGCTTTGTTCACCCTAAGTTGGCAGGGTATGCCCAGACGTGGGTCCCTTGCTCACTTTGCCACTGGATTCAAGCTAGCCTGGCTGATGAGGGCTGTTAGCCCGAAACCGGTCCCAGGATGCTTGTTTCCGGTTCAGGGAAGACCTGGCTTGGCAGTTCGGGCTGGACTGTTCCCATGAGGCACAGGGTCAAGACTGATTTGCATATAGATGGGTCTGAACTGAGGTGGTGAAGTGAGCTAAAGAATGATGATGGATTCAACCCATATCTGTGACTGGGGGTGAGGGCCTGAAAAGTTTCAGCGCTCCGTCCATCATCTCCTTGTGTTTGCTATGCTCATGAATGAGCCTACTCCTCAGATTACAAAAACAGTGTGCTGTACAGTTTTTATAGTGCTCAGCTAGTGCAAATGTGATGTGTGCACTTTTGATTGATGGGTATGCTATCTGACTTTTATGTCAGTTCAGTCTCTTCATCTCTTGAATCCATACAGGTCAACACTCATCAGAAGGTGACCATGTGGAAAGCCTTCGCCCGGAAGGTGCGGACCCCGGAGGACGCTTGTCGGTGCAGTGGCCACTGCAGGAAAGTGTGAGAGGACCTGAGATGCTGGATCTGGAAGAACGTGGAGGTCCAGCTGGGGCTGTCCTCCCCAGGCAGACGGGGCATGTGCCAGACCCTGACCCCCCTGATGGACCGCATCCAGGCAGTGGCATCCGCATCATGGTGGTGGCATACCTGGACCTTGAGGGGCAGTTGTGAGCCCAACAGCAGCTAGGAGGGGGTGAGTATTGTCATGAGTGAAATTGTAAGCATAACCAGCTATCTTCTGTTTTAGGCAGCTTTTTCCCCATCAAGCTTGAAGGTGACTCATGACCCAAGCAACGGGAGAGTTTTTGAAAGTGTAGGTCTTGAGGTAGGTGCAGTCTGACACCCGTAGACTATTGTCCATGTGAGCAGGTACTAAGCAGGGTCCATTGAAGTAACAGTTACCAGAGTTTACTAGCCACAGTGCTGGCCAATGTCACAGGTTGCCTACACTATAGAAAAACCTACACTATCAGTGGATGTAATGAGTGACATTAGTGCCAAACTCCCACTCGTCATCCTTGTGTGTGGAGTGATGCTTCCTCACGACTGTGTCTCATGTGAAGGTGGTCCACAGACTTGTGTCATGGCATACAATGCACTCTGGATGCATCCACTGTGCACTACTTCCCCTTGGTAAGTGGAGAATGTACAACATTCTGATGTGGTTGACAACATTGGTGCCACCTGTATTGATGCCTACATGCTGGTATGTGTTCCTTTAGGTGATGTACTGTCATATGTACAACTATTCCATGCATGATCAGAGGGCCTACATGCATTTCATTCTGATTGCATCATATGGGTATGTGTTGGTCGATGTGTTCATGACAATAGGTTTTTGCGTGATGGATGTAATAAGTAGGTGTCACCACATACAGGGCTGTGAAGACATGGGTGGGTGAGTCACACATACCCAATCATATTGTAGGATGTCATTAGGCAAGACAAACCACTGTAGCAATGACACACATGGTGGGAAGACTTGCTGTACTATCTGGCAATGTGAATTTGCATGCCAGTTAGATGGGTGTTTTGAGTGAGGTGTGATGGACTTGTGCATTTGTGGAGGCTGATACACTGGCTGGTTACATGCATCAGGGAGAGACATGCTGGCATGTTGGGGCTATATGTGTGCGTCAGCACTGAGGCCAACATTGGTATGAGTGTTTGCGAGACTACAATGGTACAGTGAAATCCCTTCCCTTTTGGACACAATTGAGACCATATTCTAGACTGGATATTTCCTAACTCTCATGTACTTCCAGTGTTGTGATGTCATTGGCATTTACAATGTTCAAAAGGTCTGATGACAAGGGACATCATAGACTGGGGATGATCCTAGCCAGACTCATGTGTAATGCTTAATTGTGCTGAAATCTCACACCACTTGGCGCCACAATGTCTCCGTTCTACTCTTCGGGACTACATGAGACACCTAGCTAAACCACTCATGTGCACCTATCAACAGCTTCATCTGGCAGTGGACAGATGTGTAAGTGACACTTGGGAAGTGTGAACAGTATGGAGTGTGTACTTCGTGTCACCTCATTCCTAGTAGTTACACATTGCTGACTGAGCTGTAGCATGTGCCCATCAGTTCTCCATGTTGTAGGTTAGGGACACCTTGCCATTTTCTGATTGCAGGGCCTTGTGTGGATAGGTATAGATGGATTCCATGTGGACATCCCATTTGATGATATCAGGTAACTATTGTATGGTACAAGGGGCTAGGTTCAATCAATCATAGGTTTATAAAGCGCAAGATACTCACCCGGAAAGGGTCTCAAGGCGCTGAGGTATACAGGCTGATGAAATTTCCTGCTACACACATGTTGCTTGATTTGGAAAAGATCACACATGCAGCTGGAGCTGACAGTGGTAACGACACCATTATGTGCAACTGTGCACAGATCATGTAGTTATCATGCATGTGCTCATGCCAATGTTTGAGGCAATGTGGTCATCCTTGTAAGTGTTGTGATCTGTGCAAATGTGCACTGTGTTGTGTTACGATCTGTTTGCCCAGTGTGTTCACGCAATAGCAATTAACACATTTCTACTATTCTTGCAGCATCAATACAGGGCAGCGGAGGAGACAGGGTAGTGACCGTTGGGGAAGCAGCTGGCCGGACTGGTTCCTGTTGCATCAGTGACACGGATGGAACCAGTGGCATGGAGAGTAGTGGGACTACCCTGGAGAAGCCATTCGACTCGACCTCTACAACCTCAGTCGTCCTTTAGTGCCCAATCCATGGTGGTGGTGGACCAGCCAGTACTTCAATCCACTGCATCTATGTCCACCCCCCCTTCCATCGCCACCCTCCCTGCTCCTCTCAAACAAGCTGTCCATGCCCACTCCTTCAAGAAGAGGGGAGTCTCCTTCACTGCAGGCACCTCAGCCCCTGCCCCAGTCTCCCCTGCTACCCTGAGTGTGGAGGCCATTGATATCCTGAGGAAGATCTCTGTGAGTCAGAGTGCAGTGCTAAATGCAATCCAGGTGCAGGCCTTACAACTGACACATATGGTCTTGTACCTGGAAGGCATTCACTCTGTCATGTCTGCCCTACAGAGATCTTTTCAGGCTCTGGCTTCCACACTCACTGCAGCCTTCCACCATTTCCAACTTTCCACTCCATCTCCTGCCTCCTCCCCATCCACAATTCCTACTCCCAAACCTGCCCAAAGCATACACACACACATAAGCATGCATCCACATTAACATCCAAACACAAACATAAGGAAAATACAGGCATGCACTCACTCCCAAGGCACTTTCACCCCTCACCACTGTATCCACTGTATACAGTATGCAGCAAGACACCAAAACAGCAGACACTGCACCAATGCATCGAGACATCACACAACCAGACACTGCTACTACCCACATCACAAACCCAGACACCACAACAACACCACCAGCCACATTCACATAAGACATTGATACAGACCAGACACATTCCACAACCACACATACATCAGATTCAGAAACACATGCATGCACAGCCACAGAACAGACCTCACATCCCTTTACCTTCAAAACCTAACCCCTTGGCTCACCTCCTCCCCGTCTCCCCAAGAAGTCTGCCATACTGTCCTTGACCTCTTTCCTGCCACAGCTGTCCGGCCCCCTCCCGAACCCAGGTTTGGTTTCCCACCCTTACTCATCTCTCTAATTTCTACCCCTGCCAAAACCCAAAGTAAAAAGAGGGGTCAACGTCCCCGAACAGACCCATCCCCTCCCAAAATCCAACAGGCCTCTTACCCTCCCCACCCCAAATTCTCAAAAACAAAAAAAGCAAAAAAACTGCTGCTCCCCCCCTCCCTGCGCCCATAACTACCCTTAAGGGCTATATAATTCCCAGATTGGTCCGGCCCAGCCCTCCCCATCCTGAGCACAGCCCCCGCACAGCCCAACCTAGACCTCCCCGTCTTGAACACAGCCCAAACCAGCACTCCCCATCCTCATACCGACCCTCCCACAGACCAATCAAACCCTCCCAATCTCAGCCCCAGCCACCCAAGTGACATCTTTGAGGTGCCTGACCTGCCCACTAGATCACTTTTTCTGGGGAGGTTTCCCTGGCAGTGACTTGAAGGCAAGTTTGCGGCACAGCAATGTGCTTAACCGCACTTAAAAGAATGGACTGGCCATTGGAATTTATTTTACAGCAGAACTTTCTTGTCTGTAATGAAGACTTTCTTGTTGTTGATAACCTTTGTCCTGCCATTGCTACTGATACAAATTGTTGTCATTGGATATTTTGGGATGTGTGTCTACAGCTCTGTTTGTTTGATCATGATAGCTGTTCCATTTGCAGTGGTAAGTATAGTCAGACCTTGGGACAAGTTATGGAGTTACAGAAGTCGAGGGTCAAGGTTCAATGGATGTATATCTGGGAAGAGAGTCTGTTGGGGCAGACCTTGCATTGTGTGGTATCTGCTATGGTAAGTATTGAAGTTTACCGTGGTCATTATCCAGGTGTTTGGGCTTGCAGTGACAGCTGGGATGTAGGGTGAATATGTGTTTGATTTGTGCCAAGTTGGTATTTGTATCTCCACACATGGGGGGTGTTGGATTGTAATAGCTACTTGCTACTTTGATGCACAAATAACGGCTTACATGTGTGTTCTTTCCGATTTATTTAGCAGATATCTGACAACTGCTGTTGCTGCTATGTATATTTTTCTAAGGACATGCACTTACAAAATATGCATATGTACATGCCACTTTGTGTGAATATCGTTTATCCCTGCTTAACCACATGCCACAGGCCCTGTGCACATGGAGCCTCTGAGGCAGATGCAATATGGACTGTGACCGTGGCCCTTTAACTACCATGGGTGCTCCTGGCTTGAGTAACCCATTTCTACAGGAAGTCTTTACAATGTGCCCTTTAAATGTTTGACAATGTGGAGTTTGGGAATACCACTTACCTGAGTTTCCTTTTTTATGTGGGTGATGTGTGAAGAGCCATTGCAGTACGTTAGCAGTAGAGGGGTGTTTTATGTGCCTAAGACATCCATATTGATGTTTGTTTGATGTGACAACAGGACGTAGCTTATGGGCAACGTGAGGGTGTTACAGAAGTTGATTGCTATATCATTGATGAGGAGGGGCTGTTTTGTGACAATAGTTTTTGCACACAACAGTACACAAGCTTCAAAGATGATCACTAATTCAACTTTCTTCTGTCATTGAAAAACCTCAAGGTATGTGATACTTTGATTTGCATTGCACATACATGTAGCCAGGACCGTTGGATTTGCCAATGGGTGTTAGTCACATTAGTTATTGGGAATGGCAACTGTGGCATCATTGCATTGAACTATGATACTGCCTCAGTACTGAGCTTCCAACACTAGGAATGGAGTATTGCCAGTGTCTTTGCAGTTACATCTTACGTAGCTGTTCTGCTGCAGAGCTGGCTTAATGTACTGCCCTGAGGATGAGGGCAAATATGGAGAGTGTGATGGGATCCATCTCTACACCATCTTTTTCAGCCTGCAGGTGGTAATCACCGACAGACCCCTGACCACTTCAAGCCATGCTACGCTACTCTCACTACTCGCTCTGTCAACTGTTCCTTCAGGCCCCCTCCTTCCTGCTTATCATACAATATGTATTTGAAAGATTTCCCAGCGATATGACTTTGGAACATGGTGTTAACAGCACCCACCCACTCATACGGAGCGAGCTCTGCCCCTGCATGTTCATGGCGGTGCATTGCTTGACTGTGGACTGACTGTGTAGGGTGAGACTTACCGGTGTTTGCATCCACGATGGTGTGTATTGTCAAGGCTGTTGAGCAGGTAGAACAGTGGCAGGACGTGTGTGATGGGCTCCATGGTGGCACAGAATATGCAGAGCTGTGTTCAGGTGAGTTTGACCCTCCTCTCCCTCCTTTTCCGCCAGCTCTGATGATCCGGTTGAACCGCCACGATTACATAGTCAGAATGGCGCATCATAATTTAGCAGTCGGATTGTGAGGTATTCGCTCTCCAAAGGCCTCCATTGCTCCTTTCCGGTTGTAATTTCATGTCGGAGTTGAAGGAAAAATGCCTATTCACATACATTGTAATACAGCGGTTGGGCTGTTCGCTTCCTAAAGTATCACGGAGGTCCGACTCCCACCGACAGGACCACAGAAGCCGGTCTGACCGGCATTGTAATGAGGCCCTATGTTCAGGTCTGTGAACATTTTTAAAAGAATGTATTTGGGGCCTGATGTACTATTCTAACTCTTATCCAAGTAGCACTAGAGAAAGTGCATATATTTGGTTTTTCAGAATTACTATTGCTACTCCAGTCTCTCAAAAAGTTTGGAAAGCCTTTATTTGTGTTAGGATAGATTTACTATTTACCTTTAGTACTACAAACACTGAGGAAAATACATATATAATGTGGGTCTTCGCTACTATTCTAACCCAAATCACACAACCAATAGGGAAAATACATATATTTTGGGGTCCTAGATTTACTTAGATTTGATATTATAATTACATTCCCATACGTATTTTGAAAGATAGATATATGAGAGTGGGTGCTAAATTACTACTCTAACCCCAGTCTGAAAAACACTGGGGAAAGTACATATATTGCCTGAGTCAGATTCACTATTGTAACACCAGTCCAACAAACAATGCAGAAAGTGTATGGCGACCATGTTTTGGCTAGGTGAAATTTACTATTCTAAATCTACACTTATAAACATGGTGGAAAGTTGAAAAACTGGGTAAAGGCCAATAAATACACTATCCAACTTCTGCCCTACAACCAATTTTGAATTTACATTTATCATAATTCACAATATAGTATATGATAACTAAAAAGCCATTCTTTAAATTAATCCAGAACTGTTGGGGTCCAAATTAAATACTAATGAAAATAATATTTATGAAAACACTTCTTAAATAAAGTTCAATCAGAAAATATAAAAATTATTTTGGAATTCTACGCCAGTTTTTATATTAATAAAATGAATTTCCTATGGCATTCTTTTTAGTATTTTCTTTACAAAATGTAAATAACAAATATAAAAAATACTTGTGAGTCTCCAAATTGTGATATCAAAATGTATAGTAAATGTAATAAAACATTCTTCCATAAACTGCAAAAAAACAGATTCCAATATTATAAACATTTTTAAAGTGTAAATTACACCCCAAAGTCTTTGAACTGCAATATTTAAACACAAAATTTAAAAATATCATTATATTTATTTTAAATACAATGGGTCCAATTCACAAAAGCAAAGTGAGACAAAAGTCTGACTTTACGACTTTTGGTATTCAAAAATGGCATTTACTACTCGTAAATGCCCTTTGTGAATACTAAAATTTGAACTTTACGACTTCGGTATTCACAAAGGCCATTTACGAGTAGTAAATGCTCTTTGTGAATACCAAAAGTACGTAAAGTTATATTTTTGTCTCACTTTACCTTTGTGAATCGGGCCCAATGAGTACAACACAAAATACAAATTGAAAAAAATAATAATAATTTAATATAGATTTACTTCTAAATAAATGTAACACCATGCACCAGAGCCCCAATAAACCCACAGCCCATAAAATTAAAGGTACATAACTATAGACAAAGTGAACACATTTCTGTACCCCAAAAGTAGTATAAATTAAATTTAATTCATTTAGTTTAAAAATGATTAACCCCAATAAATAAGAATTTTTTTTTGTGTCAAAATTATGTTTATTAGCATTTTATCATTCATTACAAGCAATTTGGCAAACGGTACATCTGGATAAACGTAGAACACTGGACAGCTTAAGAAGATCAAAGGATGATAGACATCATTAAGTGGGTACCCCCCGCCGTATCTCAGACAACCTAGAGGAGAGTGCACAGTTTCTCCGAAATTAAGGGCGGGGTGTAAGTCTACATTGCGATTAAACAAACCAGTCTTATCGACTTCTTTTGTGACAGCGTTAAGTCCGATCCTCCAACAGGGAGGGTGCCCTTCATAGGGAACAGATCCAGATATATAATTCACAAAATTTAAGAAGAACAAAGAAACCCCCCCCACCCTATCCTCCCCACCCAAACCCTATCCTCCCCACCCAAACCCAATACTGGTGGCGGCTACCCAAGCACAGCTAATTTGCAAGGCATGGTAACATCATACAGGTTAAAGTTGAAAAAGATGCATATCTGTGACTGATGCAGGACAAACGGCTGACGGTAATCCCTTTGTAAGGAAGGTCACCAAGGGTCCCCATCGATACACGAAGTTTTTATAATCATCCCTGAATATATCGGCCATCCTTTCAAGGCACAGAAGTTTCCAGAGTCTGGAATGCCATAACGAGATAGCGGGAGCCTCTTTCGTCTTCCACTCTGCCGCGATTGCCACTTTCGCAGCCCCCATGCAAATCCACATAATGGCCTTATCTGCTTTAGTTTGTTGTTTGAGGGAGGGGTCACGAAGGCCGAGGAGAGTGTTTGCCATAGAGGTTGGAATAGGGTACCCCAGTATATCCTTAATTTGCGCGAGGATTTCCTCCCAGAAGGGTTGTATCACTGGACAGTCCCACCAAATATGTTGGAAATCACCAAGTAGCCCACAGCCCCTCCAACACATGTCAGACGAATCGGGAAATATCTTTTTAATCTTGGTAGGGTATAGGTACCAGTCCATCATCGTTTTTAGGTGAGCCTCCCTTAGTTCAATGGAATGGTTGAATTTCGTGATATCTGACCAGAGCCCCTCCCACTCTTTATCCGGGATGTCACATTGCAAGATACCCTCCCACATGTGCATGTAGCGAGGCCTCGGAGTGTGTGCAGAGGTGAGGAGATAGTTATACAGATAAGAGATCACTCCTTTTATAGAGTCCACAGTTTGCACGTATTTTTCAACTTTCGTGAGGGGGCGAGTGGCCGCTTCATGAATGTGAGGTGTAAGCGCCCAATGCTTCAGTTGGAGATGGTGATAATGTTCGGCAGGTCCCAACCCATAATCCCTCCTACAGCTGAGCTGTCAAAGGTGAGAATATCATAATTGTGGAAGAGGTGCGTCAGCGCTCTACAGCCCCCCTCCCTCCATTGGTCAAAAGGTCCTTCCTGGCAGGCAGGAGGGAAGGCCAGGTTAAAGTGGATTGGCGTATAAGGTGAGGGAAATGTAGCCACTGGGCATTATGTGATATAGAGTCCCATACTCTTAGGGTAGTGCGAGTAGGCGTGCTAACGTAGACATTTTCTGGTCTGTCCCTCTTGGGCCTCCATATGAGGTCCCAAATTGACCTCCCTGCCACCGCCCTATCCATATGAAGCCAGTGCTTCTCCGACTCCCTCTTGGCCCATTCGGTCACCAAGCGCAGCTGGACTGCCTTGTAATACAGGCCAAAGTCCGGGAGTCCCGCCCCTCCCTCCCTCCCCTCATGGTCTCCTCAACATGGAGAAGGAGAACCGCGCTCATCCATCCTGCCAAACAAACCGCAGCACCATAGATTTTAATTTAGGGAGAAAATCCTTGTCAAACTCAACAGGGAGGGCCTGAAAAAGATACAAGAGTTTAGGAAGCACTGTCATTTTGACTGCATGAATGCGGCCAAGCCAGGATATAAAGAGCGGCTTCCACCGTGTAAGATCCGCCTGTAGTTGCGAGAGAGAAGGTGGGAAGTTAGCTCTGAAAAGCTCCTCTACCCGGGGTGTCAGTTGAACTCCCAGGTATTGGAGAGGCCGGGAAGTCCATTGCAGTTGGGTGCACGTCCGGAGCCCCTCGACTTCGACTGCAGGGATTGTAAGGTTAAGAATGTAAGATTTGTCTATATTCACTTTGAAGCCTGCCACCGCTTCAAAACGTGTGAGTTCTGTTTGGAGTGCGGGTAGAGAAGTGGCTGGGTCCGTGAGTGATAAGAGCACATCGTCTGCAAAAAGAGATATCTTGAGCATTTCCCCACTAAAAGGGATGCCCCTTATCTCCGGTGCGGCCCGGATGGCCATGGCCAGCGGTTCTATACTGAGGGCAAAGAGAAGGGGTGACAAAGGGCACCCCTGGCGTGTACCCCTAGTCAGGGAGAAGGGAGCTGACAAAATCCCATTTACCTGTACTCTCAAGTGGGGTTGGACATAGTTAGCCCGCACCATATTAATAAATTTGTCTGCAAATCCAAAGGATGTGAGTGTAGTAAAAAGAAATGCCCAGTCCACCCTATCGAATGCCTTCTCGGCATCTAACCCCACCAGTACTGCCAGGATCTGTTTCTTATTGGCTTTTTCGATTAGGTGGATGATACACCTGGTGTTGTCATGAGACTGGCGGCCTTTAATAAATCCAGATTGGTCTTGGTGGATGAGAATTGGCATGAGGTAGTTCAACCGGGTCGCGAGGATAGATGTGTACAAATTCACATCCAGGTTGAGAAGGGCGATAGGGCGATACGAAGCACACAGCTGGGGATTCTTCCCTGGTTTCGGAATAACTGTGATCACAGCTTCCGCCATCGAGGGGGTAACTGTGCCTGCCTCTGCCATGGCATTAAAAAGGTGGGTAAGATGGGGTATGAGGTCAGGAGCAAAAGTTTTGTAAAATTGGGCCGTATATCCGTCGGGGCCTGGAGCTTTCTGTAATTTGAGAGATTTGATGGCTAGAGCCACTTCCCCAGGAGCCGTAAGTCGGTCATTCCAGTCTTGGGAAACCTGGGGAAGTTGCAGTGTCCGCAGATAGTGACTCTTTGCATCTATATCTCGCAGCTCCCCCGTATGTAGGTGACCATAAAAGGCGCCAAAAGCATCAGCCTTCTCTGCGTCCTTGTGAGTCAGCTCCCCCTGCCCATCTCGTATGCCGCCTATATATTCCCACTCTCGCTTCTCCTGCAACTGTTGAGCTAAGTGTCTACCTATCTTGTTTCCTTGTGAATAGGAGAGTTGACGGAGTTTCAGGAGAGTGTATTCCGCCCGATTGTTATATATAGCCCGAAGTTTCCCCCTCAATGCCGTGAGCGTGCGAAGAGACACTCTAGTGGGTTTGTTTTTATGGGCCGTTTCCGCTAAGGATAGTTCGGCTTCTAAATCTATTCGCTCTTTGGTCCGACGTTTGTTCAACTCAGAGTTAAGAGCAATACAGCGGCCCCTAAAAACTGCCTTAAAGGCGTCCCAATTATTGAACACGGAGGTGGCTTCGGGTACATTCCTGGTGAAAAAATCTGTGATCGTATCTCTTAATTCTGTGCAGAGTACCCTATCCCTCGTGAGGGAGGCTGGAAAGTACCATTTGGGAGGTGTGGATGCTAAGTTACCCCAGGACAGACAGATCGAGACTAGACAGTGGTCGGACACGGAAAGGGGGAAGATCTTGGCCTCCCGGAGAGCTCCCATTAAGTTTTGGCTAATGAATATATAGTCAAGTCTGGAGTATGTACGGTGCACATGTGAATAGAAGGTATAATCCCGTGTCTGGGGATAAAGGGTCCGCCAGGCATCCCGAAGGCCGATGTCCTGTATTTGTTGTTTAGCCTCTGTGGAGAAGACGCTAGACTCCTGGCGGTGGGTGTGTGTGCTATCTAGGTCCGCCTGCCATGTGAGGTTAAAATCCCCTAGTAAGAGTGTCGGTCCCTCCGCAAAGTCCTGAATCCTCCCCAAGAGCGTTTGAAGGAAAACTGCCTGACCCGTGTTTGGTGCATACGCCGAAATGAATGTGCAGAGCCTACCCTTTAGAATGCCTTTAACCATTATCCAACGTCCCTCCCTGTCTGATTTGGTATCGGTGGGTTGGAATTTCGTAGATGTATGAAAAAGGAGCGCGGTCCCCCGGTGTTTAGTGAGTGCAGATGCTCTGTAGATTAAGGGGTAGCTTTTGTGGCGAAAGCGGGTCTCTTCTGCTCGGGGTAGATGTGTCTCCTGCAGAGCTATTATGTCTAGATGGCGATCAGAGATATATTTCCAGACCTTTTGCCTTTTTTGGGGCAAGTTGAGGCCTTTTACATTCCAGGAGCCTACTGTGATTACCATTGATTCCCTGGTGCCCCTCCCCACCTTCTCAAGGACCCATGTGTCAGCCTCCTGTTCTCCGAGGCATAATTCCCACCCGGGAGGAGATAAGAACATACCTGCTGTGCAGATCCCAACGCAATCAAAACGCATCTATATGGAGAATCATTAAAAAGCCGCCACCAGTCTCCCTCACCCTCCCCCCAACATAACCAAAATCCCTAAACAAATCAGAATTAACTGCCCTAAGTGTTGGATCGTTGGTAAATCTCCGACCACAGGTTAAAGAACCCATGTGTGTGGGCGGAGGGACGATAGGACCAAGGTCCCGGCTCGCTCCTCCTCCGGACATGCTAAGAAATTTTAGCCATCCCACAAGGTCAGTCTGGCGGAAGCACCCGTCCAGACTTTCAAGACTCCCCTACAGGCATGAGGAGAGTATCATGCATGCATACCAGTGAACCAACCATGTGGCGCGGTGTAGTAGCGGCCACGCCATCCCACAGTTTTGGGCCCTAGTGAGCCCCATTCTTGTCCACATGACAGCTGGAGGTCGGCATGTGACAGCTTGGGAGTCGTAAAGAGTCAACGTGTAGCTGTAGGGACCCCCAAGACAGTGCTGAGCAAACAGGTGTATCGCGAACTTGGAGTTCAAGGCCCCCTCTCACCGGCAGGACCTCCATGACCGGGCACCGTCCTCCCTCCGGGATCGTCTCCCAAGTAGTAAATGCGGCTGATGTATTTAGGAAATTTCAAGTTATTTATGGTTCCCTCGAGAGCTTGTAGACCACTGCGAGTTAGGGGAGCTAGTAGTCTGCGAGTCTTGTGTTTTACCCTACGAGCGGTCAATGTCTTCTACGGGGAGACCCAGCAGGTCCAACCCTTCCTTCAGATCTACCACTTGCCTCTGTTTGTTATGATATTCAAAGCTTAAGACAAAAGGATAAGTCCATCGATATCTGACCTTCTCTTCGCGTAGCTTGGAGGTGATGGGCCTAAATTGTTGTCGCCTAGCCAGTGTTGCAGGAGCCAAGTCCTGGTAGATGGTGCAAGAATAGTCCTGGAAGGATATCGTGCCTTTCTTTTGGGCTGCCAGAAGTACAGCTTCTTTCACCTTATATGAATGGAACTTCGCAAGAACATCCCTCGGCCGTTGGCATCCCCCCGTCGCTAGGTTTCCGACCCGGTGTACTCTCTCTCGAGCTTGATCTTGAGTGTCTGTGGGCTGAGGATCTCTGCAAAGAGGCCCTCCAGGAAAGCCTCCAGGTCCGGCCCTTCCGCCCCCTCCTTGAGGTCTCGGATCCTTATGTTATCCCGTCGCGCTCTGTTTTCCAAGTCTTCCGCTTTTAACTGGGTTTGGCGGAGCTGGTCTTGAAGGGCGAGTACAGTGTCATGCATCTCGGAGGTGTGCTTATCCGTTTCCCGGGTGCGCGTTTCCAGATCGATCACTCTAGTGCCCACTGAGTCCACATCACGTTGGAGATCCGCCATCTGCATGGTGAGATCGGACCTCAGCTGATCAATGGAGGTTCGGATATCTTGACTCAGCTCTCTTCGCAATTCCTCTTTAAAGTCTCGCAATGAGGACATGAAATCGTCCTGGGTGAGGGCCATATCGGACGTCTTCCCGTCGCGATCCGAAGCTTGGTGTTTGTCTGCTGGTGAAAAGAAGTTCGAGACTTTGGTTGACGTTCTAGCTATCGGCTTCTTCGGCGGCATAGGGGCTGCCCCCGCCCGTTCTCTATGAGCTAGTAGACCCCAATGGCACCGTGGCTTGAGGGGGGCTCGGCAGCCGCAATTGACCAGGCTTCGCGTCGCCGTGCGCACCCTAGGACAACTAACTGTAGTGAAACTAGACAGTGAGTCGTGGGCGGTGGGGCCCCCCTTCAGGCTCTATGCAGCAGAGGATGACTGAGAAGAGATGCTCCCTGGTTCACATGAGCAGCCGGGGTGTAGTCCAGATGAGGCCAGCAGGAGCTCCGCTAAGTGCGCGACTTGGCCAAGCAGGCGATAGGTGCAGGCCGCATAAGGGGGAACGCCAGTAAAGCCAGCATTCAGAACGTGTAATGCTCCTTGCGGCGGTTCGATGTACAACTCGGCCTCCCCCCGACTCTCCCGCAAGTATTAGAGGTGTCTCTGGTGGCCCTTATTGGGGCTGAGGAGCAGAGTACCAACTACATCCCAAGGCCAGCTTTATCGAGTTTTAGTGGGCGTCAGGGGAGGAAATGGCGCCTGCCCTGGATTAGGCCGCCATCTTAAGGTCAGGAGCAGCGTGGCCGAGAGACGACAAGGGCAGCCGGCCACATTTCCCCCTTCTTGCGAAGCGTCCCCACAAGCTTCTGCTGCTGCCCAGGAGCGCTCCCCCCCGGGGGGTCCTCCGATCGCTCGGATTGCCCAGTACCTCAGGAGACGAGAGTCCGATGCAGCGCCACTCCGCTTGTTGATTTCTAAGGCGGACCGCTCACCTCCGCGTTCGGAGTGTCGCAGCGGGAGGCCAACCGCGTCCGTGGTTGGTAGCGTTGGATCCCATAGAACGCTCTCCCCGATCTGCCGCCTTACGCGACCCAGAAGCTGGCGGCCGCCATGTTGATCGGGGTCCAGGCCTCCTCACTAGAGACTTTGAGTGGCTCCCAGGTGGAATCTTAACTGGCGATCACCGGATCATCCTCCGCTGCAGTTCGTGGGTCAGCAGGGGAGCAGTTTCCAGGCAGGTAGGGTGGCATTTAGCGGTGCTTTCAAGTCCGGAATACTAGCATAGCGCGGGAGCCGAAACGGATTACGTCCGTTCGGCCATCTTGCCCGGCCACGCCCCCAAATAAGACATTTTTAATAATTTTATTTTAAAAAATCATTTTAAATTTAAAGCACTATCCACCCTTTTCCCCAAAATTATCCCAACCTGCGAAACAACAAATAACGATAATAACAACGAATAAAAAATGTAAATAAATAATAAATCCAAAATGTAATGATAAAAATCCTTTTTAAGATGTTAACTATATTAAATCTCATGAAATATTACTATACTGTGCATCAGGTCATCAATTTGCAAAAAGTGGCATGAAATTACACATCGACCTTTGATGAACAACTCTGATTTTGATAACTGACCTAAATACTAAAACATAAGTTCTCAAATTCACATTCAAAGTGGGTCACTATCTGGCCTACCTCATGAATATTAAAGAGGTGGGTCGCACATTGTGACTCACTTCGATTGGAGGCCACCAAAGCGATAGTGACCTGGTGGGGTGAGAAAACAATCATGTCTGTGATCGCCTTTAAATAAGGTAACCATTTTTTTGAATTCAGCCCATTTTTCTTAAAGGAAATGGATATTTTTCCCAAAAGTTTCTTTGAGTGTTGGAAGTGATCCAGTGGACCACTGCCTATTCCCAAACAAACTTTGTCCTCTGGACACCTCTTTCCTTTTGCAAATGAGTTATCACCTCCACTAGGGCATTAGAATATTTTCAATGGTTTATATTGTGAATTGAAGTTGTAGGATATTAATATATCTGATACCAAATAACAATCCGGAAGGGATGTCCTAAACAAGCCCCAAGAAAATTAGAATTCCACATTAATTTCTAAACCCATTTTACAATTTTTAAAATCCATACAGAATCGCAAAACCAGTTTAGTAAATACCAAAAAAGCAATCACAAACCATCTAATGTGTGAATCACAGAGTTTGCACCCGCAAAATGACTTAGTACATCTAGTGCTATACCTTGAACATTTATATTATTTACAAATAGGAAAAATGTTTTCTCCCACGTTTTTATTAATGTCACAATTGATGTCACAATATTATTGCCATGATATTCTGGTCCCTCAATATAAACAAAAAGGGATATTCAGGTACAAACCGTGAGGAATCATCAGTAAAATGTCATTATTACACTTACGAAATTAACACAAAAATATTATCTCCATGTGTATTTCAGTATATATGCATCTATGTACATACCTATCAGTAAAGAAGCTGAATCAAACACACCCGTAGCGAACTATCCTTAAAGCAATTGTCAACAACTAATATTTGGACCTAGTGTCCACTACTATGTTGAATGGCTGCACCTAAATTCAAACGAAAATCACATACCATGTTAACCTGTTAACCAGTATATGCACTTAACATAGTAGACATTTATAAAGTAAGCAGTAGTTCTTGCCATCATGCTAAACAAACATATGTACTACACATCTTTAATTAAAACATTGTTAGAATTCAAACAATTACAAAGACAAATTGCAGGACTAACTTGGTGAAAATAAAAATCTGGATTTATTCTCACAATGGAGATACCTCTCTCAATAAGTCTAAAAGAAAGTGAACAAATACAAAGCCAAATGGCAGTGCATTGGAAATGTACAATCCTGTGGACTGCTGTGCTGCGGTATGCTTGCCTCCAAAAACACTGCCAGGTGAACTTCCCCAGGAAGGGAGATCTAGTGGCCAGTCGAGGCACCTCAATGATGTCACTTGGGAGGGGTGGGGTCGGATTTGGGAGGGGGGGTTTGGTTTTGGGAGGGGTGGTTTTGCTTTGGGGGGATTGTTTTTTCTCAGGGATATGCCTGGGTTTGGGAGCTTGGGAACAGTTTTGTTTGGGGTGGATTGGGATTTGGAAGGGATGGCTTAAAGTGTGGGAGGATTTATTTTGGCTTTGGGTGGGGGGGTTGGCTGTGAGAGGGGTAAGGACAAGGGCAAATAACAAGCTCTCAAAGGGATAATGGGCAGGATGTTCAGGAGGGAGTAGGGGTTGGGAGGTAGAGGGAT
Organism: Calotriton arnoldi; assembly: GCA_963921515.1. Lineage (NCBI taxonomy): Eukaryota > Metazoa > Chordata > Amphibia > Caudata > Salamandridae > Calotriton > Calotriton arnoldi. The sequence continues at coordinate 330,920 of CAWUFW010000197.1, read as the reverse complement.
TGGAAGTGTCAGGTGTGGGTGTTGTTGGTGCAGGTGTCTGTGTGTCTGATGTATCTTGTGTACGTTTGGGAAGCTGTTTTGTAGGTGTCTGTTGTGTGAGTGAGTGTGTGCATTTGCGTTTCTTGGCGATATATATGTGGATGTGCTGGGTGTTGTGGATTTGTCTGTTAGTGTGGGTGGGGTATCTGGGGGTATGCTGGGAGTTGTGGATGGGTCTTTGGGTGCAGGTGTGGTGTCTGGGGGTATGCCAGGTGTTGTGGATGTGTCTGAGGGTGCAGGTGTGGTGTCTGGGAGTATGCCAGGTGTTGTGGATGTGTCTGTGAGTGCAGGTGTGGTATCTGTGGGTATGATGGGTGTTGCAGATGAGTTTGTGGGTGTGGTGTCTGGGGGTATAATGGGTGTTGTGAATGTATCTGTGGTTGTGGGTGTGGTTTCTGGTGGTATGCCCGGGTGGTGGCAGAGGGGGTTGACTGTCAGGTGAGTGGTTGCATGCTTCTGTGTTTTTTGATGTTTCTGTTTGCGTGTGCTGCTTGGGGTTGTTGAGCTGGGTGTTTGCTTATGTGTGAGTGTGCTTTGGACTGGCATGGGAATAGGGAATTGGGATGGAGATGGGGAAGAGGCAGGAGGTGGGGTGGAAGTTTGGGATTTGTGAAAGGCTGTCATGAGTGAGGAGGCCAGAGCATGAAAAGATCTCTGTAGGCCTGACAAAGCACTGTGGATGCCTTCTAGGTAGGCCACCAACTGTTGCAGATGACTTCCTTGCCCCTCGAGGGCATTCAGTAGTGCCGTCTGCCCTAAAGAGATGTGTCTCAGGAGGTCAATAGCCTCCTGTTAGACCTGGCACCATTGGCGTGGGTCTCCCTTCCACTTTTTGCCTTTGCCTCCTGTGTTTTTGCTGTGTGTTGGACTTCGTTTTGCTGGTCTAGATGCTTTGGGCACTTTGCCACTGCTGTGCAGTGCCAAAGTGCAAGTGCTCCCTTTGTAAATTATTGTTATGGATTAGTGATTCCATGATTGGCATATTTGATTTACTTGTCAGACCCTAGTTTAGTGCACTGTGTGTACCCAGGGCCTGTAAATCAAATGCTGCTAGTGGGCTGTAGCACTGATTGTGCCACCGACAGAAGCAGCCTGTAAAATGTGACTCTGGCCTGCCATTGCAGAGCCTGTGTGCAGTCTGGTACTGCCATGTCGACTTGGCAAGTGCACACACTTGCCAGTCCCTAAACCTTCCCTTTTCTACATATCAGGCGCCCCTAAGGTAGGCCCAAGGTACCCCTGTGGGCAGGGTGTATTGTATGTGAAAGGTAGGACATGCCCTGATGTGTGTGGCATGTCCTGATAGTGAATTACTGCCAACTTTGTTTTTCACTATTGCAAGGCTACCTGTTCCCATAGGACAGAATGGGGAGTTTGTTTATAACATCTTATAAACATAACTGGCCCTGCGAACAAGGTAGAGAAATAAAGTTTAGTATGCCTGAACTCAGAATGTTAAAATGCATCTTTTAGTGAGGGTGATTTTTACATTCTATGCTTGAAAATACCACTTTTAGAAAGTAGGTATTTTCTTGCCTAACCATCCAGTGTGCCTCTGCTAGGTTTGTGTATTGCATGTCTGGCTTTTGGATGACAGGGGCTGGAGGGGGCAGTGGCTCCAGAAGTCTGATGAGTCAGGGCTGGGCTGAATAGACCTGGTCTGCATTTAGAGTAGGGGGAGGAGATTTCCTTTCACCTGAATGGGCCAGGTCTGCCTTCAACAATGCTGTCTCCACCTCCTGCCAGGAAGGTGCACCAGTGAGGACAGAACTGGTTTTGGCTGGGTACAGACACTCTCTGCCTTCAGAGAACAAAGGATTTTTGTTTATAAAAAGAGGGGCCCAGACCCCAGACTTTTAGATCACTTCTGGGAATCAATAGAAAACTTTTGCCAAGGAGAAGAACCAGAGAAGCTGAGGAAGAATACTGCCCCTGTGCTGTTTGCTGTCTGGGGTTGGCCTGCATAGGCTACTTGCTGCCAAGGAAAGGAGAAAAAGGACTTTGGTGTTTGCTTTGTCATCTGCTTGAGGAAGAGGATCCCCAAGGGCTTGAAATTGAGCTTGCCTCCTGTTTTGAAGTCTCAGGGACACAAAGACTTAATTTCTTCTTTCTCTCTGCATCTGGAACTGCTGTTTCAGCTGCCACAGAAGGAAATTGCAACACCGACGCCGTAACCTGCATCGAAGCCATGGGCACCGCTCGTGAAGAGCATGATACACCGCACCAACTTGCACCGTAGGTCCGACGCCTGCTGACGCCGTGCCACATCGACTCCGACGCCGGTGCTTCATCAACGCAGAGCCAATACTCAACGTGGGTGACTCCCCAATCCATCGACACCGCATCGTCGTAAGGAACAGACGCCTCACCGCTGCTGTGACGTCACCTCCCCGACACAGTAAGGAACCGACGTCTCGCCTCCCCTGCACCGCAGTAAGGAACTGAGGCTTCACCGCCCCTGGGGTCGTAAGGAACCGACGCCGTTCGACGCCAACGAAGCATCACCTCCCCGACGCCGTGCAACGTCTTTGTTTTCATCATTTCCAAGGTACTGTTCTTTGTGGGTCTGTTTGACTCCGCTCCCGACGCCACGCACCTCGTGGTCGGCGCCGTACTTTGGGGATTTTTATCTGTCACGACGTCGTGATAACTCCAGGTGGAGTTATTTGTTGCTAGAGAATTAAATTGAGAGAATAACCTATTTTTGTGGATATTTTGATAACTGTATTGTGGATTTTGATCGTTTGGTCTTGTTTTGGTTTAGATAAAGATTACTAATTTTTCTAAACTGGTGGGGTGTCCATTTGTAGTGTTTTCACTGTATTACTGTATGTGTTCACAAATGCTTCACATACTACCTCTGAGATAAGCCTGTCTGCTCGTGCCATGCTACCAAGGGGGTGAGCAGGGGTTATTTTAGAAGTGTATCCCCCTTACCCTGACTAGAAGCAAGGGTCCCTATTTGGACAAAGGTACCTACCTCTGCCAATTAGAGACCCCTATTTCTAACACCTCCTCACTCAAGGCAGCGGGGGGACAGGGGCAGGGGCTGAGGTGTCTGGAGAGAAGGAGATAGCTCGCCTCTGAGGGGAGCGGGCCCAGCCAACTGGGTGGGAAGCAACAGGGAGGGTGGAGATGGAATGGGCGTGGCAGACAAGCATAGTGTTGGTGCTGTTCCTGTGTGTTCCGCCACCATTAGGGAGTGTCCACTGGAAGTTTACTCTGCAGATGATGATGCTGAGTCTGCGTCCTCCAGGGTACTCCCCTCACTCTCTAGGCCACTGGCTCCCTCGGTGTCTATAGTGTCATGACCAGAGCCACTGTGTGCAGCTGCTTCCCCAACGATATTGGCCCAGTCTCCTCCACTTGCCTTGGATGATGCTGAAAGGACATTTAAAATAGGTTTATTGCAACTGTGTGACAAACTGGACCAAGAGCTTTTACCACAGAACATTTTTAAAGTGCACAGATGACTCCAGCTATAAGGTCCACTATAATGGCTCCAATATGAGCATATGCATGCATGTTACATGACCTGTAAACAGTTGCTCTCAGTGATGTCATAACCACAGAAAGCTCCAATTCCGTGAGTGAACTTGTCTCAACTCTATCCTCATGTATCTAGGAGGATTACGGATCACCTTCTATACTTTGGCCCTTGTATTATACCATAGTGACCTGATGTCATCAAATAGGACGGCTATGACAAAATCATTTCAACAGATTCCACACAAGACCCTGCAATCAGCAAATGGTCATGTACCTGAAACCACATCATGATGAAAGAATGGCCAAGTAATATAGATATGTTACAGCAATATGCACAGTAGCAGAAATTAGGTGACATGCACATGCTTATCTCACTCTGTTGACAGTTCCTATTTGAAACGTCTTCATATGTCCACTGTCAGCATAGTCTAATTAGAGCTGTACATACGTAGCTTTGTTATGCATTAGATGCAGTACATAAAAATTGACTGGAGACAATGTGGCCCAATGTTTTGGGAGATATGTCTACAAATATTCACAGCGTCCACCTCTCAGAGTCCACCTAGGTCTAGGGACATCCCAAAATCAACTTGGTACTGGTGACAACACCTTTCTCACATTGTATACATAAAGCCAATAGACCATAGAAGGTAGTTGGCGTTCAGGGATTCTCCATGACATGAGGAGGTGCTTTCACTTTTGTCATAATGGGAGGCACATCACAGTACCTTTTGTAATGCGAACACAAATTTCTTTGCAATACTGAGTGCAGACACTCACAGTTGTGATATGATACATTGCGAATATATCTAGCACACTCATTACTCAAAAGTAACACACAACTTGTGTAGCTTCCACATGTTGAGCAATACTAATACAAGGATACACACATTTGTATCAATATTCTGACTATCTTCATACCTGGTCATGGCCCAAACCTACTAAGGAAGCCCACTCCCATTATGAAGGCCAGGCCTATCTTACATGTACTGTGATGTGAGGTACTATGACTCCGGAGAAAACAATGTGGCCTATCGAAGGCTAACCAACTTTTGTATTATTGTATTGACACATTTACAGCCAGGCCCATTGACATGATGGCTACGGTCCATAGAGCCTGGTACCCTAGTATAAGCTACATCCTTTGGCTGAGGTCACTATGAAAGGGCTACCATGTGTGTCAGTGAGAGCTTGCTATCTGGGAATATGTAGACCTGTGTACTCATAGATGGAATATCCTACTACATGTGATGGAGTATGTGTGGCATGTACCAGCATCACACATTTGGCCATATGTGGCACTGTTACAGGGATTACATCAACATACCATGCCACTGTATGTCCTGTTTAATTGGCTGAATATAAAAAAGCTTGTGATTCACCTATACAACACCTGTTATGAAGTAACCAACCATCTGCATTGTTAATGTGTCACATGTAAGATAGGGCTGTACAGTGCAAGCAATACTCATAGAACAGTGAACACAGACCTGTGGAAGTAAGGACCTGTCATTAGCAAATCACACACCTGGGAAATGTAGGTCAATAGACAGAAGTATCAGGTCAAGGGGTAACCGCAATCACCATTCCAAATGTAGTCCATGTGATAACAATTCGGGAGAGTATTGTTTGTCACAACATAATTTGTGAGCATCCAAGGACTTACAAGTCATCAGGGATGCCACTCTGTGCATCAGTTGCATTGTCACAGGGACTCAACTCCAGCCTAGCACATAGTTCTGACTGTGCACAGCTTATTGTCAGGCTTTGTTCTCTGCAGGCTGAGCATAGTGATGTCACATGACCAGCACATTTACAACATTTCCAATTGAACAAAGTCAGTTTAGGGCCATCCAGTACGTGACCTCAAGGATGTGTAACACTCTGAAGGGGGCGATGAGCTATTGCTGGCTCCCAGACAACCGTTTGGAGAGCCATGATTTTGGGTGAGTGATATGTGGGACTGTACACATAGCTAGCAGCATTCTCATCTGCTCCAGACAGGGGACATACACAGCTCATGCTATTAAGGCTATACAATTGTCTTCACATTTTATATTGTCAGTGTTGTCAACATCACAGGTACCATGACATTCATGTATGCGTAGATGGCTACATACATATCAAGTAGAATCTAGGGCTTTACACACACTAAGATGATGAAAAAGATGATGGACGGAATGCTGAACATTGTCAAACATATCACTCCCAGTACAGAGAACTGGGCCTAAATCCATTGTTTTTTTGCTCACCATGCCATTCCAGTTTGGACCCAGCCATATGCAATAGGTCTTGCTCCTGCTCTCCATGGGAACAGTCCAGCCCGAACTTCTAGGCTAGGTCCTCTCTGGACCGGAAACAAGCATCCTTGGACCGGTTTTCAGGTATTACTCCTCTTCAGGCAGGCTAGCTTGAATCCAATGGCAGAGTGAGCAGGGAGGACCTGGCCTGGCAGTTCATGCTGGACTGTTCCCATAAGGAGCTGGGTCAAGACAGATTTGCATATGGCTGGATCGAAACTGGGAAAAAAAAATGATGGATTTAACCCCGATTGCTTGATTGGGGGGTGAGTGTTCGAAAAGTTTCAGCACTCTGTCTATCATCTTGTTGTGCTTTCTTTAGATACACTACACACCCAAATGGTGATGTTATAGTCACAACGTATACACAATGTATAGTGCTCACCAACCCTAACATGAGTGTACTATGTAGGGACCTATAAATGATACAACACTTAATAGATGTAACTCTGGAACTCGGGGGACACATTGTAGTCTGTGGAAATGGCAAAGAGGGAGTTACACAGAGTAATATATGTTATGTCACATAGTTACCTCTTCCTCTGGTGAGCCATAGAGCTGGCCAAACAGGGAAAGGACATTTTCAGCCAGGAGCTCCAGCTCTTCTGCAGAGAGGGCATGGGCTCTCTCACTTACTTGGCCTGGCATGATTGCTCCCAGAGGTGACAAACAGCAGCTAAAGTGGAGGAGGTGTTGATACCAGCAGTGTCGGTAGGCAAGTGAGGTATTTTTCATACCGCAGCATACATCTACGTGATGTAGGTGGTAATCAGCGGAGACAGACACAGCCATTGGCCCTCTACTGTCACAATCACTGACGTTAGCCTATGGCTGTGCCCGTCATGGATTAAAACACCCACCACGCGGTCGACTTCAGCCGGCAGCGGCAGGTTCAGAATGTACAATATGCAAGGCCAGGCATCCGCCGTTTTAGCGGTTGGAAGAATGCACTGGTGACTGTTAAGTGCGTCATCACCACTCCAATTGAGGGATTGCATGTTTACATATGGACTACTCCACTGCCATGTAATTTCAATGACACAAATCATCTGTGTAGGGCATTACTGTGCATAAACGCTATATTTGCAGGGTACACTGTACACCGCTGTTGACGTTATTTGACCGTAACTATCCAAATAAAAATATTATGGAGCTAATAATACATTTTAGAATGTATAATTTGCACATTTATTTTACAGATACATGTGATGGTCACAATGGGGTTTATTGGTAGATGTTAGAGAGTAGCCAAATATAATGAAAATATTAATGTGTAATGCTTTCTGAACCACTTATATTTTGCCACATGACTTTTGGCTTACTCTGCACACATGTTACTGTGGACACTGGGTCCAAAGTTATAAATTGTTGTTACTGCACACATAGGTACCCTGGGAGAGGGAGGAGACGACATCCTCCAGTGTACCGCCCATTTCCAGACCTTCAGACCATGGAAGAAAGGGATATCATCAAGAGTTTTGATTGAATAGGCAAACCGTAGGGATTTATGTTATCAGTTGGAGCCTGATCTCCTTCCTCAAAACACAAATCCCACATGTATCCCACCAATTGTTAAACTTATGGCAGTATTGCATTTTCCGGCCACAGGTTCCTTTCAATACACTGTGGCAATATCTGGTGGTATGTCACAACCAATGTTCAGTGGTGTACTACTAGGCGTGCTTTCAGGAATGATGAGACACATGGACATCTACAGTTCCCCAGGCGTGAGGATTTAGTCAATGTGAAGGTTGGCGTCTATAGATTTGGTCACCTCCCCCATGTGGTTGGAGCCACTAATGGCACCCATATTGCCTGAGCACAGCTGCAAGCCACAAAACAAGTTTGCAGTAACAGGAAGCACTTCCATTCTATTAAAGTACAAGTTGTCTGCTTACCGGATTTGTATAGCTCAAATGTCTGTTCCCAGGATCAGCCCATAATTCCTTTCTACTGCAGAACAGCACCATACCCCACCTGATGCCACAACTAGTCATGGAGAGTGCCTGGCTTGTTGGTAAGTATGATCTGTCCTAACTTTGTGTGGGTAATGTCTGTAGAAGCAAAAAGTGTGTAACTTATTGTTGCACTTATGTCTGCCTTCCATCTAGAAGACTCAGCGTATCCCAACCGTCCATGTTTTTTGGTATCGCTGAGAAATCCACCAGGGGAATTCCGCTTCAATGAGGCCCATGGAAAGACACTGCGACCAGTGGAGCGAGTTTTTGGGCTCCTGAAGGCCAGATATAGGTGTCTGAACAAGACTGGGGGAGCCCTTCTCTACTCACCCGGGAAGGTGTGTCAAATCACCGTGGCCTGCTGCATGCTCCACAACATCGCCCTGCAACAGAGAATCCATTATATCGCTGAGGATGGAGACCATGAAGTGCCTCTGGGTTAGGATCTTCAAATGCCAAATGATGATGATAGTGGTAAAGAGGAAGGAGCTGACGTGCGTCAAGATGTCGACAACTTCTTCTCATGAGTTTAAATATATTGTGAAATTTCATGAATTTGATTGTCACAGCAACTCTTGTTCTGATGACAAGAGGAGTATGTTAAGGTAAAATATTAGGAAGGTCAAGCTTTAGTAAATCCAGGTGAAAGGTGTTTGCTGAGCAAGGTTTTGACACATGGTCATTTTGTTTGTTTTGCTTTGTTTGGTTTGATTTTTATTATGTACTGTGTTCTCCAGAAGTTGAATATGTGAATCATCTTATAGCTAACTTCTTTGTTTTGGTATGTTTTAGGTACCTTCACCATAGCATCGTCATTTGGATATTTCAGAGTTGTGACATTTGTGAGTATATGATGCTGTTTGGAAGTACAAAGGGCACATGGGTTGTTTCTCGGAATGACTGTCATAGACTTTGGGTGTACAAATCCTGTACCAAGATCCTTGCACAGTGATAGGATGGCAGTTATGAGGATTCCATTGGACTTGTTCCTTGTCTTGTGGTTGTCCTAATGCAACATGTGTGCCATCATGTGCTCCAACAAAATGCTGTTGTGAGGCCAACTCATGCTATTCTGCCATCACATTGGCTAAATCCTCATTGTGTGTAAAGTGTATGTTGCTAGTAATGTGTCTCCTTATTGTAGGTCAAAGTGCTTGTGAGACACCACTGAAATTTGGTTGCAACATTCCACCAGATACCACAACAATGGATAGGAATGATCCTGTGATCAGAAAATGTTGTACTGCCATGTGTTTGTCTATTGGTATTATTGATGCGGGATTCCTTTTGTGAGCTAGGTGATATGGCTTCAGCTGATGACATTGACCAATTTTATTTTGCATATTCAATAGGAAATTGTCTGATGTATCCCCTCCTTCAATGTTGTTAAGGTCTGCAACTGAAAATGTGATCACTCGTCACAGAATTTGAGTAATGTATGATTTGCTAAGTTTCTGATATAATGCCAGCATATTGTTGGCACACTGGAATAAAGATGGTATATGAAGAAAAATTTGCATGTATGTGTTGGTGAGACATGATTGTGATCCTGAGCTAAACATTGTGTACTGCAACATATCCAGCTTACACAAGTTGATGTTTTTGGCATTGTAAAGTTCAGATAGGAGTACATATGTACATTGTTAGATGTATACTACAGCAGGCAAAGAGTTTCAGACTAGTGAATTTATTGAGGTGAACAAGAAGAAAATAAACATTGTGCAAAACCAAACAGGAAAACAGAAAAGTGAAGAAGTCAGTCATGGTGAATGAAGCCATAGTTGTAGATGCCAAATTGTTTGAAGTCCAATGTCCAAAATACTAATCCCATCAGAAAAGTAAAGGTGTCCCGAAATAGTCCACACAGTAAATGGGTTACACACACTGGAGGAAATTAGGTGTGAGGTTTCTTGCTGGCGGTGGTGGAGGTCTTGCCATCCGCACATTCTGGTAATTTAAGTGGACGTTCCCGCTTGGCAGTGCGGGGGGATCCACAGCTGCGGGGACAGCGGTGTCTAAACGTGTGTCTTGCTCTGGCAGGGCCTCCCTTCCTGTGGCTGCCGCAGATGTTGATGGGCCCGATGTTGTTGGACCACAGGAAGAGGTAGATGGTACTGGAAAAGCTCTACACAGGTATGTGTGACTGTCTTGCTGCACCCCAGTTAGGCAGCCCATGTTGGTGTTATGGGACTGCATCTCATTGTGTCTGTCCCTCAGCAGCTGCTTCAGCTCCCAGATTTCAGTGAATACCTGGCTTATCATGCCTTGGGAGTATTGATAGGCTCCCAAGACTTGGTCGATGGTCACCTGGGTGTGAGTGGCCTCACTCTGCCGGCCCACAGTTACCCTCCCACTATCCCTACCCCCTTGAACCTGTGCCCTTGGCTCAGGGTGCCTTCTCCCCCTGGGTCATGGGTGGTGGTGAGTCTAGAGGGGGTGTGATTTTTACATTAGGATCAAGGACTGAGGGTCACACAAGGGTTGTAACTGTGCTAGGTACACAGGTTGAGGGGACTAAGGTTGGTTGAGGTGTTGCAGCTGGGGTGGGAGGTGTTGTTGTGGGCCGAGTGAGACTCACTGTTGTTGTCTGCCAAGGCTGACCAGATGGACCAGCGCCGTTATCCACGTCCAGATCTCCAGAAGTGTTGTCATCACTGAGGGCTAGATCTTGGGGTGGAGTGGGTGTCTCTCCGGTGGCCAAGCTCTGGGCAGGTGCTCTGCCACATCGGCCTGTTGTAAAATAGAGAACATTGCTATTGGTGGAAGGGTGGTATCTACATTCAAATGTTTTGTGAAACAGTAAGTAGAAACCAAGGAAAAACAAAATAGTTAAAGATTACTATAGTGATATCTTTCAGTGGTATTGAACTTGTTAACACGACATTTGAAGACATTAAATACATGTACTTGAATTAAGCAGCTCATTACATGTCTTGAGATGTTGCCTTTTGGATTAAAGAATACACATGACATCTTCCAAACATTTAAGGCGACAGTGTAGAGGTAACGTGTAGATGACCATTCGAAGGCCTAGTTGTGTACCAAACAGGCGATCACACAACTTGGTTGTATATTTAGCATTAGCCATCATGTGAGCAGTGCAGAGTCAATGGGTCACCTGCCACTTCTAATCAGCTGAGTTACCTTCATGCCTTACAAATATTTGACCTACTCACTTGGTATGGTGTCACTCATGCCATTAATAGTTTCAGTTGAGGAGACCAGGATAACATAAAGCTAAGTAGGAAGAAATGTCTATGAATAGAGCATTGTGTGTAGATTGCTCAGGCCATGAGAACTGAACATCAGTTGTAACATGTCAGACAAGTGAGAATGGGCAAAATCACAATTGCAGTTACAGAAACATGGCCTCATGGTAGTTGTGGTCATTTCAATCTCTACTTGAAAGCACATGCAAAATGGTTAGTGTAATATACCTGTTGCCAAAATGCAGTTGGGATGGACCATACAGTTACATATTAACACATATCATGGGTCCTGGAATAATATTTTTTATAGTGATACACTTACAGACACCATTCCAACATGTGGCATGTAATGGAGATGGATACATGTGATGTTATATGCAAGAATACACATTAACACAGACAAATCGACATCTCTGATACTTTGAGGATTGCATGTTAGGAAACTAGGTAGACAACACAATGGCAAAAGATAAGTTGAGAGCAATCAGGAAATTGAAGTATTGTGAGAGTTAGTAAGGTGTAACTGACCAGACTCCACTCCATCAGGTATTTCTGTCAAGCCTTCAGAATGTAGGATGGAAAAGACCTTCTCCTCCCAGGGACACAGATGTATTGAGGCAGTAGGAGGACCACTGTCAATCTTCTGGGACTCCAGGTTTTGGTTGGAGGCCAGGGAACGCACCATCCCCCTCGGGCCGTTCCACCTCTTCCTAATTACCTCATGTGTGGGCATTCACAGCATTAACTCTGTCTGCTATTCCAGACCACATTTCCCTTATCTTACTGAGAGCAATATGTTGGACTTGGGCTCTACTCTTAAGGTTTCATCCACCATGACTGACAACTCACACTCTGAAAATGTGGATTTTTTGGGCGTGACATAACTCCAAATTAAAGTAAATGACAATGAAAAAGAAAATACACCAAGTGATGTAAGAAAAATGTGCAACAAAGGTGTGTGGAGAATGGTAAAAGGGATGGGGAAAAAAGGGCTGCCTTTGCTCACCAAAATTGTGTTCTGACTTGCTGTGCTGCAGTGGAGTGGCAAAGGAACATGGTCTGAAAAGAGATGTGTTTTATAGTATGATTTGCAGGTGTAACCACTTGGACAATGGACATCAGGTGTGCTGTATTAGTATCCATCCAATGGCCACTATTCTGGTGCTTTGCTGAGAGTGTACCGTGACGGCCTACCGCTGTAGGGAACTGCCGCATGGGGACTCCCAGGACAACTGTGTTTTCGTAATCAGCTCGGCGGGAAACCTTGGCCCTGACAGCGGCGGACTACGCATTGCAGTCTGCCGTGTTGCAACCACGAAGGTCAGGATTGATCTGACACTGTTTTTATATTGTAGGTAGCATGGATAAAAGAGTGGAGAAAGAAGAAATGCAAAAGAGCTAATATATATCTAGGCCAACAAGAAAAGGCTGAGTTACAGAACGTGGATTGGAATTAGTTGAAAATGGCTTATAGCAATACAATGAAGGGTGAAAGAAACTTAATTACGAAAAAGTAGCAGATTTGGAGTTAGGCCCACTGGGGCAGAATTGTTCTGAGAAAAATGAATGAGTGAGAAATTGGAATATAAAGTGAAAAAACTGCAGAAAGATTAAATACCCACTTGGGTAAGATATCAATTTATATAGAAACATGCAAAAAATAACTTAGGTAATTGTTTCTGTGCTAATAATGTAATAATGTAAATAAGCACTAATAAAAGGAGAAAATTCCTACAAGAGTGATAACAACTCAGCGGAGAAAGTGAAATATAATGAATTGTGAGAGATGTACAACTGAAAAGGAATGCTATAAGATGGCTGCTTTGTAATGACACAGAAAACAATAGTCCATGTAGTACTACTTCTAGGTGGAGGGAGTCACATGTTTATATTGTACAAGGAAGCATACGCAAATGATTCGTGAACAAGAAACGAAGGCTTCGAAACGGGTAGGATGCTATTTTTGCTGCTTTGAATAATTAAAACACGCTGAATGGATATGAGCCCTGGCTGTCTTTCTGATTTTTTGGCGTGAACATGGTTGAAAAGGAGAAGATTGTGGGTATATATATATAGCCTGATATATATATATATATATATATATATATATATATATATATATATATATATATATATATATATATATATATAGATATATATATGTAGATAGATATAGATAGAAATATATAATATACAAAGCAGAGAGTATGAGTGCCTTAGTAATTTGTTTTATGTAAAAGTGCAATAATTTAATATATGATAAGCTTATTGAAATAGTCTTCTTTAACATTTGCCACTTTACTAAAAGAACGAAATCTGTTGCTCTGCCATGGGAATCAAGCTCAAAAGCGGAGCAATAAATAGGCAATCTGTATATTCAAAGTAAAAGTAGTGGAGGATGTGACTAAAACATGGATGGAATTTTTGACGTCTTATTTTCCAGAAGGTGCAACATAATATGATGCTTATAAAAAATAACTAATGAAGATCAAGGAATTAAGACTGAATTGATCAGGAATAGTCCTTAATAGCCCATATAGAAGCACAGGCACTCTTGATTATGCACAAGCACTTTTCCTGAGGAATAATGTCAAAAATAGGAATCATATATGAATCTAATATGTAACTATGGATATCCCTCTTCCTTTCTCCCCTCCACCTATTCTTCCTTTTTTCTGCTGTTCGATAGCGGAAACTTCCAGTATGATAAACTAATGATGGTTATTGTTTTTTTAAAGATTTGTTTTTTGCCACCGTTATACCTGAACCTATAACGTAGGAATGAAAAGAATTTCTGTTTATGGAATAACAAACTCATCTTTTGATTGGTGTACAGATATTCCATTTTGAATACAAAGTATGTGAACGAGTGAACATTGTGAAAATACATGTAATACATGGTATTGATAAAAATGGATTTGAAAGTTGAAAGGAAATATTTTATGGAATCATATTGTAAAAAAATCTTTTGTTAATCACCTTGTATTTGCTGTCATTAGTTTTGGATTAATGTGATATGTCCCAATTGTATACAGTGCATAAGTCAGGCTGAAAAATGGATGCCATAGAAATCCATTATAGTGAATGAGTTTGCCCTCTAGCAGTTGAATGCATCGTGGAAACTAATGATGGACTAGGTCCTGTTATGTAAATAAATTATGGTCACCATGATTATAATACAGGACCAGACCAGTGGAAGGCGTCCAGTCAAAACGGTTCAGGCGGGATTTTTGTATATTTGTTTTGCACCCTCAGATGTTCATGTTTACTTGAGGTTTGTAGTAAAACCTTGCAATATATTTTTTGCACAATCTTGGTTCTTCGTATCCTTTTTTAGTTAAATATATTACCTACAGGCAGTCGCCAGTAGGTAGCTATAGTTAGGACCAAAGTTCCCATAGGAAAAGCATTTTTTGTTTTGCCAATACCTTTGGCCCTGCATGATGAATCTTTATGGACTTTTCACAAAACGTCCCTTTTTTAGATCAGCAGCTGTGTTAAAAGTTTCAGGGTGATCCATTAAGCGGAGGCTGAGAAAAAAGGGGAGTCCCAAAACGCATTTTCCCCATGTTATGTCTATGAGGATTTTTAATTTTTTGAACACGACTACAGCCCGAACCGCTGAACTGGATTACACCAAAATTGGCAGAAAGCTAGATGTTAGTCCAGAAAGCGTGCTTTTGTAATTTGGTGTAAATCCATTCAGTAGTTTCAAAGAAATGTAGGTTTAAAAAATATAGATATAACAGCCTATTGAAACCATACTGAAATTTGATTGGCTGCCAACACTTCAACCAGGAAGTGTTGGCAGCCATCTTGGGACCAATATACATGATAGCACCCCATTGAAATGCATTGTAGTGAATGGCAGGTGTTGAGGGTCACAAAAAGGAGAACATGTAAAGGGTGATAATAGTTAATTACAACATAAATCATTCATTGATGGTACCATACTAACTTTAGGATTTGTGGTGTGTTCTAAGGTGATTTTACCCTGTGAAAAAACCTGAACACAGCAGCCCAAATGGTCCAGAACGTGCCAGCAAGAACAGCTTCTCTCCCCCTTTTACGACTACTGCACTGGCTTCCCATATGTAAGAGAGTTAAGTTCAAGATCTGCTGTATAGTACATAAATCTGAATGGCAGAGGACCCAGTTATTTAATAGAAAAACGTATCCCTTACCAGTCGAGCAGATCTTTATGATCTGGAGAGAAATCCCTCTTTGTTACTTCCCGTTTTAGGAAAACTCATACTGGGGGTAAAGCCTTCTCCTACCTGGCTCCCCACTACTGGAATCAATTACCTCTCCACCTCCGGAAGTGTTCGGATCATCTTCTTTTTAGGAAACTACTTAAAAATTGAGCTCTTCTGCAACTAATTCCCTCTGGTCTGTGTCCATTCCCCAGTAGCGCTGAGATACCCCTTCGGGGGTGATTCAAATCAAATCAAATCTTCTGCTGGGATTTCATGACTCATGTTTGAGAGAAAACTGTTTTCTCATGATTTTCCCATAGAGGTTATGGAAGGTGCTCCAGAAGCTAAAATGAAAGCATATTTACTGTAAATTCATATTTTCTTTCTCAGCCATATGAAAATGAAGTCTAACATTCTCAGTACGTCCTGTACTTCCAACAGGAGCAGCCTGTCAGTTGATTCCCTAGTGTTCTACTGCAGCATCCCAGAGTGTTCTAAAGAACAACTAGAGCTCTAACAATGTTATTTATGACAAAAATATGACACACCTGAAGCCATGTTGATTGAATCAAACTGGTAAAACTTAAAACATTTAATTTAGAAAGGAACAAAATGAGGGTGTTCAGTTTGTCATGGAAATTATGGTTAGTGCTGTAGAAATAAAAATTAGAGCACATTTGAAGTGAGTTCTCAAATGTCTTCCTCTTCTATTTCATTAAAACATTTTGACATGCAGACTGAAAAATGCACTTTCAACACAAGCAGCAGGCTGCCAGTTAACTCTCTGGTGATCAGCAGCTTTACTACAATGTTCTAATATGCAAATCGAGTGCTAACATTCTGAATTTATGGCAAATGTGTGGCACATCTGAACGCCATCTTGATAAAATCGAAGGAGAAATCTGAAAGCATTTTCTGTTGAGGATAGTGCAGTAAATAAGGAAATTAGGGAGCTTCAAAACAAATAGGCCTCCCAAGATAGCTATCAGAGCAAAAAGAGACTAGATATAGAACAAATATCACCCAAATTAGCCCAATACAGAATTGTGTAAAACACTTAGGGGCCGATTCCGATCTCGGCCGGTAGGGCTCCGAATCGGATTCGGCTTTACCGGATCCGATTCGGAGCCCTGTTTCCCGACCGAACCGTACGCGGGTCCGGCCGAGCGAGTACGATGCGAAATCGCCGACCGACTCGTCCGGGCGTCCCGACCGCTCCGACCGACTCGCTCGGACTCGACTCGCACCGCGCAATGGAGACGTTTCCCGGCCGGGTAAGTACGATGCGCGCCGCGAGCAGTCCGACCGAGCCGCGCACTCCGGCTCGTAAGAGCTGTCGGAGCCGTACTTTGGGGTCCGTGTCGGACCCCCTGTACGCGTAGCCGCGCGAGTCGCACACAGGGGGACCCATGGGTCCCCCTACCTGTGCGTGTACGGCGCGAACCGCATCGACGCGAACCCGCTGTAGGGGGCGCCCTCGTTCGCCTCGCACCCATTGAGTCAATGGGAGCCCGCGTACGCGTTGTACGACCGGCTCCCATTGACTTCAATGGGAGTCCGACCGACTCGAGTCCGATAACATACGGACGCATCGTACTCGTTCGGTCGGACTGCACGGGTCCGATTCGGTCGGAAATCTCTCCGGGTCCGGCTCGGTCGGAGAAATTTCCGGCCCGAATCGGAATCGACCCCTTAATTTGTTTTGTTTTTTGCAGTTTTATATAGCACAGACTTGACCGGAAGGTATTGGACTGCTTTACATGAGCATCAGTTACATTACATACGGACACATTTATTTTGGTTTTAGGCATGGGGAGATTGAGCGGTTTACCCAGAATCACAGGATGTCAATCTGACGCTGAAACTCGAACCTGGTTCCCCAGTTGCAAAGTCTGCAGCTCTGAGCATAGCGTCACATCCTCTCCCTTAAGTGTAACATATAATCAAGTGATCAACTGGAAAAGAAACCCATAAAAATAGCAAATTCTTTAAAAGTGCTTGGCTGCTATTTGAGAACTCAGAAAATATGTCCTCATTTTAGTTGTTTAGAGCACTAGCCTTAATTTCTATGGGATTAAGACCATCTCATGGAGGAGGGTGCAGAGGCAACAAGTTGACCACGCTGGGCAGGCGAGAGGTGCAGTGGCAGCACAACGGACCATGGGTGGCTGGGGAAAGGGGGGCAGGGGCAACAAACCAACCATGCAGTACAGGTAAGAGAGGCTGTGGCAATATAAAAGATCAATGAGGGCAGAAGGAAAAGGCAGTGGTAGGACAACCATCCATGCCAACAGCCCCGATTTAAGCAGGAGACTCCCGATGTTTTTAAGCCCAAAAGGGCTTTATTGTATCTGTCTCCTGCATAAAATCTCTTCTTTTACAATGCAAGCCAATGGGGAAAATCAATTCCCCAGGTTTTTTTTTCAAAATCTCCCTCTTACCAAGTTCATAATGTTGACAAGTAAGGTACACTGGATCACGGAAGGCAGGAGGAATGGGGTAGGGACATGGACTCGTATAAGAGAAGGCAGGAGGGAGAGGGTGGCAGTGCAGCACAAGGGACTATGGAAAGCAATAAGGAGGGGACAAGGCCATGGACATGGACGACAGAGAGCAGAAGGGCAAGAGTCAAAGACAGCAAGCTGACCATACCGGATAGACGGGAGGGACAGTTGCAGCATAATTGACAATGAAGGACGTGGCAGGGGCACGACAACAGACCAGACAAGGCAGGAGGGAGGGGATAGGGCTCTGCACATGGAAAACAGAGGAGAAGGAGGCAGGGTAGGAGCAGGAAGCTGACCATGGAGGGCAGACGGAATGGGCACTGGAAACACAACACAGTATGGAGGTCAACAGTGAGACTATAATGGCATGGAGGGAAGGTGAGAGGGGTAAGGGGCAGCAAGCTGACCACACAGGGCAGGTGGGAGGGGCTGGGGCAGCACAGCAGACCATGCATGACAAAGAGGGAGTGTTAGTGGCAGCACAACAGCCATGGTGGAGGGGCATGTAGTGTAGAAAACTGGAACGCATATGGAGGAAAAGTTATAAACCAGAAGAACTCACCACCTTTAAAGCAGCTCTTAAACAATATCATCAGTAAATCAGAATAGAAAAGAAGGCACATTACTCCAATCTCATCAACCAGGCAGCGTCTGATCAGAAAATGATCTTCAACATTGTAAAATCTTTCACTGACCCAAAAATGCTAGAACATGAAATTCCTCCGTCACAAAGTTTATGTGATCAGATTGCTGAGTATTTTGATAAGGAAATTAGAGACTTAAAAAAAGACCTTAAGGAAAATAACTCCTCGCCTACAGAATGAGTTGTCCTAGAAAACAAAACAGGGCTTAACTGTTTCAAGGAGATTAGTCTTGAACAGTCCCGGCAAGCTATCCTCTCATGTAAATCGGGTCCCCCTCTTGAACCCTGTCCCCCCAAAATTTTACATGCACTCATTGACATCATAAACCCCATCATCAACCAAATAATCAACTCCTCTCTCAGGCTAGCAATAGTAACTGAAAACTGGAAAATTGCTTCTGTCAAGCCCCTCCAAAAAAGAAATTACCAGACCCGACTACTCTCTCTAATCTCAGACCCATCTCGCGGCTACCATGTCTGAGCAAAATAGCAGAGAAGCTAGTTAACACACAACTAAATGATTTTCTGCAGGAAGTCAATATTCTTCACCCCAAGCAATCGGGCTTTAGGCCTGATCACTCAACAGACTCAGTGCTGCTACATACAATGGAAACTTTAAAATTTGCTTTAGATCAAGGTAAAAATGCAGTGCTGCTTCTGCTGGACCTATCGGCCACATTCGATACAGTTTCCCACGACATTCTGGGAGACCGGCTAGCGGACAGTGGCATCTCTCATAAGGCCTTGTCCTGGCTAATATAATTCCTGGATAACAGGAGCAAATAGTAACCCCAAGGCAACTACAAATCGACAAAAAAAAGTTGCTCTCTGGCATTCCTCAGGGCTCTGCCCTGAGTCCAACACTCTTTAATCTTTATATGATACCGTTGCTCAACCTGATTGCATTATTTGACATCGAGTCTATCTCATATGCAGATGACACTCAGCTAATCCTCACTCTTGACAAAGATTCCACAGCAGCAGAAGAAAAGTTCCAGCACTGCCTATCTGTAGTCATGGATTGGATGAAAGCGAACCATCTCAAATGCAATAGCCAAAAAACAGAGATCATGCTGCTTAGAAAATCCAACATCTTCATGCCCAAACAGTGGTGGCCGACTGACATGGCACCACCTCCTAACACAGTAGATACTGTGAGGAACTTGGGGATTAGATACGATGCTGCACTATCCTTCCACTAGCAAGCCCACTCAGTGGCTGGCACTTGCTTCCACATGATAAAAACCCTCCAAAAACTTTTCGATCTACGCCCAGTTACAGCTAGGAAAACAGTTGCAGTAGCCTTAATCCTGTCTCGTCTGGATTACTGCAACAGCCTCTATGCAGGAGCGAAAAAGCAGTTCTGAAAAGACTACAAACAGTCCAAAACGCGGCAGCCCGGCTGGTATTAAAACTACCAAGGGGGTCCTCGGCCGCAGCAGCACTTAGAACCCTCCATTGGCTGCCCATACATAAAAGGATTCTCTTCAAAATCTTAGTAATCATCTTTATAACCCTCAGGGCAACAGGACCCAAATACCTAAGGTCCAGAATTATACCATATTTCACTCAACGGCTCCTGAGATCGCCCTCAGAAAACATTTTAGGACCCCCCCCCCCCACTTCCACTTGTCATCCAGAGGGGGAAAGTCAATGGCAGTCCTAGGAACTAAAGCTTGGAATAGCTTGCCCACCCTGCTGAGACTGGCACAGTCTGAACTCATGTACAAGAAACTTTTAAAAACCTGGATTTTTGCTGCCCCAGACAATATAGTGTTATTACTCATCTGATCTTCTACTCGACTCTGCTTACTCAACTCCACACCACAGACCCCCCGCTTTCAATAGCGCCAAGATGCTCCTCAGAGTGAATGCTGTGCTCTATAAATGCTCTTATTCATTCATTCATTCATTCATGCACAAAGGATCATGGGGGTCAGAAAGGAGGGGTAGAGGCTGGACACAGACTAGAGAGGACTCAGGAAGGGGCTTCACAACAGACCATGCAGGTAAGGCAGGAGGAGCAGTTGCAGCACAACAGAGCATGGAGGGCAGAAGTGAGTAGCAACAAATTGGACAATGGAGGACAGGAGGGAGGGGATAGGGGCATGGAACTTGGACATGCAGGGTGGTGGTGGACGGACAGGCAGCAGCCATCTGATCATGCTAGGCAGGTGGGAGGGTCAGTGGCTGCTCAACAGAACACTCGGAGTAGATAGGAGGGTGGCAGGTCCATGGAATAAACTGGGCAGAAAGGAGGGAGCAGGGGCATGCACACAGACATTGGAGGGCCGGGGAAGGAGAGTAGGGGCAGCAAGCCAAGCACAGAGGCTAAGTAGGAGGGCAATGATGGGGTATAGAATTGAGCAACGGAGGGCTGGAGGAGTGAGCAGGGGCATCAAGCTAAATGGAGGGCAGTGCCAGCACATTGGACCATGCAGGGCAGGAGGGGGGGAAGGTCCATGGACTCAGAAAACAGAGGGTAGGGAGGAGGTGGATGGGACAGCAAGCTAACTGTTTTGGGCAGGCGGAAGGGAAGTGGCAGAACGGCTGTCATGAGGGAGCAGGGCTATGGACTTGGACAATGGATGGCAAGGAGGAGGAGGGGCAGGAGCAGCAAGCGTGGGTGGGGCAGCACAATGCCAGGCCAGGCCCTGCGTTCAAGCCGCCCCTATTGTACATTGCAATGGGCATCTTACATTACGTTAAAAAAAAGTAGAAATTCACTGAAAGACATTATAGTTAGGCACAGATTTCACTTGTACAAAACCAGTGAAATTCAGCGGTTATAGTTACATGAGCTAACTATACCTTATGCCCCCGCAATGCATAACTTATCACCTCACATATTACATCACTCATGACAGGGTCAGTGACATCACTGATGACATCACTGATGACATCTCAGTTTAAGTATATAATTGTTCTCACTATTAACTATAGTTATGTATTTAGTTATATATTTTATTGGAGTGAATTATAATTATTTGAGGATGTAATATAATTTGTTTAATTCAAACATTTAACATTTTTGTTTAATGTTTATTGTATATATTTGTTTAACATAAAAAGTCATTTTTTATGTTTATTAATGATGTAATTTTTTGGGTGATATTATTGTAGCCGATATTGTGTTAGGCAATAGATTTGAAATATCATATGTTTGTTTAAAGGTAACGATATTTTCGTTTCTGATATTTGTGTTTTCGGTATAAGTAAAAATCTATATTTTTAACAACAATATTTGCATTCTCGATATTTGTGGTTTTATTAGTTAAGTATAGGTAAGCAATATTTTTGTTAACTACATTTGTTTCTGACAGTTTTGTGTTTCAATGTTGTGTGCCTTGACATTATGTGAGTGATCCATTTAGTATTCTACCCGTTGTTCTTTATTTCCACCATCCATTATGTGACTGTTGATCAGTTCTCACAACATTAGTAGTAGTGTAGATAACATGAAGATGGGAACAGGAATAAAAGAGGAAAAGAAAGTATAAAATCAATACTTCATGAAAGGGCAAAATTGAGCATTATGAGAAAAATGAGGAGACATGAGGATCGAGGAGAGTTAAAAAAATATGAAAGGGAAAATTGTATACAAGATAGTTTAAAGTGGCAGTATCTTCAACAAGGTTGATGGAGATTGAAGACACAATTGTACCTTAGGGATTGTATGGCTTGTTAGCTCTTTGAAATTAATGTTTTCATTCTACCTTTTTCTCCCATTCTCACCAACTATCATTTGATTGTTTAGTCCTTAGTTTAGTATGTACCTTACAGTCATCAAATTTATATGCACTTGTCTCTAAAACATAATTACCTTTGTTTGGTCTTAATTATTCTGCATTAGCACATATCTTCTCTTATTTGTTCTCTGAATTCCAACAAGATTTGCAATTAAAAATGTACAATAACATACAACTATCAGCCCATTGCCGAGGGGTATATCTTCATTTTGCTGTAAAATTAATTTTGTAGCTAACAATAAATATTTGTAAAAATACATTGGACTAAAATTATTTAAATGTATTGAATTTTTAAAAAATAAATATAAAAAGTTGCTCACCCCCACAACTCTTTTTCAATTGTTTATTGGTATTTAGGTCTGCCTGCTTGTTTTGTCAAGAGTATTCTAAATTATGAAGAAGACTTCTTAAGGGTATTTCTTTCTAACTGTGATGATATTTGCCATAAAGGGCCCTATTATGAGTCAGATGGAATGAAACTAATGCATGCTTTCATGTTAGGTTTTTTCACACCCGGTGTTTCAAGGTGTGGAAGAACCTGCCTTGATTTTTTCGTCTGGCGGAACTGATTTGAAAAATTGCATGAGACTTTGCATCTGATTTAGATCTCGGCGGAACGGTTACTCCATCACAACGGTGACGGATATCCCGTCCGCCAAACTATAAATCTCATTGTATCCTATGGGATTTATATTTTGGCGAACAGGATATCCCTCAGTTTTGTGACAGAGTAACCCGTCTGCCGAGATCTAAATGAGGCCATTATGTTAGACCTGACTCACTTGGGTGGTAGTCCCCCAGACTTGCAGCCTTCATCCTTCCTGTGTTGCTGAGTTTGTCTTTGTTGCCTTTGGGACTCGTGGCACTTTACCATTGCTAACCAGTGCTAAACTGCATGTGTGCTCTGCACAAAGCATGGTACAATTGGCCTACACATAATTGGCACATTTAATTTACTTGTAAGTCCCTAGTAAATGGTACTCCATGTACTAAGGACCTGTAAATTAAATGCTACTAGTAGGCCTGCAGCACTCATTGTGCCATCCAAGAAATTATACTTTTAATACCACTGCTAACCAGTGTTAAAGTGCGTGTGTGCTCTCTCAAAAACATGGTACAGTTGGCAAAATTGTCTGTCTGACTGGTACAATTGGCCTATACCTAGCTGACACATTTAATTTACTTGTAGGTTCCTAGTAAATGGTACTCCACATACCAACAGCCTGTCAATTAAATTCTACTGGTGGACCTACAGCACTCATTGTGCCACCCACAAAAGTAGCCTTTTAATACATCTCAAGCCTGCCTCTTCAGCCTGCAGTGCAGTTTTAAACTGGCATTTCGACCTGGCAAAACAAACCATTGGCCAGGCCGGATTCTTCATTTTTGATACATATAGGTCACCCGTAAGGTACGTCCTAAAGGCTCATATGGCAGGGTGCACTGCATATAAAAAGTAGGACATATGGGTTTAAGTTTTATATGTCCTGGTAGTGGAAAAATCCTTAAGTTGTTTTTCACTTTTGCAAGGCCTTTCTTGCCCATAGGATAACACTGGGTTACCTTATTATGCTGAATAAGTGATAACTTAAGTTTGGATGCAGATATGAAAATGATGTTTAACTCCAATGAATTATAATTTAAAACCCTCTTTAATTGTAAAGACTAATTTTAAGGAACAATTCTGAAAATGCCACTTTTTGAAAGTTATATGCCCAACACAATTTGCCAGTACTGAAAAAATTCTTTTCCACACTTATTTTTTTTTAAAAGTTGGCATTTTCTTGTGCTGTCGTGTAGTTCCTATAAAACCTATACAGGATCTGCGCATTCGGACAGCATACACTGTAAGATTGGTGTCGGACTGATTCTGAACGCCCCCACCCGGTATGTTGGCCATTTGTATCAGCTAGCTCACAGTGCCACTAGAATCTCCTCTTACCAAGGAGAGAATAGTTCTTGGCAACCATAGAACATGACAACCCTGATCCCTCAGGACCGTGGAAACAATATACTACTTTTTGCTCAGTCACTCGTGCTTACTTAGTCTGTCTTAGAGAGGTACACAGAATAAACAGGCTGGGCATTTCAATAAGTATTTATTGAACAGTTGTCATTCTGGTGTAAAATATATGAGCTGCAACAAACATTAGGCAGTAAAAGAAATAAATGATTAGCAGTACCATGAAAGTAAATGGATGGTATAGCTCTACCATCTTGCATTAATCATGAATATATACAAGTATATAAAATACATGATAATAAAAAGATGCGTACTCCTACGATGTCTCCCTAACTAGATGTACTTAAGTGTACCTAGCATGTGTGTAAGTGTTAAGCCAAGACTCCCTCTAGGATAAGGTCAACCCCATTACCTGAAGTGAGAGACTGTGGGACCCCGTCTTGGTCTCGAGTTGGACACCCCGCAAGGGATGTTAGACCACTGCGAGCTGGTGTGTCTACATGCAGGAACCTCAGCGTCTCTCGTCAGTGTGTCTGCCGGGAAGTCCTGGTCTCATCTGTCTGTCTTAGCAAGATGTGATGTATATATACCCATAGGTCTCCCCAGGGGTCCTACCTTGCTGTGTTACTGTGTCGGTCTATGGATGACGTCGGGCATGAACTTTATACATAGATATTATACAGGAGATGGTAGTCCTGCTGTGCTTCCAGGAATCCTCATGCATAATGTATGAGATTTTGAACTAGGGAAAACCCGCGTTCTGAATGCAGTGTTGTATCTAGGTAAAAGGTCAGTCCCTGTATACCGTTATAAGTGTAATGTAGGGAAGAATATAGGTGAAGGGTGACGAAGTTACCTGGGCCTATATTATGGTACCTATATGGAATATAACACCCACTCCTCTTCCGAATGGGCGACATAGTTAATTTCTAAACGTACTACTAGGCTGACTAGATACTGGTACGCAACTAGTTAAAAACATTAGTTTTATGTTTTTGCTAAAAACAATGTTTAAAAATTTCTAATAATAATAAAAAATCTTTAAAAGGTGAACATGGAAATTGTCACTCAAGCTATAGCTCTAATATGTCCATATATATAGATCGAACTACTATAAGCATTTGAAAGCCATGCATGCTCAAAAAGAATGTCAATTTTGTTATGGTGTTCCAATTTTCTGTTTGTGTTTCAAAAATCAAATTTCTCCCAGCACACGACGAGCCAAAATGAGTCAAATGTTTATGTGTCCTGGCTGGTAGACGCAACATTCTCGTTGCCTGCCTCCGCAGCCGACGGTCAATGTAATACCTTGCAGATTATGTCAATTGAGCACAGATGATCTTTTGTACTGTCCACAACCGATGCTGGGGCAGCCTGTGCGTCATCCAAGGCCTGGGTGTCAAAGGAGGAGCCGATGTCCATACCAACAGGAGACGATACTACCTGTGGTGTCTCTAGGAATGCCGCCATCAACATTGGAATACGCTGG
Source organism: Calotriton arnoldi (assembly GCA_963921515.1). Classification (NCBI taxonomy): domain Eukaryota; kingdom Metazoa; phylum Chordata; class Amphibia; order Caudata; family Salamandridae; genus Calotriton; species Calotriton arnoldi. The sequence goes on along the minus strand of CAWUFW010000197.1, from coordinate 305,378 downwards.
GGACACTGCAGAACATGGGCTGTTATCAAGTCCAGTAAAGCATCAACGTCCAGTTGCGCACATGATGGGAGTGTCAGACAGAGATCCAACACGCATTCTTCTCCGCAAAACAGGCATTGGAGGACAGGTAAGATGCAGTCCATCCAGACTGGTCTAAACGACAGGAACCAAGACGCACTTAGTTCTCTTAGGCGAGGTGTGCCTAGATGTTGTACCATGCGATCACGGTATTTTTGCTCCAGGAGTACTGTTTGGATCTCCTTGGTGACTCGGACGTCCATTGCTTAGCAGGAAAATTACGATCAGGATGCCTGCTATTAGAAACAGGATCAGCGGAAGTCCTCCAAAAATGCGTAGTGTATAAAGTTCGGTATAACTCCGAGTACCGTCTGAAAGGTGCTTAATAGTCTAGAACCTATGGTCTTAAATAGGTGGACGATGCCTGTCGTATCAGACATGTTAAAGATACGATTTACCATTTCTGCGAAATGGAAGGGGTAATTTGTATGTATGAGCGCCTGTATCTCTGCTGAAGACCTTGCAATCTGGAGATCAAAAGTCTCTCGAGCGGAGGTTAAGGTCACAGACTTTTGTAAAAGCATGGCTTTCATTCTGCTCAAAGCATCATACCATATTAATGAAACATTTAGTGAAGGTCATAACGGCGCCTCCCTGACTGTATGTGGCGGTGGAAACAATTCTTGCATACAGCAAGTAACCCTGGAACTGACGGTCACCAGATATGCGATGCCCGGGAGCATCCCACAGCAACCTTGATCGTTCAGCATCAAGTAACTCCCATTCGAAAGTAGCCTGAACACTGGAGTGATCACGGCTTCTGGGGCACCCTTCAAGTGGCATGATAAGTTTGCAACTGAACTGTTACAGGCCCCATGCAGCATTATATCCTGACATATGTGTGATTCACTTAAAGTGTTCTCACAGTTTGTACAGCTTAAAAACACTTCTCTGTCCCCACTCCGGCATCAAAATCTGTAAGTAATTCCCAAGATTCCTTGATGAATTCCCTACCCATTTCTTCATATCTGCCTGCCTGCTTTTGTTCAAGGCAATACTGAAATTGAAAAGTAGTGACCGGAAGAGTTATGTGGCCATGGATTAACCATTCTGTGGACGGGGATTCTGCCACTGTAAAAGCTAATCTGTCCAGTTTTTCAATCCCCAGCATTGTATACTTTGCTCCCCTTTGTGCCATTTCTATCTGTTTTTCTGTTAGATTGTATGCAGAAAACAGAGACGTGCTGTTGATAAAACGCCACGGCACATAGCCTGCACGCAAAGATTGCAGCGTCCAGCTTAACAATATAATAGAACGCAATTGTGATTGCCCGTGCTGTAATATGGACAAATCCTGTTCTAATATATCTATTGCAGAAGATATAATATTGCCCAGTGAATATATCCTGGAGGTTAGTGTAGTTAAACCATTGTCAACCACGTTTAGAGCTTTCTCTAGGTTTATACGATCAATTTCTCGTAATCTCTGTGTGGCCTCTTGTTGCGATATTTTCCAAATCTCATTATAGACAGCATAATAGAAGCGTTTATGACGTGGTTTCCTAGGACCTAATAAAAAATCCCGTAGGTCTACATCCTCTGCAGTAGGGATAAGTGTTGTTTTACCTGTGTAAGTGTTGAGGTTCTTACCCAATCAAGGCATAACTTCCCAACACTGTATGGTGTCACTACCCCTGGATGTTCTCTCTGCACATAGCGTGGATCTGGCCTGTGGACATTAAACCCTTTGGTTTTACCCATGAATCTTTCCTGACATCTATTGGTGTCTGTGGGCCAAATCAACCATCCCTTCCAATCGGGGTCTGATCTATTGTATTGCATGATCTCATCTAGCGTAACCCCTTCTTGTGATGTTATGTTCCCCTTGGTGGGTGATGGTGTGGGCATCTGAGGTGTATTCAAGTCCTTGTTCTTGGCTATTCCAAAACAGGAAGTTTGTTGCACAGTTTCATTCAAAAACATGATTTGCTGAGGAATGAGGCATGCTCGAAATAGCGCTTCGGTTCCCTGTACCTGCCATTCTCTAGTACCCCAGACGGATTTTAAGTTTATAGTGTTCTTCCATAAGTTGAAACCTTGTTCAGACAACTGGGTAATAAAGGAAGCAGAATAAATCTGTTTGGTGTTCGTCACATATTTTTCTGTGCTGGTGTTGGTGCAACCTTATAATAATATGCAACTGGGTCTGACGTGTTAAACCCTGAAAAATATGGAAATTTATGTGCAAATGTTTTTGAACTGCTCTTCGGTGGTGTAGGGCAATGTTCCCATTGGTGGTAGGTAAAAACATTTCTAGGATTAGCAGATTTATGTTGAAAATGATGACCATAATGTTGATAGCAATACATTGTTTCAAAATCTGATGTGTCTTCCAATATTTCACTATCAGAAAAGGCAGCAGATTTTTCTAAATCAGACAACATATTATTTACAGTTTCATAATCCCAATCATCGGAAAATGTACTGGAGGTAATGATATAATTCAATGATATTTTAAACAAATGTGGAATTTTTAAAAGTTCGGTCGGACCAAATATATTGTAATCAACCTTGTCCCACACTATACCATCAGGTATAGGAACTGCTGTAATGTTCACTGATGACAAGTCTCTTTTTTCACGATGTGATGATAGATGCGATTTCAGAATCAGATTCACTTTTTGTGCTGCAGAGCTTTCTCGAAGATAAGTTCCATTTATAAGCATGCTAAAGACAGTTACTAAGCCTATCCAGAAAAGAAAGAAAAGTATCCCAGTAGTTACCCAAAGTTCCACCCAAGGTGATACCAGGTAAGTCTTTTTAAGAAAGTTCAGAAAGTCCTTAATTTGCTGGTTTTGTGTTTTTAGGGCTGGCATCATTTCAGGTTCGCTTGGATCCAATGAAAAGGTATCAAAGTCAATGAAATAGCCAGATGCAGTGTGATCAATTTTCGGTATTTCCGCAGGTTTTGTGGAAACTGTAGTTTGCTCTTGATGAGGCATGCTGACGTATATATCTGTGTTTGGTCGAATCGCAATTTGTCTTTCATTTTCGTTTAGATTCTGATTATGAACTTCAGGTTCGAGAGGAACGAGTGCCATGGCATTGTTGCATAGTCCATCATTCCGTGTAGGTGACTCCTCAAACGTGAAGAGTCTTTCTGTTTGAACTTCTTGTATAGTAGCGAGAGGAGGGTGTCTGTTACTCCGGAGTCCACGTGGCCTACTACTCAATATCGGCCACATAGTGTGGTTTGATTAGATCAATTGAGACAAATCTTTTCTCCTTTTTACCAGCAAGAGGCAGCACAAGTACAGTTCTTGTTCCTTCAACTGCCAGGACAGGTACAGGCTTTCTGTATGATGGCCCAAATTCTTTTTGTCCGCTATTTTTTCTCTGACCAGGTCCCCGACTCTAGGGACCCAGACAGGTCTTGCCGTGACAGACTTGACTTCCCCAGTGGCAGTCCTTTTTACCTGGACATTGCTTTGTAGTGCCCTGGATTCATTTAGTTCCTGTAAAACATCCAAACGTTTATGGAAGTCAAAAGGTTTCTTATCCGCCACTGTGCCTTCACAATCAAGATCAGGTACCCACATTCTTGTCCCAAATAGGACCTCATTAGGAGTGACACCCCCTAGAGAACTTCTTGGCATGTTATTCAATGCTCTTTGAACCCCATACAAATGTTTTACCCAACTCTCACCCAAGCCTAATACTCTAGCTGTTAAAGACTGCTTTAAGTTCCGGTTTTCCCTTTCCACAACCGAATTTCCCTCGGTATGGTATGGAGAGGAGTACCGCAATGCTACACCCAAAATTCCCATGGCTTCCTTGTAAGCCCTAGAGCTAAACGCGGGGCCGCAGTCAGAATGTAATGTGCCAATTGCGTATGTCCCTATAAAGACTGGCAAATCTTTTATAACAGTTCAAGCGTCAGCCACACCCATAGGAATCTAGAGCAGGAATCCACTGCAACCATGATATACCTGTAAGCCCCATCTGTTTGTAAGGGGCCGCAGTGGTCCAAATAAACACACGCGAGTGGTTTGTCTGATATTAGTAATGGTGTCTGCGCTGGTTGTGTTACAGTGGAGCCTTTCATCTGCTGACAGATGTCGCATTTCAAGACATAGTCCTTGGTCTGCTTTGTTAATCCTGGCCACCAATAGCGTTGTTTCAGTAAAGAAACAGTCGCCGTAACTCCAGCGTGTGCTGAACCTATTCCCTCGTGTGCTGCTAGAATTAAACCTAACCTACGATCCATATTTGGTATTACTCTATCCCCCACTCCTGAAATCTGAGCAAATGGAACGTTGTTTGCATCTAACTTGTAGGAGTACTTGAGTGGAAATCTTTTTGGTACCGGTGATTTATTGCATGTAGCAATAATTGCAACCATAATCTCACTGTCTATTCTCATTTTTGAACAGGTTATTGCAGCTACGGAAGCCGTTCGTACAGCCCCCTTGGCGACTTCGTCTGCCAATGAATTCACTTCAACGTGAACACCATCACGTTGATGACTCAGTGTGTGTATCACGTGAGTCCTTGGTAGTTCGTTTTTCAACTCCACTACCTGTTCCCATAGCGTTTTGTGCTTAATTGTGCCACCTTTTGCATCTTTGAACCCATTTTGTCCCCAGTGGTTTAAGTATTCATTGTATGACTGTACACAGTAAAAGGAATCACACACAATTAGTGTGGGGAATTCTCGATCTGTATTTACCAGTGCCAGTAACAGAGCTTTTAATTCTGCTAGCTGCGCCGTGCAGTCTCCTAGAGACTGGGTTTTTGTACAACTCGGATGAAACTTTCCATCCTGCATATGACCTTTTACGATTACGCATGCGGCGCTATATTGTTGCTTACTCCCAATGGCCAGCTGAGCATACCCGTCAGTGTAAATTATATATGCATACTGATCTAGAGGCATTATTTCATTAGGGAGAGGATACTCTTGTTCGTATTGCAGGAATGCTTGTGTTTTTAGACTTGGGTCGTACCTGTATTCTACATCTGTTGCAGTAAGAGAATTAGCCCATTGTATCCATCTCAGATGTAATGCTTTAGCGTTAGGAACGCTAGCCTTTGTAGCAGCCTCTAAGGCCGGTACCGTGGTTACGACGATTATTCGTTTTCCCTGGGCCAGCGCTCTTTCTCTCACTACAGCAGTCTGTACTGCAGTCAGGATTTTTTCTGTTGACGCAAAACGCATCTCAGCATTTGTGTACAAATGTGATTTGTATGCTAATGGTACTGTTTCACCCTCATTATATGTTAGGTATGTGTATCCTGATTGACCCGCAATTATACGGATCACCAGGTTGCGTACATTTACGCGTCTGTAAGTGTTTTGAAGCTATCATATCAGCTTGTAGGGAACGAAGGATATCTGTGCGCTCCTGTGTCCATTGTCTAACTGAAAAGTCAGGTCTTATCAAATCCTAGAAAGGTTTAACCCTTTCTGCATAATCTAAAATGTATGTTCTGCCAAAGTTTAGGAATCCCAGTATTGATTGTAAGTTCTTTAGTGATTTCGGAGGTTGGAGCAGCGCGCATTTTTTTAAAGGTTGGCTGCTAAGCTTTTCCCTTAACTTGCGAGCTCATATCCCAGAAATAGAACGTTGAGGTGGGCTATCTTTGATTTCTTAAAATTAAATTTATAGCCTTCTGAGGAGAATCCCAATATTATGGTATTCACTCTGGTCAAGTGTTCCTCCAGGTCATCATCCGTTAGATAAATGTAATCCACATAGGACAATGCCTCTTCATCCAGTTTTTGAAGTAATTCAGTTACTCTGGCCGAAAATAACCCCGGGCTGTTCTGTTCTTATACCCCTGGGGGAGTCTACAAAATTGACTCTGGGATCCTAACGCTGAGAATGCGGTTAAATACCTGCTTTCAGGCGCTATATTTTTGGCAAAAAATCCATTTGAGATATCTAGTGTTGTTTTGTATTTTTTCCGCACAATGTTATTCATTAGTGCGGCACTGTGTGCATTTTGGACTGCAAATGTTTTTGTGCAAGTGTTTAAATGTCTGTAATGTAAAACTACACGATATGAGTTGTCAGGTTTCATTACGGGAAACAAAGGATTATTCATTTGAGAGGTGCAAGTTTCAATCACCCCTTGGTATTCAAGTTGATCTAGGATCTCCCTGACCTGTTTTTTAGCTTCTTGCTTTATTGGCTACTGTCTCTGTGGAGTCGGAGTATCTTTTAATGGAATTATGTGGTGGGTTGAATCCTCATCCCATCCAACATGGTTTTTATATAATGCCGGGGCTAGGGCTACCGCCCACTCCCGTGCATATGTGTGTTTTAGATATTTTGGAGCAGGGTCGGAAATGGCTGGTAAAATTACTGTCTCTCCCCTAGGGCAGTCCATGACGAATACTGGCGGCCAATCTTGTTCAGCTAACAGAATGTCATAACCAATCGTCAGGTTCTCCCAGAAGAGACCTCTAACTTTCCTGGGCTTATCCCCCTCTATTTGGAGTATTATTTCATGCAATTTATATGGGACACTTACCCTAGTATCAGGTGTTTCCACCATGATGTAATCATTCAAGTCCGCTGTCACCAGAAATTCCATCAGGTTCTGGCGAGCTATTGTTACTTCTGCCGCACTGTCTAGCATCGTCAGAGCCCATTCCCCGTTCATTAGTTGAGTCGTCAGAATTCTGGGCATGTCTGATTTTTAGACCTGCAACTTACTTCTTTTTGAACTGAGGTTTTGGTTTAGATTTATCTATTTTTTTGGAAGTATACTCTTGAGCGTGCTGCTTGTCTCTGGACTTTGTACGCTCTTCTTGTCTGTCTAACCGTCCTTCTCTCTCTGAGTTTTTCGTTGAACCCTGAGAGGAACGAGATGAACGTGTATCAGTATCATGATACCTGTCAGGTTTCCTAATATTGTCCCTATTCCTAAAGTTGTACCTTCTTTCGGGGGGCTACTGTGGTGGAAATCCCCCTCTGAATTGAGATCTGTTTTCTTTAACTTTTTTCTTATTGTTATTGTCCCACTTCTTCTTTGATGAAGCAGGTGTCTGTTTGAAAGTGTCCTTTTCATGACTACCCATTAATTGGGGTTTTAATGCTTTTCCACCCAAGCTGTTTCTGCCTAACTCTGCATACGCAGTCTCAATTATTTTTGGTAATTAATGTTCCTGTTGTAAAGGACTGAAATCCCTTAGGCGTTGACGGATTGCCACTGATGCTACTTCCCCCTTAATATTTGCTAATATTATAGCTGATACCTGGGCGTAATTACCTAGTAATTTCATCCCTAAGTACAGAGCAGGTTCTGCTCCGTACTCATTTGTATTTGTCTTAATACATCCGGTTCTACTGCTAATGACGGGATACCATGTGTTCTGGTATATATGGCAGAAAAAACTGTACCCCAAGAGGTACAATCCTCTATCTGTGGTGTTATTCCCATGGGCAAGCAGATTGTCAGCATTCTGTGTTTTTCATAGGGGCTAGTATTCGGAAATACTGCTTCTAGCTGTGTTATTTTTTGAGCTACCCAGAATGGCATTTGTTCACGTTTTGTGGGCATTTTACCCATCACTGCGTGTAAAGTTTGTGGTGTGATTTTAGTTACTGTTTTTTTACCTGTATTTGTGTTTGTTGTAACCGTTGCCGGCTGGACTGTAAGTGTCCTTATGACTAACTGTGTCATGTTTCTGTAAATTTTTATTAATTCTTTATGAAGTATAAGTAAGTCTCGTCCTGGCATTGTTTCAATGTCAGGATGTGGTGTGTAGGCCGCTAATATTGGCCATGTCGCTCCCTCTCTTTTGAGTGGACCGAGTCTTACTTTATTTCTTGTATGGGGGAGGGCGCCTTTAAACCAGTATAAATGCTTCTGGTAAGTGAGCAGCAGAACTTCAATCGCTTCATAAGGACAATATTCGTTCGGTATTTGACTCTCTGTGTAGAAATGAAATGTTTTTCTTCTTGCATTTGCAACTGGGAATGTAACCCATGAATAGAATAACTCTGTCCTAAATGATTTGTGTGCCTCAATCACGAAAGCTACTGGTCCACCCCTGGATGTTAGACCCTGTGCACCTAGTTTTATGGCAACAGCATTTCTAACATTCTCCGCAATGGAAATTGTATCTGCATCTTCTTCGTCTGCTGAGAGATTGAGTTCATGCACAACTCTATCCGTGTTTACTGTTTCTTCAGTCCTTGTTTTAGAGAAGAAGAGCTTTTCAAGGGAACCAAGATAAGGTGTTTTGCACAGTTTAGGAACAATGTGTCCTTCAAGCTTGATTAACCGACAGCCAATAAATAGGATTTTTGCCTACTCAGCTGTGGCGGAGTTTGCACCCACCCACTCCAGACGTCTCTGGGGAATTGTGAGTAGGGGTCTCTGAGACTTAGCACGACTGAGCTACTCAGATTCTACTGTTAAATAAGTACCCAACCAACTTTGGGCACCATGTCGTGTAGTTCCTTTAAAACCTATACAGGATCTGCTCGTTCGGACAGCATACACTGTAGGATTGGTGTTGGACTGATTCTGAACACCCCCACCGGGTATGTTGGCCTTTTGTATCAGCGAGCTCACAGTGCCACTAGAATCTCCTCTTTCCAAGGAGAGAATAGTTCTCGGCAACCATCGAACATGACAACCCTGATCCCTCAGGACCGTGGAAACAATATACTACTTTTTGCTCAGTCACTCGTGCTTACTTAGTCTGTCTTAGAGAGGTACACAGAATAAACAGGCTGGGTGTTTCAATAAGTATTTATTGAACAGTTGTTATTCTGGTGTAAAATATATGAGCTGCAACAACCATTAGGCAGTAAAAGATATAAATGATTAGCAGTACCATGAAAGTAAATGGATGGTATAGCTCTACCATCTTGCATTAATCATGAATACATACAAGTATATAAAATACATGGCAATAAAAAGATGCGTACTCCTTCAATGTCTCCCTAACTAGATATACCTAAGTGTACATAGCATGTGTGTAAGTGTTAAGCCAAGAATCCCTCTAGGATAAAGTCAACCCCATTACCTGGAGTGAGAGACTGTGGGACCCCATCTTGGTCTCGAGTTGGACACCCCGCGAGGGATGTTAGACCACTGTGATCTGGAGTGTCTGCATGCAGGAACCTCAGCGTCTCTGGTCAGTGTGTCTGCCAGGAAGTCCTGGTCTCCTCTGTCTGTCTTAGAAGATGTGATGTATATATACCCATAGGTCTCCCCAGGGGTCCTACATCACTGTGTTACTGTGTCGGTCTAAGGATGACATCGGGCATGAACTTTATACATAGATATTATACAGGAGATGGTAGTCCTGCTGTGCTTCCAAGAATTCTCATGCATAATGTATGAGATTTCGAACTAGGGAAAACCCGCGTTCTGAATGCAGTGTCATATCTAGGTAAAAAGTCAGTCCCTGTAAACCGTTATAAGAGTAATGTAGGGAAGAATATAGGTGAAGGGTAACAAAATCACCTGTGCTTATATTATGGTACCTATATGGAATATAACAGTGCTTTCCATTTGTGCCTTCTCCAGTGTCCTGGGTCACAAGTCTAGTATTAGCTTAGCTGTTGGCATTTGTGTATTCCTCCAACACAGTGAGACAAAAGACTAGGGGGCTTATTTACAAGCCCCTTGCGACACTTTTGCGTCATTTTTCCCATGTTAAAAATGACGCAAAAGTGGCGCAAGGGGCTTGTAAATAAGCCCCTAGGTGTTGAAAGGGTGGGTCATCCTCCTAGGATGACCCACCCTTTACCCTGTTCCCTGCTCACCTACATTTCAAAGGGCTGCCCCAGCGCAGACATAAATGGACTAGACCCCAGCTTTTTGTCATCCTAGACTAATTGGAACCTTGACAGGGGAAGAGAAGAACCTTCTGAACACAGTGTTAGGGATAGTATAAGAAGCCCTCACTTCAATTGCTGGCACCAGGTATAAATATTGGACTTCCTGAGTCACTCATCAGATCGCTTCTAGAACTATTGAAGACTCAGAAGAAAGAATGCTCTGCTGCCCTGCTCCTGAAAGGACTGCCCTGCTGCATGAGTAAGGAAACCTGGACCTGGTCCTTGAACGCAGGACCACCAGAATGACTCCAAGAGCTAGCAGGCTGGGCTACTGCCCTGCTACTAGAGGACTGCCCTGCCGCTTGAATCCTTCCCTGCTCTCTGAGAAGGAAGACTGGACTTGCTCCCTTAATCCTAGGCAGAGTGACTCCCTGGGTCAGGAGGATGACCTCCTGTTCTGAGGTACAGGGACGCAGCAGCTCCAGAGACATCCCTGCAACTGCCCAAGTGACTTGCTGCACTAGACATGCGACTCAACCAGCCTTAGCCCTGCTGGCATCTGCTAGAGGGAGTCCCTGGTCAACAAGAGGTACCTCTCCAGGTCCTAGACTCTTGACTGGCATCAGAGACAACTCCTTCTTACCTAACTGAAGGTTCCACCAAATCAGGCACAACTTGAAACCCCTGCAAAGCCTCACCGCACAGCCGAAAGCTTCATCTAAACTAATTCTGAGCAATGCAAAGCCCTACAAAGCCTCACCGCACAGCTGTGAACTTTATTGGAACCGACACCAAGTGACGCAAAGCCCCAAGAAGCCTTGCCGCACTGCTTCATCGGTACCGGCAAAGATGACACGAAGCCTCACAAAGCAACGTCATACAGACCTCACTCCAAGGGCATAAGGGACAATACTCAGCGGGTCATATCTGGTCTGTGCCCAGCCTGCACTCCATCATGGTCAGCCTGAACATGTGACTTTGTCCTGGTCTACCTCGACCAGACACCCACAGTTATTGCTTTCTGTTTCTTGGCACTATTTTCACTTAAACCTTTAAGATTTAAAAGCTACAGTTCTACTAATTTGTTGTTCTTGTATCATTTCATTTATTAAAAATGTACTCTATTTTTCTAGATTGGAATAGGATTTTACATGTGTTTTGTTTTCACTTTATTACTGTTTAAGTGCTGGATAAATACTTTACACATTGCCTCTAAGTTAAGCGTGGCTGCTTTTGTGCCAAGGTACCAGAGTGTTAAGCACAAGTTAATTTAATTAATTTTTATGCTTCATCCTGACATGGGTTGTGGTTATTGTTTGTGAAGGGTTTCACCTCCATCAACTAGTAACCCAATATCTTATGCTTTGGCTTAAACAGCAGCCAACTTTCATTTTCACTTTGTTCTAACCGGGGAAAGCATATAATGATGCCCCCTGATAGAAACATGTTTCACCTCCCCTCCTCTATTCCTCTTACCTACCTCCATCGTCCCCCACCTTACACCAAGCCAGTAGCATACATTTATAACCTGCTCTGAGCAGGTGGTAAATGGGTATGTAACACCCCACAGAATTGGGAATTCTATGTGGTTTTACAGCCAAGAAGACTGGCCCCACTTGGTAATTCCAAATTCCATGGAATTCAACTCATAATTTCACAGAATTGGATGGATTTTCCGCACATTACCAGTAAATTTGCATGCAAATGCACTGTGTAGTAAATATGCTGCTGTACTGTGCAACACATAATTGGGGCCTAAATGTATTATTTAACCTCCAAGATAGTGGTTTATTTCAATGCATGTGCAATTTTTAGGTCGAGCCTAGCGGCAGTGTGTGTGCACTGCTCGCTCTGCGAGACTGCTATAGTAGAGTATGGGAGAGAAGCTGCGCCCACTCTCCTCCCATATTTTTCAGTGGCTTGTGTCATTGTCTTTCGTAAATGCTGCTTTCGGATTCATTAATAGGCTTGTTAGTCCCTCCTTAGGGCAGCCTTGTCTTCATTTGTACCCTCCCATGGCAACTGACCCCTTTACTTCGGTTGTTTCACGGGACCTGTTATTTAGTCTGTAAGCACTATTAACTTTATTGAGTTTCTCTTACTGCAGGCCGGACATGCGCTGCTTCAGCTGAAACCGCTTGTGTTTTTTAAGCAGTACGGCCACCCCCGTAACACGAGTACCTGCTTTCAATCACTTTAACCCAGCATTATCTTGTGTCTGTTTCACCCCCCAAGTAAAATGGATTTAGAAATGATTAGCGAATTAAGTCACCAATATCACCACCGCCAGTACCACCACCAATACTGCCAATACCACCACCACCAATAACACCACCAACACCACCAATACCACCACCAATACCACCACCACCAATACCACCACCACCACCAATACCAATACCACCACCAATGCCAATACCACCACCAATACCACCACCACCAATACCACCACCACCACTAATACCACCACCACCAATAACACCACCACCAATACCACCACCACCACCAATACCACCAGTACCAATACCACCACCAATACCACCACCACCACCAATACCACCATCAACAATACCACCACCAATACCAACACCACCAATACCACCACCACCAATACCAACACCACCACCAATACCACCGCCAATGCAAATACCACCACCAATACCACCACCACCAATACCACCACCACTAATACCACCACCACCAATAACACCACCAATACCACCACCACCAATACCACCACCAACACCAATACCACCAACACCAATACCACCACCACCAATACCAATACAACCACCACCAATACCACCACCACCAATAGCACCACCAATACCACTACCACCACCAATACCACCACCATCAATACCACCTACTCTACCACCACCAACACCACCACCACCAATACCAATACCACCACCACCACCAATACCACCACCACCACCAATACCACCATCACCAATACCACCACTAATACCAACACCACCAATACCACCACCACCAATACCATCACCACCACCAATACCAATACCACCACCAATGCCAATACCATCACCAATACCACCACCACCAATAGCACCAATACAACCACCAGTACCACCACTAATACCACCAATACCACTAATACCACCAATACCACCACCACCAATACCACCACCAATACCAATACCACCACCACCACCAATACCACCACCACCACCAATACCACCACTAATACCAACACCACCAATACCACCACTAATACCAACACCATCAATACCACCACATACACCACCACCACCAATACCATCACCAATACTACCGCCAATGCCAATACCACCAGCAATACCACCACCACCAATACCGCCAATACCACCACCAATACCACCACCACCAATACCACCACCAACAATACCACCAACACCAATACCACCAATACCATCACCAATACCACTACCACCACCAATACCACCACCACTACCACCACCAATACCACCACCAATACCACCACCACCACTAATACCACCACCACCAATAACACCACCAATACCACTACCACCAATACCACCACCAACACCAATACCACCAACACCAATACCACCACCACCACCACTAAAACAACCACAACCAATACCACCACCACGAATACCACCACCACCACCAATACCACCACCACCAATACTAATATCACCACCCCAATACACCACCAATACCACCACCAGCAATACCATCACCAATGCCACCACCACCAATACTACCAATACCACCACCAATACCACCACCACCACTAATACCACCAATACCACCAATACCACCACCACCACCAATACCACCACCAATACCATCACCACCACCAATACCACCACCACCACTGCCACCACCAATACCACCACTACCAATACCACCACCAATATCACCACCACCAATACCACCACCACCAATACAACTACCAGTACTACCACCAATACCACCACCGCCACCAACACCAATACCACCATCAATACCACCACCAATACCACCACCAATGCCACCTACATATCCACCACCACCATCAATACCACCACCATACCACCAATACCAATACCACCACCACCAATGCCACCACAAATACCACCAATACCACCACTACCACTAATACCACCACCAATGCCACCACCACCAATACCCCCACCACCAATACCACCACCACCAATACCACCACCAATATCACCAACACCAATACCACCACCATAACCAATACCACCACCAATACAACCATCACCACCAATACCACCACCACCACTACCAATACTAACACCGATACCACCACCACCAATAAAACCACCACCACTACCACCACCACCACCAATACCACCACCAATATCACCACGTCCAATACCACCACTAATACCATTAATACCACCACCTCCACCACAACCACCAATACCACCAACAATACCACCACCAATGCCATTACCACCAATACCATCACCACCAATACCACTGATGCCACCACCACCAATACCACCACCACAAATACTAACACTACCAATACCACCACCAATACCACCACCACCAATACCACCAATACCACCACCAATACCACCAACACAAATACCACCAATACCACCACCACCAATACCACCACCACAACCAATACCACCACCAATACAACCATCACCATCAATACCACCACTACCAATACCAACACCGATACCACCGCCACCAATAACACCACTACCACCACCAATACCACCACCACCAATACCACCACCACCAATACCACCACCACCAATACCACCACCACTAATACCAACACCACCAAGACCACCACTAATAACACCACCACCACCAATACCACCACCAATACCTCCAGCACCAACACCACCACCACCAATACCACCACCATCAATAGCACCATCACCAATTCCACTACCACCAATCAAATACCACCACCAATCCAATACCACCACCACCAATACCAATACCACCACCAATACCACCACCACCAATACCACACATACCATCACCACCAATACCAATACCACCACCACCAATACCACCACCAATACCACCACCAATACTACCACCACCAATAATACCACCACAACCAATACCACCACCACGAATGCCACCACCAATACCACCACCACCAATACTAATATCACCACCACCAATACTAATATCACCACCACCAATACCTCCACCACCAATACTAATATCACCCCCACCACCACCAATACCACCACCAATACCACCACCACCAATACCATCACCACCACCAATACCAATACCACCACCAATGCCAATACCATCACCAATACCACCACCACCAATAGCACCAATACAACCACCAGTACCACCACTAATACCACCAATACCACTAATACCACCAATACCACCACCACCAATATCACCACCACCAATACCAATACCACCACCACCACCAATACCACCACCACCAATACCACCACTAATACCACCACCACCAATACCACCACTAATACCAACACCATCAATACCACCACATATACCACCACCACCAATACCATCACCAATACTACCGCCAATGCCAATACCACCAGCAATACCACCACCACCAATACCGCCAATACCACCACCAATACCACCACCACCAATACCACCACCAATAATACCACCAACACCAATACCACCAATACCATCACCAATACCACTACCACCACCAATACCACCACCACTACCACCACCACCAATACCACCACCAATACCACCACCACCACTAATACCACCACCACCAATAACACCACCACCACCAATACCACCACCAACACCAACACCAATACCACCAACACCAATACCACCACCACCACCACTAAAACAACCACAACCAATACCACCACCACGAATACCACCACCACCACCAATACCACCACCACCAATACTAATATCACCACCCCAATACACCACCAATACCACCACCAGCAATACCATCACCAATGCCACCACCACCAATACTACCAATACCACCACCAATACCACCACCACCACTAATACCACCAATACCACCAATACCACCACCACCACCAATACCACCACCAATACCATCACCACCACCAATACCACCACCACCACTGCCACCACCATCACCACCACTACCAATACCACCACCAATATCACCACCACCAATACCACCACCACCAATACAACTACCAGTACTACCACCAATACCACCACCGCCACCAACACCAATACCACCATCAATACCACCACCAATACCACCACCAATGCCACCTACATATCCACCACCACCATCATCAATACCACCACCATACCACCACCACCAATGCCACCACCACCAATACCCCCACCACCAATACCACCACCACCAATACCACCACCAATATCACCAACACCAATACCACCACCACAACCAATACCACCACCAATACACCCATCACCACCAATACCACCACCACCACTACCAATACTAACACCGATACTACCACCACCAATAACACTACCACCACTATCACCATCAATACCACCACCACCAATACCACCACCACCACCAATACCACCACCACCAATATCACCACGTCCAATACCACCACTAATACCATCAATACCACCACCTCCACCACAACCACCAATACCACCAACAATACCACCACCAATACCATTACCACCAATACCATCACCACCAATACCACTGATGCCACCACCACCAATACCACTGCCACTACAAATACCACCACCAATACCACCACCACCAATACCACCAATACCACCACCAATACCACCAACACCAATACCACCAATACCACCACCACCAATACCACCACCACAACCAATACCACCACCAATACAACCATCACCATCAATACCACCACTACCAATACCAACACCGATACCACCACCACCAATAACACCACTACCACCACCAATACCACCACCACCAATACCACCACCACCAATACCACCACCACTAATACCAACACCACCAAGACCACCACTAATAACACCACCACCAATACCACCACCAATACCTCCAGCACCAACACCACCACCACCAATACCACCACCATCAATAGCACCATCACCAATTCCACTACCACCAATCAAATACCACCACCAATCCAATACCACCACCACCAATACCAATACCACCACCAATACCACCACCACCAATACCACACATACCATCACCACCAATACCAATACCACCACCACCAATACCACCACCAATACTACCACCACCAATAATACCACCACAACCAATACCACCACCACGAATGCCACCACCAATACCACCACCACCAATACTAATATCACCACCACCAATACTAATATGACCACCACCAATACCTCCACCACCAATACTAATATCACCCCCACCACCACCAATACCACCACCAATACCACCACCACCACCAATATCACCAACAATACCACCACCAATACCACCACCACCTCCAATACCACCACCAATTTCACCACATTTACCACCACCACCAATACCACCACCAATACCACCCCCACCACCAATATCACCACCACCAATACCACCACCACCAATACCACCACCCCCACCAATACCACCACCAATACTACCACCACCAATACCATCCCCAATTCCACCACCACCGCCAATACCACTACCACCAATACCGCCACCACCAGTACCAATACCACCACCACTACCAATACCACCACCATTACCATCAATACCACCAATACCAACACCAATACCACCACCACCAATAACACCACCACCAATACCACCACCAATACCCCACAACCAATACCACAACCAATACCACCACCAATACCACCACCAATACCACCACCAATTTCACCACAAATACCACCACCACCACCAATACCACCCCCACCACCAATATCACCACCACCAATATCACCACCACCAATACCACCACCACCAATTCCACCACCACCACCAATACCACCACCCCCACCAATACCACCACCAATACTACCACCACCAATACCATCACCAATTCCACCACCACCACCAATACCACTACCACCAATACCGCCACCACTAGTACCAATACCACCACCAATACCAATACCACCACCACCACCAATACCACCACCATTACCATCAATACCACCAATACCAAAACTGATACCACCACCACCAATAACACCACCACCAATACCACCACCAATACCACACAACCAATACCACAACCAATACCACCACCAATACCACCACCTCCACCACAACCTATACCAGTACCACCACCACCAATACCACCCCCACCACCAATACCACCACCACCAATACCACCACTAATACCACCACCATCAATACCACCACCAATACCCCCACCAACACCAATACCAATACCACCACCAATACTACCACCACCACTAATACCACCACAACCAATACCACCACCACGAATGCCACCACCACCATTACTAATATCACCACCACCAATACCACCACCACCACCAATACCACCACCAATACCACCACCAATATCACCAACAATACCACCACCAATACCACCACCAATACCACCACCTATACCACCACAATTACCACCAATACCACCCCCACCACCAATATCACCACCACCAATACCACCACCACCAATATCACCACCACCAATACCACCACCCCCACCAATACCACCACCAATACCACCATTACCATCACCAATGCCACCACCACCAATACCACCACCCCCAATACCATCACCAATTCCACCACCACCACCAATACCACTACCACCAATACCGCCACCACCAGTACCAATACCACCACCAATACCAATACCACCACCCCCACCAATACCACCACCACCAATACCACCACCATTACCATCAATACCACCAATACCAACACAGATACCACCACCACCAATAACACCACCACCAATACCACCACCAATACCCCACAACCAATGCCACAACCAATACCACCACCAATACCACCACCAATACCACCACCACCTATACCAGTACCACCACCACCAATACCACCACCATTACCAATACCGCCACCACCAATACCACCACCAATACCACCACCACTACCAATAACAGTACCACCACCAATACCACCAATACCACCCCCACCACCAATACCACCACCACCAATACCACCACTAATACCAACACCACCAATACCACCACCACCAATACCCCCACCACCACCAATACCAATACCGCCGCCAATACCACCACCAATACCACCACCAGCAATACCACCACAACGAATACTACCAATACCACCAATACCAGCACCAATACCACCACCACCAATACCACCACCAATACCACCACCACCAATACCACCAACACCAATACCACCACCACCAATACTAATACCACCACCACCAATAACACCAACACCACCACTAATACCATCACCACCACCACCAATACCACCACCAATACCACCACTAATACCACCACCACCTATACCTCCACCAAAATCACCACCATTATTACCACCACCACCAATACCACCACCACCAATACAACCACCACCAATAGCACCACCACTACCACCACCAATACCACCACCAATACCACCACCGTCACCACCACCAATACCAACACCAATACCACCACCACCAATACCACCACCAATACCACCACCACCAATACCACCACCACCACCACCAATAACACCACCAACAATACCACCACTGTCACCACCACCAATACCAACACCAATACCACCACCACCTCCAGCACCACCTCCACCACCACCAATATCAATACCACCACCACCAATACCACCACAAATACCACAAATACCACCAATACCACAAATACCACCACCACAACCAATGCCACCACCACCAATACCACCATCACCACCACCAATAACACTGCCACCAATACCACCGCCTTCACCACCAATACCACCACCAGCAATACAACCATCACCACCAATACCACCACCAATACCACCACCACTACCACCACCAATACCACCACCAATACCACCACCACCAATACCACAACCAATACCACCACCACCACCACTACCACCACCACCACCACCAATACCACCACCACCAATACCACCATCACCAATGCCCCCACCAATACCACCACCACCAATACCACCACCACCACCATCATTACCACCACCTCCACCACAACCTCCACAACCACCAATACCACCACCACCAATACCACCACCACCACCAGTACCACCATTACCACCAATACCAGCAATAATACCACGACCAATACCCCACAACCACCACCACCACCAACAACACCACCAATACAACCACCAATACCAATGCCACCACCAGTAATACCACCACCAACACCACCACCACCAATACCAGCACCACCACCAATACCACCACCACCAAAACCAATTCCACCACTAATACCAATACCACCACCACCAATACCAATACCACCACCAGCAATACCAATACAGCCACCACCAATACCACCACCTCCACCAATACCACTACCAATACCACCAATGCCACCACCACCACCAATACCACCACCACCACCAATAACAGCACCACCAATACCACCACCCCCAATACCACCAATACTACTACCACCACCACCAATACCACCACCACCAATACCACCACCACCAATACCAATGCCACCATCTCAGCACCTCTCACTCACTAGTAATAGAAGGGGCACTGTACGAGACCAGAGCTGCAGCCGAGATCATCCCTCCCTCCCTCCATGCCTACCATAAAGCACAGTCCGCCCTGCACCAGGAGGTGAAGCCAGGGCCCTACTACAGCTGGAGTCTTTTTTATTAGGCCAAAGATAGCAATGACATTACGCAATGCCACACTGCACACTCAAATCACAGAGAGGGCAGGAAATAGCCCCCCTCCCACTCTTCCTCATGAGCCGCGACAGTGTAATCACAGAGCGAAAGGTGTTGGAGCGCTTTGTTAGTGTTTATAGCTCCGGATCATATGTAACTCTCACTTCACACTTTGTGTCTGTGTAATTTACAAGACTTACACATCTTCTTCACTGCACTATTTATCACTATTTGAAGACGTCGCAGGCCGGTCTCTTCCTCTGATATTTACAATCTAACAAGTGGTTGAGAAGGCCCTTTATTGCAATGCAATAGGTCTCGCATTTTCCGAGAGTTTAAGCTATTAGTATTGTAAATGACAATGCCTTTTATTTATGCTTTAAAACTCAAAACATAAATAAAAGGCATTGTCATTTACAATGCCAATAGCTCAAACTCATGCGAATTCGAGACCTATTGCATTGCAATGCTTGTTTCCGAAGCATTTACTGTTTAGTGAATGGAGAAGCCATCTTGAAAAGATCACTGCCCCACTAAAAGGTGCACATACTCAGTGATTAACAAGCAAGTCGTATTTGGCAGAACTTATTTGTTTAGAAGCGCATATTTCTTTTGCATTAAATGAAAAAAAGTGGTATTGCATAGAAGGGTTAGCAGACCGGGCTTTTACACTTAGCGGCATCATACTTCAAGTGACATGTCTTATTGTGTGACTTCTGTTGCATCTAGATTAGAAATCTGCCATTCCCAGATGACTTGGGGCACCCTCAATATGCTTTACAGTTAGTACCCCAGCTTATCGGTGCATGTGACAGGATCAAAACGCGCCTGTGTTTTTTTTATTGTGTATTTTATATTTGTTGCAGCTTGGCAGCCCTCGAGGAGCATTTCACCTGCAGACCCTCCCGGCATCAAGTTGTTGCTCCCGTCTTCCTCAAACTCCAACATCCTCAACTTAGATTTCACCATTATTGCTGGTGTCTCACTGCGGTGCAGTATCCATTGATGATGTGTCGCCTCCCTGTCGTGCTGACTCCATCTCCCCCTTGACTAGAAGCACCAATGATGTGCCACCTGATCTGGGCTCCCACTCCTTCCCTCTTCCTCCAGTGCAATAGCCCCGATGATGAGCTGCCTCCCTCTTCTGTCTCCATCTCCCTTTAACTGTTGTGCATGGACCATAAGTGCCCCTCTCTATCGTATACCTTAAGCATATTAAAAAACAGGGAATTAGAAGTACTTTTAAATTTGCTTTTACCATTTTTTCACACACAAGTAAAGTGAGCTGGGTGATTTTCTTACTACTGTACAAAGTCAGCTTTTGCTTCATGTACTGGTAATAACAGATGCAATTATTGTGTAGTCATGTTACCTATTACACTTTGGACTTTATTAATAAACAAACGTAGTAAATGTGCAACCTCGGCTTTACTTCTATCTCCTGGTGCAGCAGATTTACTACTTTTTCGAATTCACCAATTCTGATTTGAATCATCACAGAGAGCTGTGTCTGGCTCACGTTTCCATTCACATTCCACTGGGAATCACGTGATTCCTAACTTTTATTTTTTTCCCTCTATGTAGACTTCTCCATAGCGTGGAACGAGGATGGATTCCTTCATGCAAATGCACTTTTTTCTCCAAGGAGAAAATATTTTCCCTGTTGAGAAAGCCCTCCCCTTACACCCTCACAACACATGGATGTGGCCCACTCTTCCCACCCTGGGAGGAAAGGTATGCCACTCCAGTGCTGAAGTTAATATCTAACTATTTCCATGGAGCAAAGAGGTTGGGATCATCATTTAGGAATGCTGATATTTTGGGAGGGGTTCCCAAACTTTCAATGAAAGCCCCTCCTTTGAAACACCCATTTCCCCCACACGTCTAGTGTACTTATGCTGCGAGATCTCCAACCCTGCAAATGCGCTTTCCTGCCAGGAATCCCATTACGGATTCCTGGCAAGTGTAAAAAAGGTAAATTTGGTCTAAACGATTATGATCAAATTAATAATTGTGAATAGGGCTCATTTCCATCAGAGATCTGCATCACCAGACATCTTTTTAAAAAAACAGTTCACTTCATTGGGACATCAAAGGGAACCGTTAATTGTTTCATGTGTTGATATTTTATAAAATTGGGTTCAACAGAGATTTGCTGTTTAGTTAATTATCAGTTCAGCTTTGGTTATTATGGTCACTGGTTGAGCAGCAACGTAAGTCTGTTTTCTCTGGTCCCTCACAGTTAGTGCAAGAAGATGCACAGGAATCACCAGACACTGAAACGGATAACTGACAAAATATCGAGGTAAAAAATATCGATGGCAAAAATATCGAAAACAAAATATAGAATGCAAAAATATCGACTCCCTAAACAGGTAAGTACAAAAATATCAAATCAAAAATATCGAAGTAAAAAATATAGATGTACAAAATATCGATTTAAAAATATTTATAACATAAAATAAAATATATTAAATATTAATATTATCTTTAACAAAATTAATTAAATTTAATATATATTTTAACTTAATATAAATAAACTTAACTTAAGAAAATATAAACAGACAAACATAATATTTTATACATATACATGTATTTACTTAAAAATAATGTATTAACTATTATCTTTATTTAATTTTTAAACTTATAAATTATATACAAATAAAATATAAACATATATCAATTATTGAAAATTAAAAAAATTATTTTATCATTAATTCAGACATTTAACTATAAAAAATAATTAAACGTACATTTCACCTACACAATAGGTGGGAAAAAAATTGGATAGCGAAATAATTAATTTTACTATTGCGACTCCAGTGAGTGCAACAGTAGAGAAAGTGTTGGATAGCGTAAGGGTAAAAATTACTATTCCCACTCCAGTGAGTGCAGCAGTAGGGAAAGTATTGGATAGCGTAGGTGTAAAAATTACTATTCCCACTCCAGTGAGTGCAACAGTAGGGAAAGTGTTGGATAGCAGAGGGGTAAAAATTACTATTCCCACTCCAAAGAGTGCAACAGTAGGGAAAGTATTGGATAGCGGAGAAGTAAAAATGACTATTCCCACTCCAAAGAGTGCAACAATAGGGAAAATGTTGAGAGCGGAGAGGTAAAAATTACAATTCCCACTCCAGTAACTGCAACAGTAGAGAAAGTGCTAGATGGCGGAGGGGTAAAAATTATTATTCCCACTCCAGTGAATGCAACAGTAGAGAAAGTTTTGGATAAATAGGCGTAAAAATTACTATTCCAACTCCAATGAGTGCAACAGTAGGGAAAGTGCGGGATGGGTAAAAATTACTATTCCCACTCCACTGAGTGCAACAGTAGGGAAAGTTCTGGATAGCGGAGGGGTAAAAATTACTATTCCCACTCCAGTGAGTGCAACAGTAGGGAAAGTATTGGATAGCAGAGGGGTAAAAATTACTATTCCCACTCCATTGAGTGCAACAGTAGGGAAAGTATTGGATAGCGGAGGGATAAAAATGACTATTTCTCCTCCAAAGAGTGCAACAGTAGGGAAAGTATTGGATAGCAAAGAGGTAAAAATTACTATTCCCACTCCAGTGAATGCAACCGTAGAGAAAGTTTTGGATAAATAGGGGTAAAAATTACTATTCTAACTCCAATGAGTGCAACAGTAGGGAAAGTGCTGGATGGCGGAGGGGTAAAAATTACTATTCTCACTACGCTGAGTGCAACAAGGGAAGGTTCTGGGTAGCGGAGGGGTAAAAATTACTATTCCCACTCCGGTGAGTGCAACAGTAGGGAAAGTATTGGATAGCGGAGGGGTAAAAATTACTATTCCCACTCCAGTGAGTGCAATAGTAGGGAAAGTATTGGATAGCGGAGGTGTAAAAATTACTATTCCCACTCCAGTGAGTGCAACAGTAGGGAAAGTATTGGATAGTGGAGTGGTAAAAATTACTATTCCCACTCCAGTAAGTTCAACAGTAGGGAAAGTGTTGGATAGCGGAGGGGTAAAAGTTACTATTCCCACTCCAGTGAGTGCAAAAGTAAGGAAAGTGTTGGATAGCAGAGGGGTAAAAATTACTAAAAACAATTAAACAATTTTTAAAATTAAAATTATCTTAAAAATAAACAATATTTTAAAACTACTAATTAATTAATTTTAATTAATTAACAGCTAAATATTAATTAGTCAATTAAAAATTAATTAATTCCCACCCTTCCCAACATTTAGACTTATGAACACAACAACACACACCTTAAATTAATTACACAATTAACATAATTAATTAGCCATTAATTAAATATAATTAACAACTAATTATTAATTCATAAATTAAAAATTAATTACTTCCCACCATTCCCACTATTTTCACCTATATATACCACAACAAACACCTAAAATTAATTACCAATTAACATAATTAATTGCCGATTAATTAATTAAAATTAATTAACAACTAATTATTAAATAATTAATACAAAAATAATTTACACATTTAACACTATAACATCTCAATTCAAAAAATATAAATAAATAAAAATATATTCAATAAATTTACTATAATTAAATTACTTCCCACCCTATTCCCTATAAACCCACAACCCGCTACGGAACTAAAAACGCAAAATTCTAACAAAAATAAATTAATTACTACTAACATTTTAGCACATATAATTAAAATACAAAAAATTCATATACAAAAAATACATGCATCACACACATATAGCATATATACTAAAATACATAACATTACTAAAAAATCGATATTTTGAACAACTATATTTTTGCAAACGATATTAAACACTTCGATATTTTTAACATCGATATTACTCACCTAAAATTAATATTCTTGACCACGATATTTTGTCTGTCGGTATTCTGGACCCACGATATTTTTGTCACTATTTTTGTGCAAGTCGATGCAGTTGACTAGCAAAGCGCTGGTAACTTGAAAGTTACAGATTGTCCATTGGAAGTGAGAATTCAAGCAGGAGGACCTGTTTCTGTAGTCAAAGGCAGCATTCTCGATGCAACCACTTCCATTACGCGATACAAAGGTATTTTGCACAGGAGAAAGAAGCGCAGCTCCTCAGGTATGGCGGAGGAGCGTCGCCCCCCCTGCTGGCAGCATAAAAAAAAGAAAAAGAAAACAATAATAAACCTGGGTTTATTATCATTTTATTGTGTTTCCCGTCCGAGTCTTGGGGGTGGGGCCAGGGGGATGACAGACAACAAAGGGGAGTGTTATGTAGTGCTATCAGTGCGCACACTGTAGGTGTTCATGTGTTTTTCTGGGGACTGCCTATTTACAACCATGGCGGCCACTTCAGGGTCCGCCATGCACATAGGTTTTATAAACACGGGCGCTTGTTGTAATCCGCTCCTCGTGCAGTACAATCCGGTGGTGAATACTCGATGCGCTTAACTTTTTTCTCCCTCGAAGCACATATTAATAGCTGCTGCCTGTTGCAGGCACAATGCAGTCGCCCCGCATCCACAAAGCAGAGTCCATTTGTTTTCCTGGCTCAGCGAGGCGCCCGAGAGTGGATGCCACGCTTTGTTTTAAAGATGCTCCCTCCCTGCATTTTTTTTTATCGACTTCATCTTTAACAGTGGCGGCCACACCCCTTTTTTGGTATGCGCGGCTCACCAAACTCCTTTAAAAAAATATTATGTGTGTTTTTTAAGCAGCGGGTGCGGCACACTTTACTTTGCGCAGCTCAACAAACGCTTTTCCCAGCGCAGCATGTCATTTTCATTTTGCATGCAGGCTGTTTGGGGCGGGGCTACAAGGAGAGGGTGGGCAGAGGGACCAACAATATGGTGGAGCTCTTCAGTTCAACGCAGCTGCCCGCGGACACTCTGAACCAGGTGAGAGCGTGCTACTGGCCACCATGATGCGTCCACAGCATTTTTTTAAATGTTGAGGGCTTGGCAGGTCCTTAGTCACTTTTATAGAGTGCTCTTCGCCATCTGCACAGTGTTGCATTCCGCACACGCACTGCCTTCAGCCACGATCTCTGTGAATGCATGCCATACCACAATGCATGCTCATGCGCGCATATACACAGGCAGACGTCTTTGAATGGATATCCATCCCATTCAAAGGTGTTAGGCTGCCCATGTGTCCATAGGCAAGACATGCGTGGGTACATGCTGTTCCAGAATTATGCGACCCCTGCACCTCTAACTGTGCAAAATCAGCGCCCGCATAAAGTGAAAGGCCTGCAGCATCAGGAAAACTGCTGCGGCCTCAGTAAATTACCATACACGTTGTAGCATGCTGCCCATGTAGGCATGGGCTTCAGAGTCCAACACAGGGATAGATAAAATAAGCGCAATATAAATGTTGGCGCACAGTCCATACAGCAAAACCTCACTTCCCGCCCATACATAAATCTGTCACCTCTCCAAAAATGTACAATACTCCCTGCCTCTCCTCCAAACATACATACCCCAATTCCCCTGTCTCTCCCTATACATATAACTCTCCCCCACATCCACCCATCACACCTCCTCGCCATATACACAATACTCCCCTCTTCCCTCCATACATACCCCCCATTAACCCTCCAAAACTAAGATCTTGCTGCTGCCGCTCTGCAGTATACATACACTGGTATACTACTTCTCTCCATCAGTAAACCCG
The DNA here is from genome assembly GCA_963921515.1 of Calotriton arnoldi. Taxonomy (NCBI): domain Eukaryota; kingdom Metazoa; phylum Chordata; class Amphibia; order Caudata; family Salamandridae; genus Calotriton; species Calotriton arnoldi. The sequence goes on along the minus strand of CAWUFW010000197.1, from coordinate 278,190 downwards.
AAACCTCTTTAAGGCTTCCCAGACTCCTGCCTAGTACTGCTGGCTTCACTTCCCCTTGTTTCCAATGGAGCATTTGCAATACAGTAGGTCTCGCATTAGTTAAATGCAGAGCTATTGGCTTTGCAAAAGGAAAAGTAATACGGCGGGCAAACAACTTTTTCCTTTATTTCTTTTCTATTAATTGACTTTTGAATTAACAGCGGCACGCCGCATGGCGTACCGCCATTGTTACAAAAGTGAATAAATAGAAGAAGAAAAAATTGTCCGCCATATTACTTTTACATTTGCAAAGCCAATAGCTCTGCGTTTAACTAATGCGAGACCTATTGCATTGCAAATGCTTGTTTTCATTGTCGTCATCGTCTCCTTCCCCTCACCCTGCCACTCTCCTCTGACACTAGCCGCTGCTGGGTGCAGCTAAATAATGCATAGGCAGGTCGAACACAGCAAATTATGACAAAGTCTGCTGCAACCAAGAGCTAATGTCTCAAGTCACAACACGCAGCACGAGCCTCCACAATAGAGAGTCACTGTCCCACAAAGGTCACAGACGAAGGAAATGCCGTCGTGGAGATGGTTCAAGAGGGACAAGATGATGGACTGCAGCAGATACCTGCACACATAATTGGTGCACAAAGGGACCATGGAAAGATCAGGGCTGGAGCGCAAAACAATTTCTAGTAATCCTATTTCATGTCGTTTTGGTAAAATAAGGCAGTGCTTGGTGGAAACACCTTTTACCCCTCAATTATGAAATCAAGTTTCTGGATATAAAAATATGTACCAATACAAAATGTGCATGTTTGTTTTGTGGCATCTTGTTGTCATGGTTATATGTTTTCCTGTCTTCTGTACTGCTGTGTTTTTGTACTACATTACTGCAATGTGATGTATTTGCTATAGTTGTTGTGTCGCATTCTTTGTCAGCTCTTTTGCTTTGTTGTGCCCTGCAATGTTTTAATATTTTTGTGATGCTTTTTCATGTTCTATTGTTTACTTTAGATGTGTCAACAACTGATGCTACATTGCTACCCACAAAGGGACCATGGAAGGATCAGGGCTGGAGTGCAAAACAACTTCTACTAATCCTATTTCATGTCATTTTGGTAAAATAAGGCAGTGCTTGGTGGAAACACCTTTTACCCCTGCATTATGAAATCAGGTTTCTGGAAATAAAAATATGTACCAATAAAAAATGTGCATGTTTGTTTTGTGGCATTTTTTTGTCATGGTTATATGTTTTGCTGTCTTTTGTACTGCTATGCTTTTGTGCTACATTACTGCAATGTGATGTATTTTGCTATAGTTGTTCTGTCGCATTGTCTGTCAGCTCTTTTGTTTTGTTGTGCCCTGCAATGTTTTAATGTTGTTGTGATGCTTTTTCATGTTCTATTGTTTACTTTAGATGTGTCAACAACTGATGCTGCATTGCTACCCAAAAACAGTAGATAAGATTAAAGTTCCTGAGACAGGCAACTATTTGCCATTGTTCAAGGAGGTTGAACAAATTTGCTCAAACTCCTAATCTATTTAAGACACATTTCAGCCTAAAATTCTTGCAGAGGCTGTGTCTTAAATGAGCATTTGGACTTTATATGAAACTGTGACAAGAGTAATTATTTTTGGTTAGAATTTCAGGGGGACAGAACGGAGCAGAAAGAAAAAAATGGGTTTGCTCACAGGATACTTGTGCTTGGGGGTATTAATCTGGTATGTAAGAACTGTAAAAAGGCATAAGAATGATAAATTATTTAATGTGGGAGGACACACACTCTATAGTCCCAATTATGAGAGATGCATAATTCCATGAGGAAATTCCAAGAGCCAGAACTTTCGTTAGGGGCTATAATTTTATAATGAAATGCCTGCCATTATGAGTTAATTCCTATGGTATGGTAATAACTAAGCAAGCTTGGTTTTACCAAGCGAAATTGAGGTGGGGGCGAGAGGAGGGTGTTGCAAAAGGTGGAAGAGGGCAGGGGAGACGGTCGCTTAGCACATAGCACATGTGACCATGCATGCTGCCCCCATGCCATTGCTCGGGGTTAGACGAGGTTGAATTATGGGTTGGAGTGCAATGCAGCCCTTTCCCCGTAGCGATTTTACATGTCAGAATTTCAGGCGCGTAAAATCAACTCTAGTGTTCCGGACACCCAGCAAATCAGGGTGTGGGAACAAAAACCAACTTGTGATTTGAGCAAAGCGGAATCCTATACAGGAATTCTGTTCTGCCCAATTCATAACCTAGCCCTGTGTTGTAAAGGCAATATTAAAAGGATTTGGGTTAAATAAAGATGGATATTAACCCAGATATTGATAAAGAATGGGTTTGAACATGGATACACAATGTAGCAATGTAGCCTAGACAGATACACTACGTAATTTGAGAGATGGACGTTTGGGGGCCGATTCCGATTCGGGCCGGAAAAAATACTGACCGACTCGGTACTGGAATTTAGTCCGACCGACACGTACCGGCGCCGTCCGACCCGGGTAGTACGATGAAATGCATGGGAATCACGACCGACTCGTACGGAACACAAGGCGAATGACCGACCCGGACGGAAACAAGCTATCCGGCCGGGAAACCACGCGAATCGAACCGACTGACACGCATCAGGAAATAACCCGAACGAAACGTACCCGCGAACTCCGACCCACGCAGTACGATGCAATAAGTGCAAATTCAGACCGATTCGTACGGAGCCCAAGCCGTACGACCGACACGCATACAAAACCCAGCCGAACAAACACAATACTCCGCGACCGACGCGTACGCCGCATATGAAACTGAGCTGAAACACAGCGGGAACGACTCGGAGAGGCGCGCACGAGACAACTGCAACGTCCTACTCGGTCAGAAGAACGACTCCTACATGCACAATAATCACAAATGAAAAAATACAAAAAAAAGGGCCAAACAAGCAATGACTAAGCCAATAAATACAGGGGTGAAAAAAATGGAACAAGGACACACCCCCAACTCCACCTACATAAAGCCCACAAATCCCTACCATGATCCTTTGCAAATTCCACTGACCTGCCAGCACAGAACACCATCACACAGCAAACACAGACACACACACAGCTCATCCAACACAAACGCCACACACCATTAGCACCTCAACAAATAGCACCCTCACACACACCCAGCAAAACCTACTCACACACACCCTCACTTGCACACACACACACATCAATCACCACCACCACCACCCATCACCATGCCCCTAAAGAAGAATCCAAAGTTCCTAGATAGTGAATTGGAAGTCATGGTAGACGAGATCCTGAGGGTAGAGCCACAGTTGTTTGGCACATTGGTCCAACAGACCCCCATGTCACAGAAAACCAAGATGTGGGCGAGGATCGTCGACAGGGTGAACGCACAATCACCATGTTTGCGCACAAAGGAAGATATCCAGAACAGGTGGTATGATGTGCGCAGGAGGGTCAGAGACCTACTCAAGAAGGATTACCTCCTGAGCCAGCACACCGGCAGTGGCCCTCCTGCAAAACCAGTATACCTCAGGCCCTGGGAGGAGAAGGTGCGGGCCATCCTACCACCAGTGAGCGTATATGGACTAACAGACATCCCAGAGCCTGGTGAGTACACAACTAATATACACAATATTGTGTGCCAATACACACACATCACTGTCAAGGGGACAGTCAAACCATCCACCCCTAGCAAATCAACAGCAACCAAAAGATAATCATCCCAAGATGTGTATGTCAGTTAGATAAACACAATACATGCCATCTCATAGTGATATGTAACTGTGTCATGACATGTACAAACCTAACAACAAATAGAGCAAGGCAGTGGCACAAATATAACCAACAAACACTGCCTGATATTTTGCCACCACTAGAACACCACCTCACAGGGAAGCTCACTTAAAGGAAGGAATTCTGTGTATGCTGGTGAAGTCAGTGTAGCCAATAGCATGATGGGAGTTGTAGTCACAGATACTGCTCACCCTCACAATTGGCCCATCAACACCACTCTGAACCATGCTCACATCACAGGAAGTGGATAAGGACTGACAAGATGGCTGACACTGGCTACTGCTGTGGGGAGCACAAGGCCCTGCTGGGAACTGTGCACCAACAAACAGCACAACACCACTGCCTGACATCCTGAAAGCCAACTTGCACTCTCTGCAATGCAAGCATGTTGCATGGTGGGATATCTGGCTGGGTGGGAAGGAGGACTCACAGCACTGACCGTAGTTACAAGCAGCTCACCTCACACACCCCCTCAACACAAACTCCACATAACCCACCTCGGAGAATGCAATGCCTCACATACCAAATGAAGATCCCACAAAGAACCACCACCCTGGGTAATGCTGTGTGAAACACAGGGACACACCTGGGACTTGTAGCCAAACAAACGCAAGGACAACACTGTCAGCCTTCCTGTCAGCACAGGCACACTACCCCACAGGGAAGCAGAGTCAAAAGGAAGGAAGTACGGGCATGCTGGGAAGGGGGGTGTAGGCAATAGCATGATGGGAGTTGGAGTCACAGATACTGCTCACCCTCACAATTGGCCCATCAACACCACTCTGAACCATGCTCACATCACAGGGAGTGGATAAGGACTGACAAGATGGCTGACACTGGCTACTGCTGTGGGGAGCACAAGGCCCTGCTGGGAACAGTGGACCAACAAACAGCACAACACCACTGCCTGACATCCTGAAAGCCAACTTGCACTCTCTGCAATGCAAGCACGTTGCATGGTGGGATATCTGGCTGGGTGGGAAGGAGGACTCACAGCACTAACCATAGTTACAAGCAGCTCACCTCACACACCCCCTCAACACAAACTCCACATAACCCACCTGGGAGAATGCAATGCCTCACATACCAAATGAAGATCCCACAAAGAACCACCACCCTGGGTAATGCTGTGTGAAGCACAGGGACACACCTGGGACTTGTAGCCAAACTAACACAAGGACAACACTGTCAGCCTTCCTGTCAGCACAGGCACACTACCCCACAGGGAAGCAGAGTCAAAAGGAAGGAAGTACGGGCATGCTGGGAAGGGGGTGTAGGCAATAGCATGATGGGAGTTGGAGTCACAGATACTGCTCACCCTCACAATTGGCCCATCAACACCACTCTGAACCATGCTCACATCACAGGGAGTGGATAAGGACTGACAAGATGGCTGACACTGGCTACTGCTGTGGGGAGCACAAGGCCCTGCTGGGAACTGTGCACCAACAAACAGCACAACACCACTGCCTGACATCCTGAAAGCCAACTTGCACTCTCTGCAATGCAAGCACGTTGCATGGTGGGATATCTGGCTGGGTGGGAAGGAGGACTCACAGCACTGACAATAGTTATAAGCAGCTCACCTCACACACCCCCTCAACACAAACTCCACATAACCCACCTGGGAGAATGCAATGCCTCACATACCAAATGAAGATCCCACAAAGAACCACCACCCTAGGTAATGCTGTGTGAAGCACAGGGACACACCTGGGACTTGTAGCCAAACTAACGCAAGGACAACACTGTCAGCCTTCCTGTCAGCACAGGCACACTACCCCACAGGGAAGCAGAGTCAAAAGGAAGGAAGTACGGGCATGCTGGGAAGGGGGGTGTAGGCAATAGCATGATGGGAGTTGGAGTCACAGATACTGCTCACCCTCACAATTGGCCCATCAACACCACTCTGAAGCATGCTCACATCACAGGGAGTGGATAAGGACTGACAAGATGGCTGACACTGGCTACTGCTGTGGGGAGCACAAGGCCCTGCTGGGAACAGTGCACCAACAAACAGCACAACACCACTGCCTGACATCCTGAAAGCCAACTTGCACTCTCTGCAATGCAAGCACGTTGCATGGTGGGATATCTGGCTGGGTGGGAAGGAGGACTCACAGCACTGACCATAGTTACAAGCAGCTCACCTCACACACCCCCTCAACACAAACACCACATAACCCACCTGGGAGAATGCAATGCCTCACACACCAAATGAAGATCCCACAAAGAACCACCACCCTGGGTAATGCTGTGTGAAGCACAGGGACACACCTGGGACTTGTAGCCAAACTAACGCAAGGACAACACTGTCAGCCTTCCTGTCAGCCCAGTCACACTACCCCACAGGGAAGCAGAGTCAAAAGGAAGGAAATACGGGCATGCTGGGAAGGGGGGTGTAGGCAATAGCATGATGGGAGTTGGAGTCACAGATACTGCTCACCCTCACAATTGGCCCATCAACACCACTCTGAAGCATGCTCACATCACAGGGAGTGGATAAGGACTGACAAGATGGTTGACACTGGCTACTGCTGTGGGGAGCACAAGGCCCTGCTGGGAACTGTGCACCAACAAACAGCACAACACCACTGAATGACATCCTGAGAGTCAACCTGAACCCACTGCAAGGGTGGCATGCTTCATGGTGGGATAACTGGGCCAGGTGGAGAAGGATGGCCGGATGTCCACCAAATACAACCAATGCTGGCCATGCACACACCTCAACATTCATATTGAAATGCCCCAGGTATGCATGACAATGTGCTACACCAATATCAACCTCTTACTGTGACAACTTAGGACAATGCAATGTACATGCCCGCATCCAGAGGTACAGTCACAACTGTCAGGTGTGTGAACCATTGATGCCTGTAGAAACATTACATGCAATGTGTGTCTCTTCCAAATACAGGTGATGATGATGGGGACACAGCAGCAGGCGAGGAGGAGTCCCTGTCCCAGGCTCCGGGGGACACAGAGCTCACTGGTGTGGAACAGCCTCTGCCCTCCTCGGAAGGCGAAGACCTACCTGGCACCTCCGGTGTGAGTCATCATGCAGCACCAGCTGGACCAACATCTGCACCCCCTGCACCCACCCCTCCAACAACTGCCAACATACAGACCACCCCCGCCGACACGGACAGACCAAGGACCACCGCTGACAACAGCACAGGGCCCCAGGCCCACCGTGGAGCAACGGATGACAACACCACTAACAACCCCCAAGTGGGCCTCGGGTCACCTGTGCGTGCCACCGCAGGTCCTGCACGTGTCGCCAGGGGTGGTGGGAGGGGTGGTAGACATAGGTCGCTGCTTGCAGAGGGGTCTGGACTGCATGATGACCCACAACTGGCACGCATCGCTGATGCGTACCAGGATAGCACCGGAGAGGTCAGACAGGTAGTGGGGATCCTCAAGGACATACAACAGCAGCAGGCTCCCCATCATGCCCGCTTGGACTCCCACATGTCCCGTGTGGAGACACACATGTCTCGCATGGAGTCCAAGTGGGACACATTGCAAGAACTCACAGCGGTGCATAGGGACATATTGACATGCCTCCACCAGATTAGCACCAACATGGCCACACCTCCCTGTGTGCCCACAACATCTGGTGCTGCAACAACTGACACCGCCACAGGGAGGGAGGAGGACTCTGGCAGAGACTCCCCTGCACCGCAGCAGCCTGCACGTGAGGATCCCCCCCCCCAAAGAAGAGGGGTCGTCCGAGGAAGGAAAACTGAGAGGTTGATGGCCACGTACATCCCCCAGGAAGCCAACACCTGTTCCGGAAATTATCCTTTGTGTGCAAACGTTTCACCCTGTCGAATGCAACAGTACTTTCCCACATGACATGGGGAGTTCAAGTTGGACTAATGTATCATATGACTGTGGACTTCACTCAGGACATTTCTGCTACCAAGACTTCCAACTCATCTGGGAACTTTGGATCCCAATCCCAATGTACAGCACCCACCATCCTGTGCACTATACACACACACATTTCTGTAAATAAAATCACTAGTACACCATACTTGCCACTGTTGTTATTCAAATGTGGATACTGTTATGGTGATGATGTTCTGCCAAATTACACTGTGTATGCTAACTGCTACAGCAAGTACAACACCGTTGTGTGAGTCATGGTGACGTGACACATATGAGGGAGACACACCACTAGGGCTACACAACACAGACACCAGGGCCATCGGACTCATCGCCCACAGTGATGTTGCCAGGAAATACAGTGGAATGCACAGACACCACACCTATTCAGAGTCTGTGTCAACTAGCCCACAGGTGCAGTAAGCAAATGTCAGTCAGATGTGTGACCACAGACAACGCACATCCCAAAGTGAAGCACAGGTTTATTACACATTAGCAACATGTTGTTTCCACTACAAATGCAAGGTTTACTCACGTGGCAGTGGCCACACAGTCAACAAGTGCAGAAGATATGAAGTCCAGGGGTGTGTGGCACATCACTTGTAGGGAAACTACTGCTGCCACCCTGAAAGCTGAATCATGGTGTCGGGGGATCCAAGTTGACCAAAGTACACAGTAAGCACCCTATGAAGGACAGACATGACACACAGTTAAAATCACTGTAGAACAGGACAGTACTGCAATACTCATGCCCAATACATGTCACAAGACAACTAAACAAAACCAAGTTAGCATGTCAGAACTGTTGGGGAGTTCAGACTACCTGAAAGGACACATTGCTGCACGCATCCAGTCAAGTAGCACATGGCCACACTCAAACAGCACCAGAGCACCACCCACACATATCATGCAAACTCACGTCATTCACATTACATCTCCCTGGATACTCACAGTCAGCTGAAGAAGTTGGTGATGAGCTGTGTGCGGACATCTCCATCATCATCATCATCATCACTGGCATCGTGGTCCAGGCCAGGATCCTCCACAGGTGGCGGACTTTGGTCATCGTCATCCAGGATGAGAGGCAACTCCTTCCGCACTGCCAGGTTGTGTAGCATGCAGCAGACGATGACAATCTTGCACACCTTTGCTGGGGCATATGGGAGGGCCCCTCCTGTCTTGTCCAGGCAGCGGAAGCGGCTCTTCAGGAGACCAAAGGTCCGCTCTATCACTCTCCTGGTCCGACCATGTGCCTCATTGTAGCGCATCTGGGCTGGTGTCACAGGGTTCCTGAGGGGTGTCAGCAACCACGGCATGTTGGGGTATCCGGAGTCACCTACGGACAGACAAGTGCACATTAGCTGATTTGGAAAAGTGGGTGGAATACTACAGATCAGAACACACACAATGGTACAAAGTCAGTACACACCGACAAGCCAGGCACGCTGGTTCTGCATCTGTGCCATCATCCTCGGGATGCGACTACTCCTCATCACGTAGGCATCATGTGCTGAACCAGGGAAATGGGCACACACATGTGTGATGCTCATATCTGCTAAACATACCACCAGAGCATTGATCGAATGGTAATGTTTACGGTTCCGGTATGCCTGCTCATGTGCCTGTGGTAGTATCAAAGCCACATGTGTCCCATCAATGGAGCCAATGACATGTGGCATCCTCCCCAGGGCATAGAAGTCACTCTTGACGTCAGTGAGTTGTTGACGTGTAGGGAAATAGATGTACTGGTTCAGGCATCTCAACATTGCCTCCAAAACATCGCGTAGCACACGGCTGAACATAGTCTGTGACATCCCACCGGCAGTCGCAACAGTGTGTTGAAAGGTACCGGTGGCAAAGAAGTGTAGGGCTGCCATTACCTTCACCTTAGGGGTCAGCGCCGTAGGGTACGTCCGGCCAATTTGCAAATGTGGTGCCAAGCGCACTGCCAAATCCTCAATCAGCTGCCTGGTGAAGCGGTACCGTCGGATGCTGTCACGTTCCACCATCGTTGCCAGGTCAGGGAATGGTGTATGGACAGCTGGAGCCCTGCAGTGCATAGGTTGAAGGAAAAAAGATTGTCAGTCACCCCACATATGTGCCATTCACCATACACAATTTCACATGAAACATCATTACGTGACACAAGTACTTGATGTGTGTGCCGTTCTGTCGGACATAACTCGCACCTACATGGCCATCATCTAACTTCTCAGTACAACATGTGTGCACAACAGGTACCAGGTTGTGCTATGGGAAACCATTAGGCTGTGTCACAGTACCCATTTACTGCTGTCACGTTCCACACACACACCACAGTGACATGTCTGGACAGATGCGCCACAGTCATCACAGCTCATTGACAGGTAGATTCCCAGTGACCCTGTCTTGCCACATGGACACTGGCATGACATGGCGTATCATGTACACGTCAGAAAATGAAACATGACTCCCACAGGTAGTGGCCCATGTCGCATCCGCAGGACAGACATGGACGCCAGTGACGCACAACATCAAAGTCCATGAACAAACAACGTTGATGTGGAGACTGTCTCCCATCGTGCACATGGAATCAGAGACATCGGAAACACAACATGCACACAGACTGTGGAGGGACATCACTATTGTGGCAATGGGTCATCCTTTGACGTACATGCCTTCCCACATGGGACCCTGGGGGTATGTGACATGTCATACACATACACAACCTGATAATGTAACCATGCCACATGCTCCAAAATGAACTGTTGCACATCACAGTGGTCATGTGCACAACACACAAATGACCCTGTCCCCATGAACACATGCACAGCCTGGGTGTGGCTGCCCACAAGTGCCACCACAGAAACCACATGTTAACCCCCATACACAGAGAAAGAAATGCAGCCTTACATGCCTTAGGAAACATTGTGGACTGGGTGTGGTGTTGTAGGTGTGCCCCAGGGTCTCTGGCAGGTATATGTGGCTGGCATACGTTCACCAGTGACAAGCATGGTGACATATGCGACTGACCTGTACAGGGACGCGTTGTACAGCAATGGACCGATCGGTGTGCCCGGCCGTCCCATTGCATCTGTTGTGAGCGGGTACGCGTTGTACAGCAATGGACCGATCGGTGTGCCCGGCCAGCCCATTGCATGCGTTGGGAGCGGGTACGCGTTGTACAGCAATGGACCGATCGGTGTGCCCGGCTGGCCCATTGCATGTGTTGAGAGCGGGTACGCGTTGTACAGCAATGGACCGATCGGTGTGCCCGGCCGGCCCATTGCATGTGTTGTGAGCGGGTACGCATTGTACAGCAATGGACCGATCGGTGTGCCCGGCCGGCCCATTGCATGTGTTGTGAGCGGGTACGCGTTGTACAGCAATGGACCGATCGGTGTGCCCGGCCGGCCCATTGCATGTGTTGTGAGCGGGTACGCGTTGTACAGCAATGGACCATTCGGTGTGCCCGGCCGGCCCATTGCATGGGTTGTGAACGGGTACGCGTTGTACAGCAATGGACCGATTGGTGTGCCGAGCCGGCCCATTGCATCTGTTGGGAGCGGGTACGCGTTGTATCCCGAAATACGCGTTGTACAACAATGGACCGATCGGTGTGCCCGGCCGGCCCATTGCATGTGTTGTGAACGGGTACGCGTTGTACAGCAATGGACCCATCGGTGTGCCCGGCCGGCCCATTGCATGTGTTGTGAGCGGGTACGCGTTGTACAGCAATGGACCGATCGGTGTGCCCGGCCGGCCCATTGCATGTGTTGTGAGCGGGTACGCGTTGTACAGCAATGGACCGATCGGTGTGCCCGGCCGGCCCATTGCATGTGTTGTGAGCGAGTACGCGTTGTACAGCAATGGACCGATCGGTGTGCCCGGCCGGCCCATTGCATGTGTGGTGAGTGGGTACGCGTTGTACAGCAATGGACCGATCGGTGTGCCCGGCCGGCCCATTGCATCTGTTGGGAGCGGGTACACGTTGTATCCCGAAATACGCGTTGTACAGCAATGGACCGATCGGTGTGCACGCATTGTCTGGGGCCTGGCATGGCAACGGACGCGTTTTCGAAGCTCCAACGAGTCTGATGCAGTGAATTCAGTTGGCCAGCCACAACAATGTTGCAAAATCATGGGTGTCATGAAGTTGAAGATTTGAAGGATGCTGTGGGCGTGTATTAGTGCTGCTATTCCATGGATTGGTCAGATTCAGAAGATGCAAATGAATTGGACCTATCACTTTGGACACATGGGACAGTATCTGCCTCTGCAGCACACATATAATGCTGGCTGTTCCCCTGAGAGCTCACTTGCCTGCACTACATGCTCCAGGACGACATCTGCCACCAACACTGCTGCTGTTTCTGCATCCTCTGGCTACTGCAATGGCACGTACTGTGGAGAGAGCCCCAGCCTTCAGCCTTGAGGAGAACCAGGCCCTGCTGGACAGCCTCCTTCCACAGTACAGCAAGCTGTATGGGAAACCAGGGGAGCAGGTGAGTGTGCTGTCCACTGCCTTACTAATTGTGCATGTTGTCTGACTAGCAGGACTTACAGTGTGCACACCACTGGCTAGCATGCTCACTGAGTAGTTGTCACACCCCAAAGTGTGTAGTTACATGCACTGAACTGGTACAATGCAGTAACAGTGCATTCCAACTAGGTTTACTTCCCATGCAATGATACCATGTAGTGACTGCTGGCAAACTGTTCATAGCCATTGTTGCACTGCCTGTGTACATCATATGCCCCTGTGATTGAGACATGTATATCCAACTGTGTGATGCACGTATATGTTGCATGTATAGTAATGGCCTTTTCACTTTGTCATCCTCACAGGTTGATGCCCACCAGAAGCAGGAAATCTGGCTGACCATCACCCGGGAAGTAAGATCCGTGGGGGTCTACAGGCGCAGGATCCGCATCTGCCAGAAGAGGTGGCAGGACCTTCGGGGCTGGACCCGGAGGATCGCAAGGGTCCAGCTGAAGCTGTCGCCTCCTCGCAGGAGGGGCTGACACCGGACCCTGACCCCCCACATGCTCCGGATCCTGGTGGTGGTCTTCCCTGACCTGGATGGGCAGCTGAAGGGCAGACAGCAGCAAGGAGGGGGTGAGTCCATGACTGCACTGTGCACTTTGTCTGACATGCTATGTGCCCTCCTCTGGCCTGGTTAAACTTCCACAGTACATCAGTCATGTGGTCCAGGACCCATGTCCCTCATTTGTGACATGCCCACTTCTCCTCTGATACGCATATGTGTGGCCCTTATAGTCAGGAAATTGTGTCATTTGGGGACTGTGTCATTGCATTTAGCTTTGCTCAAGGTGGGGGACAGCATTTGTTCCCGTGACTATGTTGTGCGACTCATGGGTGGGTCAATTGCTTACACAATGCCTAAGTTCTGACATGTAATCTGGGTGTAACTTTGATATGTGGTCCACTTGCTGATCTGAATCACCACATGTCCCTGTGGAATTTGGCACACACCCATGCTGCTGGTGGGAACAAAGTTTGGGCCTCAGGAGTATGTGTATCAAGTGTGTCACACATGCTTAGCCACCTGCCTACTGACCAGGACTCATCCCTCTTACAGGTGGAGCTGGACAGTCATGCCTACTCCAGGGCATACAATACACTCTGTACTCCCACTCCCGTGCATCATCTGGCATGTTGTGATCAGTGAAATGTACCCTCAGGTGTCTGCCTCTGTCTCATTGTGCTGTGTCTTCGTTGTCAGGGCTACTGGTATGTTTATCGGTTAGGGCTCAGCATGCCATCGGAGATGTGACCATGATAGACGATACTTCTGTGACTTATAGGTGTCTGATCACTTGACTGTGCACACAGGTGTTTGCGACTGTGACTTTCAGTCAGCTGTTTTTCATTCACAGCACACTGTGAGGTGCTCATGTTCAGAGAGTTGTGTTTCATGTCCCCCATATGTCCAGTTGGTATGACGTGGACAAATAGTAGTACAGATGATGTGGTTTTTGGGGGATGGACATGTGCACTTGTCAGTCACATAACTTGCATTCCCCATGCCCTCGGATTGTGACACAGTGCAGACTGTTGTTGGCTGGCTGCCATGGCCAGGTGACTGGAGACAGTAATGTATGACTTTGCACGCATTCCTGTGTCATGGCATTAAACTTCCTGAGACTGATCCTGCAGGGGAGTGACATGTGCAACATGCACCCCATTGTGGCATTGACTATCCGGACATGGGTGCATCACGGTGTCTGGTGCTGGTATGCATCACATGCATTTCTATTTAGACTCTGGCCATCCCTTTCATCCGGACACCTGCACTGACTCAGTGGCAAGAGATGTGATGTGTGCATGTTCACATACTTCACCGTGTTCCCCTCAATGTCCAACAACTGTGTAGGTGTTGCATGTGTCCACACTGGGGTCTTACCATCAGACAGGCACCAGACAGATGGGTGCAAGGGCAGGAGGGGTGTGAGTCCCATGGTTGACCATCAGACTGACAATTGGCTTCCCCGAATCTGTGTGAGGACTTTAGGAAATGTTCAACTAAGGATGCCAGGGCTTGCTCTGTGATGTGCTGTACTTACTGTGGTGTGTGCGGTCAGTGCAGGTGACTGATGTTTGTCTGTTTCCCTAATTGTTTGCAGATACATCCACGGCCACAGGAGGGGACATCTCCACGGACCAGGAGGAGCAGCGGAGCCAGACTGGGTCAGCATCCGACGAGTGGTCAGAGGGACCCAGTGGCACGGAGGGCGAGGGGAGCCACACCGAGGAGTCCTCAGCACCATCCACCTCAGCTGAGGACCACAGCAGTTCGGAGGATGACTCCCTTGTGGAGGCGGGTCTCAGCAGCCACCAAAGGCCAGCTAGTCTGTCTGGCCCCGCCACCACCACCACCACCACCACCACTACCGCCCTCCCATTGGCTCCCATTCCTGAGGTCCGTGGAGGCTCCCGTGCTCAGGAGCGTGTCTCCTTCGTGCCAGGCACCGCACCCCCTGCCCCTGTGTCCCCTGCTGCCCTGAGTGAGGAGTCTGTGTACCTCCTTCGGCAGCTCCATGTAGGGCAGACAGCAATGCTGAGTGTCCTCCATGCACACACCACTCTGTTGACACAGCTGGTGTCGTTCATGGAGGGCATCTCGACGGGTATGTCTGCCCTACAGAGGAGCAATAAGTCCATGGACTCCTCCCTGACGGCAGCAGTGTCCCTCCTCCAACAGTCCCTCACCCCTCCCACCTCTGCCCCATCCACACTTCCTGCCACCCTACCTGTCCAAAGCACATGCACACCTGCACAATCACCCAAGCACACAGACACGAGCAGCACAGACACACCCAAGAGAAAGGCAAGACGTGCACACAAGCATCCTCAGGGGACTGATACCACACACACAGGGGATGGGTAAAGACACACACACAGGCATCCACAGTCACTCCGCAGTCCTCCAAATCCTCTCCCTCCAAGACCCCTTCCCTTGCCTCACCTGCTACCCCACCTACACAGCAGATCTTCCTGTGTGACCTCGGCCTCTTCCCCTCCAATCCTGCTGATCCAGCATACCGGGGGAAGAGGAAGTCCACCCACACAGAGGGGAGTGCCCCTCGCCCCCGGACACCCTCCCCCAGGCGCAGGCAGACACAGGACCCCATTCGGAAGTTCCCCCGGACCAGGAAGAGCAAGACCCCACCACCACCACCACGCAGCTCCACCACCCAGTCTCTCTCCTCCATCCCCCAGGCCACCACTCCACAGGTTCCCCCGCCACACCCTGCCCCAGGTTCCCCCACACACCGATACTGCATCCCCAGACTGCTTAGGCCCTCCCCCTGCCACTTGCTCTTCCACCCCCAACCCAGACGCTCTGCCTGTTAGTGCCACTGGTGTGGAGACCGGGTCCCCCCTCTGTCCTGCCCACCTCATCTGCCCCCCTTCCACTCCCTTGTAGTCATGCACTGCAGTGGAGTCCACAACCACCCCGTCTGACTCGGGCACTGCAGTGGGGACCCAGTCCACTACATCAGACCAGCCCACTGCAGTGGTTGCAGCATCCACACCAACTGACTTGTGTACCACAGTGGTGCCGGCCCCCCCTGAGTCAGACACCTCCACTGCAGTTGCCGGTGATACTCCTGCACCCACCACCCCTTCACTGCCTCCTTCTGCCATCCCCTGATCCTGTCCCTGCGGTGCCTGGCCTGCCCCTCCAAGGGGGATGTCCCCTGTCCGTACAAGTGCAGGCAAGCAATGGGTGACCAGTTGTCACTTATCACCCTGTTGGGAATGTGATTTTGGACTGGCCATTGGCCTTAGTTTCTTTGGGACTTCAGAGTTTTCCTTGCCATTTGCTGAATAAAGCCTCTTTTTGTTTAATTGTGGCTTTTCTTTTGATGTACATGATGTGGATGAGTAGCATCCTGCATTTGCAGTTGTAATAGTGTTCATATCAGGAAAATGAAGTGTTGCTGTGATGGACTCCATGTGGTCCATGGGATATGTGTCCTGTTGTAGTCTGGATCTATGGCATCCTTTGCTGCAGTCTGAGGGTGTAATGTTCAGCATTTGACACAGGGATGTACATTTTGCATTTGTAAATGAACATCTTTGTCTTACACTGATGCACATCTGGTGGGCTTACCACTGTTCAATGTTTCGATTTCCTGACTGTGTGCCCAGCTCCACTGGACATGCAGTTTTGCACATCAATGTCGAAGGACTCATCTGTGTATACAGTGCAACTTGCTTGACACGTGTTTTGTGTGTATGCAGATGACTGACGTGACACTCCCGTATCCAGGCTGATGTGAGCAGAGGCTTCTGTGTGTTGTGGTTGTTGACTCACTGACGGAGTGTTCTGCTGACATGTTTGGGTCGTGCACAGACAAGGTTTGGCACAGCGGACCTTCCACAGGAGTGGATTGCCCTCATGGCAGTGTGTAATCCCGTGACATTGCGTGGGCCTGGGTTGTGTGTTGTGTAAGCATGTCTGTGCGTGTTCCCTTCCCTTTTCCTACACAGGCTGTGTCCCTAGGGATGTTCCTGTTTGTGATGCTTGCTGAGTTGTTCTGTGTTCATCCAGCATTTTGGACCTGGTTTCTCCGTGATGTGGGTGCATGGCAAACTAATGTTCATGAGGTTGTCATACCAGGTTGTCTTTGTTGTCAGGGCTGGGGATGTGGGCAAACGCAGATGGGACACATTCAGGATTCCCCTTGGCACTTGTTGTTTACACAAGTCTTGTGATTTTCAGTTTGTGGTAGCTTTCAGTGATTGTGACACATTGTGTGTGTGACTGCTGCCACTCCTCAGGGTCAGAGCTGCAATGTTGGAAGTTGTGTACGTGTGTTCTTCGTGTGTCACCTTGGCTTCTTCGTTGGTGTGTGACTATGGCCAGGATCCCATTGATTGTGGTGGATTTCACATCATGCCCATGTACGGCATACTGTGCTGTGTGTCAGACATTCACGAGTCTTGTTGACTGGCCATGTGTGATGGGTTTCTGCACCTTAGTTCCCACCACCACCCCTGGTATTGTCATGGGTGCATGTCCAATGTCACCAGTCCATGTGAGCTTCACTGCTGCACATTGGTGGAGATCAGGGTGTGTGGTGTTGAGTGTGTGCAAAAGTGAGTTGTTGCACGGCTAGACCCCTACCTCCATATTGGCCTTGGCTGGCAGGCCGTGCTGATTGATTGGAGCTTGTGTAGGTGTGATGGTAGTTTGTTGCTCAGGACACATGGCTGTGGTTCACAGTGTGAACGACATCTACCTTTGTCATCACAGTGGGATTATCATGCAGGCTAGTGTCAGCACAATGTGGGGTCCCTGGGGGTAGTGCTGTGGTGGGTCTGACTCTTGCTGTGTTAGTTGCTGTTCCTACAAGATTGTGTGACATGTGTAATTTGGGCTCCCTCTCATCTAACAATGCCTGATTGCCCACATAGGGGTATCCGAATCATGAGTAACTTTTGTATGGCACTGTATACACATCTGTGTGGTTGGAATTCAGGCCTCCTCATGTGATGGTGCAGGGATAATAACTGCTACCCGAAGCTGCTCTTAAATAATGCTCATTGCGTTAATCCCCTCTGATCTCTAGCCGCTAGAGATAGATGGGGAACAACATCCTGGACCCTTCCCAGTCCGGCTTCCGCAGCAACCACAGCACCGAAACCGCCCTCATCGCCGCCACCGATGACATCAGGACCCTGCTAGACAACGGAGAAACAGCAGCCCTCATCCTCCTGGACCTATCAGCCGCCTTCGACACGGTCTGCCACCACACACTACGAACACGCCTTCACGACGCCGGGATCCAAGAGAAGGCCCTGGACTGGACCACATCCTTCCTTTCCGGCAGAACACAAAGCGTCCGCCTCGCCCCCTTCCGATCCAAGGCCACCAAGATCATCTGCGGCGTACCCCAAGGCTCCTCCCTCAGCCCAACGCTGTTCAACATCTACATGGCACCCCTCACCCACGTCGCCCGACAGCACAACCTCAACATCATCTCCTACGCCGACGACACCCAGCTGATCCTCTCCCTCACCAAAGACCCTCACACCGCCAAAGCCCACCTCCACGAAGGAATGAAGGCCGTCGCCGAATGGATGAAGACCAGCCACCTGAAGCTGAACTCGGACAAGACGGAGGTCCTCATCCTTGGTTCCAACCCTTCAGCCTGGGATGACTCCTGGTGGCCAACATCACTGGGAACAGCCCCGCCACCCACCGACCACGTACGCAACCTAGGGGTCATCCTCGACCCCACCCTCTCCATGACTAAGCAGGTCAACGCCGTTTCCTCATCCTGCTTCAACATCCTCCGAATGCTCCGCAGGATCTTCAAGTGGATCCCCACCGAAACAAGAAAAACAGTCACCCAGGCCCTCGTCACCAGCAGGCTGGACTACGGAAACGCCCTCTACGCAGGAACGATGGCTAAGCTCCTGAGACGGCTGCAACGCATCCAGAACGCCTCTGCACGTCTTATCCTCGACATCCCCCGACGCAGCCACATCACACCCCACCTGAGAGACCTGCACTGGCTCCCTGTCAACAAGAGGATAACCTTCAAGCTCCTCACCCACGCACACAAAGCACTCCACAACTCCGGACCAGCCTACCTCAACAGATGACTCAGCTTCTACACCCCACCCGCCAGCTCCGCTCGACCAGCATCGCCCTCGCCACAGTCCCCCGCATCTGGAAAATGACCGCCGGCGGCAGATCCTTCTCCCACCTCGCCGCCAAGACCTGGAACACCCTCCCCACCAACCTCCGACAGACCCAAGACCTACTGGCCTTCAGAAGACTCCTCAAGACCTGGCTCTTCGATCAGTAGCAGCACCACCCCCCTCTTCCCCCAGCGCCTTGAGACCCTCGCGGGTATGTAGTGCGCTTTATAAGTGACATGATTGATTGATTGATTGATATGCAGTGTGAGTCTGCCTGTTTGGGTTTGTGCCTTTGCACCACTGCATTGGCATATCTTGAGTGTGCCATTGGCTGTATGTTGTTTGGTGGCTTTCCCCTGCTGTCCCTGGGACTCTTAGGTCATCAGTCAGCACAATAAACATGGTTTGTATGTCCCATTGATGCCATGGTATGGTATTTGTTCACCTGACATCTACAGTCTCCACAGGATATCTACATTTGTGTGTCCATTGGTGCAGATATGTGGGTCAGCATTATGATGGTCACTTCTGTCATTGGGTTATTTGTGAATGTTGACAATGTGGGCCCCCATGGATGATGTTTGTATGCACATGGCCAAAACGATGTTTCAGTGACACTGCACTGTTTGCCTCGACCAATCTATGTTGCTATGGGAAACAAGCACTACTATGCCACTGATGTGTTTGTTGTTGTGTGACCAGGATTCATCCATGCAGTTTGGCTTTCGCAGCTTTTACCATGACTACACTTCCCTTTTGGTCACTGTGGTGATGGGGCTTTAGGCCAAATTGCCACACTGTTCAAAATGTGCATCAGCTATGGACACCACACTTCCCTTTTGGTCACTGTGGTGATGGGGCTTTGGGCCACATTGCCACACTGTTCAAAATGTGCATCAGCTATGGACACCACACTTCCCTTTTGGTCACTGTGGTGATGGGGCTTTAGGCCACATTGCCACACTGTTCAAAATGTGCATCAGCTATGGACACCACACTTACCTTTTGGTCACTGTGGTGATGGGGCTTTAGGCCCCATTGCCACACTGTTCAAAATGTGCATCAACTATGGATACCACACTTACCTTTTGGTCACTGTGGTGATGGGGCTTTAGGCCACATTGCCACACTGTTCAAAATGTGCATCAGCTATGGACACCACACTTCCCTTTGGTCACTGTGGTGATGGGGCTTTAGGCCCCATTGCCACACTGTTCAAAATGTGCATCAACTATGGACACCACACTTCCCTTTTGGTCACTGTGGTGATGGGGCTTTAGGCCACATTGCCACACTGTTCAAAATGTGCATCAGCTATGGACACCACACTTACCTTTTGGTCACTGTGGTGATGGGGCTTTAGGCCCCATTGCCACACTGTTCAAAATGTGCATCGGCTATGGACACCACATTTCCCTTTTGGTCACTGTGGTGATGGGGCTTTGGGCCACATTGCCACACTGTTCAAAATGTGCATCAGCTATGGACACCACACTTCCCTTTGGTCACTGTGGTGATGGGGCTTTAGGCCACATTGCCACACTGTTCAAAATGTGCATCAGCTATGGACACCACACTTCCCTTTTGGTCACTGTGGTGATGGGGCTTTAGGCCACATTGCCACACTGTTCAAAATGTGCATCAGCTATGGATACCACACTTCCCTTTTGTTCACTGTGGTGATGGGGTCCATGGTCTGCTTGCATTGTGGAGGCCACACACATTTATGTGTGACACATGTGCTAGGGGGTCACATTGTATGTTCAATGTCATGTTCAGTGTTGTAGGCATTTGACACAGACTACACACACTTGTCATGGTGTTGGGGGATGTAATTTTCTGTCATTCCTTATGTGGGAGTATGCTAGTTGTGTCATGCATTACCCATCCTATGAGTAGGGGTGGTGTTAGTGGTAGGCATTCATCCCCCCATGAGTGGGGATGGTAGTAGTCACAGGCATCCAGCCCCCCCTGAGTAGGGGTGGTGGTGGTGGCAGGCATCTAGCCCCCCCTGAGTGGGGATGGTAGTAGTGACAGGCATCCAGCCCCCCCTGAGTAGGGGTGGTGGTGGTGGCAGGCATCTAGCCCCCCTGAGTGGGGATGGTGGTAGTGGTAGGCATCCATACCCCTAAGGGCGGGGATGGTAGTGGTGGCAGGCATCCAGGCACCCATGAGTAGTGGTGGTGGTAGTGGTAGGCAGCCATCCCCCCATGAGTGGGGATGGTAGTAGTGACAGGCATCCAGGCCCCCATGAGTAGTGGTGGTGGTAGTGGTAGGCATCCATCCACCCATGAGTGGGGATGGTAGTAGTGACAGGCATCCAGGCCCCCCTGAGTAGGGGTGGTGGTGGTGGCAGGCATCTAGCCCCCCCTGAGTGGGGGTGGTGGTAGTGGTAGGCATCCATACCCCTAAGGGTGGGGGTGGTAGTGGTAGGCATCCAGCCCCCCTGAGTAGTGGTGGTGGTAGTGGTAGGCATCCATCCCCTTATGAGTGGGGATGGTAGTGGTGACAGGCATCCAGCCCCCCCTGAGTAGGGGTGGTGGTGGTGGCAGGCATCTAGCCCCCCTGAGTGGGGGTGGTGTTAGTGGTAGGCATCCATCCCCCCATGAGTGGGGATGGTAGTAGTGGCCCATGCATCCAGGCACCCATGAGTAGTGGTGGTGGTAGTGGTAGGCAGCCATCCCCCCATGAGTGGGGATGGTAGTAGTGACAGGCATCCAGGCACCCATGAGTAGTGGTGGTGGTAGTGGTAGGCATCCATCCCCCCATGAGTGGGGATGGTAGTAGTGACAGGCATCCAGCCCCCCTGAGTAGGGGTGGTGGTGGTGGCAGGCATCTAGCCCCCTGAGTGGGGGTGGTGGTAGTGGTAGGCATCCATACCCTTAAGGGTGGGGATGGTAGTGGTGGCAGGCATCCAGGCACCCATGAGTAGTGGTGGTGGTAGTGGTAGGCAGCCACCCCCCATGAGTGGGGATGGTAGTAGTGACAGGCATACAGGCCCCCATGAGTAGTGTGGTGGTAGTGGTAGGCATCCATCCCCCCATGAGTGGGGATGGTAGTAGTGACAGGCATCCAGGCCCCCTGAGTAGGGGTGGTGGTGGTGGCAGGCATCTAGCCCCCCCTGAGTGGGGGTGGTGGTAGTGGCAGGCATCCAGCACCCCCTGAGTAGGGGTGATGGTAGTGGTAGGCATCCAGCCCCCCCTGAGTAGTGATGGTGGTAGTGGTAGGCATCCATCCCCCCATGAGTGGGGATGGTAGTAGTGACAGGCATCCAGCCCCCCCTGAGTAGGGGTGGTGGTAGTGGTAGGCATCCAGCCCCCCCTGAGTAGTGATGGTGGTAGTGGTAGGCATCCATCCCCCCATGAGTGGGGATGGTAGTAGTGACAGGCATCCAGGCACCCATTAGTAGTGGTGGTGGTAGTGGTAGGCATCCATCACCCCATGAGTGGGGATGGTAGTAGTGACAGGCATCCAGCCCCCTAAGGGTGGGGATGGTAGTAGTGACAGGCATCCAGCCCCCCCTGAGTAGGGGTGGTGGTGGTGGCAGGCATCTAGCCCCCCATGAGTAGGGGTGGTGGTAGGGTGGTGTTGGTGGTAGGCATCCATCCCCCTATGGGTGTGTATGGCATTGGTGTTGGCCATCCCATCCTTATGGTTCTGCTGTTGCTAGTGTACGTTATTTTTGCATCCATATGTGTGTGTGACATATTTCGGGTACGTGTAGTTTGTTTGTATTGTTGGTGTTTGACTTACCGTCTGCGCCGTACGCGTCCGTGCCGGTCCCGGTAATAGATGTAGAGTATAGGTAGGACCTGCGCAATGGGATTCATGCTTGGATCGTCTCGTTCGGGTTTCTCGTGTCTTCGACTCGTACTCATCACTGGCTTGTTCGTCTCGTAGCCGTGGATCGTCTTGTGGCTCGAAACGGAGCTTATGTACGGCTCGCCCGGATGCTCAAACGTGCCGGATGTAGCGACGGGTTCGGCGCGTACGGATTGCGCATCGTACTAGTCCGGCCGGAAGGTGCTGTGTATTTGCTTCCGTGCGGCTCGATTCGGCGTTCACGGATCCGGCTCGGGAGGGGAACAGGAGCTGGATTGGGTGAGTACGGCTCGCTCGGAAACTGGGTTGTTATACGCATCGTACTTGTTCGTCCGGACGAGTGTACGAATAGGTCGGGAAACACGCATTCGGCTTGTATTTTTTCCGGACGAATACTGTTAGGTGCCCTACCGGCCGAGATCGGAATCGACCCCTAAATGTGAGACTGGAACAAACAAAAGATAAATACTGAACTAAACAGCTGGACTATGATAAAGCAGCAGATTTATGGCCTTTATAGTTCTTCCTAAAGCAAAAACTTACCCTGGAAACCCCCAATTTACTACTGCACTCTGCTCCATTAATAACCAAGGTAAGAGAGCCAGGGGCCATCGATCTAAGGCCCTGATTATGAATTCGGCAGTCTTACCGCCATACTGCTGTGGCGGCAGTCAGAAGAAGACTGCTGCCGCGCAACGGTCTCCAGTCCGCCGGTGCATGGCGGTCTTCCACCCACCGTATTACGATGTCACCGCTGGGCCAGCGGTGGTCTTACTAATGGCGAAGAATATTTTTTTCTAAGTGTCGATGCAGGTGTGTGTATGGAATGGAAAGACATTTATAGAGCGCATGGCTACCCTTAGGCGTCCCAGCGCTATGAGACTGACACAGAGGAGAGCAGAGGACTATGGAAACAGTGCTGTCTTTAATTGTTTACGAAAAGCCAGATGGTTGGAGACTGTCCGAAGGTGTAGGGGCAAGGCGTTCCAGAGTTTGGAGGCGTTATAAGAAAACAGCCGACCACCACTTCTGGACCTCTTGATCCTCGGGATCTCTGCTAAATACAGGTTATTTGACCGGAGGTTCCTGCTTACTTTATAAGGGCAAATCATAGTTGAATTAATGGGCGGCCCTATACCCTGCATAGACTTGTGTGCCAGACATAGGGCTTTAAATCTAATATGTTCCTGTACTGGGAGCCAGTGGAGGGAACGAAGAGCGGGTTTTGCGGATTGTCTATTGTTAGTGCCAGTTAATAGTCTGGCAGCGCTGTTTTGGACCGATTGAAGTTTGGCAACTACTGAAATGGGGGCGCCTAAATACAAAACATTCCCATAGTCCAATCTAGACAGTATGAGTGATTGGACCAGTACTTTTTTGGCCTGGGGTTGGAGGAGGGGCAGAACCTTTCGAGCCATTCTAAGTAGGCCATAGCAAAGGCCTGCCGTCTTCCTAGCCTGCGTCCTAAAGCTCATGTCTTGGTCCAACCATATACCCAGGCTCTTAATTTCTGACTTTGGATCCGGAGCTGGTCCCATGCAGGGAGGCCAAAAGGAGCTACACTTAACATTCGAATTATTGCCCATTAGCATAATCTCCGTTTTTCCTCCATTGAGCTTAAGCTGGGATGCATCCATCCATCTTGAGATGTCCTCTAGACAGGAATAGAGGGCATAAGTTTTTTGGTCAGCTTGGTTAAGACCCACCACCAGTTGCGTGTCGTCGGCATAGGTTACCATCCGAATTCCATAAGGGGCTACAATGGCTGCCAGAGGGGCCATATACACATTAAAAAGCGTGGGGCTAAGGGACGAGCCCTGTGGTACCCCACTCAACAAAGGGGTGGGTTTAGATGCAGTATTCTCTTCAAATACCTGGAATGTTCTACCCTCCAGAAAAGAGGATAGCCATTGAAGTACCATGCCATCCACTCCTATACTCTTGAGACGCCGGATCTGGATCAAATGGTTCACCGTATCAAATGCGGCGCTCCGGTCTAGGAGTAGTACGGCTGCAGCACCTCCTGAGTCAAGAATTTTCTTGCTTTCCTCTACCACTGCTAGGAGTGCCGTTTCGGTACTCTGGCGTGGTCGAAACCCTGTTTGGGAAGAGTGGAGCAAGTTGTGTGTTTCAAGAAATCTAGAGAGGATCTGATTAACATATTTTTCAGCTATCTTACTTATTGCAGGCAGGAGGGATATGGGACGGTAATTGCCCAAGTCTGCTGAATTTTGACTGCACAGGTGTTAAATGTACACATATGCATGACACATGAAAAAATACCTACTACCCTTACTTTCCCATTTCAGGAGTCTGGACCATATGTGCCCCGTCCAGTCAATGGGTAAATAGTGCAAAACAGACTTACCTGGATTTTGGTGCCAACAGAGTTTTTTTCTTCAGTGTCAAGATGCTGCTGTGAAAGGAGGAAGGGAACCACGTGGGAGACTGAAGGGTACAAAAGGGAATAGGTGAGTATGCACTCCATTTCCTTCGATTCGGCCGACTCAAAGCAGGCGTTCTTCCCACCATGGTCGGCTCGACGGAAAGCCAACTCGTAATTTTGACGGTGGTTAACTTGTCTGTACTGCCCTCTGACAGCTGCTTTCCCCATACCGCCATCGAGGGGGTCGTGAACGGCTGGTGGTGGCGTCGGTGCTCCAGCGGTCTTTCGCACTGCAAACCATCAACATCGTAAAACGGCAAACAGACTGCCAACTAGGTGGCGGGGTTTTCAACACCTTACCGCCAAGCTCGTAATCAGGCCCTAAGTCACTTCAGAAAGCCTATACCTCCACAGTGCAGAGGCAATGGTCCCACAGAAGTAGTAGTAGATGTAAGAAGGTCCATCTTGCAAATGGGACGAAAGCAACACTATTATTATCAGAAACACTTACCTGTAGATGTATTTACTAAATGGACCCTAAAAAGTGACGGAAAAAGCAAGCATTGTGAAAGACTACAGGTTTGACTATGATGTACTAACTCATGCTGTGTGGAATATGCAATTTGTGCCTGGTCAGCCTGAATTCTTTGCCTTTTTTTGCCAAACCATATTGCTGATAACTGTAACCCCTGCTAACAAGTAGTAAAGTGTCTGTGCTCCCACTTTTAACATGGTTGCATTGGTAAACTACTGAGTGGCATATTTAACTTACCCATAAGTCCCTAGTATATGGTACATGGTGTACCCATGGCCCATACGTTAAAGGCTACTAATGGACTGCAGCACCTAATGTGCCATCCACTACAGTGGCAGTGCAAGCATGGCTTTAGTTCTACCACTATAGCCTGGCTGGAGTATTTTTAAATCTATAATTGACCTTTCAAAATAAACCCTTTTGACAGGTCTAAACCTTATTTAAAATATGAATATGTCACCCCAGGTAGGCATTTTAGAGCCACTAAGGCAGGGTGCATGGTATTCAAAATTAGGACACATAGGGTCAAATTATGAGTGACTCTTTAAATTCTCTCTGTGCTTAAACCCCTGTGTACGCAGGTTACGGAATTACGAGTTTGGTTTTATTTATCTCATCCGATAATTATCGAACATGTTAAATAACACAGCATTAATTAGAATGTGGCAGGTCAAACATGCTGAAATTTAACAGGAGAAATATACAGTAGTTACTGTATCATGTGGATTTTGGTGTGTTAAACACCAAAATCCCCATTTTTTATCCCATAAACTCATAATAGGTGTTATTTATCGCACCCAATAAATAACGTCCTGGTGGTATCGCTATTGATCAGGGGCGATAAATAATGCCTCAACTCGTAATCAGGTCATTAGAAATTTAATGTTAAACATGTCCGTACAGTGACTAGCACCTGAAAGCTATTTTCACTGCAGAAAGGCTGCTGTTCTATAGGATGCACTATTACATTTATTAATGCTATATTCGACTAGGAAACATATGGAAATGTCATTCTTTGAGATTTGTAATAAATATTGAGGAAAAGCTATTTTTTTAATGTTACCTTTTTCCTGCCTAAAGCCTCTGGGGGTTAATTTGCATTAGCCTTTAACAGCAGCTCTCTCTGTGCTCAAGCTCTGAATGAGGTGTGAAAACCGCTCCCAAAGCAGAAACAAAGGCCGAGGTGTAGGGAGGTGTTTCTGTTCCTCTGGCAGGATGACCATTTGGACAGTGCCCACAAACTTGTTTTAGTTCAAATGGGACTTTCCCTGTCACAGACAGATGCCGTATGACACCTGGACAGGCCCCTTCTTTTGTTCCCCCAGTTGGACGGCTATCACTACCAGTGGGGCACTGGTTCAGAGTGATCACAGAGAAGGGGTTACTCATTGCCCTGGTCACACCTCTTGGCTGGGTACACAGGTTATGCACAAAGGGAGAAGGTTTTCACCATCTTGGATTCAGGCAGAGAGGAGCACTATGAGATTGTTTGCAGTAGAGCACACAGAACATGCTGCAAAACTGGATAGAGTAACCCCTGGGAACATTTACCTCATTGGCAGTAGCGGCTCGTGGAGGGAGTGCCGCGGGGCGGGCGGTGGGGCGGGCGGGGCAGGAGCAGGGTGGGGGTAGTAAACTACGACATACGGCCGAACAGAGGTAAGTAAACAAATAAATAAAACAAACTTCATTGCGCGCGCTGCATTGCCAAATGCGATGCAGCGCGTGCAACGAAATTCGTTTTATTTATTTATTTGTTCACTTACCTCTGTTCGGCTGTATGCCGTAGCTTACTACCCCCCACCCTGCTCCTCCACCGCCCCGCGGCACTCCCTCCATGAGCCGCTACTGCTCATTAGTTATGGAGGAGCCAGGAATAACTCCCACCCACAAACTAGTGGAAACATGCGGCATCCCCAGTAACTTCCTCAGAACATTACTAGATCTGAGGAAGATCAGAAGAGAACTAAACTTGATGTCTGAGACCCAAAGGACTGGACCTGCTCTCTTGTAGCCAAGAGAAAGAAGTGGACTCCAAGGATCACAAAACTGACTTCCTTTTCACTTTGTAGGGTTATAACAAGCTACAAGAGGCCTTTCCTGAAGAATCCTAGCTGCCCAGTTCCAGCTGGATCTGCCTTAGACCCTATTGCTGGCCTCTGCTCAAGTGAGTCCTGCCCCCTAAGTGCTCCTCCTGAGGTCATGGAACCCTTGGCTGTGTCTGGACCCTGAAATGTTTGTCTCAAAGGCCTTCAGAGGACCAGGATAAACCTGCCAAGCAGAAAGAGCCAAGGTGCATGGGTTTCTCCCACTTTGAACTTTTTCATGATAGCAAATCCTCTGCTATGGGATCTTTATGAACACTGTATCTGGCCTCATGGAGCACTCTATGAATATAGCCTTCAGCCTTGCCCGCCTGGAGGAATCCGAGCTCCAAAAAAGTGACGGAGTGCCAATGAGGAAATCTTGACTGGGCGAAAGTGCCAAAAACTTTAATTTCTCATGCTCAGAGTTTTTCTGTTGGACTGAGTTCAACAGCTATCTGACCTCATGGAACCCTTTTCGAATACAGCCTGCTGCCTTGCTACACTGAAGAAGTTGGACTTCCATTTTTGAGACTAAGTCCTAAAGTAAATCCTCACGTTGAACCAGACTCCTGTATCTCCATCACATTCCACTTCAAGATGCCCCTTGGTCTCAGTCTACCATGATGAGTTGACTATGGTTGCCGCTTAACACTTTTTAGCTGCTATTTTTATTTAAAACTTTGAGAATTCATATCTTCAGTTCCCCTTATTGTTTTTTGTTGTTGTTTTGATGTCTTTTTATTTATTAAAATATACTATTTGTCTAATTCGGTTTAGGATTTTTATTGTTTTGTGTTTTATTTTTATTACTGTTTCAGTACCGCATAAGTATTTTACACATTGCCTCTAGAGTAAGCCTGTCTGCTCTGTGCCATAGCTACCAAAGGGTTGAGCTCAGGTTAAATTAATGACTTCAGTGGTTTACCCTGACAAGCATTGTTTTTCCACTGGTGGTGGGAAGCCACTCCCCTTAACTAATAGCCCAATTTCTTACACACACAAATTGCATTAATACATGTACTTCAAAGACATGGGGGGATATTCACAAGAACGTGCGCTCAACATCTCCAAAAAATCTTAACCCAACTTCACACATCGCAGTCTATCGCGGGAAAATAACCCCGTGTTAACGTGGAATTCACAACACGGCGGTACCATGCGATAGTCTCCCGAAAACGCAGACAATGTCCGCGATACAACAACCGCGATGGTGATAAAAACCCAAACCCCAACGCAAAAAAACATGCGATGGGCCAAACCGCGATGAGGAAATCAGTGATAAGCAGCGCCAGGCCTGCAAAACACACACGGCAGGCGGGAAAATCACTACAAAAGTAGAAAAAACACACAAACACAAAAGAACCAACACCGAAGCACCATGGAGGCAGCCGGAGCAGGTGCAGAGGACGAGCGGAACCCCACAAGCACCCCGGACGACCAGCCTGGGACCTCAGGGACAGGGAAGGGCAAGGACAAGAAGAAGAGGAAGACGAAGTTCAGGAGACTAGGATCCTGGTCACGGAGGTGATGGAACACCATCAAGAACTGTTTGTCACCTCCAACGTGTCATTGGGTACCAAAAATGGAATATGGAGGTCCATCGTGGACAAGGTGAATGCCGTCGGAGAGCACAAAAGGTCAATGGACGAGGTCAAGAGGCGATGGATTGACATCAAGCGCAAAACCAAGGAGAAACTCGCAGGCAACCAGAAGGCAGCAATGCAGACTGGAGGTGGGAGCCCAGCGCCATAGCTGGAGCTGGATGACATGGAGGAGCTGGTGTCGACAGTCATCAGTGTGGAGACTGTGGCAGGAGTTGGGGGAGCGGACACTGCTCAACACAACACACCACAACAGGGTGAGTAACCACCAGGTACTGGGGGGATGGGGGGAGATGGCCACAATGGCACACATGCACAATCAAGCAGAGCACAGTGCACACCCACAATGACTCTGGATCATGGCCTTGATCTACAGACTGTCACAATGTACATTGCCATGCTGTCTGAATGTGAACATGTACCATGTGGCTACATACATGTGGACACATTGTAACACAGCATCTCCCCTTCACATTGCAGGGGCACCGTCAACACCTCCTGCAGAGCAGTCCCAGCCACTCTTCACTGATGACGAGGAGGACACCACCAGCATCGACACCCAAGCCCTCCAAGACATCATTGAACTCATCCGCCAATCACCTCCAGGACCAGGGCAGCCCAGGTGCATCGAGGAGACCCCACCCACTCCACAAACCACCCAGCAGGAGGCACCCACAACCCCGGCTGTCTCCCAAGACCCCCCGAACAACACATGGCCTTCCAACGCCGTGTGTTGGAGGGCCAGAGGGAGATGGGTGAGCAGGTGCGGGTGGGGTTCGACCTCATGGCTACCAAACTTGACGCCATCCATGGGTGTCTAAGTCCTATCAGGGACCACCTCCAGTCCCTAACGGACACCCACAGGCCACTCCATGGTCTCCAACGAGCCCTGGCTGACATTGCTGGAGTCATGACTCGGAGACAAGAACACCTGTCCGCTCAGAGTGGCTCTAGGGATCTCAGCCGTGAGCTGGCACACATGCGGAGGCTCATGGAGGACATGGTGCGGATGGAGGCGGAAAGGATGGCAGCCACCGCTGCACATCAGCAAAATGTAGCTGGGATCTACCATGCCCTGCATGTCCTCATCATGGCATTGCTGCCACAAGGCGTGGCGCAGATGAATGCTGCTGCTCCTACACCATCCACATCTCCGCCCCCTGGTGTGTCAGTGCCTCACAGTGCGGCAGGCATTTCCACTCCGGCACCTGATGTGGCACTGCCACACAGTGCGGCCGACAATTCACCTCCGGCCCCTGATGTGTCAGTGGAACACAGTGCCGCAGCCGGAACTGCACCATCCACTGGTGGGGCAGAGCACACATCCGAGGACGTGGATGGGATTGAGATCAGAAGGAGGCACTAGCATTCATGTCCGCCACCTGGCCTGTTGCTGCTTGGTGCCGCACATGGCCCCATGACCTTCCACTGACCCCCGATACACTCTGCTGCACTCACCTTGGACCGCGACATGGACTGCCATATCCTGTTTGGTGACCAATGACACGGCGACCAGACTGCGGACTGTACCCTTCCTCTTCCGCTGTACTTTTCATTCCCCGATGGACTCTGGCTGGCCCTCCACGGGCCCATATTGCGAAGTGGGGTTGGCATGGCCCTGTACTGCTCCAGCTGCAAAACTCCACTGGATGTGCATTAAACATTCAGAAACGCACTGCTGTGTCATGTCTTTCATCATTCATGTATGGATGTGTGGATGAATGTAGGGTCAGTGATTCCCCCTAACGTCAATGATGCTCATCTAGTGGGATTCCAGTCACAGTGTGCTACATTGCCGATTGCGTTCCGGGTGCCATAGTCACTAAAACAGGGACATACGCATTAGTCACTTCCTTGTCCGGACATGGACTGAACCACGCCCAGAGCCCCCGAGTCATTGTTGCAAGCCCTGCGCTGGTCCGGCGTACGCCAGGCCAGACCACTCCGCTTATGCTCCGAGGGGGGGCCACATAGCTACATGTTGCAGGTTTACACGCTAGTGGTCTGCAGGTCACTGGTCTAGTTGTCAGCATGTCACGGCCACTCCCTGAAAGCAGGTTTGCACACACACCACACCCATCCGGCACAGGCGTCACAGGCCATGTGACCCCGCCAATATAAGGGGCCAACAACGTCACATTCCCCACTGCCGGTGGTGACTGGATGACGGACGTTGCACGATTCTCAATCATAAAGGGCCCATGAGTTGTTGCGCACAGGGTTAGTGGCACCCGAAGCCATGCGGCCACCACGGGCCCACCACCACATGGTGCTGACTGGGGTTGCACAGGGTTAGTGGCACCCGAAGCCTTGCGGCCGTCACGGGCCTACCACCACGTGGCGCTGACTGGGGTTGCACAGGGTTAGTGGCACCTGAAGCCTTGCGGCCGTCACGGGCCTACCACCACGTGTCGCTGACTGGGGTTGCACAGGGTTAGTGGCACCGAAATAGCTGAGCGGGTGTGCAGCCTGTGATGATGACGCGTGCACTGATGTGGTCTCTGCCATTGATGCCTCAGGACTCAGCATCATGTGTGGGACCTGCTGGTCCGCGGTGCGGGTCCGCATGATGTGGAGCATGCCATGGTGGCGGGACCGGGTCCTGGAGCTTGCACGGGCACGTGGTGTGCCCACTGGTGGACACACCTTTGGTGGCAGGTGAGCAGTGGGGCCTGGGTGCGCAAGTGCGGACAGCCAGCGCTGGCCGGCGGTAGGGTGTGGCTGCATGTGTGCGCAGGACAGACAGGTGTTGTTGCCGTGTGCAGTGAGATGGACTCTGCCATGATTGACTCTGGCCTCGATTACAGATTGCAGACCTGGTGGCTTGCAGTGTATACCGGCACGTGGTTGGAGACACACCGGTGGCGGCAGGTGAGCAGTGGTGCCTGGGTGCGCGGGCGGCAGTGTCCCTCCCTCTCTCTCTCTCTCCCTTCCTTTCCTTCTCTCTCTCTCTCCCTTCCTTTCCTTCTCTCTCTCTCTCTCCCTTCCTTTCCTTCTCTCTCTCTCTCTCTCTCCCTTCCTTTCCTTCTCTCTCTCCCTTCTTTGCCTCTCTCTCTCTCCCTTCCTTTCCTTCTCTCTCTCTCCCTTCCTTCTCTCTCTCTCTCTCTCTCCCTTCCTTTCCTTCTCTCTCTCTCTCTCTCTCTCTCCCTTCCTTTCCTTCTCTCTCTCTCTCCCTTCCTTTCCTTTTCTCTCCCTTCCTTTCCTTCCCTCTCTCTCTCTCTCCCTTCCTTTCCTTCTTTCTCTTTCTCTCTCTGCCTTTCTTTCCTTCTCTGTTTCTCTGTGTCTCGCTCCTTTGATGTGCACATGACACACGTTCTGATTTGGTGCTTTTTTTTCCAGGCTGTGACATCAAGGTTGTCCCGGACGGACCCGACAGGAGTCTTCCGCATTGGTGTTTTGTGTTGTATTTCAATAAAGTTTTTGGTTGTTACTTCAATGATGAGTGACTGTTTCTCGTTCTTCTGACCACACATGTGTGTTTCTTATTGTCATTGTGCGACATCATGTGCTTTTTGTGGCTCTTGTGTCATGCACGGTATGTGTTTGTCCGGGGAGGGTCCGGGGGGGGGCCTGGGAGTGGTGGCGGTGGGTGTTGTGGCCCTCATGGGACTCCGAGCTGCATGATCATTGTCTCCGTGGCATCTGTGGGTCTTCAGATGTGGCTCTTGGCTGGGCTCCCTTTCATGCAGCAGGTAGTCGTCCTGCTTAACACCAGCAAAAGGCAGGTGTGAATTCCCTGCTGCTACCGCGGCTTATCGCCTGTTTTTGGTTCGCATTGCAGATCTGGCAGTTCGTTGTGAAAGTGGTGTCGTGCTGTTTTCGTGTGTTTTTGCACGGGAACACCTACTCTGCATCTCATTAGGGTTAGTTGGTGGTGTTACCCGTGGGGGTAAAATTTGCGGCAGTTATCGCGGGAATACTGGCGATGTCTGCAGTTTGCACCCGCTTGTGAATGGGGCGTTAAATCTATCTCCACTTTTGATGCGTTAAGATGGCGATAACTCGGCGATAAGTCCTTGTGAATATGCCCCATGGTCTTTTGTCAGCGTCTGGACGTAGACTACCTATTTACTATTTTTAAATATTTTCATACTAGGTGGGTGAATGTCGCCTACTGGGAGTAACAACTCTACCCAGCGAGAGTCAACAGGGCTAGTAGTATCTTCATATCAAACATATTCAAATGTAAGGAAAGATATGAGAAACTCTGCAAATTCCACCTGACACATGTTTCGTTTTGGTGTGGAGAGGACATTATGATAATAGAGACATTATTAAACTTTACACTGCTGAGACTTCAAATTGTAACTTGACCGTATTTGCACCATTTCAAGTGAATATTACCCTAGCAGCCAGATAACTTACCACAAGACTTTGAGACCTACTCACCAAATCTAAACACTTCTTGGCTTCATTTGTTGAATTGTTTATGCTTATTAGGAAGTTTTTCTTAAGTACAAATAAGTTTGAAAAATGAACCCTTATCAAATTACTAAATTATTCTTTGGAGCAATTCCTTGTACATATATGAGGTTGCTACTATCCCTTCTCTATCTGAAGTGGTTGTGCACGTCCCTGTTTGCATGAGTTATCACATTAAGGCTTGTTTTCATGCTGTGGGACTAGAGATAGCAATGAGAAGCAAAAACGCATGTCAACAAATATGGGCAGCATTGTAAAAATCCCACTGCACAGTACATATTGAAAGCAATCTGCTGCCCACTTAACAGTAACGTTTGTATGCAACTCAGAGCCAACAAAACCATAAACACACATTCAAAGTAAAAATATAATTCCTCCTGTGACATATAATAACCTGCACTGCAGGCAGAGAAGGCTTCATGCATTGCACATGCCACCCAGGAGCCACTTATGGGCATATTCACAAAGGAATTTTGAAGTACGAAAGTAGGTAGATCTCCTGTAGTAGCTTTAGGGCCAGATGTACGACCAGTTTTTGCAGTCACAAACGGGAAATCAGCCCATTTGCGACCGCAAAAAAGGGCCCTGGCATATACAAATGCTATTAGGGAGGGGCGTCCCTTCCTAATAGCGAGTCCAAATGGTATGTACCATTGTTTTGCGACCGCATTTGCGGCTGTAAAACACTCACAGTTTACCACCTACTTGAAGTAGATGGTAAGCCACTCGCAAATGGGAAGGGGTCCCCAGGGGACCCCTTCCCCTTTGTGAATGGATGCAAAAATATTTTTTAAGAGCAGGCAGTGGTTGCAGGGACCACTGCCTGCCCTTAAAAAATGAAACTGAAACATTTTATTTTTAAATGCAGCCCGTTTTCCTTTAAGGAAAATGGGCTGCATTAAAAAAAAAAAACTGCTTTATTAAAAAAGCAGTCACAGACATGGTGGTTTGCTGACCCCAGCAGGCCACCATCCCTGTGAGTGCTGGCCATTCCTAATGGGGTTGCAAATAGCACATGCCTCATGAATATTAATAAGGCAGGCAATATGCGACCCCATTAGGAATCGCTAACAGTGTCCGAGGCACTGTTGTGAATTGCATTTTGCGAGTTGGCAATTGCGAGTAAAATGTAAAGGGTCGTAATTCTGGCCCTTAGTCTCATTCAATTTGGACCCAGAACATCTAAAACAATAAATAAAATGGGACTAGTTAAGGAATATTCATACACAATTAATACAAGTAAAAATGATTGTGCTCTCATTTCTCTTTTGCTAATAGGAAGTTAGATGATTAGTGTTTTCAAAAACCAAATAAAAGTATTGGTAAAGTACTACTTTCCATACTTATA
Organism: Calotriton arnoldi; assembly: GCA_963921515.1. Lineage (NCBI taxonomy): Eukaryota > Metazoa > Chordata > Amphibia > Caudata > Salamandridae > Calotriton > Calotriton arnoldi. The sequence continues at coordinate 243,148 of CAWUFW010000197.1, read as the reverse complement.
AATGTTTTTCTAAATCGACCCCCTTGATTTGTCTCTCTTAAAATATATTTTACAGAGACTAATAAGAGCTCTCAATCCACACAGCATCAAAAGAATGAAAATTGGGTGAGGAAAACCATTTTTTTAAAACACTTTACAGTTGCATGTATCGTTCAGTCTAAAACAAATATTCCCACTACCATTGTCATATATCCATCCAAAAAGTTCTAGACAAATAAATCAGAGTCCACACTGTTGGTAACCAGTTGGTCTTTCAAATATCTTTGCTGTCTAGCAGACCTAAAAGTGGTCTATTATTTGTTGTTCTAGCAGACCTAAAAAGTAGTCTTTTATTTGTAATCTGCTACTTTTATAGGCTAGGAACCCGGTGGGGTAGGATGAGGGACTAACTGCGAAAATAATTAGCCGTCATGTTTTATGCCTGCCGTGAGAGGTGTGGGGGATTAAGGGCTTTGACAAAGAAGACTGATGCATGGAGGATAAGAAGAGTTCTATATAGAAAAGACAGTAATTAAAATATTTGGGTAAATGAAAGAAGAAGGTGATCTTGAATGACTGATTGGGAATCAGGTGGGACTCAAAGTAAAAGGGGCAAATATTAACCTAAACAATATGGACTCTGATAAAACCATGTATTTGTATTCCCTTTTACAGTTCTCTAGCTTGACTCTCTAAAACCAAACTTTACCAGAAAATAACAATCTATTGGTTCATTCTTTCCTGCATTACCAGCTAAGGCAAACAAATATGCTTCAAGAACGTACCATGTATAATCACAAAATTTGATCTACTTATCCTAAAACTGCGCTGTTTTAAATTTAAATTATGTCAACTAAAATAAATGTAAAATTACTGTGCAATAAGGCATTCATCTTTTACAATTTAAAAATGCTTTATGATGACATATTCCATAGAATGACCCCATTCTCATTCTTAGATGTTTTCTGTTTCCCTCATTCTTCTCAAACCAAGCGTATAATCTGCCTTCTTGAAGCCACCACTATTCCTGCCCCTCTCTCTGAGACTGGTACAGGATCTCCTCTCCTTCAGAAAGAAACTAAAAGCATGGCTTTTTCAACTTTAGCCTGGCATGTCTTAGCTTCTGATGTTCTCTGGTTCTGTGTTACGTGGTCTTTCCGCAGCGCCGGGACACTCCACGGAGTAGCCGCGCGCTTTACAAATACCTAGATAACATAACATATTCTATAGTAAGCTCCATCATTCCCTAAGCTTTGATCTCATCTATCTAATTTCACTTACTTATTTTTTAATTTGATTTTTTATTGTTTTGAAGTTTTGCACACTTCGTAGGACAATTCTATAGGAAAAAAGAACGTTCAATATGTTTTCCAGAATTTGGGCCTGATCCACAAAAGTAAACTTAGACCAAAAGTCTAAGTTTAGACCTAAAGTCTAACTTCACTACTACTTAGTAGTAGTAAAGTTTGGTCTAAGTTAGACTTTTGTCTAAACTTAGACCAAAAATCTAACTTTAATAGTAGTAAAGTTAGACTTTTGGTCTAAGTTAGACTTTTGGTCTAAACTTAGACCAAAAGTCTAACATTAGTTGTAGTAAAGTTAGACTTTAGCTCTAAACATATACTTTTGGTTTAAGTTTACTTTTGTGAATCAGGCACTAAGTCAGTGACATGCCTAAAGACTTAGGGCCTAATTTAGATCTTGGTGGTCTTACCACCGTCCCGCCGTGGCCGCAGTCCAAGTAGTCGGTCCAGTTGCCGGCGGCCCGCCTGCCGTTTTGAGATATTGCAGCAATACACAGGAGACCACTGCTGCAGTGGTCTTCTCCACTGGCTAGCAGTACTCCGTTGTGGAATTGCGCCAAGCTGATTTAGATGTTCCCATTGTGATGGTGGTGTCCTAGCAGTGGAGTCCTGACATAGTGGGGCAATGGTGGCGTGGAGACAGGTAAGAACTACTTACTTACATCTCAATACACATATGTGTTGTGTATATGTCAATATGAACATACAGGTAATGTGTACTGGCCATTGTTTTTACATATAGCATTGCACACCACCAACATACACACACCATTGACTGTACACGCAAACCCACCAACAACATGCACACACCATTGACTGTACACGCAAACCCACCACAAAAGCCTACCTTAGAATTCAGCGACAATGGGGTGGCTGAGCGTAGTGGTCATGGAGCAGCAGCACAGAGAGGACCTGGACAATGGCGCTAAAGACGGATTCGGTGGTGGATCCCCGAAAAAGGTGAGCTTTTACCCCTTTTTCTTTGTTTCCACCAACCACAGCTTGGAGGCTTCCACACAACAGTTGCCTCAATGGAAAGGCACTTTGTAATCCGGATGGCAGGAATCTCGGCAGGACTCCCTCCAACAGCCACTTCAGCCTATGCTGGCGAAATCGTCGGGACCGCAGCGGTCTCTCCTCCAGTACACAGCCAACATCTAAATCGTGCAGGTGGACCACTAAGGAGGTGGGCAGGAAGACCACCAAAAAAGCAACTCAGGCTCTTAGTATTGACAATTTTATATGCTTCTAGTGTTGTTTTTTCACAGAGGAAATGTTAAGAATACGCTTCCTTTCAAAAAGGTAAAAAGAGTTGCCACAGATAGAGTTTTGAATTTCCAAACCTTGAAATCTATCATCAAGCTTTTTCCTTGCAATAAATAAAAAATTCTACAAGTTTCTGGTGGAGGGGGCCATGGGGGGCAGGGGGAGCATTGCGGATGGTCATCACTGTAGCGCAAAGATCAGGCTTTGCAGCATGGATGGCCATCGCTGTAGTATGAACATCCGGTCAGGTGTCACAGAAGGTCATTGCTGGAGCTTTACGTCAGCAGTCACTGCGGGCTGTCTTTGCTGTAGAGTGAAGTGCAGATCTCTGTAACGGGTTTACTGGAGCTTCGCATTGGCAGTCATCACAGGCGGATGTGTCTTGGTATGAACGAGCTAGTTTGTGGTTGCAAAGAGCCCAAAGCTTCAAGATTTCTTTAAGAGTTGTGCACTCTGATGCCAGTCAAGAGTCCAGGACCTAGGGAGGTGCTTCTTGTGGATCAGCGACTCAATCTAACTGAGGCGAGTAGGGCTCAAGCAGGTCCAGTTGCAGGTCCAGGCTGATCCAGTTGTAGCAGGTCACCTGGGCAGTTGCAGGGAGGCCTCTAGAGCTTGTTGTGTCCTTGTACCTCAGACCAGGAGCTCAGGCAACTCACCCTTGGAGTTACTCAGGTTTTTCTGGGACAAGGAAGTGGTCCTCTCTCCTTCAAGCAGCAAGGCAGGCCTCAGGAAGCAAGGCATTCCTCTGAATAACAAGGCAAGCCTTAAGCAGCAGGGCAGTGCTCTGGTAGCAGCAGGGCAGTCCTCTGAGAACCAATGCAGGCCCCAAGCAACAGGGCAGTCCTCTAAGTACAAGGCAGTCCTTCTGAATTCTTTCATAGGTCCATAAATGTACTGAAGAGTTGGTCTCATGCCCCAATATTTATCACATCTCAGAAAAACCAGATACCACTTTCCGTAGGGGGCGGACACTTAAAAATCTCCTTAGTCCTAATTACCCCAAGCACAAACACAAAGAGAATTGGCTGACAAAACACATGCCTGGTTTCTACAAATGTGGGCACTGCGGAATGTGCAGATGGGCTATGAATAAGATTAAACAATTTGATGTCAAAGACGTGGGACCTTTGATATACTACAGAACATCACGTGCAACACGAAATTTGTTGTGTACATCATTTTTTGTAAGTGTGATTGGACATATGTCGGTAGCACTATCAGATGCCTCAAGGACAGGGTGGGTGAGCATATGAGAGCAATAAAATCTAATGATGCACGATACCCTAGAGCGACCCACGCCATGGAATGCCCAGAAAGAACATAAGGGTTTTAGATTCTGTAGCATAGAACATGTGGCTAGAGATCCCCAGGGGGAAACAGAGAACTCAACCTAAGACGTAGAGAGGCAATGTGGATACTATGCTTACGGTCCGTGGAAAATGGGATTAATATCGATCATGAACTACAGTACTTTTAGGGCGAGTGAAATGCTAATGTTACCTTATCTGTTACAAATGGAGGTCCATGTGTATATATGCAATCTGTTTTTACTCATGTGAATACTTCATCACTTCACTGCCATTTTTTATTACTAATGTGATTTATCCGATTAATGACTGTAAATACAAAATTTATGCTGACTAGGGTCAGATCATTTATTGCAGGGTCACTGGTCCCCTCTTATGGACATATACGGTGAAAGTGACTTGTCATAATCAATGCCTGAAGACACTGTATTCGTGATTACAATGATGGGACTACTTACTATGAGGTCACTGGGGATACACGGTGAATAACTGGGCACGATTATTACAAAACATGTGAGCTTCTCCTCACATACATCCTCTATGGTGAAGCTCTTCACGTTGTTATTTGGCACACCCTGTGACTTGTACTTCGCACGGGTTGAGGTATCATGCACTTATTATGTCTACTTAATTTATTGAAGAGCTGTTCCGTACCTTTACTTCAATTTAAAAAATCTGCTCTCATGGGCACATTTTTACCACATATATTCTTGACTTGTGTATACTCAAGAATATTAAATCTGATGGGAATAGACTTATCTACGGTGACTAATATAGCCGGTTTTGTGCATAAACGCATACACTGACTTCCTTCCCAATATGGCGCTCTTACTAGCATAGCCCTTTTGGGACACGCACATAAACTTAGTCCGTTGTCCATTTCTATTGGCTTTATAGCCGGGAAACATCATGGCGCCCATGCAGGACGCCGCCGTTGATATTGAACTACACGCCGAAGAGATCAGCTCTGCACACTTCGGGACAGCTTCCCGTTAAATAGATTAGAGTTATAACTAATATTAGAACATTGGAATGTTGGGAGCTCCATTGAAAACAATGGAGTAGCTCCGGGCTTATAATGGCTGGTATAAGCCCGGAGCTCCAACATTCCAATGTTTCTTTGTTCACAGCTGTGGCTGTGAACAAAGGCTTCAGGGAGCCTGAGGGAATTTCAATCCTCTCGCGCTCCCTGAAGCTTTTGTTTTATTTGTTAGAACATTCTGCCCTCTAGTGGCAGAATGTTCTAATAGCTTTATAGCCCTTCGTAGCTGGGCTATACCGCTACTAAAGTCCCGCTCCCTGCTAAAGTCCCTCGCCTTCAGCTCGGGCCTTTAACGCTGGAGCGGGCCTTTAATAGCCGGTATAGCCCTCACGGCGGGCTATAAGGCTATAGTATTATACATATTCTTATTAATATTTTTATATCGTATAGGTCATACACACGGACCTGGCATAAATTTGAACATTAAACCTGATACTCCAGCAAACATTGGGTATATTACGGTTGAGCTCATGTTTTGGTGAGTTTACCTTAACCTTCTATAATTTCACACAGAATGTAGTTCTGTAAGATACATCCTTATACTCTGTTACTGATTATATAATATTGGGCTTCTAATTTGGTCTTTACCTGGACCTTTGAAAATGATGTTTATATCCAGGGAATTCGATAAACGGCTCTGAAGAATCTCAGGGTAAGTGACTGTACGATTACAGTGTAACCCTCGGGCTCTCATTTGACATATTCTGTCAAATAATACCTTATATTAATATGGTTTTCCTTAGGAAACTTAGGTGGCCGGTTTTGGCCTCCTTCATATAGCACAGCTGTGCTTCATATTGGCTAACATATAAATATTCAGGTACGGGGCAGCTTGCCTATCCACGCTCATTCCTGCATGGGGTTGTAAGGTATAGCACTATAATACTTTCTATGTTACTCTGATCTACAGTTTTGCTTATCCTTTATATACGTTGTTTGGATTTTAGACATTTCTTTCAACTACTGCCTGAAGAATGCAGTAAATAAGTATACTGCGCTCTAATTTTTGCCTCGATAATGCAATGTATCACAATTGTAATCTCAATATATCCCTGCTCAGTTTGCAAAACATGTCCCTCTGTTTCTGTCTATATTGATGTCACTAACTGGTCACTTACCATCATCTAGGTAGACCAACAGTAGTACTGTCCCTTAAATAGAATAATAATATTATTTTTGGTTGCACGTGTGCTCACCTTTATCGATGCATGTCACTATACTGAGGAGGCATGTAACTTGAACAGGCCACAAGATTTGGTGGAGATATTGTAATTGCCCATTATGTATGATATACATTGGGAATGTTATTCCCTTTTATATGTATATATTTTTATTAATCATTGCAGCCCTGATGAAGTCGTTTAACCCGACGAAACACGTGTTGGCTACTGGAAAGAACGTGATGTCCTGAGAACTGATTCAAGTTCTGCAATAAAAGATCTCTGGAGTCCAAGATTTGGATCACCACAACTTGCGTGTGGAAATTGGACTTACTTAAGACTATAACTTTGATGAACTTGACACTTTAAAAAGAGTTCTAAAATAGATATTTTGTATTTAGTGTGTGCCTAAAGGGTCTTGTATGAATTCATTTAGGACCCCTACCTTTAGGGTGTCTCATTGGGGGTGTCGGGTAAACATCCCTCCCTTGTGTGCACCACTCCTTTAACTACAGACTTAAATTACTGTTTCAAACTGTCAGGTGAGCATCTGTCTCAGATCCCATTTTTACCCCTGTTATTGCTGTGTGCCCCAATATTTATACCTGGTGCCACTCTTTGAAGTGGGAAAAACTTCCAGGCTCTTCCCCGTTCTGGTTCTGGAAATTTCCTTCCTTCCCTTGCCAAGGCTCCAAGAGGTCTGAGGTAACCAAGGGCTGGTGTCAAGTTCTTTGTGAGTGTCCTGGAGGCAGACCTTTGAAATATAATTGGGACAGGGAACAGCGCAGTCCCAACCATCCTGGCAGGATGACCCATCCTCTCAAACAAAGGGGAGCAAAGAGGGAATTTAGGGAAAAGGGGAGCCCTCCACTCAAGACAACAAAATAACAAAACAAAAAAATTCCAACACCCCTAAAAAATCTTTTCACAAATGAATTAAGGCTCCAATCACAACACGTATGGGAACTAGCCTGCATAGTCATCTGGTACAAAAAGACTGGGAGCCCAATTCAAAAACAATGTTATACTAGGTGCTTAGTTTTTCAGCTAAACAGATTAGGAGTTGCCTCACATAAGCTACCTCCATGAGCCATTGGGTAACAATCCTGCTAGCTCCTGCTTCTCATGACCGGAGGACCTCCTCATTGCAGGGAGTATACTCAGAAATTACTACCAGAAGACACATGACCTTCGGTCAGTATTTTTATCAAACACAGAGGGAAAGGGTACAACACCTACATGCCCCTACAGCAACACCCTGCAAGTACTGTTTAGGCAGGCTCTCAAAAACGTAGAGTGCTCACATGCACTTAAAATATAAAAATGTGTGCAGGGAGCTGTGCCAAAAATACATTTAATAGTCCAGACCCTGGCACATGGTTTAAAACAAGAACTCATGCTCTGACCAGCATGATTAAAGCCCAGCATGTTTCATTGCCAAACTTTAAGGTAAATTCATAAGGGCCAGGCAGACGCCTATTTTTGCACCACATATAGAAACAAAGAAGGATAGAGAGGGAATACAAAATAAAACAAAGACTGTATTTTGAGTGCTCAAAAAGTGTAAAACAAGGAGCACTGTTCAGTAAAATAATTTAACATTGAAAAGTGTTTTTGTTACAAAAAAGGATAGTTACCAAATGTCCTCTGGGTGAGGTCATACCAGAGGACACAGGGTACAGCAACTTTAATAATTTAGAATGATAATGCCACCTGAAAAAATAAGAGAAATGTTTCCTGTAGTTACAGAAAGAGTACAATGGGACTTCTGGCTACTCAACCACCGACAGCGCATCCTTCCCATCCTGCCAACACCGAGCCCCCATTGGTCTCACCATCTGGAAGGAGTACACTAATGCCAATTGCCAATTATTCATAGTCATGTGGGCCAGGACACAGGCTGCAGGAACAAAATGATTAGGACAAGAAATGTCAACTTCCTAAAAGTGGGATTTTCAGAATTATGCCTGAAAATCCAAATTAATCATTAAACATGATGTAATTTATGATACTTTCGAGACCAAACATGACATTTCTACCTGTTCCCAATCAAAGTTTAACACTTATTAAATGTAGTAGGGTAACCCAATGTTATGATAGGGAAAATGTAGGCCTCACAGTAGTAAAAACGAGTTTAATAGTTTTTCACTACCAGGACATGTAAAACTTAAAAGTACATGTCCAACTTTTTAAATACACTGCACCCTGCCCAATTGGCTACTTAAAGCCTACCTTAGGGGTGCCTTATATGTATTAAAAAGGAAGGTTTAGGCTTGGCAAAAGGTTTATTGTGGCAAGTAAAGTTGCAAACTTAAAACTGCATATAGGCTGCAATGGCAGACCTGGGACGTGTTTTCAAGGGCTACTAAAGTGGATAGCACAATAAGTGCTGCAGGCCCACTAGTAGCAATTAATTTACAGGTCCTGGCAACAAGTAGTACCACTTTACTAGGGACGTATAAGTAAATGAAATGTGCCATTTGGGTGTAAGACAATTTTACCATGTTCAAAGGAGTGAGCACAAGCACTTTATCAGTTGCAGTTGTAAAGCAGTTATAAAGTGCACAGAGTCGTAAGGACAATAAAAATGGATTTCAGCAATTAGGAGAGAAGGTTTAAAAAGGTTTGGGGGAAGGCCACACCAAAAGCTCTCTTGTCTAATACATACATAGGGCTATAGTTGTATAAAAGAGACACACATGGCTAAACCACGCGTGCTTCTACAACACTGCAAGAACAACGAAAGTGTCTGAACAACGCATTCCTTTACCACGCAAGACTTTACCACCCATGCCTTTTCCACGCAATTTTGTGGTAAAGTCGTAACTTGTAAAGGGATATGTGCAGTAAAGATCACACCCAAGCCACCCCACCCTGAGCCCTAAAAACTACCCTGATCCCCCCTGAGCCTTAAAAACTACCCGACCCACTCAAGCCCTAAAAACTACCCGACCCTGCGAGCCCTAAACACTACCCGACATCCCCTCTGAGCCCTAAAAACTACCCTGACCCCCCCAAGCCCTAAAAAATACCCCAAAACTCCCTGAGCCCTAAAAACAACCCTGGCCCCCGAGCCCTGAAAACCCCTTCCCCTACTCGAGCCCTGAAAACGACCCCAGCCCCACCTGAGCACTAAAAACTACCCCAACCCTAATCCCTAAACACTACCCCAGCATCCAGACAGCGCACTGCCTTAACCAAGCATATGCATGGTTAAGGCATATGCATGGTTAAGGCAAGCGTGGTTTTGCTTGCGAGGAAATGGCACATGTGGCTCAGCCCGAGTTGTAAAGGCTGTTTCCCTAGGACTACATCAAGTTGATTGTTTATATTCTATTCTACTCTGATTTATAAAGTGCATGTCTACGGCCACAGGGCTTTCGAGCACTAACATAAACAGATAGGTCAAGGAGCTTGGGGCTCCAAAAAGCCAGGTCTTCAGCTGTTTTTTAAGCTTTACAACAAAAAACTTTCATAAGCAAAACAATGGAGGGAGGGAGTTCCATAATTTAGGACCCAAAAAGCAAAAGAGTGCCCTCCCTGCCTAGCCATTTTTCAGGGAATAGCTGCAAGATTAAGATTGCTTGAATAAAGCACATGATTTGGAGAGTATGGTTGCACCAATGACCTTAAATATAAATTCTTATGGCTTGAACTGGATTTGCTTAACAATAGGGAGCCAGTGCAAATCCCGAGGTGATGGAAACAGAAACTGATTTTGGAATCTGACAGAGAAGGCAGGCTGACACATTCTGAACAATGTGAAATCTCTATGCCATAGATTTGGTAGCACCAAGATAAAAAACGTTGACATAATCAAGTCTAGAGATGATCAAGGCCTGCACAATCTGACTTTGGGAGGAAATGGGTAAAAGCCAAAGTAGTTTCCTCAGACATCTAAGAATGTCAAAACAGCAGGCGACCACCTTATTTATTTGTTGATTCATAGTGAGCTTGTTATGCAGTCAGAAGTCAAGATCATTGATCACCCTACTGGGATTAGGACAAGATCTCAGTTCATCCGACTAGCCATGGGGTCCCCAGAGGTGGGGTTGACTGCCAATCAATAAAACTTTGGTCTTGTTATCATTTAGTTCCTCATACAGCTCGCAACCTCTGTAAGATAAGGGTTTAGATTAAGTGAACCAAGGACATCTTCACTATGTCAGCCAAAGGGTGGACATAGATATTAAACAAGGGCTCAAGGAGGAGCCCTATAGAGCTCCATAACCAAAGATTCATGGGGTTTTGAAAAGACTTGAAAACAATGGTCTTGCAGAAAAGAAAAAAGCCAGGATAAGGCTAGGCCCTGAATGCCCCCTTCAACTAACCTTTTAAAAAAAAAATGTAAGTCCGTTTTTATATAGCGCAGCTACTCACCCTTATGGTTCTCAAGGTGCTGGGGGCTGTCGTGGAAATTAAGTGAGCTATTGCCCAGAGTCACATGGTGCTGAGCTGAGCTGCTGCCGGAGCCAGGGATCGAACCGTGAGCCCTGTGCTCCGAAGTCAGCTGCCCTGGCCGCTGCACCACACCTCTTTAAAGGAGCACAGGATGGGAGACCGAATCCAATACAACACTCAGGTCCAACAAGATGAGAGCAGCTGTTCCTCCTCTAACAAACTGCAGTCTGAGGTGTACTCCAGCTGTTGTTACCCCATAGGATCTTAGGCAAGTAACATATCACCCCTTTAGCCTTAACTGTTGCTCCCTGGCTAAACATTACCTTGACGTTTTACATTTTTTAATTGATCACAAGCCTGATGCGATTTTTCTGACAGAAACTTTGCTGCATTCATACCCTACTAGTGATGTTGCATGAGCTTTACCAAATGATTATTGCATAGTGAGGTGCTACCGCACGGGGAGGGAGTAGTTGATATCATTTTAAGTCCAAGTTTTCTTGTCAGATTGAAAATCTCTCTATTGCAGTTTGTGAGTGTGTTATTTTTTCACGCTGTCTGGACAAGAACTTTATTTTTCCAGCCTCTCTGATCTACTGCCCACCAGGGTCTACTGGTAGGTGGAGTTCAGTGGTGGTGGAGGCTCTTTCCCCCTTCGAAATTAAATGTGCTAATTTGAATATTCTGGGTGATTTTAACATTTATTTTGACAATCCCAATTTCAGTTCTGCCTCATGATTTTAAGGCTTTGGATATACAGCTACTAGTCAATATGCTGCATAGATCCGTTCTTTTCTTACATTTACACTGTAACGGTTGAGGCCTGTATGCCCCTTATATGGTCAGATCACTAATGCTGTCCCTGTTCTAATTCACGGTATTAAGACTAGAGAGTTTATTTTGGATCCTAGGACCCTCCCAGAAGATGGGCCAAATTTAATCTCATGGTTTTTGATGGTTTTTGCACGAATCTACAAGAAAGAGTCTATGGCAGATTTAAGTGGGACTACTGACACTGTGTCTAAAGTTACTGATAACTGGGTCCGGACCACATTGGACAATATACTACCATTGACACTGTGTTCTAAATTTAAATCTCTTCTCACGGCTGCCTGGTTCAATGGCTCTTTATTAATTTTAAAGAAAAACTGCAAACGCTTGGAATGTGCCTGGTGTAAATTGTACTCAGGAGGATAAAGCAAAGTTTAAGCTGGCCTTGAGAGATTGCCTGACTTTAGTAGGCAGCTCGTGTGATTTACTTTTCTGAGAAAATTGTTAGTGCCCAAAACTCTCCTAAAGAGCTTTTCCAAATCGTGAAGTCCCTGGTGGATCTTGCTAGTGCAGCTCTTTACCAAACGCACTGTAATGATCTTGCTGATTTTTTCTGCAAAATGGTGGCAGACATTCACACTTCTTTTAATGTTACTCCAGTGTTCGATGCTTCTTCTACATCACCTATATTTTCTGAATCTATTTAGGCGTCCTTTGTTCCCATTAACAACATCAACTTTATAGCACTCTAGCATGCCACTAAATCGGGATCTCCGTTAGATCTCCTGCCACTTGGGATGCTGAAAATGACGAGCATGGCGAGCCCGATGCTTTTTCCAGATTCGTAACCTTACTGAATAACTCTTTGTCTGATGGCAAGGTTCCTCGGGCGTGGAAACAGGCAATGGTGTTACCACTGCTCAAGGAACCTAATTTGCATGTTACAGAATGGGCCATTTATTGTCCTATCTCGTTGTTGCTGATGTATGCACACATTCTCGAAAATCATGTTAATTAACTACTGTCAGCTTAGTTTGAGGTTCTCAAACTTCTCTACCTTTCGCAATCAGGCTTTCGGCCTGAACATAGTACTGAAACTGCACTGTTAGGTGTAACTGAACACTTCAAGCTGCAGCTTTATAGAGGGGGAAGTTAATTGTTTTCATCAATTTATTTTCAATTTCATGTATATTATAGGTGTCAGTTTGCATCTCTCTGACATAAAAATAATTGATTGAAAAATAGTATATATAATTTAATTTGTGCTATTGCTTTGAATAGTCAGTATTGTGCCATTAACATTTGAAAAAAACATAGTGGAGGTCTAGATCTGTTGAATCTGTACTTTTTCAATAGGGGGATTAAATGTCTAAAAGTAAACAATTGATACAATTCACAAAAGAAAATAAAGTGCAATAGTGTCTGAGTGGAAGTTTCATCACATAGACAGATACATTAAAAAAATGATTAGATTGTCTCAAGGGAAAGGATAAAAAACTGTATTACACCTAATCTAAACCTAGAAAGAAGAGACATTTCCCAAGATCCAGTGACAATTCGTAGATATGGATCCACACCTAAAGATGTCTCCTATTGATACACGATGCCGGCGTCCTGTTGGTCTCCAGCATTAGCATGATAGATTCTTAGACACTTATGTCTATTCCATTTAAAAGTACAACCAGTCGGGTGTCTCCAATCTTTATGGGGTTTTTAGTGTGATGTGCCTTTAACAATGCTTTTGAAAACGAGGAATGATTACTCAAATTTGGTATGTGTGTTATCTTCATCATTACATGATCAATTTGTTTTGAATACAAGGTGTTAGGTGTTTGATAATTATTTCCATAGTATGTGCTGAAGTGGTTCAAAAGCATGAGGGGCTTTTCGTTTCTTTATACAAACCACGAATTGTTCCATCTCATTTAATGCATGAATCCATGATGTTTTAGAGAGTTCAAAAGTTACATCCAGTGTGCTTCTCTCTAGAAAAGTATTCATTCTAAGTTGCCGCCACATAGCAGGTTGTGTATTTTCTTGCATATTTGGTAGCGTATGTGAGAAATTTGATGATCATTGTTTGGCCAATGCTTTGCCAGATTACATGTGACTGGACTGTTGATAAATGCTAAACAATGTGTTTTAAATTTCCTGAACGTTTGGCCAAAATATATTTTGGCACAAAGACACCTTATTAAATAACTGACTGATTCAAAATTACAGTTCACGTAAGTTTTAATTGTGATTTGTTCTCCTGTTCTTGGGTGATTTATCTGGGGTTTTGTTTGTTAACCTTACCTCTTAATGATTTTCTGGAGATGGTTTCGAGATTATCAAACATGCTATCATCTTGTGAAATGCAACCCCGAAACTGTTTCGCTCAATTTCATGGACTAAGGAACTGAACACTTATTATATGTGCTTGTGTGTGATAAAATGAGAATAATGTAAATATTACTCCACCATACCCAGCCAAGAACAAATTATTAATGGCTAGTGAAAGTAGTTAGGTAGCAGGCTGAAAACCTTGCTAGTTTTATGTTATCCCTGATAGATTTTTAATTTTGACCTTCACTTGTAAAGGTATGCCCTGTTACCCAGAAACATTGATTGTTATTACCACTAAAATGTAAAGTTCAAGCTTTGCAAAGTATCCACAACCGTCACAAATTAAGGGGGATATGTACAAGGACTGGCGAAAACTATCGCTAATGTTAGTTAGCGGCAGTTTTCTTACTGCCGCATACTGCTGAAAACTATTGCCATGCTAGCGACTTATTCACAAGCCGTCGCTACATGGCGATAGCTTCAGGGATCGGCGGTGAAAACTGCCACTAACTTTAGCGCGATGGGGATAGGAATTCCGGCGTTAGCGGGCGAAAACCAATGAAAGGCCCATTAGCGGCAACAAAACTCACGTTAGTCAGCCCAACGTGAGTTTTTTTTGCCTCTAATGGAAAAATAGCCTATCAGTCGACCTTCAATATAAAATAGGCAAAAAAACAATGAAATGCAGAATGGAGCAGCCAGGGCCAAGTGCAGCGCACATCAGCAACCCCTCAAGCCACCAAACATCCAGGATGACCAGGATGAGAGCCTGGATGCCTCGCTGGACCTGCGCCTGGAGCCTGGATGCTACGCTCGACCTGCGCATGGAACCTGGATGCCTCGCTGGACCTGTGCCTGGAGCCTGGTTGCCTCGCTGGACCTGGGTCTGGAGCCTGGATGCCTCGCTGGACCTGCGCCTGGATGCCTCGCTAGACCTGCGCCTGGAGTCTGGATGCCTTGCTGGACCTGCATCTGGAGCCTGCAGTGGGATGCGGAGGAGCTGTGGAGTCGATGATCCGTGGCGGTAGACATTGAGGCGCTGCGATCGCCCGTACCTGGTGGTGAAGTATGGCCGGTCGCATGGAGACACGTTGCTGACCTGTGTGAGAAGACCGCCTTGCGCCCCTTGGAGCTGTGAATGGTAGAGGCGCTCCTGGGCACCAACGTAGGGAGGTCTGCATCGCCTACTACGATCCACCACTACACCAGGGTGCACAGAGGGGATTTCCAACGGTGGGCGGTGCCTGTCTGCATCACAGGCTGGATGATGTTGCGCTGGCCGGATGCTGTGGAGGGTGAGGCCCCTGAGCTGCACCGAACTTGTGTGGCGGGAGCGCTGCAATTTCACGCCTAAGAGGGCCCTGCTGCATCAACTGCATCAGGAGGTTAACCAGCGGACTTGGCGGCGACTGCTTTACCCAGGCTTGTGAAATCCCACCTGACTGAGGCTCCTGCTGGCTGAGTCAC
Organism: Calotriton arnoldi; assembly: GCA_963921515.1. NCBI lineage: Eukaryota > Metazoa > Chordata > Amphibia > Caudata > Salamandridae > Calotriton > Calotriton arnoldi. The sequence continues at coordinate 228,123 of CAWUFW010000197.1, read as the reverse complement.
AGATTTGGAGAGAGTGCAGTGGATTGCGCCACGGTGTCAATGTCCAGGTAAGGAGAAGTTGGGACGCGTAGCGGGGGAGGCCCGGCGGTCGAGTCGCCCAGGCCTAGCACCTGTAGATGACGTACCCCCAGTGGATGCTCATCCGCTATGGCGGAAGAGCGTCGCCCCACTACTTTCAAGCAGTGCAAGAAGAGGAACAATCATCACATGATGATAACTTCCTGATGTAATCGTGCCATGTTTCCTTTGCGGGCGGGAGGGTGGGTAGGGCTGCTCCACTCATGGAGCAGGGCAGGGGCGGAGTGGCATGCCCACTCAAGTGCACACTGACTGTTTGGTCGGCCCGCTCAGGCTGCCCAAAGCAGTCATGCGCACTGTCCTGTTCGCCATGCAGGCTGCAATACAGCCTGCATGGAGAACATGCCCACCCCTCCAGCCACTGGCTGAAAGCCTCGTCCTGGCGCCAATGACCAATCCCAACGCTGCATTGCATCATTGTGATTGGCTTAGGGGAGGGAGCATGGCTGCCTACTTCCTGTTCCAGGAAGCAGACTCAGGAGAGCAGGAGCAACAAAGACACGGGACCAGTCCTCGAGGTAAGATTTCTCTCATTTAAATATTACAACACCCGCTCACACACCCACCCCCAAGGTCCACGCCCCAGCCAGTGTTCTTTCCGGCATTTCCCACCTCCCAGCTGTCCAGTCCCCCCCGCAGCACTTCTCAATGGCGGCCGCTGTGCGGGTGTACCACTGGTGTGCCAAAGGTATATATGGAGTTACGATGCATACCATTACATCGCATTCCATTACAATGCATACTAATACTAGGCATATTGCAACAGTAGGGAAGGTGTTGGATTGCGGGGATGTAAACATTACTATTCCCAGTTCAGTGAGTGCATCCCTAAAAATAACCCTTGCACCCCAAAGCCAACCCTGAACCCTAAAATTCATCTTTGAGCCCCCAAAACACACCCTAAAAATCATATTTGACCCAAATGCACACCCCAATTTTCATATTTGTCCCAAATGCACACCCCAAATTTCAAATTTTAACCCATAATACACCCCAATTTTCAAATTTTACCCCATAAGACACCCCAAATTTCATCTCAGACACTCGAAACCCATACCCACCCTAAAAACTTAAAAATACCCCATTACTGACCTCACAATGCGATGTAAAGGCGTCTGCGTTGTTGGAGTTGCGCTGTAAAGACATTATGATGTAATGCCTGCGTTGTAATGGACGTCTCCCGTGCCAAAGGCAAGCCATAGGCAAGCCCGTCTGTGTCCGTCTGCCCCTGGACCGCGCTCAGCACCAAGGACCCTTCCTCTCGGACACTCCACCACTACGGCGCCAGCACCCTCCTCGCCATCAACCCTGGACGCCACATCACCTGCCAGGGTCACCATCTGCTCCGGACATCGCCATCGCCATCACTGACGGCTACTAAATCACCCGCAAGGACCACCCCGACCGTCCAGGAGGAGGCATTGCCATCACCTACCGAAGCACACTCCGACTGACCACGCACTCTAATGACCCAACGGTGACCATGGAACAACTCAACTTCCAGATCCGTACCAAAGCCATCCTCTGCTGCACCCTCATCTGCAGGCCCCCCGGGCCATGGACACCCATTTTCCGATACCATTGTAGACCTCATTGCACACCAGGCTCTCCCATCCACGGACGACATCCTACTCGGCGAACTCAAGTTCCACCTGGACAACCCCAGTGACCAGAACACCAGCCCCTCCTGGGGAAGCTCCCCAACATCAGATTCAAGCAGCTAGTCACCGCAGCAAGCCACATAGCAGGACACACGGTCGAGTACGTCTCCTCCGCCAGCAGGAACTTCAACTACAGCCACACCACCGGACACTCCTGGACTGACCATCATTGTATACATCACGTCTTCACCATGCCCACCGTACACCACCGCCATCTTCGCCCCCCCTCGCAGCTGGATCAAGGCCACCGAAGAACGTCTTGTTAACTCTCTCAGCACCACCACTCCGCCAATGCTTGCAGACAATGACACCACAGCGCGCAACCACCACCGATGGATCTCCAACTGCGCCGACACCCTGGCACCCCTCAAGAATGGACCAGGCAAAACTAGCACCACGTTGTGCCGTATTTGCAAAGTGACACATGTAGGCACATATGTGACCTTGTGAAGCCCTGTGCCACATCATACCTGTATCAGGTATGATGTACGCAGGGTGTGCGTTCCCACGTGACAAGGCCTCATAGGAGTGGCACAGTGAAATCCCTCAGATTTCACTGCAACAATTGTAGGACAGCATTGCGTCAGTACCTTACGCCTGCCTGTTGGCAGGCGTAAGGGTGACGCAGTGCCACAGGTATAGGCTGGCCCCATGTATTGCTGGAGTTGCATCATGCTTGTGACACGACTGCAGCAATGAGTGACTTTAGCACAGACAGATACGTCAGGATTCCAGACGTATCTGTCATTACTTGCGTCATGGAGCGCTGTCCAGTGAATACAGCGCATCCGTGGTGTCGCAAGAACGGCATAGTGAAAAGTGTTGCAACGCTGTCTTGTCGCAGCGCTGCAACACTTTTCATGACTGAGGCCCAGGAATTCGCACTATCTTATTGATGGTGCGCATTCCTGCCCTGTAGTTTTGTCGCAGGGCAGTGCAGCTAAATTGCTTGCAGTGCTGTCGAGCACCAAAACCTGCTGAAAAGAGGCCCCAAGTGTTATCTCCATTTTTAAGACCAGCTATTTTCTGGTCTTAAAAAACTGCCTCTAACTGCAGTTAGCGACAGTTTTTTTGGTCCTCCAAACTTCAGGAATCCCCTTGTAAATATCGCGAAGTGGGGTTAGCGGCTGTTTTTGCACGGGAACGCCTCCCTTGCATGTCATTATCGCTAACAGAAGTGGCGATCTTTATAATGGATGTTTTCGCCGGAAAACTGCTGCTAACAGATGTTAGCGACAGCTTGTACATACAGCGATACAAATCTCGCCGCAAAACCAACGGAAAAGTGCCACTAAGGCGGCGTTAACCCCTTGTACATATGCCCCTAAGTTGTTTCATATCAACGTTTACTATGTATACAAAATCGTTTAGTGTTTTAAAAAGTCAACATCTGTACATGTCATAGCTCACTGCAGCTTACGAAATGAAGACACATTGTTCTCACAAGGATTAGTGTACAAACCATTTGCTTTATATGCTTATCTTTTGAGCAGATTTGATAATTTCTTCTACTTGTATTTGTTCTTGCACATTCTGCTAGTTATATGTGAATTTTCCATATTGGTGTATATCCTGTCATAAAGCTTAGACCAAAATTATATTCGTTTCACATGTTACTGCACTAAATGACATAGTATTATGTTAAGATCAAAATTCCAACTTCTGCTGCAAACACCACAGCACCAGAATAATGATGAATGAGTTTTTGAGGTTAAAATGGGGATTGCCTGCAAAATCAGTGCGTAGCACAATACATTTTGCATACATTTCCTCCATTCAGTTTTATCAGATTTGACCTGTCAAACTTTGTCTGAGGAAAAGTGTGGGGGTGCAGTGTTTATTGTAAAACTTGCAATTCCATTCCCTACATAAACTTCTGTTTGTGCAGTGTTTGGAGTTTTCCTCCAAACTCACAGCCCGATTTATATTTTGGCTGTCTGTATACTCCGTCTCAATGGTGTATACACCACGCCAACATATTGGTCCGCCCGCCCAATTTAATTGCAGATTTAATTGCAGGTGACTCCTAAGTTTGGCTACAGCTATGACTACTTCGTCACCTACATATCCAAACCTCTCCGATGGCTTAAATGAATAAGGACTGTCGGAGAAATGGCTTCATGTCTGCCCACCCAACCAGGATGGGCGGACATGTAACCATTCTTTTACTGTCCATCACCACCAGGCAAACCGTGGTGGTGAGGGACAGTAAAAAGCAAATAATGCTCCTCCTGACATGGGAAAAGACTCCCATGGCGAGAGAAGCATTACCGTTTTTAGTTTAAAAAACAATATCCTCTTTCGGTGTTTTCTATGTGAAAATAAAAAAGGAAAACTGTTTAGTGCGGGGTTGTGTCATACTGACGCAGACTGCACCAAACAACGTGATGCATTGACGAGAACCGCTGTGACGGCGGTTCCTGCTAATACACTATAAAATGACTGCCTGCTTGGTGGCCATTTATAAATTTGACGGGTGGTCCCTCTGCCAATATATAAATCATGCATTCAGATGAGAACGTTAGTTCAAAATATCTTCAAAATTCCTTTCTGGCATGGGATATTATACTGAACATAGCCCACCCACCCTGAACCTTACTCTATGCAAACTGCCCTCTTACAAGCATGTAAGTTAAACTTCTGTGGTTCATGTTTTTTTTATAAAGCAATGGAATGTTCAAACTACGCCTTGACCCAAACTTCAGTGGCATTGATGTGGACAACATGACATGAGTGGGGCTGAGGTGGGCAAACCAAGGGGCAGATTTACAAGCCCCTTGCGCCACTTTTGCGTCACTTTTAACATGGGAAAAGTGACGCAAAAGTGGCGCAAGGGGCTTGTAAATCTGCCCCCAAGTACACAAGCATTGGAAAAACCAGCATGTCTGGCTTTAAAGTGCGACTATACCTAAATATAGACATCCACAAATTTAAATAGACAGGTTATGCCTTGCTTCTGAGCAGCCAGCGTCTCTCGGTGCCTCCTATGCCTTTCCCCTGATTTTATTCCCCAAGGTTGTGATGTCATGCAGAAGGTATCAAAGTTATACGGCACAAATAGTCTGCGGAATGATGCATGGCCGTGTTTGTATCCATTAATACATTACATTTTAACGTGCTAGCTTTGCCAATGCTTGCTTAAAGAGTGTTATCTGAATCATGTTTTTAGTTGCAACAAAAGAATCCTCCTTGCGAGCACCATCCATTGACAGTTTGCAGACATCTGGAGTAACACTATCTTAAAAGTCCTTCACCATTCGAAAGAAAAATAATTCCTTGACAAAGGCATGTTTTTGCAGAGGACATACTGCATTACTCACCTGCTTGGCGCCATCAGATTTAGTAGTGAAATGTAACTTGCGGTGTATATGATGCACACCAGCTATTACTTTTTAAAGTAAAAACAAGGGGCCCGATTCACAAAAGTAATCTGAGACAAAATCCTAACTTTACGATTTTCGGTCTTCACAAAAGGCATTTAGGAGTAGTAAAGTTAGGATTCCTAAGTTTACTACTCCTAAATGCCTTTTGTGAATACCGAAAGTCGTAAAGTTAGGATTTTGTCTCAGATTTCTTTTGTGAATCGGGCCCACGGTCTGCACAGTGTATTACTTGGGTAACAGTTCATGTGTCTTTTTATGTTGCATACAATTAATTGTGAAAAGGTGTATACAGATGTCCAGTGAGAATGGTTTAAAACGTGGTTAATAGTGGTGATTATGAAAAGGGGGTGGTTTAGACCCACCTCAAATTACTCATTTATTTATTTATCCTTCAAACATAACACAAGACCTACAAAAAACGATTAGCAGCTTAAAAGAATTATGTCACGCCAGCTAGTTTAAAATCATGTCATGATCTCAGGCAGCAAATAAAGTGAGCTTATTTAGATGCAAGACAACAGATGCATGAGTTTAAGGTGACAACAATGCTGCTGTATGGGATTGAAATTTGCAAAGTTAAGTAGAAGACAAGGTCAAGGTAAGTGATCAATAGAAGACCTGGGAAAAGGCTTCTAATTGTTATTTCTAATGAGTCATCAAGATCGGAACTGGCTCTTACCTCAGTTAAAAAAAATATTCAGGGCTGGTAATGTATGACCCCTCACTTACGCATGCAAATTAAGATTATTTATGGGTGTAAAAGGACATGAACATAGGAGACATTTTTTTGAATAGGTGCGAGACTGCTTGAACAATTAAACAGTTAACTTAAAAAACGTAATATGTAGATCTGTCTAATTGTTACCAAAACTGCTAAAAGTACATGCAGAGAAAGAATGTCCTCCTCGGCAGAAGAAGCTACATCATGAGAGAGTACACAATACACAGTAGCCCCTGACCTTCCCTTTGTTGTACGCCACTCCCCCTGCTGCCCAGCTTCTCGAGTCTGTGTCTCGTCCCAGCCCCAAGGCTGCCGGTTCGGTCCCGCTGTCGAGTGACCATTGCCTGGCGACATTGGTATTCAAATCTTCTTTGGTTTTTACAGGGCATTTACTTCATTTGTTTTTGGTTTGCCTGTTTTTTAGGTCTCGCCTACGCAGCGCGCATGCGCTGCATAGGCAAAAAGACCTTTTGCAATCGATTCGGCTTTTCAGCCAAAAACGTGCACGCGTTCCATTGCCTTCAATGGCAACGCGTGCACGTTTGGCGATTCACTTGTGGGAATCGCACTCCCCCCACCCCTCCCACTTCTTTAACCCGGGTCCCGGAGTACTGTTTCACTTTCGCGGCCGCGGCCGCACTTGTGTTTCAGTGCTTGTTTTTGAAGGCACGGGAAGATTAAGTGATTTGCCCATCACATGATGTTACTTAAATGTTGCCACACAAAAAATACATATCCCTGAAAGCAGAGTGCCTTTGGCTATCTAAAAACAGCAGGAATAGTGTACGGTGCTGCACAGAATATTGGACCTGCGTATGATCACAGCACATAGCGAATGAAGAGAACTTATTACGCAGGTGATTTAGCAACATTTCATTCTTTTGTTATCCTTCTAAAGCGCTATTATCTCTGCTGAAGAAACAATTCGCTTGAATGAGGGATGGATGTTGATCAAATGTATTGAGCCAGTCACAAATAAACATGGAAGCAACAATGCAACTTTGAGGAGCTGCGCAATGGGCGGTGAAGGTTAGCCGCTGCTATCACAGGCTCATACAAAGTGGCGCGAATTGTTTTAACATTCAAATGTATCACAACCTTACCAAATACTTTCACTCGCAAGCAGCATTGTGGAACTTACGTGCACAGCCTCAACTAAAGTGCACGCTTCAACTTTGAAATATTAAGACAATTAAGTGCCCAAAGCGACACCGCAAAATCATGTTGCTTTAATTTCTAGGAGTTTGTTTCGAGGAAACACTGATGTTAACCTCACAATCTGGGGAGAGAAACCCGAGCGTGCACTTTACTTACCGCCCCAAGAACAACAGTTTTCCTCTTTTTCTTCGCTTCCAACTTTAACCATCGCCAATCAGAGATATAATTAGGAAAACTAGGTTTGTTGTGATGGACAGGCCAGGGCGCCGCGTTGGGAGTGTCTGTCTGACTGCACCTCCCTTTAAACTCCTGCGATTGGTTGTAACGAGCAGCACGGCCATCCAATACTGAAGAAAACAACCCCCGCTGCACTGGAAGAGGTAGCAGAACTGCCCCGGAAAACATTGCTCAGCCGCATGGGGACCGACACCCAAAACTGTGTGTCCTGAAACTTTGTAAGCCGGAAACCTGCCGCTGGCGCCAACTGCTTCTGGCAAAAAAAGGAGCGTGAGAGCTGGCTGGCGCGGGAAGATAAAACTCCAGCATCAACGAGGGAGTTGAATTCCGTATGCTGGCGGAATCTAAAGCAGCACTGCAGCTGCAGAGAGGATAGTGCAGAGGCCTGTGTGTCTGAGAGGGCGCCAGTGTGAGTTTGGGGCACATGAGTGGCCGGCAGAAGCCCATGAGTTGCCAGGAAGTGCCAGTGTCAGGTGAGCATCTGGCTGAAGGCACTACAGAGTCTCAAAAAGAGCCCCGGGTAGGCAGAAGTCGGACTGGAGTGCTTCAAGTGTGAACAAAAGGGCCAAGTGGGGCAGCGCTGGAAATGGAAAACAACGTACCCCCAAAGAAACAAGCATTGGCATAGCCAATAGGTCTCGCCTTTGGGACCTTATAAGTGTTTAGTTAACCAGCACAATATCCTTGGTGCAACAACATCAACTGTTGCATAGCTAAACACTTATAAGGTCCCAAAGGCGAGACCTATTGGCTATGCCAATGCTTGTTTGTACAGCTATTATTTACTTTCTTGGTTTTGGCTTGTGTGGGTTTTTGGTCAGTTTGAGTTTGCCTCAGTAGTCACCGCCCCACTCCAGACGTTTTTCCGCTCTTGCTGGTTTCCCGCTCCCCACCCTCCCGCCTCCCTGCTAACCCCTCCCAACTCCTAGGACAACTAATGGTGCTGCTGCACTGCTGCATGCGCTAAAGGCCAGCCCATCTGTGCTTGGACCCCTGGCTCTTCCACCTCAAGAAGATACACCACCTGTGACCTCTGAGTCCTGGACCGCGGATGCACCAGCAACCTCTGCTGCCTCACATCCCTGTGCACCACTAGAGGACCATTGTCATGCAGACCCTGCCGCTCCACCTTCAGCACCATCTCTTCCCTCACCTCAGACGTCATCTTCCTCACAGAAACCTGACTAAACCCAGCCTCTGCTCCAGACATCCCCATGGCCTGAAGGCTACAAGATAACACATAACCTCAGCATCATCTTGGATAGCAAACTATCCATGAAGAAATAAGTCAACACAGTCTTATTTGCATGTTTCTACACCTTACGCATGCTCCGCAAGATTTTCAGGTGGCTATCGTCCAATACCAGAAGAACCGTCACGCAGGCCCTCATCACCAGCAGACTGGACTATGGTAAAACACACTATGTAGGAATCATGGCACGGCTCCTAAAAATACTCCAGACAATACAGAACTCGGCAGCAAGGCTCATACTCGACCTTCCCAGAAGGACCTACATCACACCTCATCTCAAGAAACTACACTGGCTCCTGATTCAGAAGAGATACCAGTTCAAGATGCTGACCTATGCCTACAAGGCCTTGCACAATGAAGACCAGCATACATCATATAATGTCTGACCTTCTACCAACCAACCAGACACCTTCGATCAACCTCCCTCTCCCTCGCAGACACCCCATGGAACCGTCGAGCCAACAGCGGAGGATGATCCATCTTGCATCTGGCAGGCTTGGAACAACCTCCCCCTGCACCTCGAGACTGCTCCATCACTCAAGCAATTCAGAAGAGAACTTAAGACCTGGGATCATATTACGCATTGTCATTGTTTGCACCCCAAAGGTGCTCCGGGCGCAAACAATGACAATGTGCCCCATTATGGTGAATGCGCTGCCCCTAGGGCAGCTACGACCTCGCGCTGCCCTGGGGGCAGCTCATTCATGTGAAAACATGGAGCGGCTGCTTGCAGCCGCTCCATGTTTTCACAGTGCAGGCGGCAACCCGTCTGCTCTTTTAAAGGGGATTAGAGATCCCCTTGCAGGCGGGTGCAGTCTGTGACTGCACCCGCCTGCAAGGGGATGTCTGGAGGGTCCCTGGGACCCCCTTTCTCCCCTCCAGAGAGCTGCTCTCAGGGGGCGCTCCCTGAGAGCTTCTCTGCCCCTGCACCCGTGTCTGTAATATATATATACTTGGGGCGTGGGTGGGGGGCAAAAATGAGCCAATCGACTACAGCCTTCTGCTACTAAACAACATCTGCAAATTGTTCCCGCAATTTGCATCAACACCAAGCAGACTCTAGCCAAATGCAGTGTGTATGAGTGCGTACGCGTGTAGCTGTTGCATGGCGTATTTATTTTGCGCCTAAAAAGAGTCGGTCCTTTGGCAGCGGGGAGGGAGGCAAGATGCCCTCTGATTCTCGATTAATTAAAACACTAAGGGGCATATTCTCAAGGCGACATCGCCGCGTTAGCGGCACTTTTCTGCCGCAAAAGCGGCGATATTTTTATCGCCGTATTCACAAGCTGTCGCTAACAGCCGTTAGCGACAGCTTACTGGCAATAGCGGCCGCTAAAAACATCGCCAACGATGTCAGCGACAACTAACGTTAATAATATGCAATGTAGGCGTTCCCGTGTTAAAACCCACGCTAACCCCACTTCGCGATATTCTCAACGATCGCCCGGACCGGCGATGCGATAAAAAAACACACGCTAAGGCCCGTTCGCTGCTGGAGCTTAAGACCAGGAAAAAGGAGGTCTAAAAAATGGTGATAAATAGCAGTACATAAGGGAGACTAGCCCAGAGCCACATCTGAAGACCCACTGATGCCATGGAGGTACTAATCATGCAGCTCGGAGCACCAAGAAGGCCAAAGCAACCACCGCCACTGCCACCTCCCCCAGGACCACCACCGAGGCTGTGCCGAATAAGACAGCGGGTCCATCGCCCACGCCTTAGCCTCACAGACCTAACGCCAGAGGAGGTCATTGCCCACTATAGGCTCAAAAGGACATCCATCCTCCGTATCCTGAACCAGATAGCCCACAGGCTGACGGCACCAACACAGCGGATAACCAACATCCCTCCGCAAACAAAGCTGCTTGCTGTGCTGCACATGTTGGCCTCTGGTACCTTCCAACCAACAACTGCCCGAGTCGGAGGAGTCTCACAGCCAGCCCTATCAAAGTTCCTCACAACTGTCTTGGATGCCATCATCAGCCTGATACCCCAGCACCTTCACTTCCCCAACACTGCGCAGGAACAGCTGGAGACCAAGCAAGGCTTCTACGCCATAGCTGGCTTCCCGCATGTGTTGGGGGCAATTGACTGCACACATGTCCTACTTGTGCCTCCTGCTGACACTGCACACATATACCGCAACAGAAAGCACACACATTCCATTATTGTGCAGGCAATAGTGGACCACCGGGGCCTGTTCACCAATGTCGTAGCCAAGTTCCCAGACAATGGGCATGATTCCTACATCTTCCACCAGTCCATCATTAACCAGCGCTTTCAGGATGGCACATATGGAAATGCACTGCTCGTTGGTAAGTACCAACTGAACACACCACACACCTCAACTCCACAATCATGGAACTCACAACTGTGAGAATGCACACGTTCCAAACTCATATACAACATGCCCTTCTACCAGACACCACAACACAAGTAACTGGTAACTGTGGCCAGCCATGTAGACAACCCATCCCCAAAGGCATAGCCCCTGTGCCACACATTTGCAAATGTGGGGAGAGGTGGGAACCAAGTATGTACGATGGAGGTACTCGACCTACGAAGCAAGAATGTACACAAGGCCGAGTGTGGCGGTGGTGTGCTGGACAGTCTTGAGTGTGCAGAGCACAGACATGTCCATGTGGGCATATAGTGCGTTTCCGTTGTCCAGCCTGATGGCAATGACAGCGTTGGTGACTGTCCTACCTGACGGGGGATGGGAACCAAGTGAAGGTAGCATGGAGGATGCAGAGGCTGTCGAAGCAGCTGCAGGCCACTGCGTAGACCTGTTTGTACATGGAGAGGGAGGAGTCGAGTACGATGCCTAGGTTCCTCGAGTTGCCGTGTGGGGGCTGCCGAAGGCGGGGGCCCACCAGGTGTTGCCACATGCTGATGGGGTGGTCATGAGGATGAGGACATATGACTCCCCTTTGTAGAGCACTCCCCAGCTGTTGAACATCCATGTCGCAACTTGATGCAACCCTCCCTGGAACCCCAGTCTGGTGTGTGTTTGCGCCTTGTTGAGGGAGAGTATGAGCTAGGTGTCCTTGTAGGTGGTGATGACCAATGGTTCCCTCCATGTACTTCCAGTTCTACTCCAGGCGCTCTGCAGATGCATCTGTCATCTTGGATGTTGTTGGTGACCAAGGTGGCATGCATTGCACGCTGTATGTAGGGGTAGCATATTGGGCCAAGTGTGTATGCGCATTTGGAGATACATGTGTGGTATTTCCGACCAGTGCTGTTGGCGGCGCCTGCAGTGGTGTTGGTGTTGATGGTGGAGTGTACCAGGACCTCGGTGACTCAGCTCCAGTAACTCTGTGTGGCGCCGGCTGTGGGTTTGGGTGTCATGGGGTTTCACGACGAGGAAGTGTACGCTGTGCTGGTCACACCATGGGCGTTGAGTGGTGTCGATGAAGTGGACGCAGTTTCCACATGTGAAGATGGGGTCAAAGGTGTGCCCTGCCTTGTGGCTCAGTGTTGAGAAGCGTTGGCTCAGTTCGATGTCAGCAAGCATCTGCCAGAGGGTAATGGACTTGGAGTTCCTGTGGTATGTGAGGTTGAGGCTCCGCTCATGGATGAGTACGTAGTCGATGGAGTAGATGACGTGGTGTGTGATGATGTTGACGGGGATTGCGAAGCGTTCCCGCCCTTTGTGGGCCCTGCAGGTGAGGGTGCCACTGACTGTTGCTTTGTGGCCGGTCTGGATTGGAAACTGCAGGTGTTGGGCAGTGGGGAAGGTCTAGTGGCAGCAGCAGCAGCTGAACAGAACGTAAGCCGTGTCTGGTGTGGCCCATTGGCATCTAAACATTCTCCTGACGTTTACTGCGAGTAGTGCGGATGAGTGGTAGCGCTAGACGTTAGGAGAGCCAGGGACCCTGCTGGTGTAGATGTCAGGCATGCGGACATGTGCAGACAGACCTGACATTGGTGCACTGTTGGAGTGCTAGTGATGCAACCGCGTAGCGCACACAAGTACATAGGCCCGGGGTGAGGGACGAGCAGCTGTGAGGCAATGTAATTCGCATTGACGCAGGTCATTTTGTCAGAAGCTACACATTGCAAACATTGATCCCAAAGTAGCACCAGTCATACACCATAAAACGATTAACACTGCCCACACAGCATGCATAACTACTAATGGACACATCTCTCCATTACATGTTACAGGTGATCAAGGATATGCACTCACCCCATGGATGATAACACCCCTCCGAGCCACCAACACCCAGGCCCAGAGGCAGTATAATTTGGCGCATGGACGCACCAGGGGCATTGTGGAGCGCACATTTGGGGTGCTAATGTCACGTTTCCGGTGCCTTGACATCACAGGTGGAAGACTGTTGTACAGCCCAGAAATAGTCTGCAAGATTATCCTAGCATGTTGTGTATTGCACAATATATGTGTACGCACCAATGCCCCATGGATCCAAGTGCCAGATGCACCGGACGATGCTCAGGATGATGAGGAAGATGAGGCAGGTGGAGCACACCCCACAGCTTCTGCAGCAGGAACAGCCTGAAGGAACAGAATCATAAACAATTTCTTCACCTGAGCACGCCACATTGTGACTGTCCCTAGCAATCATACATCAGTCCAAAATGACCCCAAGCACAGCATATGTAATAAAAAAACCACTACACACATACCCTGTGTGCATGTTTCTCCTCTGCATGAGTGCATCACTCTGACAAGTGTAAGTGTAACATTAAGTGGTAACAAGATCACAATTATGAACTGATGTTGGATATGTCACCTCTGAACAGAGATGCTGTTTAGGGTGACAAGTGTTCTAAACTAGACATGTTAGGGTGTCAAATGTGGTACGGAATCCTACTGTTCGGTGTGTCATATGTGGATAAAAATCACATATAGGGTGTCAATAGTGGTAAACTATGAATATCAGGGTGTAATTTGTGCACAAATATGAAATCAAGTGTGTCATTTGGGGTCAATTATGAAATTCAGGGTGTCATTTGGGGTCAATTATGAAATTTAGGGTGTCATTTGGGGTCAATTATGAAATATTGGGTGTCATTTGGGGTCAATTATGTAATTTAGGGTGTCATTTGGGGTCAATTATGAAATTTAGGATGTCATTTGGGGTCAAATATGGAATTTAGGGTGTCATTTGGGGTCAATTATGAAATTCAGGGTGTCATTTGAGGTCAATTATGAAATATTGGGTGTCATTGTAGGTCAATTATGAAATTCAGGGTGTCATTTGGGGTCAATTATGAAATTTAGGGAGTCATTTGGGGTCAATTATGAAATTAAGGGTGTCATTTGGGGTCAATTATGAAAATTAAGGTGGCATTTGGGGTCAAATCCAGCTTTTCATGGGGTTCTTTGGGACCAGCAATGAAATTTCATCTAAGACTGTTCACCTGTGTAAGAACTTGCACTTAGCGTGCAAAAATGCCAGCAATTCCGAAAATGCAATGTATTTTTCATACTAGCGATGGAAATTACATCGCTAAACACATTGAACTATACGAAATGTTACCCCAAAGCCTTTATGCGTGCAGATTTTCATCGCTAAGTCAAAAAACGGGCCGCAAACACACAGGAAGTGATGTCTGCATGCTTCCTGGTTACTGGAGGAGTGCTGTGCACTTTCACTTTCTCTTTTGAGCACATTGCTGGTGATAGTGGAGAGTGCTGGAGGTGTTTGGTGGTGTGTGCTGCAGAGTGGTGTTTTGGAGAGTGTTGATGTGTCCTGTGTCCTGTCGATCGTGTCCCTGTGAAGTGTGGTGTACCTGTTTTTACATGTTTAATTGTCTCTTGTCCTCAATCTTGTCGGGTGTTTGTCTTGGGGTAGTTAACTTATTTAGTAGTTTTTGTGTCTGTTATATTGGGTTTTGATTTGTGGCAGTGGGTTTAGGTGTGTGCAGGGAGATGGTGGGTGTGGGCAGGGAGGGCAGGATGTCTGAGGTAGCATTGGGGGGCTTCTTCTGGCTGATCAATTTTTACCTGCCCCGGATGGTGGAGATGGGGGGCCGTATCCTCTCTGGCTATGATGTAAAGGTGCGGAAGGTCAGGTGGGAGCGTGTGCGGGCGCAGATGCTGCGTGTCTTTGGGGTGGACCGCACTGTGCGTCAATGGAAGCACCGCTGGCAGGATTGCCTGGCCCGTGAGGGTGACCTGCTGGACCACCTGGGAGTCATCGTTGGCCTACAGTGTGGTAAGTTTATACTCCAAATTTAATTAGGAACACTTTAATGTAAAGCCAGAATTCACATGTGTGACACACTGGTGTCCAAGTGCTAAAATGTGGCAGAGTGAGGAGGGAGATGTCATGCGTTCACGCCTAACGTTGGCACATCAGAAACACAACGCTGCATCATATTGACAAGCATAGGGTGCAGGTTGGTGTTATCCACTGCGCTGGCGCAACACTTAGCACTGTAGTGCCAAGGCTGGCACCATTGTGCCATACTGCTTGCAGGACAAAGATTGTTTGTGCACAGGAAGGGTGACTGTACCTGAACAATCCAAGGCATTTTTTCGGGGACCTGTGTGCTGCACAAAAGGAAGTGTACAAATGCTGTGCACATGAATATTTGTACGTTTGCTACACTTCCGTTGTACATGTGCTCCGTGCTACAAACTTTGAAACATGTACAATAGCTCCTAGGTAATAGGACACCCCCAGAGTGTCATACACCACCAACACCAGTGAAACAGCCATGTGCGTTCGTCAGCAATGCAATCTTACACAGAGCTTGTATAACATCATGTTGTGTGTAGAAATGGGGCCTTGTGAATGTTCAACACAACTAGTATGTGCAAGTTTGCTAGCATTGCCGTCTTGTCTGGCCAGACTCAGCATCCACAGGTCTTGTGTGAATGGCAGGCAAATGAGAGCCAATCATCTAGCAAAAATGTCACGCAACAGTACAGTTACGGAGCCTTGTCTGTAATGGTGATGATATGTAAGATGAATATGACACGTGTAATTTCATGTATGATACCAACACATATTGGGTTTTATGTCTCACAGCTGGACGACCTCTCATCACGCAGGGGGACATCGACAAGTTCAAGGACCCACACACCACTGGTGAGTTTGGACATCATATATTGGCATAATGCGGTGTCATGAATGGCTGGCTAAAACAAGCGCTGGCGTAGTATGCAGAATGGGTGTGTATCACATGTACCTTGCCTACAGTGTGATGATGTTTTGTTGAAGTCATAAGTGTGTATGAATCAGTAGGTTAAGGTGGAGCTCTGCATTTGTCTTCCAGTTGTAACTTTGCACATCCCCAGTCAGTGATACACATGTACATTAGGTCTATGGGTTCTGTCACTACGGCACATGCATGTGGATGACAGAGCGCACTGATAGGATAGGAGACATGCAAGTGGTGTAGCTGATGAGTATCAGCAGACATGGAATGCATGTTCACCCGTGACTGGGATGACTGTGCAAGTGTGACCGATCATGCACAAGGAGGCTGTGGTTTTCAGGCCGTGCGTGCTCAGACACAGGTCGGCACAGTTGTTTCGCATGTATGCTGCATACCAGCTTCACAGAAGTAGCAGTGCGTAGTTCTGAGGCAAGCATATCAATGGCACATTCCACAAACACCTAGCAAAGATGGGCCAAAGAATAACATAGGCATGCTTGGCCACTGCAATGGTGTTGTCATGCTTTATCCTTGGGGTAATTCCCTGGTTGACTCTGGCTCAGGCGAATGAGCCCCTCTGTACAATTAGGTGACATAACTCCGCATGCATTTACCACGCATGCTTTAGTCCTGCAATCATTGCCGTGCCATATATTTAACAATGCAGGCCTCAACCACGCTATCTGTGAGAAAGCATTGCCCATCATGACTAACCCTGGGCGTAGTCCGCGAAGTTGCGCTACGCGAAGCTACGTGAAGTGCACCTCGCACTACGCGAGCTACGCGTAGCTACGCGAACTGCGTAGTGCACTGTGCAAAATGCTGTTCGCACTGATTGCACAGTGCCGGATGCTTGTCCGCACTGTGCAATCATTGAAAACGGCATCTTGCACAGTGCGAGCTGTGCTTACTGCCGCTCGAGTAGATTTTTACTCGAGCGGCAGGTTTCTCAACGCGGACTGGTAGTTTCTCATCGCGAGCGGTCGCAAGCATGCGCAACCACTCGCAATGAGAAACCTGACCTCCCGCGTTGAGAATCTCGCCAGGAGGTTTTTTTTCCACGCTCGCGATCGACAACTTGATGTTGCTGATCGCGAACGAGGAAAAAGTCTCGCCGGGATGTCATTTTGCTTGCTCGCGGTCACCAACTTGACGTTGAGGACCGCGAGCAAGCAAAAAATGACCGCTACGCTACGCGTGTTTGCACTGTGCTACGTGCAATTCGCGTAGTGCGAAGTAGCGCAAACTTCGCAAACTACGCGATCGTAGCGTAGTGCTTTGCCCAGTTACCATTATGACTCCAGGTTGACGTTACAATGGGGAATGCCTTGTAACAGTTTGCGTTGTGAATGACTGCGTAGTGAACTTTATTACAGAGTGACATTAGTGGATCCAAGACATGCATGATTGACAATCCATATGAAACGATGTTCACCCCTCTGGGCAGCAATGCGTCACCTATTGTGAAGCGCCTCATGTACAAATCAGTGTTCAGCCACCTGACATGTTTCAATGTGTGCTGCATGATGCAGCACAGATGGAATTGTGAGTGGGGCTGTCCCAGTATTGCTCCTGTGCCGGTAGGGTAACCTTCCTACACATTAACCAGCCCCCCTGCACACAGACACTCTTGCACTCTTGTACAAGAGTGCCTGTGTTTGCGCAGACTTGATGCACTGCACACGGTCGCTGGGGGACACGCAGGGCTGCACATGAGCATCGTACGTATGATGCTGCACTGTGTAGCAGGAGAGGATGAGTGTGGCGCAAAACACAGAGGGAGAATGCCTCCCTCCTCCGATTCCGTGTACATGTCACCCTCAGTCAGGGTATGTCACAGCAACATCATTTTACACTGACAGTCTTATTTGATTGTGACTGTATTTGTACCATGTGCAAAAACAACACTTGATGGACAGAATGCAGAACAATGTCATACATTCACCCCAGTACAGAGATCTGGGCCTAAATCTATCGTTTTTTTGCTCACCATGCCATTCCAGTTTGAACCCAGCCATATGCAAATCAGTCGTGACCCTGTGCCTCATGGGAACAGTCCAGCCCGAACTGCCAAGCCAGGTCCGCCCTGGACTGGAAACAAGCATCCTAGGACCGGTTTCGGGGTTTCACCCCTCCTCAGCCAGGATAGCTTGATTCCAGTGGCATGGAGAGCACGGGACCCACGTCTGGGCATACCCGTCCCACTCGGGGTGACAAATGCAAAAACAACACTTGATGGACAGAATGCAGAACAATGTCATACATTCACCCCAGTACAGAGATCTGGGCCTAAATCCATCGCTTTTTGCTCACCATGCCATTCCAGTTTGAACCCAGCCATATGCAAATCAGTCATGACCCTGTGCCTCATGGGAACAGTCCAGCCCGAACTGCCAAGCCAGGTCCTCCCTGGACTGGAAACAAGCATCCTAGGACCGGTTTCGGGGTTTCACCCTCTTCAGCCAGGATAGCTTGATTCCAGTGGCATGGAGAGCACGGGACCCACGTCTGGGCATACCCGTCCCACTCGGGGGTGACAAATGCAAAAACAACACTTGATGGACAGAATGCAGAACAATGTCATACATTCACCCCAGTACAGAGATCTGGGCCTAAATCCATCGTTTTTTGCTCACCATGCCATTCCAGTTTGAACCCAGCCATATGCAAATCAGTCGTGACCCTGTGCCTCATGGGAACAGTCCAGCCCGAACTGCCAAGCCAGGTCCGCCCTGGACTGGAAACAAGCATCCTAGGACCGGTTTCGGGGTTTCACCCCTCCTCAGCCAGGATAGCTTGATTCCAGTGGCATGGAGAGCACGGGACCCACGTCTGGGCATACCCGTCCCACTCAGGGTGACAAATGCAAAAACAACACTTGATGGACAGAATGCAGAACAATGTCATACATTCACCCCAGTACAGAGATCTGGGCCTAAATCCATCGTTTTTTTGCTCACCATGCCATGCCAGTTTGAACCCAGCCATATGCAAATCAGTCATGACCCTGTGCCTCATGGGAACAGTCCAGCCCGAACTGCCAAGCCAGGTCCTCCCTGGACTGGAAACAAGCATCCTAGGACCGGTTTCGAGGTTTCACCCCTCTTCAGCCAGGATAGCTTGATTCCAGTGGCATGGAGAACACGGGACCCACGTCTGGGCATACCCGTCCCACTCGGGGGTGACAAATGCAAAAACAACACTTGATGGACAGAATGCAGAACAATGTCATACATTCACCCCAGTACAGAGATCTGGGCCTAAATCCATCGTTTTTTGCTCACCATGCCATTCCAGTTTGAACCCAGCCATATGCAAATCAGTCGTGACCCTGTGCCTCATGGGAACAGTCCAGCCCGAACTGCCAAGCCAGGTCCTCCCTGGACTGGAAACAACCATCCTAGGACCGGTTTCGGGGTTTCACCTCTCTTCAGCCAGGATAGCTTGATTCCAGTGGCATGGAGAGCACAGGACCCACGTCTGGGCATACCCGTCCCACTAGGGGTGACAAATGCAAAAACAACACTTGATGGACAGAATGCAGAACATTGTCATACATTCACCCCAGTACAGAGATCTGGGCCTAAATCCATCGTTTTTTTGCTCACCATGCCATTCCAGTTTGAACCCAGCCATATGCAAATCAGTCGTGACCCTGTGCCTCATGGGAACAGTCCAGCCCGAACTGCCAAGCCAGGTCCTCCCTGGACTGGAAACAAGCATCCTAGGACCGGTTTCAGGGTTTCACCCCTCTTCAGCCAGGATAGCTTGATTCCAGTGGCATGGAGAGCACGGGACCCACGTCTGGGCATACCCGTCCCACTCGGGGTGACTGGGGGTGAGTGCTTGCAATGTTCAACACTCCGTCCATCATCCCTTTGGTTTTGCTATGTTCGCCCTAAGTTGGCAGGGTATGCCCAGACGTGGGTCCCTTGCTCACTTTGCCACTGGATTCAAGATAGCCTGGCTGATGACGGCTGTAAGCCAGAAACCGGTCCCAGGATGCTTGTTTCCGGTCCAGGGAAGACATAGCTTGGCAGTTCGGGCTGGACTGTTCCCATGAGGCACAGGGTCAGAGTGATTTGCATATGGCCATGTCTGAACTGGGGTGGCGGAGTGAGCTAAAGAATGATGATGGATTAAACCCAGATCAGTTGACTGGGGGTGAGTGCTTGCAATGTTCAACACTCCGTCCATCATCCCCTTTGGTTTTGCTATGTTCGCCCTAAGTTGGCAGGGTATGCCCAGACGTGGGTCCCTTGCTCACTTTGCCACTGTATTCAAGATAGCCTGGCTGATGACTGCTGTAAGCCAGAAACCGGTCCCAGGATGTTTGTTTCCGGTCCAGGGAAGACATGGCTTGGCAGTTCGGGCTGGACTGTTCCCATGAGGCACAGGGTCAGACTGATTTGCATATGGCCATGTCTGAACTGGGGTGGCGGAGTGAGCTAAAGAATGATGATGGATTAAACCCAGATCAGTTGACTGGGGGTGAGTGCTTGCAATGTTCAACACTCCGTCCATCATCCCCTTTGGTTTTGCTATGTTCGCCTCTAAGTTGGCAGGGTATGCCCAGACGTGGGTCCCCTGCTCACTTTGCCACTGGATTCAAGATAGCCTGGCTGATGACGGCTGTAAGCCAGAAACCGGTCCCAGGATGCTTGTTTCCCGGTCCAGGAAAGACATGGCTTGGCAGTTCGGGCTGGACTGTTCCCATGAGGCACAGGGTCAGACTGATTTGCATATGGCCATGTCTGAACTGGGCTGGCGGAGTGAGCTAAAGAATGATGATGGATTAAACCCAGATCAGTTGACTGGGGGTGAGTGCTTGCAATGTTCAACACTCCGTCCATCATCCCCTTTGGTTTTGCTATGTTCGCCCTAAGTTAGCAGGGTATGCCCAGACAGTGGGTCCCTTGCTCACTTTGCCACTGGATTCAAGATAGCCTGGCTGATGACGGCTGTAAGCCAGAAACCGGTCCCAGGATGCTTGTTTCCGGTCCAGGGAAGATATGGCTTGGCAGTTCGGGCTGGACTGTTCCCATGAGGCACAGGGTCAGACTGAATTGCATATGGCCATGTCTGAACTGGGGTGGCAGAGTGAGCTAAAGAATGAACATGGATTAAATCCAGATCAGTTGACTGGGGGTGAGTGCTTGCAATGTTCAACACTCCGTCCATCATCCCCTTTGGTTTTGCTATGTTCGCCCTAAGTTGGCAGGGTATGCCCAGACGTGGGTCCCTTGCTCACTTTGCCACTGGATTCAAGATAGCCTGGCTGATGACGGCTGTAAGCCAGAAACCGGTCCCAGGATGCTTGTTTCCGGTCCAGGGAAGACATGGCTTGGCAGTTCGGGCTGGACTGTTCCCATGAGGCACAGGGTCAGATTGATTTGCATATGGCCATGTCTGAACTGGGGTGGCGGAGTGAGCTAAAGAATGATGATGGATTAAACCCAGATCAGTTGACTGGGGGTGAGTGCTTGCAATGTTCAACACTCCGTCCATCATCCCCTTTGGTTTTGCTGTATTTGTGCCATGCACTGGCATGTCAGTTGCCCCAGCATGTAGTCACTGATCCTGGATTCAACATTTTGTTGTGCAGGTCACTCTCTGAATACACATAGTTAAGCCAGAGTGTAGGCTCCCATTTTTAAGTGATCTTGTATGCCTGATTTGAATGGAGAACATTGACATAGTCCAAAGGACTCACAATTTTCCATTGTTCATATCTTACAGACAACATGACGCCAGAGGAGTCCCACGCATTCCAGGTGAGGAAGGACCGGTACCTCCACATCAAGAAGGTTGCAAAGGGGCACCGCAACATGGAACGGGGGTGCCAGGAGGACAAGGAGGCTGGCACTTGGAAGTCGGTGCCCGAGGTAGCAACACGTGGGAGAAGAAGTGGCACACAGGCCATCCCAGGACCCTCTGGCATCAGTGGTGGGTCCCAGCGTGGACAGGCAGTGTCCCATCCCCCTACAAGCTCACACACACGGGACAATGCCACCTGCACCTGCCGATCAGGTTGTGGCTTTCACTTTGCGGGACAGGAGGACTCTCATGGACAACAACGTGATGCTGGCAGAGATAAGGAGGGAGATGTCTGAGCAGACCAGGCTCATGGAGGAAATGAGATAAGCCCTGGGACTACCATGATGCCTGCCCATGTAGAGCCCCATCCCCCTTTTCTCCCTTCCCCCAATGTTTAATCTAGTATTTTAGGTAGTGTTAGGTAAGTATTTTAAGTGTTAGGTAGTGTAGTTTTAGTGTAGGCATAGGTAGTGTTGGATTTTAAGGTAGTTTTAGATTATTAATGTTACATAGTATTTGGCGATAAGTTTCCTTTTCATTTGGGTGGGGGGTTGATGTCTTTGTTGTTTACAATTTTTTTTTTTAAAACAAAAATATATCTTTGTGTAGGTTAAGTGTGTAGTTAGTTTGTGTATAGCTTAGATGTCTTTGTCTTGTCTCATTATGTGCCTTAAGGGTGGGAGGGGGGTTGATGTAGTAGATATGTTGTTGTGTGTTTAGGATTAGTCAGGGTAGTTAGTTCAGGGACTTCTGCACTTTATTCTAGTTAGTTTAGTTTAGTTTAGATTAGTATTAGTTATGATTATTGGTAGTTTAGGTAAGATAATTTTTGTAATTCTATAATAAATGGTTACTATTTTTGAATTATGCTTGCACTTATGTCAGGGGTGATGGGGTGGAGTGTGGCTTTTCACCTTGTATGCATCTCATATCATCACTGGACACTCCGTTGAATATGTAAGTGTGGCCATGACATGTTACTTAGCAGGACGGATTGTGTCAGCTTACCTTAGATGTGAGCACAGTAGACTTGCATGGGTAACAGGGTGGCAAGTAGGATGTACGGCCTAGTCTAGGGGCAGTCGTTTGTGAAGTAATACATCTTAAGTGTGACTCACGGAGTTGGACAGCACAATGTTGCCCATTTGCAACACAACATGGGGACATGGCATTGAGAGGATATTGTAGTAGCTACTGTTATCTATCATGGAGATGGATGTATGCGGCGGGCAACACAGTTTGCGTCATACCCCTGTATCTCACATGCTCCTGGCGCTGGGTCCATCTACATTGCACAGACCTTGGATCACCTGCTGCGTAGTGCAAGTGTGTCAGATTCATTTGAATGATATGCTCCTGTGCATGGAGGCTGTACCTCCGGGCCATGCAAGTAGTAGTCTTCATGTGGGTCCATTGTGAACTGCATATGGCAGAACAGTGGGCCCGATTCACATAAGTCATCTGAGAGTAAGTCATGAGTTTACATTTTCCGATATTCACAACTGGCATTTCGGAGTTGTACAGTTAGATGTACTGACTTCACTACTCCTAAATGCCTTCTGTGAATCACAAAGGTTTGAAAGTCATGATTTGGTCACCTGTCACGTTTTTGTGCATGCACACAGTTCTGCTGCACACAAGAGGTGGAATATTGCATTGCTCCCTGTAGTGCCAGTGTCATGGCCACTTCTCCCAGCTGTCACATTTTGGCATTGGCTCATAGTGATGCCACCCTTGAAATGGTGGCACTGCTCAAGACTATATGCTCAGTGCAGTGCACCACACATCCCTTGTCACATTGCCCTAGCCGCTCACAGTGGTCACAGCATGTGAGGTTTCCAAAGTCAGTAAGCATTGTTTGTCCACAGGAAGGGGCTGACTGACTCATTACACTTTGGGTTGAGTCCCTATTGCCAACTCTACTTCACTGAGGCAGACCTTGTGGTTCAATTTGTGGCTGGTAGACCTGTGCCCTTATGTATCTTCATCAATGTGTATATGGTGTGCACCATCTTGGGATGTGAAATGCAATGTGCACCACCACAACAGGCTTCATCCACCCTGTAGAGTGTCGGTAGGTATGCCAGGAGATGTTCTATTTGTAATTGTAAAGGGGGTCACTACTTGTGGCCTGCAACTGACTTGGACATTTTTACACACATTCCTATTTTCTTCATGGATGTTGGACTCAGTTGGGATATTGCTAGATTGTTGTATTGGAGCAATGGGGGCACAGCTGGTTCACACATACCCGGTCATCTCACTGCCTATCTGGATCACAGTTAAACATGTACATTTGTATTAATTCCCGGGGTGTACCTTATGGTGGATTCACTGCTCCTACATTTCAACAGACTGCTATACTGGATTGGTCATGGACAACAGACATCTGTGTGACTTCAAAATATTTATTCACATGTCCATTGACATGGTTGGAGACCGGACCAGTACTTGGCCATGCAATCCCCAAATTACATTGATGCCCAGTGGAGGGCCAGACAGAGTCCTTTAGGGTTGACAAGTCCAAAGGAGGAGGAAGAGTTCAGTCAGCAGTCTGATTGCTGTGTCATTGGTAACCAGACAAAATATGGCAGTCCATGTCGAGGTCCAAGGTGAGTGTCACATAGTGTATCGGGGGACAGTGGAAGGTGATATTCCGTTGCATGATGCTGAGCCCAGAACCAAGTAGAAACTGGCCATTTGACATTGATGAATGCTACCGCTTCCTTCTTTGCAATAAGGCAGAATCATCCACATCTTCGTCCTCTGATGTGTCATGTGCCTCACATGTGGGTGGTGGTAGATTGGCTGCAGCACCGTGAGGCACTGACACATCAGGGGGCGGAGATGTGGATGTAGAAGCAGCAGCAGCAATCATCTGCGCCAGACCTTGCTGCAGCAATGCAGTGATAATGATCTGCAGGGCATGGAAGATTCCAGCTACATCTCGCTGGTGTGCAGCCGTGGCAGCCATTTGTTCCGCCTGCATCCGCTCCATGTGATCCATTATCCTCCGCATGCGGCCCAACTCCTGGCTGCCATCGCTGGAGCCACTCTGGCAGGACAGTTGTTCCTGTCTCTGAGTCATGACTCCAGCGATGGCAGCCATGGAGTATTGGAGAGCATTGAGTGGACTGTGGGTGTCCATGATGTTTTGTAGGTGGTCCCGGATGTAACTCAGGCACCCACAAACGGAATCAACTTTGGCCGCCAGGCTGTCAAACCCCACCCGCACCTGATGAGCCATCTCCTGCTGGACCTCTAACACTCGGCGTTGGAATGCCAGGTGTGGGTCCGGGAGGTCCTGGGAGACAGCCGCGGTGGTAGGTGCTTGCTGCTGTGTGGTTTGTGCAGGGGGTGGGGTTTGCACGATGCAGCTGGGTTGCCCTGCTCCTGGAGATGGGGTGCTGATGGAGTCTAGCAGCTGTTGGAGGGTGTCCCTGTTGATGGTGGCGGATTCCTCCTGTTCATCAGTGAAGAGTGGGACAGGCTGATGTTCAGGAGGTGATGTTTCTTCCTCTGCAATGTAAAGGGGAGATGCAGTTTAACGGTGTGTTTCATATGTGATCATGCATTGGATGAGTTTACAAGCAGACTGCATGACAATGTACATTGTGACTGTTTGGGAGGAGCTGCCTATTTGTTGCAGGATGTTGACGTTTTCTGCTACATCACGGATATGAGGTTGTACTTGTACATTGTCATCTGACAGTTTACAGCTTTGACAAATGTGATTGTACAGTTTATACACACAAGCGGCACCAGTTGTGTCCTCTGTTCAGTTGTGAAGGTGATGCAGTTTGTCCCACATTGTAGTCAATGTTGATGAGTTCCTGTTTTTATGTGTGTGCGCTGCATTGTGGGATACTCGCCCATGCAGCTTTGGTTTTACTACCCCTTATCCCTTTCAGGCAGTGAGCCTTCACTTCTGTGCATTTACAATGCTGAGATGTTGCAGGCTGGGGTAAATATGTGTCTTGGTCAGAATTGGGACACTTGTGCATTGTTTTACAGCAGATGTCTTGTTTACCTCAGGGGTTGTATGTACACAAGGATGTGTCAGAGTGTGACCTGCTCCTTTAGGGATATGGTCCACACTCAGCCACCTCAGTGACGTGGCCTGCACCATGTTGTGATGTTTGGGGTGCAGGCATGCTATTCATCATGCACTGTCACTTGCCTTGTCACTGTGGCTCACAGACCCTCACCTTTGCTGTGTACTGCACATATGGATGTGTTTGTTTCAAGATTAGTTATGTGTCAGTAGGGTCCCCATTAGGCGCATTGGCTACTAAGGCCTACTTGCTGTTTCAATGTGTCCTGCACTATACTGTACACATGTGCATCCAGGTAGCTTTGTCTATTGTGATTTGTCTTGTGTGCATGTCGTCAGTCATGATTTGTCTTGCATGCATTGCTTACTGCCCTCCTGTTGGCTTACCCGTTGTGAGTATGGTGCTGCGTGAGTTTCTATTGTTGTTGCTGGCTGGACAGACAGTGTCAATACCCATTACCCTCAACGTTGACCCCACGTGTGGTGTGTAAGTGGGACTGGATTTGATGGATGTGGATTCCCTAATGCGTATTTGTGGTGCTCAGGCCTTGTCCCCGCCACCCTCCCAACAGATGCAAATGGCAGGGTGATGTGTATTTGTCTATGTGCCACGCAGCTGGTCACATGGATGATACATGCTGTCCTGCTTACGAATATTCAATGCATGGCTTTGCGTGTGGGTGATGACAACCATGACTGCATCTTTCTTCACTGACACAGTTGACTTACCAAACAGATAGGTTTACATGCACATAATGGTGTAATGGGCAACTCACGCCGGGACTGATGTGGAATGGTGTTTTCTGTATGGCAGATGTGTACACTTGAGAGTGGAGGTGTACAAATCGACCTAAGGGGTGAGTGTGCCATTTTGCTAGTTGTCATTATTTGTTGCAACTTTGCTATCCTTGCTTGTTGTCATACTTTGGTTGTCTTACTTATTTAGAGGGACATTGTAGTTCTGTGAGTCTGGCACACAGACAAGTCATGCAGTGCAGATTTGGTTTACACATTCCTGATATGCATTGTCCCCGCACTGTGGTGTTGTAGGCATAGCCCCCCTGCTCATTGTATTACATCGCCTTTTGAGTGCAGTCTGCTGTTTGTGTGCATTGTGGGATATGCACCTTGGAGCCATTTGGCTGCATGATCAGTTTGTTGTGGCATTGCATGTGTTTCTGGTATGCAAACTCACTAGATGGTTTCTCACTTGGTGTACACACAGTGACGGCTCACAGTGAGAGTGCTGCAGTGCGGTGGTGCGGGGCGGTGGTGCGGGGCTGGGCGGGGGAGGGGCAGGATGGGGGTTAGTGGAGTTGGACACACGACGGGCTGGAGTTAGGTGAGTAAATGAATGATTTTAACTATTTACCTTGCACTTGATGCATCGCCGAGTTTGCGATGCAGCAAGCGCAAGGTAAATAGTTAGGATTATTTATTTACTCGCCTAACTCCAGCCCGTCGTGTGTCCAACTCCACTACCCCCCATCCGGCCCCTCCCCTGCCCTGCACCACCACCCCGCACAACCGCCCTGCAGCACTCTCACTGCAAGCCGTCACTGTGTACACAGGACTGCATCTCATGGACAAGCAGGCGGACACATTTACTGGAGATGTGGCAGGATGTCTACATGGCCCCCTTTCCTCAACAGCACGCATATACAAATCGTCTGCACTGGGCCGCGTCTCTCTGATACTATAAATGAGGATGCACTGTGTGTGTGACTGATCATGTGCATGAGTGGGCATGCCAACACCAATGTCAGCAGACATGGGACATTGTGCACGTGTGTCTGCGTTGTGTGCAAGATTGTGTATGTGCAGTTGTGTCCCCCTTGATGCACATGCACATTCTTGCACACAACTCCGACATACAGGCACATGCATATGCGTGTTGTTGAGGCAATGGGGCCTTCTTGACAGCCTGCTGCATTTCCAATCAATGTGGGTCTTTGCTCTTTCACGTAGCCCTTATTTTGTGGTCTGATATGATACTTGGACTATATTTGTTTGACTTTTCTGTGCACATTTCCAGGTCTGTGAGCCCACCAATATGTGTCTTGCAATGTATTGGTTGGGTAGGGTGATATGTGTCTATGCCACCAGGGCCAAGGGGATCCGGGACATGATCCGCAGTCACTGTGGGTGTGCACTGCGATATATTTACTTGTACATGAGTGCCATTGGGCCCATCTCCCCCCGTCCCCCCAGTCCCTGGTTGGTACTCACCCTGTTGCTGTCCCGGAACTCCAACCACCGTCTCCTCGCTGATGACTTGGGACACCTGTTCCTCCAACGCATCCAGCTCCTCCTGTGGCGCTGGACTCCCACCTCCAGTCTGCATTGCTGCTTTCAGGTTAGCTGCAAGTTTCGGCTTGGTCTTGCGCTTAACATCATGCCAGCGCTTCTTGCAGTCGTCCACTGTCCACCTCACCTCTCCGACAGCATTCACCTTGGCCACGATGGACTGCCATATTGCATTTTTGGTTGCCAATGACACAGTGGAGGTGACAAAAAGTTGTTGTTGGTGTTCGGTCACCTCCGCAATCAGGACCTAGTTTTCCTGCTGACTGAACTGCGTCTTCCTCTTCCTCTTCTCCTTGGCCTTTCCCTGGGTCTCTGGCTGGTCCTCCTGGGTGTTTGTGGGGTTGTTGTTGGCCTCTGTGCTGGGTCCAGCTTCCTCCATGCTTTGTCTCAAATGTTTATTCTTTTTTTTTTGTTTGGGCTGCATGGCGGGCGTTTTATAGTGATTTTTCCCGCTTAACGTGAAAAAAGGTGCGCTGACGCTGATTAGCGTGCCGTTCCTGGGCGCTAATTGGCCCATCGCCACTTTTTTCACGTTGGAGTGACGATTTTTATCGCCGTGGCGCTGATCTTAACGCCGGACATTTTACCCGGTAGGGGAAACTATCGCCTGTTAGCGGCGTGTTGTGAATACGCCGCTAACAACGCGATAATTTCCTGCGCTACACGGCGATACGAAAACTATCGCTAACTGAGGTTAGCGATAGTTTTCGCCATTTGTTGAGAATATCCCCCTAACTGTCCAATGAATTAGCCAGCGTATTCTCAACCCCTGAAATTGCTGACTTCCTCACCACGAATCGACATTGTTGTCAAGATGAAAAATAATCTGTGTGTTTTTTGTGGTTCATTTGATGGTTATCACTAAAATAGTCCAACTGATGTCGGTAAAAGTGACTCAAATATGGACCTACATTTGTATTGTGAAAAGCAGGATATTAGCTTCGAACTGCAACTTTGAGGTATCAGAACTAATTAAGGGGGGCACAGATTATTAGTTACATGTGTTACTTAGAGCCACATTGCATGTAGACATAACAGCCTTATTTAAAGTGGTAATACCCCATAAAATTGCATCTGCTTTTATGATGTAGAGAAACGCCATTTCTATGATTCTTATATCTGAGAAAACTAAATGCTTGGGAACCTACCTATTGGATAGCGTGGCTTTTATCTTTATATTGCAACATCCCTTCACTGGAATTAACTTTGCAGTTTCAAACGCTGACCAGGGTGGAATAATATACAAGATATAGATTATTTTTTGGAAAGCCCATTTGGTGAGGCATTTAAAAGCCGAGATTCTCAAGCCAGTTATAACTTTAATTTTCCACGGAAAGCAAGACAAATATGAGATGCTTCACTTGAAATTGATGTGTGAGATATCTATCGCGCAGGCTCCTATGCCTGCCAGGCTTCAGCGCAGTGTATGCTTCTTTCTGAGGAAGCGGTGGGTGTCGGAAGAAAAGGCAATTTGAGCATTTAGGGCTCTAATCAAATGGAGCGTGAAAGAATGCATGCTCAGTGAGCACAGGCAGGGCTATGGGCTATTATGTGACCTTGCTGGTCTATTGGCAAAAGAGATAAGTATTGACTGAGAGGGTTTACTACTGTAGCAACAGTTAGGAAAGCAAAAACCATTAAGAATCTCAAGGCCAGGTCTTACCGTGAATCAGTAGTGTGTGCTGCTCAGAATCAAGTACAAAAGACACACAATTGATGGACGGAATGCAGAACAAATCAAAATATTCACCCCCAGTCAAGAGATCTGGGTTAAATCCATCATTCTTTTGCTCACCATGCCACCCCAGTTTAGACCTGGCCATATGCAAATCAGTCTTGACCCTGCGCCTCATGGGAATAGTCCAGCCCGAACTGCCAAGCCAGGTCCTCCCTGGACCAGAAACAAGCATCCTAGGACCAGTTTCGGGGTTTCACCCCATATCAGCCAGGATAGCTTTATTCCAGTGGCACAGTGAGCCCGGGACCCACGTCTGGGCATACCAGGCGCACTTAGGGCGAGAAAGCAAAAGACACACAATTGAAGGACGGAATGCAGAACAAATCAAAATATTCATCCCCAGTCAAGAGATCTGGGTTAAATCCATCATTCTTTTGCTCACCATGCCACCCCAGTTTAGACCTGGCCAAATGCAAATCAGTCTTGACCCTGTGCATCATGGGAACAGTCCAGCCCGAACTGCCAAGCCAGGTCCTCCCTGGAAAGGAAACAAGCATTCTAGGACCGGTTTCGGGGTTTCACCCCTCATCAGCCAGGATAGCTTGATTCCAGTGGCACAGTGAGCCCGGGACCCACGTCTGGGCATACCTGGCGCACTTAGGGCAAGAAAGCAAAAGACACACAATTGATGGACGGAATGCAGAACAAATCAAAATATTCACCCCCAGTCAAGAGATCTGGGTTAAATCCATCATTCTTTTGCTCACCATGCCACCCCAGTTTAGACCTGGCCATATGCAAATCAGTCTTGACCCTGTGCCTCATGGGAACAGTCCAGCCCGAACTGACAAATCCGGTCCTCCCTGGACCGGAAACAAGCATCCTTGGACCGGTTTCGGGGTTTCACCCCTCATCAGCTAGGATAGCTTGATTCCAGTGGCACAGTGAGCCCGGGGCCCACGTCTGGGCATACCCGGCACACTTATGGTGAGAATCAAGTACACAACTCAAACCTTAATGCATGCATTGGGAGGAAATGATCACATCACCCCTCCTGCTTTGAGAGCAAAAAGCTGCTTTATTTACAACTAGCTCGCAGAGTACCTAGCCCTTTGGCCGAGCAGCACAAGCTACCCTGTCAAACGGGCTAACAAAAATTTCTAATCCAGCCCGCCTCCCCTAAGGAACTCCCACCCCCAAAATCTTCTGGACTGCACTGCACACAACCTTTAAAACGCCAGGTGGCCTTGTAATACTCGTATCGAAACCCACATTCATCATCTTGTCGAGCCTGCCGGCTCTTAGACCAGGCCTTTGCCCTTGCCCCACATCTTGGCTACATTGTTCCTTGCTCATTCTTACATGCTCCCTTCTTTCCCCTGATGTAGTAGAAATTTCATTTTATTTGTAGGGGTGCATTATAATCACACATGTAGAGCGCACCCACATATAATCCTTTGTCGTGTTCACATGACGTGTTAGGATCTTGAAATGTAATAACGTAAACCGTGATGGGGCAGATTTACAAGCCCCTTGTGACACTTTTGCGCCGCTGTTGCTTTATGGCGGTGTAAAAAATGCAGCCAATTTACAGCGTGACACATCTAGGGAGATGCGTCACGTTGTAAAGCCCTGCGCCACATTATACCAGCGTCAGGTATAATGTATGCAGGGTGGGCGTTCCCACGCAGGAAAGCCT
Organism: Calotriton arnoldi; assembly: GCA_963921515.1. Lineage (NCBI taxonomy): Eukaryota > Metazoa > Chordata > Amphibia > Caudata > Salamandridae > Calotriton > Calotriton arnoldi. The sequence continues at coordinate 196,944 of CAWUFW010000197.1, read as the reverse complement.
CGTTGAAGTGATGCAGTAAAATCTGCAAGATTTCACTGCGCCACTTCTAGGACGCCACTGCGTCAAAACCTTCCGCCTGCTTGAGCAGGCGTAAGCAGTGATGCAGTATAGTGAGAATAGGCCTCAACATGCATTGCTGGAGTTGCGTCGTGCTTGCGACATGACTCCAGCAATGCGTGACTTTTGCGCCAACAGATGCGTCAGAATTTCTCACGCATCTGTCAATCGGTGTGCTATGGTGCACCGTATTGTAAATACGGCGCATCTATGGTGGCGCTAAGGTTTTGCAGGCTGGTGCAGGGAAACTGACGCATCTCTATAGATGCGTCAGTTTCTTGTAAATCTCCCCTGATGCATTTAGGCCATTGAATAGTAAACGTGAAGAGTTAATGTAGAAAGTAAATGTAACTAGCAGAAAACACTAACGTGAAGAACTTGTGTTGTGCAACTGACAATCCTTCATTTATTGGATGTGTTTATTAATGGGTCATTTTCCATGTAGGTAGGAATATTAACTGAACGTGCCTTATTTCCTATGCAATTTGTGAAGCTCATACACTATTTTTCTTATGTTAGCTGAATCTTGTAGGCCTGAAATGAAATTTCCCTGGAAGCTCTCACATTAGAATTAACAGTTTGAATTTCATATGTGCTGTAGATTTCGTTCTTTCTCACGTTTGTGTTGCAGGTTGGGAAAAGCACCCTTGTTAGCTAGGATAAAGTCTTTGTTTTATTAGTCAGGTAAGGAGAGAAGGGGATACATCGCGACCTAAAGCCAATAAGGAGAACTGTTGTAATTTCACACCAGAGAAGGCCTGGGAATCAAGGTCAACATGTTACAGTTCAAGAACATCGCTGTCCAGTGGAAAAAACCCATGAGATCGTGGTCTGAGCAGATGACGTGACCCGCAAGGACTCTTGGGAAGATACCTGTAATATTGAACGTTGCAAGTAGGGAAAGTGCCCATTTCTTCTCTGCCGTCACAGAGGGAGCATCTCAGAATGAGCTCTGTTTCGATAGCTTTATGCTATTAGACCCATCGATGGTGGAGAGACTTCTTAGGAAGTCTCCACATGCTGACACCTTTTATTCCTTTCCCTTAGGATGGTTAAGTAGGGATGTCATTTTAGCGCTAGTGTAGGGATGGATTGATTCTTTATACTCATCAACCCTCGATGCAGGGAAACTTGGACTCATGCTTTCTGATCCTATGCATCCTATTATTTGAGTTAATTGTTTTGTGCATGTTGAATCGACTCAACTTTATTCACAGATTTGGCTTTATGCTGATTCCAATGTATGTCTACACTCTCATTTTGAGGTGTCTTCATGTACAGTTATTTTTGGCTTTTTAATAGAGTAACTAACCTTATGTAGTTGTCTGTGGTTACTATGTGTCCAGAGAAATCCCTGTTGAATTGATTGGCGTTATTAACTATTTTCTCCCCTCTACTCTTACACGCTGTTAAAAAGAACCATCGGATTGTGATTCTAGGACAGGTCCAGAACTTATGTACCCGGCCCTTTCAGTTGGAAGCAGAGGATGGTTTGCACATGAAGCGAGGGGAGAATCCAGAGTTAGTCTAGAAAAGAGGAAACTTAGAACCCCAGATCCACAAAATAGAGCCCAATGATTAAGAACGGAGAGCAATGGACGATGGAATTTGGCGGAGACGGACGGAGTTTGATGGTGGGGCGAGTTCAGCTGTGAATGGAGGAGTGAGTATCAATAGGGTGTGTGCCATGTTTTAGATTGCGGGAATTAATTGATTGTAAGAAGTCTGGCGGAGCTGGTGTGAGAGTCGAGTGAATGTGATTTTGGGAAGGACATGGTCCAAGGATTAAGATTTGAGTTTCAGGTCCCGAAGTGGCCTAAGATCCCGGGGTGAATTAAATGGTGTAGAAGACACCAAAGTTATTGTGATTGTCTGACCAAAGAATTGAGGAGTTGTTGTGAGACGTCGACAGTTCCACCTAAGACAGGGAACTTTGGGTAAATGGGTCATATGGGAATCGTTTACTGGACCTTGTGTACAGAGGCGAACTATATTAATTCAGGTGACCTGCGCAGGTCGAGGGTTGCTGTGTGTGAATGTTCTTGGATGACTGAATTCTATCGATCCTTTTAGATGGCAGACAATTACAGAGTTTAAGACGATCGTGTGAGTTAATGTGCACGGAGAAATTGTAAAGGAGGGTGAGCCTCTGCGAGGAGTGAAGGTGACGTCTGAGTGTGCCGCGCAGTGATAGGTCGGTTGGTGTAACACCGCACTGGGACTGGTTGGTAGTCATCAGAAAGTTGCAATTGGGAAAATATTGTTTCATCGTAAAATTGGATAACCTGTAATTGAATCATGCGATGTTTTGGGGTATTACAGGATCTTTTCAGGGAGTTGTTACTTGAGTGGGCAAAGAAGCGACACCTGAGGATACTCCAGCACACTATATGGCGGCAAAAGTAGGGCTCCATACTATAATTTGGCTTCAAAATTGGCACAAAATCACTGAAAAAGAGGGGGAATTGCCAATTCCACGTTTTGGTTCATTTCGGTTGGACTTGTTGCACCAGTTGAGCGGAGTGGTGTTTGAGCTGCAACCTTTACCTAGACCAACACAGTTTAAGGCGTTAGACGCATGTATATGGGCAGCACATGCAAAGAAAAGGGAAATATATCAAGGGAAGATGAGAAAAGCCTTGAGAGCATGTCAGGAAGGGCAATGGGATGCACAGCTCAAGATATGGAGAGTGGATACTATTGAAGGAGAAAGGTTATACCCAATGTTGGTAGGAGAGGGAGATTCTCAGAATCGGAATATGAGAGAAAAAATGACGGTAGTGATACTGATGACAGCCTGTTGGATGGGCTATTATCAGAGCGTCCTCTACCTTACAATCCACACTCAGAGGAGGGAAGGCAAGAGTTGGTGAATACAAGGAATGCGGAGAGTGGGTAACCATCTCAAACAGGTCTTAATGCAGGAGTTGTGGGAAGGAGATTCGCGGGAGGTGGGGGGACAGGAGTGTCCACCTTAGAAGGTATGGAACAAAATGGAGTCAGTGCTGCTTCACGGTTACCGGAAGCTCTTACAGTACTGCTCACCATTGGTCCTGTTGTCCCTGTGTATGACCCAAGCTCAGTGGGAAACCTTAGTCAGCGACAATCCACTCAGGTGGAAGAAACTGGATTGGGAATGTCAGGGAACATGAATGGAAGTCGCCCATTTCTAGTGCCTATGGAATCTAGTACCCCTTTACCAGCTACTGCCGATCCTTCGGGAATATGCATTGGTTCCAGTACTATAAGATCCATACCCATGGCGAGCACTAGCTCAGACTTGAGGATGTGGGAAACACCAGTGAGGGGACCAGTGGGTGCAACTTCAGAAACGAATGCATGTCAGGGAGCTGCCGGAAATCAACATGTTCTGGATGCTACAGACTTAGAGATTTGGTTGGGAGATCACAATAACAGTAAGGAAGGTCAGAACAGTACATCAAGTCAGGGAACCATCAAGGCTGCAGTAAAATCGAAACTATTGGATGTGGTGAGGTAGAAAGCTGAGATTATCAGTGGGAATTTACCCTTGGAGAGAATAGAAACCTATGAACCAGATGACCTGTTGTTTATAGCAATGGATGTCACCCGCAAAGCGAGACAAGCACACGAGAAGTTGTCAGAACTAGCTCAGAGGTATGAAGTAGACTTGTCTTGAATCAAAATGCTACAGGGAAATCATAGGCTTAATTATAGTGACCAGAAGCTGAAGCAAAAGAGAGTGACGGGATTGAAAACACACATCCGAGAATTGGTTATAGGAATACGGGCTTGGAGTATGCTTGATAAGTGACAGGAAAGGTGATCTAAGAAGAAGAGTGCCAGAAAAGAGACAGGGGAAACACAACCTCAAGGAGGGGGAACACCGGGGGTTGAGGCGTATCCACTACGAGAGGTGCCTAGTAGAGGGCATGTGCATGTCCCTTGAAGTAGAGGAGACCTAGATGCATTCACAAATGATTTTCCTAGGTTAAGGGAGAAACCTGCTGAATGGTACAAGCAAGTCGATTGCTTTGTTAAAATCTCAAAAGTGTCGTGGATTGACTTAAATACTCTATTTTAAATTGTGGTCCCTAGTGATCTATGGTCTGCATGTAAAATCGCTATTGATTGTCCTGCTGCTGGGCCAGAGAGGGATCCTGTAACTCATGGTCCTTCGCCTTTGGTTATAAAAAAGTATGATCAGGTGATCACATGGCTGCAATCCAAAATAGTCCATCAAGACACTGATTGTGTTAAAATAGATTGAAAGGCCTAGGAGCTGAAAGAGTTAGTGCATGCCTATTACAAGAGGCTCTTGCAATCCTTCAAGCAGTACAGTGGGTTAGATACGCTCAACTCCAGAGACATAGGACAATTTGTCTCAATATTTGTGACAGGATTGAGGCTGGAAATCAGCCTCATGATTCAGCAACATTTGATCTGCTGGCAAAATAAGTCAGTGGATGAAATTCCACGGTATGCCAGATATTGCAGTGATGAGGTGGATTCCAAGCATAGGAGAATGAAGAAAAAGCTAATGCTGGTTCAAATGTGAAATGCACAGAAGGGAGAGCAGGTGCAGTCAACAGGAGGGACAGTAGGTCGTAATCAAGGGACTGTCCAAGGAGGTGTTCAGGGCACACTATGTTCAGCGGGACAAGGAAGAGGGAGAGGTGTCCCCATAGATCCCAAAACAGGTATAGATGTTGCTATGTTGAAAAGGACAACTGCCTGTCATTTTTGTCACAAGATCAGGCATTGTAAGCGCGAGTCTCACGTAAATCCGGCGAATCAGGTGCAGGAGGGAGAACTTGTGCAAGTGACAGATGCGTTAAATCAGTTACCAACGGTGACAAGGTCAAGATCCATTAATGCGGGAGGGAATCAGAATCAGTTAGTGCAAGTGCTGCAACCTCCGAGAATCTCACAGGTCAATCGAACGTACCATCAGATGCCCTTGGGGGGGAGACTGTACTCTTGGAGTGGTCTTAGAGGTAGACCAGAATGGACCATATGTAGAGGCAGACTTAGGTGGTCATCCCATTACATTCTTGATTGATTCTGGTGCTACCCGTTCTACTGTGAGATCTGCAGTAGTCCCAAACCTACCCCTCTTGGGAAAATCAATCCAAGTTGTAGGAGTTGCTAACAAAAGGATGACAAACTCTTTGACGGAAGAGGTGCCGATGAAGATCGGAACCTTTCAGGATCATTATCAGTTCGTGGTGTGTGATTCGAGTCCAGTCTGTTTATTAGAGGGTGATCTCTTGTATAAATTGAAATGTACCATCTATTGTACACTGAAGGGAATTGAGCTGCAGACTAATGACAATGACATTGCTTTCAAGCTAGCAAATCAAAATCATTGCATACACATGTTTGCTTTACTGACAGTGGACATGCCGCTGGACTTGAGAGACACCATCTCTCTGGTGGTATGGGACTTCATGGGGGAGGAAATCAGACTGATTTGGGGAGTCAAGCCAGTCCGAATACAGCCTAATGCAGAATTTCCGAGAACACCTCAGTACAACCTGACCCCGGAAACGGTAGCAGGGATTAGACCTGTGTTTGAGTACATGATTGCACAGGACATACTAAAAGAGATCATAGGAAGTCCGTGCAATTCGCCCATCATGGGATTGCAGAAACTGAGCAGAAAGTACCGCATAGATCAGGACCTTTGAAAAGTGAATAACATTGTGATTCCATGTTGTCCTGTGGTACGGAATCCATCTGTGATCCTATTTCAGATTCATTGTGAAGCTGTCTGGTTCACTGTGAAAAACCTCCATCGAGCATTCTTCTCCATTCCATTGCACGAGGGGAGCCAATTTTTATTTGCTTTCTGTCTGGAAAATCGTGTCTTAACATGGTATTGTATCCCTCAAGGGTATACTGAAAGTCCATCCATCTTGAATCAGGTGTTGAAGAAGAACCTCAGGGTTTGATTTTGCCCCGAAACTCAGTGCTTGTTCAGTATATTGATGACCTCCTAATTGCATCCGAAACACAGGAGGCTTGCAGGGACGATACTATTGTCTTACTGAATCACCTGGCTGAAAATGCGCATAAGGTGACTCTGAGCAAACTTCAGTACTGTCTGACTGAAGTTCAGTGCTTGGGTCATTGAATTGAGAAAGGCAAAAGGAAGGCGTCACCAGAGCGAGTGGAGGCGATCATGAAAATGAATCCGCCAACTACCCAAAAAGAAGTCAAGATGTTTTTGGGAATGGTTGGCCATTGCCGACAATGGATTCTGAATTTCTCCTTAATGGCAAAGCTTTACAGATGCTAACCCACAAGGACGTGAGTGATCCAGTACCTTGGGATAACGATTGCTTACTTGCCTTCTTGGAGCTGAGAGAGTGCCTTTGTCGTGCTCCAGCTTTAGGAATGCCTGATTACAACAAAGTGTTTTCGCTGTTCTGCCATGAAAAAGAAGGTTGTGCTCTTTCTGTATTCACCCAGACACATGGAGGTGCCTGTCGACCAGTGGCCTATTTCTCAGCCCCTTGAGATCCTGTAGCTTCAGCGTTGCCCGGATATCTCAAATCTGTTGCTGCAACAGGTTTCAGTATTGAACGATGTGAAAGCATTGTGATGGGTCATCTACTTTCTGTATATGTACCACACTCAGTTGAACTCCTAATGACTGGGACCAAAACACAGCATTTGACTGATAACAGGCTGACAAGATATGAACAAGTTCTGCTTGTAGCAGAAAATGTAACCTTAAAGCGCTGTTCTGTGTTAAACCCAGCTACCTTGTTGCCTGTTCCAAATGCTGATGGGGAAGGTTGTGAAGACCATGAATGTCTGGATGTTACTGAGCTTTGTACCAAGCCGAGACCTGACATTGTCAATGAACCATTGTCTAATCCTGATTAAGTCCTTTTTGTTGATGGTTCATGTCTAAGGGACAATGAAGGTAATCTGAGAGCAGCATTTGCTGTCTGTACCAACTCTGGAGTTGTGGAAGCTGCTTGTTTACAGGGTGTACCCTCTGCACAGGTGGCCGAGATTATTGCCTTGACCCATGCATGTCTGTTCTCTGAGCAGATCCGAGTCACCATCTATTCCGAAAGCCAGTACGGTTTTGGTGTAGTTCATGATATCAGACAGCTGTGGTCGCAGAGAGGGTTCCTAACGTCATCAGGATCTCCCATTAGGAATGGGGAATATGTGAGACAGCTGTTGGAAGCATTGCAGTTGCCAAAGGAAGTGGCAGTCGTAAAGTGCGCTGCACACGGGAAGGGAGATGATTTTGTCACCAAAGGAAACCGCTACGCGGATGAAGTTGCTCGTTTTTACACCACACACGCATGCATTTTCAATGGGGAATATGTTGGCAAGAGTACAGAGAAGACTGAACTCAGCATGATGATAGTTGTTGCAGACACATGGGATGAAGTTAGGCGGTTACAGTTGGAAGCAACAGATCAGGAACAAGCGGGTTGGATCAGAGCAGGCTGTGAGAAGGGAGAAGATCACATTTGGGTTTCAACTGATGGCAAGGATTGTTTGCTAAATCCAATGGCAAGGCAGATTAATGGAGCAGCTCATATAGGATGAGACACAATGGTGAGATTGTTCAGACAAACTTGGTTTAATCCGATATTCTGTGTGACCGCAGAGGCACAGTGTCATCGCTTTGTTACGTGCCAACAAATGAATGCTACATTGGGAGGTCAGGGGGGTCCTTTCAATCGGATCCACATGGACTTTGTTGAGATGCCTGTATGTAATGGATTGAGGTACATTTTGGTTGTTGTGTGCATTTTTTCTCAGTGGGTGGAAGCTTATCCAACTAGAAGGTGTGACAGCCTCACAGTGGCAAAGTTATTGTTGAGGGAGCTTATACTATGCTTTGGATTTCCATCCACATTGGAGTCGGATAGAGGAACGCATTTCCACAGTGAGATCATGAAGCTGTTGTGTACTGTCTTGAGTGTGGATCAGAGACTTCATTGTACCTACAGACCAGAGGCATCAGGCATTGTGGGGCAGGTCAATGGAACTTTAAAGGCGAGATTGGCAAAAGGATGTGCTTCAACATCTTTGAAATAGCTTGACGCATTGCCCTTGGTTCTAATGAGCTTGCGCAGCATTCCTGATAGGAGAACTGGGCTATCTCCGTATGAGATCCTCATGGGAGGGGCGATACACTTGCCTGCAGTGCCGTCTACAGCTTTGATAAACATCACAGATGACTTGATCCTTGACTACTGCAAAGGATTGGCTGATGTGGTTCGTTCTGTGTCTCACCAGGTTGGAGCCGCAACTGCACCGACATTGAAAGACCTCTATCACAACCTGAGCCCCAGAGATTGGGTGCTGGTCCGAAAGCACATAAGAAAGAACTGTCTTGACTCACGGTGGAGTGGACGATACCAGGTGATATTGGTGATGAATACTGCTGTGAAGTGCGGAGGAGTGCTGAGCTGGATACACGGCTCACATACACGACGAGTCTCAGGGCCCTCTTATGTAACAGCTCCTCTCCCAGAAGTGATCATAGCTGTGATCGCAAGGTCACTGGAGTGGGCTAGCCAAGATAAGGGGGTTCCTGGAGAAGCTGGATACCCAGCAGGTCAAGCTGAGAGAGGTCAAGCTATACAAGACCCAGGTATGGAGTCTGAGGGAGACGGTAATGTTGTGAGTGGTATACAGTCTGACTCAGCAGAAAAGACTGGTGTGGAAATTGGTTGTGTGCAGTCAAGGAAGAAAGAGGTGGCAAATGAGTCGTGGCCTGTGAGACAGAAAAGAAGAAACTTGAGACTTGCATCTGAGAAAGAACTTGCACCAATAACTGAATCATCTGAGTCTGATCTGAGTGAGTACGAACAAGCCCCAGATTGTGAGGAGGTCAAGGAGAACAAGAGTGCCTTGTCAGAGATACTCCTCTCCCAAGTGGACTTATCTAGCTTCAAATGCCGGGGAAAGCAAGGACTGAGACTTCGATACCGATTGTCAAGATCCTTCGGAGGGTTCCTGGAATAGAGGCTAATGCAATCTTGTCATTGACTGTGCCTTATACACATCGTATTCCAGAGCTTTGGAAATCAGCCACCTCCTCAGGAAATTACAGCATTCAGAGCTGAACTGTTACAGCGAGTCATCGATGAGATTGGCTCTGATCTCATAAGGGATGCAAATTGAACTTTGAACTGTAAATTTAAAACAATAAGAAATTTGGAGGGAGATAACCTAGGCGCGAGTGGAAGAAGAATACAAGTAGGGACCTTTCCTTTAGAAGAAGAAATAGGGTTAAGGAAGTCTTCCAAGCTGTGTAAATATTATGCCAAAGACTGTTGTGAGAATTTTTAAGATCCAAAAAGAAGTTGCTCAAAGACTTTGTTGCCAGTACATAAGAGGCGGAGAAAAGAAACTCTGTGTTTTAATCGTCTTACAGCTACAATCCAAGCCACTTTGAAAATGGGATCTGGAAATTTGAATCGAAGGCTCAAATGTATTATAGGTACACTTATTGTAGAGATAATCATAGTGATAGCTGTAGTCATTACTGAGTCCATTTTAAGTGCACGCAAAGCTGAGGAATAGGGAGTGTGGGTACATGGGACTTCCACACCTACCACTGCTGACTCAAAAGAGGGTACATTAGTATCTGATAGAGGCTTAATAGAACAAGCTAGTCACTTTTTGCATGTAGATTTGTCTAAAGCTGATTATACACTTAATGCTTATGCAAAGTTGCTGTATGAATATGTAAATACTATAGACATGAGAGACTGTTTTTTTAATTTATTTTTTTTTAAAACAGATTTTATTGACATTTTACTTATACACATGTTCGTTATCACAGTGTCAGGATATAAATGCACATTCCTACCTTGCATTTCCCCTCTATTGTAACAAGAATTCAACTCCCCCCCGACGAGTCACTTATGCGTAGTTTAGTGTCTCTAGCAGTATATAGTCATGTCTTATGTTTTGAATTTTTTTTTATTTTCTCTCCTTTGGGGTCTATGTGTGGTGGGGAGTTCGTGTGATATTCTCTCCATCCTATTCTCTTGGGCCCATCATCCCGTTGTCCGTGTCTGGTGATGGTGGGTTCGATTGGGCATCTGTTGTGTCGTCTAGGTCTGGTGTCCGCATCTCATCCAGCAGCCTCCCCCAAGCACTCGCAGTTTCCAGGTTCCCTATACCTCGCCTTGCTTCCCTCAGTAGTATTCTACTTTCTGCGCCTGCCCATTTCTCGAATTCTCTTTTCCAGGTCTCTATTCTCGGTCCCCCTGTCGACTTCCAGTTCCTGGCAATTTCCCGCTTAGTTAAAACATATGCAAGGTCCTGAAACCTCCCACTGACCTTTGTCTTGGCCTTGTGCGGGAACCAGCTCAGTATGCAGTGGCCCGGTGTATGTGGTACCTCTTTATCGATAACACTTTCAACTACGTGTATCACCTCCTCCCAAAAGACCCGCAGGCCAGGACAGTCCCAGAACATGTGCAGTACATGTGCCTCTTTTTCCCCACATCGGGAGCAGGCCGCCTCCTCTGCCTGGAAATATCATCTGATTCGCACTGGTGTAAGATACGCTCTATGTAGAACGTAATAGTTTATCAACTTATGTCGTGCATTACTGGATATCTTGAGGGTTTCCTCCACAATGATTCCCCAATTCCCCTCTGTAATCGGTACTCCCTGATCCTCTTTCCACTGAAGCCTCAAGCGCTCCATGGGCTTCTGTATGTCGCTCCTGATTGCCCTGTAAATGCAGGAGACCGTCTTAATTCTACCCGTCAACAGGGCCTCGTACCTGCAGCAGTCCAATGCCCTGGGTTCAACCGATCCAGTGCCCCAATGTTTCTTGAATGCCATGGTGAGGGCTCTGTGCATCAAGAAGTGGCCTTGAGGGAGGTCAAACACCTCTCGAAAGTCCTCGAAAGGAAGCAGCTGGGAGTCTCTAAATAGGTCTCCAACTACTGTCGCCCCGCTTCCCTCCAGTCTTCTAGCCCTGCCCAGTTCCCTCCATGCAGCAAGTACCTGAGCATTTCCATGGGTAGGTCTGGGCAGTAGGAGAGTCTGCATCCCACCCTTTGCTGACACCTGGCCCAGCACCAAGTTGTTGTTTTCATCTCTTCAGTTCCCCTGTGCGGCCTTCGCTTCATACTCAATAGGATTCTTACTAGGTCTGGCGTCTCTGGAGAAAATGGGCAGTGTGCCCCTCCCGGGTTCCTACTGGCCACTGGCCACCTCACGAGCCATTGGAGATGTGCTGCAAGGTAATATGCTTCTAGGTCCGGGACCCCCAATCCCCCTGTCGCTGTGGAGCGCTGCATCGTGGTTAGGGCTACTCGCCTGCGGCTCGTCCCCCATATAAACGTTATTAGTTGTGAGTTCAGGTCTCGAAATGTCACGCTCAGGATCCATATCGGAAGAGTCCCAAAGATATACAGTAAACGCGGGAGCGCCACCAATTTCAATAGGGCCACTCTGACTGCCACGGACAGCGGCAGAGAGCCCCAAAACTCCATAGAGGAGTGGAGGGATCTTATTCCCCTACCTATATTGCCCTCTACTAAGTCTGTAGCTCTGTGGTATATTTTCACCCCTAGATACTCTAGGCATGCGGGCTCCCATTGCAGACATCCTAAGCCCTCCGTGGGAGGTCTATCTGGCGTTATGGGGAACAGTCTAGATTTTTGCCAATTTACTCTCAGTCCCGAGAGATGACCGAATTCTTCTAACATACTTTTGGAACTGCCTAAGTCCTCCTCTGTATCTCGTAGAAAGAGGAGTAGATCGTCCGCATACAGAGCAATATGGTGGCAGTTCTCCTTTACCAAAAACAACAGTTGATGGACAGAATGCAGAACAATGTCATACATTCACCCCAGTACAGTGATCTGGGCCTAAATCCATCGTTTTTTTGCTCAGCATGCCATTCCAGTTTGGACCCAGCCATATGCAAATCAGTCTTGACCCTGTGCCTCATGGGAACAGTCCAGCCCGAACTGCCAAGCCAGGTCCTCCCTGGACTGGAAACAAGCATCCTAGGACCGGTTTCGGGGTTTCACCCCTCTTCAGCCAGGATAGCTTGATTCCAGTGGCATGGAGAGCACGGGACCCACGTCTGGGCATACCCGTCCCACTCAGGGTGACAAATGCAAAAACAACAGATCAGTTGACTGGGGGTGAGTGTTTGATTGGCTCAAACGTTCCGTCCATCATCCCCTTTTGTATCGCTTTGTTCGCCCTAAGTTGGCGGGGGTATGCCCAGACGTGGGTCCCTTGCTCACTTTGCCACTGGATTCAAGCAAGCCTGGCTGATGACGGCTGGAATGCCAGAAACCGGTCCTAGGATGCTTGTTTCCGGTCCAGGGAAGACATGGCTTGGCAGTTCGGGCTGGACTTTTCCCATGAGGCACAGGGTCAGACTGATTTGCATATGGCCATGTCTGAACTGGGGTGGTGGAGTGAGCTAAAGAATGGTGATGGATTATACCCAGATCAGTTGACTGGGGGTGAGTGTTTGATTGGCTCAAACGTTCCGTCCATCATCCCCTTTTGTATCGCTTTGTTCGCCCTAGTTGGCGGGGGTATGCCCAGACGTGGGTCCCTTGCTCACTTTGCCACTGGATTCAAGCAAGCCTGGCTGATGACGGCTGGAATGCCAGAAACCGGTCCTAGGATGCTTGTTTCCGGTCCAGGGAAGACATGGCTTGGCAGTTCGGGCTGGACTGTTCCCATGAGGCACAGGGTCAGACTGATTTGCATATGGCCATGTCTGAACTGGGGTGGTGGAGTGAGCTAAAGAATGGTGATGGATTAAACCCAGATCAGTTGACTGGGGGTGAGTGTTTGATTGGCTCAAACGTTCCGTCCATCATCCCCTTTTGTATCGATACATTCACCCCAGTACAGTGATCTGGGCCTAAATCCATCGTTTTTTGCTCACCATGCCATTCCAGTTTGGACCCAGCCATATGCAAATCAGTCTTGACCCTGTGCCTCATGGGAACAGTCCAGCCCGAACTGCCAAGCCAGGTCCTCCCTGGACTGGAAACAAGCATCCTAGGACCGGTTTCGAGGTTTCACCCCTCTTCAGCCAGGATAGCTTGATTCCAGTGGCATGGAGAGCACGGGACCCACGTCTGGGCATACCCGTCCCACTCAGGGTGACAAATTCAAAAACAACAGTTGATGGACAGAATGCAGAACAATGTCATACATTCACCCCAGTACAGTGATCTGGGCCTAAATCCATCGTTTTTTGCTCACCATGCCATTCCAGTTTGGACCCAGCCATATGCAAATCAGTCTTGACCCTGTGCCTCATGGGAACAGTCCAGCCCGTACTGCCAAGCCAGGTCCTCCCTGGACTGGAAACAAGCATCCTAGGACCGGTTTCGGGGTTTCACCCCTCTTCAGCCAGGATAGCTTGATTCCAGTGGCATGGAGAGCACAGGACCCACGTCTGGGCATACCCGTCCCACTCAGGGTGACAAATGCAAAAACAACAGTTGATGGACAGAATGCAGAACAATGTCATACATTCACCCCAGTACAGTGATCTGGGCCTAAATCCATCGTTTTTTTGCTCACCATGCCATTCCAGTTTGGACCCAGCCATATGCAAATCAGTCTTGACCCTGTGCCTCATGGGAACAGTCCAGCCCGAACTGCCAAGCCAGGTCCTCCCTGGGGTGGCGTGGTGAAGCAAAATAACGATGGATTAAACCCAGATCTGTGACTGGGGGTGAATGTTTGCCAATGTGCAGCATTCCGTCCATCATCTTGTGTGTTTTGCATTTCGCCCTAAGTGGGAAGGGTATGCCCAGACGTGGGTCCCGTGCTCACTACGCCACTGGAGTCAAGCTATCCTGGCTGATGAAGGCTGATAGCCTGAAACCGGTCCTAGGATGCTTGATTCCGGTCCAGGGAAGACATGGCTTGGCAGTTCGGTCTGGACTGTTCCCATGAGGCACAGGGTCAAGCCTGATTTGCATATGGCCATGTCTGAACTGGGGTGGCGTGGTGAAGCAAAATAACGATGGATTAAACCCAGATCTGTGACTGGGGGTGAATGTTTGCCAATGTGCAGCATTCCGTCCATCATCTTGTGTGTTTTGCATTTCGCCCTAAGTGCGAAGGGTATGCCCAGACGTGGGTCCCGTGCTCACTACGCCACTGGAGTCAAGCTATCCTGGCTGATGAAGGCTGATAGCCTGAAACTGGTCCTAGGATGCTTGATTCCGGTCCAGGGAAGACATGCCTTGGCAGTTCGGTCTGGACTGTTCCCATGAGGCACAGGGTCAAGACTGATTTGCATATGGCCATGTCTGAACTGAGGTGGCGTGGTGAAGCAAAATAACGATGGATTAAACCCAGATCTGTGACTGGGGGTGAATGTTTGCCAATGTGCAGCATTCCGTCCATCATCTTGTGTGTTTTGCATTTCGCCCTAAGTGGGAAGGGTATGCCCAGACGTGGGTCCTGTGCTGACTACGCCACTGGAGTCAAGCTATCCTGGCTGATGAAGGCTGATAGCCTGAAACCGGTCCTAGGATGCTTGATTCCGGTCCAGGAAGACATGGCTTGGCAGTTCGGTCTGGACTGTTCCCATGAGGCACAGGGTCAAGACTGATTTGCATATGGCCATGTCTGAACTGGGGTGGCGTGGTGAAGCAAAATAACGATGGATTAAACCCAGATCTGTGACTGGGGGTGAATGTTTGCCAATGTGCAGCATTCCGTCCATCATCTTGTGTGTTTTGCATTTCGCCCTAAGTGGGAAGGGTATGCCCAGACGTGGGTCCCGTGCTCACTACGCCACTGGAGTCAAGCTATCCTGGCTGATGAAGGCTGATAGCCTGAAACCGGTCCTAGGATGCTTGATTCCGGTCCAGGGAAGACATGGCTTGGCAGTTCGGTCTGGACTGTTCCCATGAGGCACAGGGTCAAGACTGATTTGCATATGGCCATGTCTGAACTGGGGTGGCGTGGTGAAGCAAAATAACGATGGATTAAACCCAGATCTGTGACTGGGGGTGAATGTTTGCCAATGTGCAGCATTCCGTCCATCATCTTGTGTGTTTTGCAGTTCTCCTTTACCTCCAGCCCTATATAGTCCTGCCCCAGCCAGGCCCGGCACGCCAGTGGCTCCATGGCCAGGGCAAATAGCAGTGGGGACAGAGGGCACCCCTGTCTCGTACCCCTCTCTATCCTCTGACTCTGGGATATAACCTTCCCTGTGCGCACTCTGGCCCTCGGGTCTGCATACAGTAATTTTACCCATCTCACAAAGCCCTCTCCCAGGCCCATCTGCTCCAGTACTTTGTGCAGGTCTTGCCACTCTAAGCTATCAAATGCCTTTTCTATATCCACCGCAAACACTGCGGCGTCTTATTTAGGATATTCTTCTGCGTCTATAATGGCCATGAGGCGTCTGACATTAATGGCAGTGCTCCTTTGCGGAATAAAGCCCGCCTGATCAGCATGCACCAGCTTGGTCATATGCGGTAATAATCTGGGGCCCGATTCACAGAACTAACTTAAGACAAAATCCTAAACTTACTACCATTTTGGTATTCACAGAAGGCACTTACTCATTTTGGTATTCACAGAAGGCACTTACTTATTTTGGTATTCACAGAAGGCACTTACTCATCAATGAGTAAGTGCCTTGTGTGAATACCAAAATGAGTAAGCGCTTCAGAAGGCACTTACTCATTGATGAGTAAGTGCCTTCTGTGAATACCAAAATGAGTAAGTGCCTTCTTTGAATACCAAAATGAGTAAGTGCCTCAGAAGGCACTTACTCATTGATGAGTAAGTGCCTTCTGTGAATACCAAAATGAGTAAGTGCCTTCTGTGAATACCAAAATGAGTAATTGCCTTCTGTGAATACCAAAATGAGTAAGTGCCTTCTGTGAAAACCAAAATGGTAGTAAGTTTAGGATTTTGTCTTAAGTTAGTTCTGTGAATCGGGCCCCTGGTCGCTATTATCTTGCTCAATATTTTATAGTCCATATTCAGCATGGAAAGCGGCCTATAAGCTATTCTGTCATGAGCTGGCTTCCTAGGTTTAAGGACCGGGACTATAAGGGCCTCCCTAGTGGTGGCCGGCAGCATTTGCAGTTCTCTAGCTGTCTCGTACAGCAAGACCAATCTAGGGGCTAGCTCTGCCACATATGTCGGGTAGTATTCGGAAGGTAATCCGTCCGTTCCTGGCGTCTTGTTATGTGCCATGTGTTTGATAGCTACTTTCACCTCTTACAAGGAGATAGCCTCCCCCAGGTCCTCCGTCTCCTTTGGTTCTAGTCGTGCCAGTCTCAGCCCCTCTAAATATTCTCCTATTGTCTCGACTCTGCAATGGGAGGCCCTGCGGTATAGCTTGGTGTAGTACTGGGCAAAAACTTTGTTGATCCCTTCCTGGGTATATTGTCTGCTCCCATCTACATCCTCCAGTTCCACTATTGGGGACCCCCTGCTATTTGGATGAGCCAGCCATGCCAGCAAGGAGCCTGACTTGTCTCTTTCTGCATGCGTGCGGTCCAGGTATTATCGATAGTCAAAGCAGCGCAGTCTCTCAGTCTATCGCGCTACCGTCTCCCACGCTTCCTGAAGTTTTATCTGCAGCTCTGGGTGCCCCGGTTGCCTTTGTTCCACCTCCCTAAGCTCCCTTTCAGTTGTCAGAACTTCTGTTGTGAGCGTACGTCTAACCCCTGTCGTCTCTGCTATACAATGGCCTCTTAGCACAGCTTTGAAAGCATCCCACTCTGGCAGAAGAGAGGTTGCTGTCCCATCATTATCTTGGAACTAGCGCTGGTTAGCAGTGGTCTTCCAGCGCCTCTGGGCGGAGTCTCCAGGTAGGGATTACCGGGTTAGGGCCTGTCTACCTAAGCCCCATAAGGACGGGGTTGTGATCCGTGATCGTCCTGGCCAGGTACTCAACTGTGCGTACCTGACCGTGCATATCTGGAGTGCATAGGAATGTGTCCAGCCGCGCATGTACCTCATGTGTCACTGAGAAGAATGAGTAATCCTTGTCGAAGGGATGTAGGGTCCTCCAAGAGCCCACCAACCCCCATAGTCCCTGCCATTCTCTGAAGAGTCGCGCATTACGAGTCTTCGGGGAGTCCCGCAGTGGCGGGTGGGATCTGTCAAGGGTAGTGTCTGCCACAATATTAAAGTCTCCACCTATGATCGCTGCGGAAGTCAAGTATGGGGCTTGTTGTTGGGTCAGTCGGGCCAGAATATGTGCCTGCTCCATATTTGGGGTGTATATGTTTATCACACTCAATACTCTGCCTTCCAGTCTCCCTCGCACTACAGCATATCTGCCTTCAGGGTCGATCAGTGTATCTGTTACCTGGAAAGGCACTCCAGCCCTTATCCAGATCAGTACTCCCCTAGCGTAGGCCGAGTATGTGGTGTAAAATGCCTGTCCTCGCCATCTCTTCTGAAGGGCCTTTCCCTCTTTAGCTGTGAGATGAGTTTCCTGAAGGAGTGCAATTTGCACTCCCCTTCTATTAAGATGGGATAACACCTTGTAGCGCTTGGCCATGGTATGCATACCCCTTATATTCCAGGTTAAGCACAAGACTCGAGTCCTGCTCCGAGCTCGAGTCCGCTCCAGACCTGCCGGCCTCTGAATTATTGCGGTCTGGTCCTTTGCTGCTGCTCAGCACCACCACCTGCAGAAATCCGGGAATATTCGTACCACCACATTACTGACTCTGATTTCTCCTTGCTGTCGGGCTTGCGCCAGTATACGGTAGTGTAGGAGCCTTGCTATCACTGGTCATGGAGGGGCTACCATGGGCTCTCTCTCGAGGGTGATCGGCCCTCTGGTGCTACTGTCATGCGGAGTCACTCCTCTAGGTAACCTATCATGCTTGCTCGCTCCACTTTCTCAGGCAGGCCAGTCACTCTGATGTTATTCCTTCTTGAGCGGTTTTCGGCATCTTCAGCCCGGAGCTCCAGCACCTGCACTTTGGATTCCAGTGCAGTGAGTTGAGCCTTCATGTCTGTCAGTGCAGGGGGGGATTCAGAGATGTGGCATTCATTTGCTGTGACTCTCTCCATTAGGCGTCTGTGGTCGTCCCTCAGCAGGCCCAAGTCTACTCCTATTGAGTCGATTTTAGTCTCCAGTATCTCTGCAAAGGCATTTATGGCTTGTAAAATGTCTTGGAAGGTCGGGTTCCCAGAGACATCCGTTGTGGAGGTTTGCGCCACACTCTCCTCTGGGGGGTTGTCGGTATGTGCTTCCTCGCGATCTCTTCTCTTGGTCTGCTTACCCATTGTTATTCGTGGTGCCTCTGCCGTTCCAGTACGTCCCCCTGGTACAATTGCCTGCACTTGTAAGCAGGTTTATCGCTCCGTCCTAGTGGGCACCTAACGTCGCGCTAGCGAAGCTTTAACTGTTCAGCCTGCCCCAGGCTCTGGGGGGAGCTCCAGCTCCTCAGTATGCCTTATTCCCGTCTCTCAGATTGCCCGTCCCCCATCACCGCCTTCTTGCGCTGTGTCCAATGTGGGGGCTCACCCTTTATATTCCTCCCTGTTATGGCTCCTCAGCCACTCTACTAGTGTCTTGGGCCGTTCCTCCACGCGTAGAGAGAGTCGCCCAGTGTAAATCTAGCTGGGTCGGGCTGCGCTCCCACTCCTGCCCTCTCTCGCCTCCCGGATGGCAGGTTTCTTCTGGCACAGTAGGGTGATGTCTTTTCGCAGGGAGCCGGGCTCCACTCAGCGGGAGTCCGCAATGCACTTTATGTGCCTTCAGGTGCGGCCACGGTCCTAATGCAGTACGGTGGCCGATGGGGGAGCCCGGGGTGCAATGTCCGCACCTTCGGCTCGTGCCTTGGGGTCGGCGGCGTGGATCTCAGGCCGCAAGGCTCTCCATTCCCCTCATGTGCCTTTCCGCACATCCAGGATTCGAGGGGGCTCAGTAGCTGGGGGGGCCCCCCTGGTTACGCCAGGCCCACAGGTAGGTAGGCCACTATCACAGCACGCCAGCCGGGGCTGCCCGTTTCCTCACAGCTCCTTCACTGTGCAGGCCAAGGAGGGGGAGGAGGGTCCGGGTTGCCTGACGTCCCATCTGTGCTCGCAGCTGCCAGGAACCAAGGCCCTTCACTCCCCTACGGTCGATCCTCTCAATCTTCATCCTGGCGGTTGACCGTTCAGTCTGCAGCTCTAACCTCTGCTGCCGGACCTGGTGCGGGACATCCCTAGGGGCCTCACAGTGTACAGGGTCCAGCGGTCTCTGCCGCTACGCTGCCATGTCCTCCTGCTCTAATGGGCGCCGCCATTTTGAGTCGGCTGCAGCCCCGGCCGCTCTGACTTTTCCTCAGTCTCTTCACCTGCAGGTTTATTCACAGGGCTTCCCTCCAGTCCGTTCCCGTCCTGGGGTTGTAGGGCCACACTCCTGGCTCGAGATTTGCCTCATAGGGGATCAGGATGGTGCCGAGCAGCAGCCAGCGGGACGGAGCTCGTGAGCCCTGCTGCTCACTCCATCAGCATCAAGCCACGCCCCCCCATATGAGAGACTGTTACGTGTGCATGCAATTGCCTGCTTCGGTCAAGGAAAGTATCAGGTGCCATCACCTGCGGTTGACGTATGGTATTAGTTGTAGTTTGCTCCTTAGCATGCTTTGTGGAAAGGGTAATTACGAGAACCATTTCTCGAATTATGATTTGGTACTTTCAGAAGTTCCAGTCTACAAACACCTGAACAAATATGATTATTACAAGCAAGAAGAGAGAATGGGAAAGTATTTTGCACCCACAGTAACACTAGACTCTGCTTATGCGCTTAGACACAGCTTAACTTGCACATTAACAGACATAGAAAAGAAATTCATAGATCAAGTAGAGGATAGACATAGAGGCCTAACCGTTAAGCTTACCAGTAGGGAAGGAAACTTTGAATGGACCAAGGAGGAATTAGCTCACAAGAGTAAGGGAAGCTATGATCCTAAAGCTCTAGATTGGGAACAATGAGGTAAGCTTTGCATTCGACAGGTACAGACCCGTTATGACACTGTCCTTGTGGGACAGAGTGTGTGCAATTACAACTTCTTGATTGATACTTCTTCAAAGAAGTTCATCTAAGAAGCAGTACAAGTAGTGCCAGGAGTATATTTTGTGTGTCGGAAGATGCATATGTTCGGCTTCCAAACAATTGGTATGGTACTTGTTATGTAGCAGTTGTGTTTCCAAAGATATACCATGTGGAGGATCTGGAGAGTTTGGAAGGAAAGTCGAACCATAGAGAGAAACATGGATTGAGCGCATGTGATATTGTGGGAGACATATTCGGAACGATGATACCTAGTTTGGGTGTGGTATTGAATGAGATCAAGATTAGAAGTTTATCTAACATAGTGGATAAGTTGTCGGTTAACATAGCTCAGTCATTGTTGCTCGTAGATGGAGAGATGGTTTCGATAAGGGCTATGGTGATGCAGAACTGCCTTGCTTTATATGTGCTATTGGCAGAAGTGCGCAGAGTATTTCAGATGCTGAAGGTCCAACAGTGCTGCACTGACATTCCTGACTAACCCTGGGCGGTGAACTACGCTACGCTCGCGGAGTTTGCGGAGTTTCGGTAACTTCGCGATTCGCGTAGAGCGCGAACTTGCCGAGCACTACGCAATTTGCGGCGTAGCATAGCTATTTTTCTTTTTCGCGCGCTCAATATGCGTTCTCGCGCGCGCGGTAACGACCTACCGTGATTCTGCATTCGCCGACGCGATTTCCTATCCGTTCGCGGGCGCCACGAGATTTGGAATCCGGGCACAAGATCCCGCGAAAGTGTGCGAACGCGAACACGTCATTCGGACGCGCGATCTGACTTCCGGCGGCAGTGTTGGTAAGATCGCGATCCCGAACACGAAGAAACTACAATCTGCGAAGAATATCTCTCGAGCATCATAAAACCTTCTCGAAAATGATGATTTTGCTCCAAAAAACTCCTCCTTTGGCTGTAGTTTTTTGTGCAAGGAGTCCTTTTCTTTTTTTACTTTTTTTCCAAGAGGAAGGAAGTGCCCCTGAGTCTCAAACTTCCTGTTCCTGTCCAGCAGGCTCCTCCCAGTGCTTTGTCCATGTGCTGTTCACTTTCATTTGGATTTGGAGCTGGAAG
Source organism: Calotriton arnoldi (assembly GCA_963921515.1). Taxonomy (NCBI): domain Eukaryota; kingdom Metazoa; phylum Chordata; class Amphibia; order Caudata; family Salamandridae; genus Calotriton; species Calotriton arnoldi. The sequence goes on along the minus strand of CAWUFW010000197.1, from coordinate 175,799 downwards.
GATCACTTTTTGTGTCTGTCTGCTGCATCATATCATTGGATTGGATTTGAGGACTTTTGGATTTGAGATTTTACAAGTAAGTTGGAGAATTGGTGTACTTGTTTGTTTGATTGGGGCTTGTTTGTACCTACATTTTTTTGGGATTTTCATCGTTTTTAAAATGTATTGTTGTGGCCTGTAGTTTCAGTAGGGGCCTAGTTGTTTTTCTTTGATTGGAATTTCAGCCGGTCGGCCTAGAGCCAGAGGTACACATGGGTGCATGTTTCTGTGGTGTCTGTTGAATTTAAACATCATGTAGGGCATGGATGGCATTGGATTGAATTGGTAAATGTGTTTTTTGGGGTGTATTTCACTTTTTGGGGGTGTGTTAATAAATATATACCTTTGTTGGATGTGTGTGTGTGCTTGTTGTGTAACTTTCCAACCTTTCGTAGCCCTGTGGATTTTCGTTTTTGCATTTTTGTATTAAAGCTGTGTTGTTTAGCAGGCCTCCTTTGTCTGGTCATATTATAGGCCTGCTTGAGTTCATTGTTTTCCATGGCCTGTTGTGACTGTGAGTGACCACGTGGCTTGGGGCCATTTTGTGGTGGTAGTTTAGTAGTGTGCTGCTTTTTCCATATAGGCCTGCATGTCTTTTCTTTGTTCCCCTTGGCTTATGCTTGTTGTTGTGGGTGGTTGGCCATGTGGTGGTGGCCATTTTGTGGGACCAGCCACTGTGCTTTTGCCATATGCCTCCAAGCTTGCGGCCTAGTCTGCCAGTAGGCCCAGAGGTAGTCATCATGGGTGCATAAAAACTGTTTCTGTGTTGTATGTTGAATTTTAACATCATTTAGGGCATGGATGGCATTGGATTGAATTGCAAAATGTGGGTTTTGGGGTGGTATTTCAGTTTTTTGGTGTGTGTTAAATAAATAGGCCTTTTCAGCCAGTAGGTAACCCTGGGCGTTCAGCTTGCGGACTTTGGGCAACTCCGCACTGCGCGACAACGCGGACTTACACTTTTTATCTTCTTCACGCGCTCAATATACGTTTTCGCGCGCGCGATAACGACTTTTTGTGACGATTGCGATGCCGAACACGCAGAATTTACAATCTGGCGAAGAATATCTCTCGAGCAGCATAAAACCTTCTTGAAAATGATGATTTAGTTCATTTTGCTCCAAAAACTCCTCAGGTTGTCATTTAGATGTAGTTTTGTGAGCAAGGAGTCACTTTTTTTTTTTTACAATTTTTTTCAAGAGGAAGGAAGTTGTTGTGGGTGGCCTGGCCATGTGATGGCGGCCATTTTGTGGGACCAGCCACTGTGCTTTTGCCATAGGCCTCCAAGCTTGCGGCCTAGTCTGCCAGTAGGCCCAGAGGTAGTCATCATGGGTGCATAAAAACTGTTTCTGTGTTGTCTGTTGAATTTTAACATCATTTAGGCCATGGATGGCATTGGATTGAATTGCAAAATGTGGGTTTTTTGGGGGGGTCTATTTCACTTTTTGGGTGTGTTAAATAAATGCCTTTTTTGCGTGTGTATGTGTTGTTGTTGTGGTTGTGGTTGTTGTCTAACTTTCCAAACTGTTTTTAGCCATGTGGATTTTAGTTTTTGCATTAAAGCTGTGTGTGTTTTATCAGGCATCCTTTGTCTGGCCATATATAGGCCTGCTTGAGTTCATTGTTTGCCGTGCCTTGTGCCTGTGAGTGACCATGTTGCTGGGGGCCATTTTGTGGTGGTAGTTAGTAGTGTGCTGTTTTTGCCACATAGGCCTGCGTGTCTTTCCATTGTTCCTCTTGTCTTACTGCTTTCAAATCCATCCCCATTGCCAGCTGCAGCTCCCTGATGCTGCATCCATCCCACGTGATGCACAAATTTAGGCCAAACATGCTCCACTACATTTTAGTTTTTGTTCTTTGCTATTCTTCTTCTTCCTGAGTGTACACACTACACAGTACACCAGGAAAGCCCTGGCCTTGTTGTCAAAGTCTCAAAGTGGAGAAGTGTGGCTCAATGGTTAGAGCGGCAGACCCTGATGCAGAGATCTGGCCCGGGACCAGGGTTCAATTCCCGCCTCGGCGGGTCTTGGGCTCAATTTCCTCGGACCTGATAATTCTCGCCTCGGTGCCTATTCTAATCATGGGTCCCACTCTGCAACTCTGGGCAATAGCTTGCTTAATCTCCACAACGGCCCCAACAGCGCTGGGATGCCTGGCTTCACCCTGGGGGTGCCCAGGAGTGGACATTTCACAGGGAAAAGCCAGGAAGGGTTCCACAGCGGTATGCGTACAGCGCCTGGACACCCCTTTGGGGGTATGGGTGCGCTTTACAAGTACAAATTTCATTTCATTTCATTTAATAATTGAGACAACCACGCACTAAGTTATATATTATATTAGTTTGATTTGTGCTATTGTTTGACTGATGTTCTTCTGGCTTTTTTGCTTTTAGGTGCACAAAAGACTGAGGAGGAGGTGTGTCATCATTGCCCGTTGCACTGCCAGACAGACATCCTGCTGCTGTACACAACGTGACGTGTGACCTGACCAGACATCTCTGCAACTGAGTGCTGCTGACATCTGAAGAAGATGGGCCCAAAGAAAGCAGGTACCAGGTCCTCCAGTACCAAGAAAGTTGCTATTGAGAAGAAGGAACAGAAGAAGGAAGTGACACTTAAGTCTGGTGTGCCGCCCAATACCTTTTTGGGAAAAAAAATTACGCCTGCAGCAGCGGTGTCCGGGGGCAAGCTGGGGGCAGCACCTCCGCATCAGTGGGCCCAACCCACCTACCCAGGCCCAAGCACATGAGTGTGGAAGAGGTAGCCAGCCTAATGGTGGAAAGCAGTGATGCTGAGCCTGAGATAAACTTATCGCTATCTCAAAGTAGTACCCAATCAAAGCAGGAGGAAACACAGCAGATAAGTGGTCAACAACAACAACAGCCGCAACCACCGCCCGCAATAGTAGTAGTTGTTCCTCCCGAAATAGGGGCAGTTCAGGAAATTGAGCCTCATGCAGAGGTAGAAGAAGAAGCCACTCATTCAGAAGATCCATTGTCTTCCAAATCTCCAGCAAGGAAAAGGAGGGTAGTCCATCAAGTTCTTCGCCAAGCCCCCTTCTGATGATCTAGATGCCACTTGGAAGCCACAAACTGAGTCTGAGAGGGAGACACGTCCCAAGACCAAGCTAGGGAAAAGGAAGGTTCCAGAAAGCCTTACACTTATGGAGGTCGATGTAGAACAGCAGGATGATGATGATGAGCCAGTCATCACGAACATCACTCCCGGCCCCGAGGAGATGGAGACCAACATTATTACCCTATCCAAAATCGCTGCGAGGGATGTAGCACGCATACCTCCACAGGTAACACCAACACGACCTACAGCTTCCATATTAGCATTAGCAAAGGCCCGGCAGTGACCTACATCCAGCACAACCACCACCTCAGTAGAAGTAGGTAGTGGTACAGCACAGAGTCAAATTCAACACACACCCTCCAGTTCATCCGGCATTGGAAGTGGCACCTCCAGCAGGAGGCAAAAGTTAAGCTCCCCAGTTTGGGACTTCTTTACGGTTAGCGAAAAGGAGGAGAACATTGCTATATGCTCCATTTGTAATACCTCTGTTAGTCGTGGTAAGCTTGGTACAAACTATGGTACCGGAGGCCAAATAACCCATCTGAAAAAATACCACTTGATCAGCTGGGAGGACCACCTTCGCGGCATAAAAACTGCAACCATTGGTATTGGTGGGGATAAAGGAGTGGAAGATCCGATCACGGTGGAAGAGGAAGGACAGGGAGACATTCTCTCTGGTAGTGGTACACAAAGTCTCCCTGTCCCCAGCAGTGCAGTGTTAACGTCGCCCACATCTTCAGCAACATCTCAGTGGCACAAGAGTAAGAGTCAGCCTGAGACACCAAGGAGTACCGCAATGAAAAAAAGTGCGTTGTTGAGCCTAAGAGAAAGAAAAACCATGCAGCCTACCATTATCAGCATGTTTGGGGGGAGGGCAGTACGAACGCAACCACCCAATAGCACGTTTGTACAATGCGAAGCTGGCTAAAATGTTAGCACTGGACCTTCTCCCTTTTTCTTTTGTTGAAGGGGTGGGTTTTCTGGAATTTGTGACAACCATCCTCCCAAAATGGCATGTTCCCAGCCGCTACTATTTTGCCAGAGTTGCTGTTCCAGCACTACATCACGACGTGCTGGAATTGCTTGGAAAAGCCTTGAAGCAGAGTACTGTTCACAGTATCCACCTGACAACAGACATGTGGACCAGTTGCCAAGCCACAGATTACATGTGCATCACTGCACACTGGATCTCTTTTGCGGGGGTTAGAGAACAGATATCTGCTGGTGTTGACGCTGCTGAGATTTTTCATGCCACTCGCAAACATGCAACTGTAGCCATGTTTGCCATGGAGAAATCTCATACTGCTGCAAACATTTTGGAAGAGTTTAACACCAAGGTCTTTGAGTGGCTGCAACCAAGAGGGCTTAAGATTGGTTTTGTTGCCACGGACAATGGCAGTAATGTAGTTAAGGCCATGGGCGATGGTGGCTATTTAAGGGTCCCGTGTTTGGCACACTGCATTAACATTGTTGTTCAAGACTTTTTGAAAAATGAATCTAAAGTCAGCAACTTACTGGCCACCTGCAGAAGAATATGCACACATTTCAGCCATTCTTTTAAAGCCCGGAAGCAGCTGAGGGCCATTCAACGTGAGCATAAAATGCCAGTCAAAGCACTCATCCAGGAGGTGCCAACACGTTGGAACTCAACTTATTACATGCTTGATCGTCTGTTTGACCTGTACATACCACTCAATGCTTATGTCATGCAAAGATTAGGGAACCTACTGTGAGAGGCATGACCGTTGAGATGGGTCAATGGGACCTCATTAAATGCCTGACTGAGATGCTACTTCCTTTTGAGATCTTTACACGTGAAGTCAGCAGGGAGGACTGTACTATGGGCCAAGCTATCCCATTGTTGCACATGCTAGAGCAACAGCTGAAGGAGGTGTCTGAAACGTACGCAGGTGTGGATGACAAACAAGACGCATATCATTTGGCGGAGTTCTTAGCCGCTCGCTTACCTGAAAATACAAGGATTAAAAATAACATTGTGTCACAACAACATTACATTAGTGCCACAATTTTGGATCCACGGTACAAAGTATTTCTGAACAGTAAGGCAGTAATTCCTTTTTCGGAAGTGGATGTTGCCAACTACAAAACTTTGATAGCTGAGGAAGCCACTAACTTCGAAAACGAACGGCTGGTAATTACAGGCCCACCACCCCAGGCCATAACAAGTACTACAGGGCATCCAGAGTCAAGTTCTACTTCGGAGCCTGAGGGTAGTGCGTTTGCCTCCCAGCAGTCACCGACACCAACACTACCAATAACATCAACAACAGCAAGAACAGGATCATCCACAGTACAATCGGCAACTGATTGGTTTCTACGGCAGGGGTATGGTAAGTCCAGTGCTGATGCAAAGGCAAAACAGGCCGAGCACATCGGAGCACCCCTGAACATTGAGCGGACGGTCCAGGCCTATCTGGATGACCCAACAGAGGTCTTCATGGATCGAAACCCATTGGTGTATTGGTATGGGAAAAGAAGCCAATGGACAGTGCTCAGCAGGCTGGCGATAAAGTATCTGGCTTCCCCTGTCGCAAGTGTCTCTTCTGAGCGTGTTTTCAGTGCTGCTGGTGCCATTGTAACTTTGAAAAGGACCAGTCTCTCGCCCAAAAGCGTGGAGAGGTTAACCATGATCAAAATGAATCAGCACTTTATACCACCGGATTACAAAATACGTGAATCACAGCAGGAAGAGGAGAGCGACTTGGATGACGTAAGTAGTGGGTTACAGGACCTACTTCTGTCCGAACCACCAGAGTTTGAGGACGAGCTCCTCTTCCCTGACAACTAGGCTTTCAAATTGTTACTTTCTTCCTTCCTTTATTTGTCTGTGTATCTGTCTTTCTGGTTCAAATCAAATCACAACAAATCCATCACCACCGTCTTCTCTTTTTATTTCCCTATTAGAGTTCCACGTCTGTGCATTTAACTGTCCACTCTTCAGAGTCCTGCTTCATCTTCCTGACTCGCCCTAATTACATTTCCATCAAGCCAGACATTGGAGTACAAGAAATGTTGCCTTTAACAGTCCCTCCATAAGAAGTGAAACGTGACTACAGCTATCCTCCGTTTTGTTTCCGAGCCGAAACTCATCAGTGTCCGAAGGCTACCGCCTCTGCAGGCATCCACAACTCTTCACTGTCAGAACTTGGACAGGCATCCAAAAGTAAACTCATCACTGTCCAAAGACTACAGCCTCGGCAGGCATCCAAAGCTCATCACTGTCAGGACAGAAGGTACTTGGCAGAGAAAGACAAGACTCTTCGAAGAAACTTGCTGACATTTGTGCAAACTCAATTGACCAGCAATGACCACTACCCAGGCCGCGGCCCATCACAGCACTGACCATATGAAGCAACTTAAACTGTGACAAAGTGCCACAGATGAATAAGACGAAAACCGAAACAGCGACTAACACTCAAAATGAATGTGGAGTAATAATGAGGCCACTGCCTCGTTAAAAAAAAACACACACCTGTCAGAACTAGGCATCTGATGATCTGACAGCCAAAGAGAAGAGCAAGACAGGTAATGATGGCATGCATTGGATGCTTGCTGACTCTGAGCGATTGCTGTTGTTTGTTGTGTTGATGTTGTGCATGAAGTCGAACTCTACTCTACTAGTTAATCTACAAAGTGAAAGTGGCTCAAGTGACAGTCAATGTTTCCCTTCTTGTTGTTTAACCCTTTCCATGCGTCGGACGTCCGGGAGCCGTCCGACGACATGGTGGGCGTGTGCGTCGGACGGCTCCCGGCCGTCCTAGCACCCACCCACGGGGGAAGCGTTGGCGCTCCCCCCGTGGGCCGCCCCAAAAGCTGCCCCCACCTGCAATCAAAGGGGAAGCCCTTCCGCTTCACCCCTCCCCCGCCCCCCACCGCATCATGTATTGACGTCAGCGCGCCTCGCGCGCTGGCGTCATTACATGAAACCGGACGCGCTGGAAGCCATTTGCTTCCAGTGCGTCCAGCGAACAAGTGGTGAGTTTGTCTTCGGGGAGGGTGGGGGGGATTTTAAAAAGGCATCGGAGGAAAGGAAAGTGTTTTCCTTTCCTCCGATGTCTTTTTCAAGCATTTTTGCTGCACGATCGCGCATGGGGCGCGATCGTGCAGCAAAAATGCTTGTTTTTTTTTTTTGTTTTTTTTAATACCCATTAGTTTCTCTATGGATTTCCGGCTGCACCAACTGCGCGATGGTAAAAGGCGCTGATGCTCAGTGTAGAGCAAACCCCTTTCATGAACGAGCAGCGTTCACTGGAAATGTGGTTAATTAATGGCTAATTGTTTGTGCAGCATTGAGCGCCGATTTTACAATTTCCCCTGAAACTTACCGCGTTGTGGTTCCAAAGGCCTTACAGCTGACGGCTAATTAATGCAGCAGAGCTGGGAAACATATGAAAGGGCCTTTTCTTGGAAAAGTGTGTTAGATCGGAAGCATGCATTCTTTTGGTTGGCAGGCAAAATTGCTCTCTGATTTGGGAATTCAAAAATGATTTGAATTGTGGCTGATGGCTGTGTTGCTGGGGCAGAGCTATGGCTTTTGCATAATGGGTGTAATTGTTTTAGGTGCGGCGTGATTTCAGACATAACAGCTAAACTGTGCAGAGTCTAATTTAATTCATTACTGAAAGCTAAAACACACTATCTAAATTGCCTTGCGCACGGTTTTATTTTGTATGGGCTTGAATCTTTCAGGAGGAGGGAAGGGAAGCCATAAATCTTCGATGGAAATTGCAGGCCGTGTAAAGCAGGGAGTCCCATTGCATGATCTTTATGGAAAGACACGGTGTACCTTCACTGAGCAGAACTGGTTTCAGATTACATCTGGCCAGCTCTGATCTTTCTATAACACACTGCAGGTGCAGAGCGAAATGCTCCTGCCTGTGCAGAGGGTTAACATGCCTGCAACAAAGAAGGTGTACTTTTACATCACCGAACTGTACTTTATGTAGATAGCTCAGCGGGTTAATGCTTTTGCCACAAAGATCCTCTAGTTACTTGTGTTTCAGCCGCTCCTGCTGAGCTGAGGGAGGGTGCTGTGCTTAGACATAACTTATGGGTGTAAAAGCTCCTGCTGGAGAGTTACTTGTCTAGTAGCAGTTTTGACTCACCAAAAAGTAGCGCAGAGGGTTACAATGCATTTTGCAAAGATCAGTTGCTTTGCACCAGTTTCAAGATCTTAGAGTTTCTCGTTGCTCAAATGGGTGTAATTTCTAATATTTATGTTTCCCTCTTCCTCTTTGCGTGATTTTGCCTACGCGAAAGTGTCACTCATAGTTGTTGAAATGTCACTCATGATTACATTGAAATTATGAAAATGTCACACATAGCAATCTGAAACCTTGGCAGCTATATAGTGTGCGCATGTGTACTGTATAACCCTTAGAAAACTGATGTGCAGCAGAGAAGAGGTTGAAGCCAGATGGAAAGCGTACTGCTTTAAGTTCCAATTTGGTTCTGAAGAACAAGTAGAGCAATGGATTTGAAGTGTGTTCACCAGGATGCCATGAGGAAGACTAGTGGTTACCTCACTTCTCACAGCAGCTTTCAGGTTTTAACTGTTTCAAAAGCAATGCAGAGCTTTATTTCTAGTAACTAGATAGACCCCTTCAGGCTGATTCACTTCAAAGGCATTCACACTTTATGTACGATTCCTTCCAGATCAGAAGCATTAATATTGGAGAAGAATCATCTTTTGCAAAAGGGTATAGAGGTAACAAAAGTATGAGGTGCCAAATGGCAATTTGCAGCTCTCAAGTCACCACCTTTTCTATACCCTGGGTTTGATTTGAAGCTGCACTCTGGTAATTTGTAGGAAAGTAATTAAGGTGCCCCCATCTGGGAAGGCAAGGGAAGCCCTTCCCCTGCCTCCCCCGCCCCTCCCTCCACATCATCTAATCCTTTGGGGAGCATTAATTTGGCCGTTTCTGCACCCCTGGGGGCGGATCGGCTGATTTTTTTTGTATGGCCTCTAGACCACCAAGGACTTTTTTATGTTGGGGAGCGGCCCCTTTATGGGAGGATGATTGTGGCCATTTCTGCCCTCTTCGGGTGGCAGATCAGCAGTATGTTTTTAGGCCCATCTGCTCCCAAGGGGGCAGAAGCCACTAGACACCAGGGTTTTTAAATGTTGGTGTTGGGGAGTGGCCTCTTGGGCAAGGGTTGCTCCCCTTTTACGGGGTGAATATTTTATTTATACTCTTAGGCCCACCTACCCCTTAGCTTGGCTGGTGGATTGTGTGTGGACTGGTGCATTATTTGCATATGTGATTGTAATGGGTTTTTTTTCTCCTTTTTATTCTGGTGTAAAGTTTTTGATTCCTGTTTGCGGTTTCTGCAGTGGGTGTTCTGCAGTTTTGCGTAGTTTCATTTGTTTGGTAAGAAAAACATTTTTGTTGTATTTACTCCAAATGAGTATTATTGTCATGCATGAATAAATTTTTTTGTTAGTGGTGTCATAATGGCAGCATATTTAGTTAGTGGTTTGAGCATGAAATTCTTTGCGATGTGTTTAGCATGGTCTTATGTGTAATTTTCTTTTCCTTTTCTTTTTAGTGGGATATTCTTGATCCTTACAGTGTCTGTGCAGAGTAGGTGGTGGTGAGTCTAGCTGCTTCTGGCAAGTGAGTGACATAGTGTTGGAGTACATAGGTCTTTGTGATAAAGCTACATTTTGACCATTTCTTTTTTTACAAAGGGTTTGTTGTTGTTGACCTGTTTGACAAGTTACCTTTATTAGTAAGCATTATGGCTAGCCGTAGAATGACTGCTCAGCAGGTGGTTGGTATGCTTCTTGAATCATCCTCTGAGCAGGATTATCAGACTGACAGTGCGTCTGAGGGAGAGGAGGGAGGGGAAGATTCAGGCAGTGAGTTTTCTCTCCACATGGAATCATCGGATGATGAAGATACTCTCAGTGCGTATGAAGCTACTCTCAGTGCGGATGAAGTGCCTGTTTTAGAGGAGGACACTGCTGTGCCGATGGTGCAAGAGGCTTCTGGATTGCAGCCTGAGGCTGCTAGGCTTCCTACTGGAAGTGCTGGACTCTGGGTTGATCCAAACATGGTGCAGCCGGTGCTGCCTGCCTTTAGTGGTGATGCAGGGTGTAGAGTGGATTGTGAAATGTTTTTGCCTATACAGTTTTTTCAGTTGTTCATGGATGATGTATTTTTGGGTGAGATTGTTGAGCAGACTAATTTGTATGCTGAACAGTTTTTGAGGGACAACAGTGCCAGACTTAGGCCCCGCTCTAGAGCTACCCGGTGGACTCCCACAAATATGGATGAGATGAAGAAGTTTTTGGGTTTGACTTTTTTGATGGGCTTGATAAGGAAGCCGTCCCTGGCTTCATATTGGTCTACCAGTCCCTTGATGGCAACGGCCATATTTCCTGCAATTATGAGTCGTGATCGGTATTTACTTTTGCTTCGGATGCTGCATTTTGTTGATAATGCTTTGGCGTTGCCACGAGATCACCCTGACGGTGACCGTCTTTTAAGGTTCGGCCTGTTCTTGATCACTTTGTAGATCGATTTTCAGAGATCTATACTCCAGGCAAAGAAATATCTGTTGATGAGTCTTTGGTCCTGTTCAAGGGCCGTTTGGTTTTTAGGCAGTACATTCCTAGCAAGAGGGCACGTTATGGAATTAAGCTGTATATGTTGTCTGAGAGTAGGACAGGATATGTCTTTAATTTCCGGGTGTACACTGGTAGGGATTCCACTATTGACCCCCTGGTTGTCCGTCCACTTTTGGAGTTTCAGAGAAGATTGTGTGGGATCTTGCTAGAGGACTGTTTAACAGAGGCCACCATTTGTACCTTGATAACTTCTACACTGCTGTGCAATTGTTCAAGGAATTGTTCAAAGTGGACACTTTTGCTTGTGGCACAATCCGCTCTAACCGTAAAGGTTACCCAAAAGAGCTTGTTTGCAAAAAGCTTCAGAGGGGACAGTGCAGTGCCTTGCGTAGTGAGGAACCTGTGTGCATTTTAAACTACAATAAGCACATGGGTGGTGTCGATAGAGTAGATCAGAGGTTGGAACCGTACACTGCTATTCGTAAGGCTTACATTTGGTATAAGAAGTTGGCCATCCATCTCTTCAATTTAGCAACTTTCAATGCTTTTGTTGTGTACAAGGTGTGTTCTCCTGCATCAAAGATGACTTTTGTTCAGTTTCAGGAGTCTGTGATAGGCAGCCTTGTTGTTGTGGAACAGGCAAGTGTTCCTAGAGTAGGAGTGGTGGAGGATGTGGCTAGATTGAAAGAGCGCCATTTTCCTGATTTAATTCCTCCCACGCCCAAAAAAATCAATCCCTGTAAGAGATGTAGAGTCTGCATGCAAAGAGGTGTGCGGAAGGAGAGTCGAATGCACTGTACCGATTGTCCTTCTAATCCTGGGCTGTGTGTGCCCACATGTTTCAGATTGTATCACACTCAAAAGAGTTTTTGGGAGCAACCGTGAGTCTAATAGTGTACTGCCTGGTCTGTATGGTTTTATATAGTTTTTCAGTTTAACGTTTGGCAATAGAATTATGGGGCATATTAGCAAAACCCACGTTAAAATTATCGGCGTTTTAGCGGCAGGAAACTGCCGCTAAAACGGCGATAATGGGCTTGCTAATATGCGTTATGGAATTCCAATAGAAGCCCAGGTTAGATGTCCTGCACATCTAACCTGGGCTTCTATTGAAATTCCATAACGCATATTAGCAAGCCCATTATCGCCGTTTTGGCGGCAGTTTCCTGCCGCTAAAACGCCGATAATTTTAACGTGGGTCTTGCTAATATGCCCCAGAGTCTTTAGTTACTGCTGTTGTTTTTGTAGTTATAGTTTTGTATTTAGTTGCAATTGGTTTGTGTTTTCTTTTTTGTTTAACCCCTTCGCTGCTAGGCCTTTTCCCCTCCTGTGCTAAGCCTTTTTTTGGCTATTTGGGGTAGTGCGCGCTTAGGCCCCTGTAACTTTTTGACCACATAAGGTATCCATGCCAAATTTGCGTCCTTTTTTTCTAACATCATGGGGATTGTAAAGGTACCCAGGGTTTGAGGATTCCCCTGGAGGGGACCCAGAAATTAGTCAAAATACAGCTAAATTTTGTTTTTTTTTGGAAAAATGCGAAAAAGGGCTACAGATGAAAGCGTCTTGATTTTTCCCTGCAAATGGCATCAAAAAGGGGTTGTGGGGATGAAATCACCATCTTCCCAGCTTTCAGGGACAAGCAGACTTTTGTCAGAAAACCAACTTTTTTTACACAGTTTTGGCATTTTTCTGGGACATAGCCTATTTTTGCTATTTTTTGTGCTTTCAACCTCCTTCCAGTTAATGGTAGAAATGGGTATGAAACCAATAATGGATCCTGGAAAGCCATACATTTCTGAAAAGTAGACAAAATTCTGAATTCAGCAAGGGGTCATTTGTGTAGATCCTTAAAGTTTTCCTTATAGAAACTAACAGTTAAATAAAGGAAAAATTGAAAATTAGTTGAAAAAAACAGCCATTTGTGTCAACGTATTCACCTGTAACTTCTTCTAATTATGACAGCTATTTGAAGGCAATATACCGTTATATCCGCTGGACCTTTCTGGTTGTGGGGATATATAGGACTTGTAGGTTCAGCAAGAACCCGACGAACCCAGAGCCAATAATTGAGCAACATCTTGCAATGATTTCTTTTTAAGTACCGGGTATATAGCAATTATTTTGGGAAAATGTATACATGGAAAAATTGTTATGAAAGACACCTATGTATTTCTGAAATGGGAACAAAATGTAGATTTTAGAAACAGTAGATATTTGCACATTTCCGAAATTGGGAGTACCCATACTAGCATGAGAATTATAGGTCATTTTTCAAAATGACTTATTTTTTACACATTGTCTTTCATTTGGAAGGCAGAAATGCATCGAAAGTCAATAGGTAATAACAGTTGCTCTACAATTCTGTGTTACCCTAAGTCTCCCGATAAAAATGGTACCTCACTTGTGTGGGTAGCCCTTGTGCCCACAACAGGAAATGGCTCAAAATGCAACGTGGACGTACCACATTTTCACAATGAAAAATTACCCTTTTTTTGCAAAGTGCCTAGGTGTAGTTTTTGAACCCTAGCTCTGCCGGCACCTAGGGAAACCTAGCAAACCTATACATTTTTGAAAACTAGACACCCAGGGGAATCCAGGATGGGGTGACTTGACTGCCTCCCACCAGGTTCTGTTACCCAGAATCCCTTGCAAACATAAGAAATTGTCAAAAAAACCACATTTTCCCCACATTTCTGTGGTGGAAAGTTCTGGAATCTGCGTGGATCCACAAATTTCCACCCACCCCGCGTGCCCCAAAGTCTTACGAGAAAAATGGTACCTCACTTGTGTGGGTCAGCCTAGTGCCTGCGACAGGAAACGGCGCAAAACGCAACATGGTCACACCTCAATTTCGCAGTGAAAAATGACCCTTTTTGGGCAATGTGCCTAGCTGTAGTTTTTGAACCCTAGCTCTGCCGGCACCTAGGGAAACCTAGCAAACCTATACATTTTTGAAAACTAGACACCCAGGGGAATCCAGGATGGGGTGACTTGACTGCCTCCCACCAGGTTCTGTTACCCAGAATCCCTTGCAAACCTAAAAAATTGTCAAAAAAAACACATTTTCCCCACATTTCTGTGGTGGAAAGTTCTGGAATCTGCGTCGATCCACAAATTTCCGCCCACCCCGCATTCCCCAAAGTCTTACGAGAAAAATGGGACCTCACTTGTGTGGGTCAGCCTAGTGCCCGCGACAGGAAATGGCGCAAAACGCAACGTGGTCACACCTCAATTTCGCAGTGAAAAATGACCCTTTTTTGGCAAAGTGCCTAGCTGTAGTTTTTGAACCCTACCTCTGCCGGCACCTAGGGAAACCTAGCAAACCTATACATTTTTGAAAACCAGACACCCAGGGGAATCCAGGATGGGGTGACTTGACTGCCTCCCACCAGGTTCTGTTACCCAGAATCCCTTGCAAACCTAAGAAATTGTCAAAAAAACCACATTTTCCCCACATTTCTGTGGTGGAAAGTTCTGGAATCTGCGTGGATCCACAAATTTCCACTCACCCCGCGTTCCCCAAAGTCTTACGAGAAAAATGGTACCTCACTTGTGTGGGTCGGCCTAGTGCCTGCGACAGGAAACTGCGCAAAACGCAACGTGGTCACACCTCAATTTCGCAGTGAAAAATGACCCTTTTTTGGCAAAGTGCCTAGCTGTAGTTTTTGAACCCTAGCTCTGCCGGCACCTAGGGAAACCTAGCAAACCTATACATTTTTGAAAACTAGACACCCAGGGGAATCCAGGATGGGGTGACTGGACTGCCTCCCACCAGGTTCTGTTACCCAGAATCCCTTGCAAACCTAAAAAAGTATCAAAAAAAACACATTTTCCCCACATTTCTGTGGTGGAAAGTTCTGGAATCTGCGTGGATCCACAAATTTCCACCCACCCCGCGTTCCCCAAAGTCTTACGAGAAAAATGGTACCTCACTTGTGTGGGTCGGCCTAGTGCCTGCGACAGGAAACGGCGCAAAACGCAACGTGGTCACACCTCAATTTCGCAGTGAAAAATGACCCTTTTTTGGCAAAGTGCCTAGCTGTAGTTTTTGAACCCTACCTCTGCCGGCACCTAGGGAAACCTAGCAAACCTATACATTTTTGAAAACTAGACACCCAGGGGAATCCAGGATGGGGTGACTGGACTGCCTCCCACCAGGTTCTGTTACCCAGAATCCCTTGCAAACATAAACAATTGTCAAAAAAAACACATTTTCCCCACATTTCTGTGGTGGAAAGTTCTGGAATCTGCGTGGATCCACAAATTTCCACGCACCTCGCGTTCCCCAAAGTCTTACGAGAAAAATGGTACCTCACTTGTGTGGGTCGGCCTAGTGCCTGCGACAGGAAACGGCGCAAAACGCAATGTGGTCACACCTCAATTTCGCAGTGAAAAATGACACTTTTTTTGCAAAGTGCCTAGCTGTAGTTTTTGAACCCTAGCTCTGCCGGCACCTAGGGAAACCTAGCAAACCTATACATTTTTGAAAACTAGACAACCAGGGGAATCCAGGATGGGGTGACTTGACTGCCTCCCACCAGGTTCTGTTACCCAGAATCCCTTGCAAACATAAAAAATTGTCCAAAAAAACACATTTTCCCCACATTTCTGTGGTGGAAAGTTCTGGAATCTGCGTGGATCCACAAATTTCCACCCACCCCGCGTTCCCCAAAGTCTTACGAGAAAAATGGTACCTCACTTGTGTGGGTCGGCTTAGTGCCTGCGACAGGAAACGGCGCAAAACGCAACGTGGTCACACCTCAATTTCGCAGTGAAAAATGACCCTTTTTTGGCAAAGTGCCTAGCTGTAGTTTTTTAACCCTACCTCTGCCGGCACCTAGGGAAACCTAGCAAACCTATACATTTTTGAAAGCTAGACACCCAGGGGAATCCAGTATGGGGTGACTGGACTGCCTCCCACCAGGTTCTGTTACCCAGAATCCCTTGCAAACATAAAAAATTGTCAAAAAAACCACATTTTCCCCACATTTCTGTAGTGGAAAGTTCTGGAATCTGCGTGGATCCAACAATTTCCACCCACCCCGCGTTCCCCAAAGTCTTACGAGAAAAATGGTACCTCACTTGTGTGGGTCGGCCTAGTGCCTGCGACAGGAAACTGCGCAAAACGCAACGTGGTCACACCTCATTTTCGCAGTGAAAAATTACCTTTTTTTTCAAAGTGCCTAGCTGTAGTTTTTTAACCCTACCTCTGCCGACACCTAGGGAAACCTAGCAAACCTATACATTTTTGAAAACTAGACACCCAGGGGAATCCAGGATGGGGTGACTGGACTGCCTCCCACCAGGTTCTGTTACCCAGAATCCCTTGCAAACATAAACAATTGTCAAAAAACCACATTTTCCCCACATTTCTGTGGTGGAAAGTTCTGGAATCTGCGTGGATCCACAAATTTCCACCCACCCCGCGTTCCCCAAAGTCTTACGAGAAAAATGGTACCTCACTTGTGTGGGTCGGCCTAGTGCCTGCGACAGGAAACAGCGCAAAACGCAACGTGGTCACACCTCAATTTCGCAGTGAAAAATGACCCTTTTTTGGCAAAGTGCCTAGCTGTAGTTTTTAACCCTACCTCTGCCGGCACCTAGGGAAACCTAGCAAACCTATACATTTTTGAAAACTAGACACCCAGGGGAATCCAGGATGGGGTGACTTGACTGCCTCCCACCAGGTTCTGTTACCCAGAATCCCTTGCAAACATAAAAAATTGTCCAAAAAACACATTTTCCCCACATTTCTGTGGTGGAAAGTTCTGGAATCTGCGTGGATCCACAAATTTCCACCCACCCCGCGTTCCCCAAAGTCTTACGAGAAAAATGGTACCTCACTTGTGTGGGTCGGCTTAGTGCCTGCGACAGGAAACGGCGCAAAACGCAACGTGGTCACACCTCAATTTCGCAGTGAAAAATGACCCTTTTTTGGCAAAGTGCCTAGCTGTAGTTTTTTAACCCTACCTCTGCCGGCACCTAGGGAAACCTAGCAAACCTATACATTTTTGAAAACTAGACACCCAGGGGAATCCAGGATGGGGTGACTGGACTGCCTCCCACCAGGTTCTGTTACCCAGAATCCCTTGCAAACATAAAAAATTGTCAAAAAAACCACATTTTCCCCACATTTCTGTGGTGGAAAGTTCTGGAATCTGCGTGGATCCACAAATTTCCCCCCACCCCGCGTTCCCCAAAGTCTTACGAGAAAAATGGTACCTCACTTGTGTGGGTCGGCCTAGTGCCTGCGACAGGAAACGGCGCAAAACGCAACGTGGTCACACCTCAATTTCGCAGTGAAAAATGACCCTTTTTTGGCAAAGTGCCTAGCTGTAGTTTTTGAACCCTAGCTCTGCCGGCACCTAGGGAAACCTAGCAAACCTATACATTTTTTAAAACTAGACACCCAGGGGAATCCAGGATGGGGTGACTGGACTGCCTCCCACCAGGTTCTGTTACCCAGAATCCCTTGCAAACATAAAAAATTGTCAAAAAAACCACATTTTCCCCACATTTCTGTAGTGGAAAGTTCTGGAATCTGCGTGGATCCACACATTTCCACCCACCCCGCGTTTCCCAAAGTCTTACGAGAAAAATGGTACCTCGCTTGTGTGGGTCGGCCTAGTGCCTGCGACAGGAAATGGCGCAAAACGCAACGTGGTCACACCTCAATTTCGCAGTGAAAAATGACCCTTTTTTTGCAAAGTGCCTAGCTGTAGTTTTTAACCCTACCTCTGCCGGCACCTAGGGAAACCTAGCAAACCTATACATTTTTGAAAACTAGACACCCAGGGGAATCCAGGATGGGGTGACTGGACTGTCTCCCACCAGGTTCTGTTACCCAGAATCCCTTGCAAACATAAACAATTGTCAAAAAAACCACATTTTCCCCACATTTCTGTGGTGGAAAGTTCTGGAATCTGCGTGGATCCACAAATTTCCACCCACCCCGCGTTCCCCAAAGTCTTACGAGAAAAATGGTACCTCACTTGTGTGGGTCGGCCTAGTGCCTGCGACAGGAAACGGCGCAAAACGCAACGTGGTCACACCTCAATTTCGCAGTGAAAAATGACCCTTTTTTGGCAAAGTGCCTAGCTGTAGTTTTTTAACCCTACCTCTGCCGGCACCTAGGGAAACCTAGCAAACCTATACATTTTTGAAAACTAGACACCCAGGGGAATCCAGGATGGGGTGACTTGACTGCCTCCCACCAGGTTCTGTTACCCAGAATCCCTTGCAAACATAAAAAATTGTCAAAAAAACCACATTTTCCCCACATTTCTGTGGTGGAAAGTTCTGGAATCTGTGTGGATCCACAAATTTCCCCCCACCCCGCGTTTCCCAAAGTCTTACGAGAAAAATGGTACCTCACTTGTGTGGGTCGGCCTAGTGCCTGCGACAGGAAACGGCGCAAAACGCAACGTGGTCACACCTCAATTTCGCAGTGAAAAATGACCCTTTTTTGACAAAGTGCCTAGCTGTAGTTTTTGAACCCTAGCTCTGCCGACACCTAGGGAAACCTAGCAAACCTATACATTTTTGAAAACTAGACACCCAGGGGAATCCAGGATGGGGTGACTGGACTGCCTGCCACCAGGTTCTGTTACCCAGAATCCCTTGCAAACATAAAAAATTGTCAAAAAAACCCACATTTTCCCCACATTTCAGTGGTGGAAAGTTCTGGAATCTGCGTGGATCCACAAATTTCCACCCACCCCGCGTTCCCCAAAGTCTTACGAGAAAAATGGTACCTCACTTGTGTGGGTCGGCCTAGTGCCTGCGACAGGAAACGGCGCAAAACGCAACGTGGTCACACCTCAATTTCGCAGTGAAAAATGACCCTTTTTTGGCAAAGTGCCTAGCTGTAGTTTTTTAACCCTACCTCTGCCGGCACCTAGGGAAACCTAGCAAACCTATACATTTTTGAAAACTAGACACCCAGGGGAATCCAGGATGGGGTGACTTGACTGCCTCCCACCAGGTTCTGTTACCCAGAATCCCTTGCAAACATAAAAAATTGTCAAAAAAACCACATTTTCCCCACATTTCTGTGGTGGAAAGTTCTGGAATCTGCGTGGATCCACAAATTTCCACCCACCCCGCGTTTCCCAAAGTCTTACGAGAAAAATGGTACCTCACTTGTGTGGGTCGGCCTAGTGCCTGCGACAGGAAACGGCGCAAAACGCAACGTGGTCACACCTCAATTTCGCAGTGAAAAATGACCCTTTTTTGACAAAGTGCCTAGCTGTAGTTTTTGAACCCTAGCTCTGCCGGCACCTAGGGAAACCTAGCAAACCTATACATTTTTGAAAACTAGACACCCAGGGGAATCCAGGATGGGGTGACTGGACTGCCTCCCACCAGGTTCTGTTACCCAGAATCCCTTGCAAACATAAAAAATTGTCAAAAAAACCCACATTTTCCCCACATTTCTGTGGTGGAAAGTTCTGGAATCTGCGTGGATCCACAAATTTCCACCCACCCCGCGTTCCCCAAAGTCTTACGAGAAAAATGGTACCTCACTTGTGTGGGTCGGCCTAGTGCCTGCGACAGGAAACGGCGCAAAACGCAACGTGGTCACACCTCAATTTCGCAGTGAAAAATGACCCTTTTTTGGCAAAGTGCCTAGCTGTAGTTTTTTAACCCTACCTCTGCCGGCACCTAGGGAAACCTAGCAAACCTATACATTTTTGAAAACTAGACACCCAGGGGAATCCAGGATGGGGTGACTTGACTGCCTCCCACCAGGTTCTGTTACCCAGAATCCCTTGCAAACATAAAAAATTGTCAAAAAAACCACATTTTCCCCACATTTCTGTGGTGGAAAGTTCTGGAATCTGCGTGGATCCACAAATTTCCACCCACCCCGCGTTCCCCAAAGTCTTACGAGAAAAATGGTACCTCACTTGTGTGGGTCGGCCTAGTGCCTGCGACAGGAAACGGCGCAAAACGCAACGTGGTCACACCTCAATTTCGCAGTGAAAAATGACCCTTTTTTGGCAAAGTGCCTAGCTGTAGTTTGTTAACCCTACCTCTGCCGGCACCTAGGCAAACCTAGCAAACCTATACATTTTTGAAAACTAGACACCCAGGGGAATCCAGGATGGGGTGACTTGACTGCCTCCCAACAGGTTCTGTTACCCAGAATCCCTTGCAAACATAAAAAATTGTCAAAAAAACCACATTTTCCCCACATTTCTGTGGTGGAAAGTTCTGGAATCTGCGTGGATCCACAAATTTCCACCCACCCCACGTTCCCCAAAGTCTTACGAGAAAAATGGTACCTCACTTGTGTGGGTCGGCCTAGTGCCTGCGACAGGAAACAGCGCAAAACGCAACGTGGTCACACCTCAATTTCGCAGTGAAAAATGACCCTTTTTTGGCAAAGTGCCTAGCTGTAGTTTTTTAACCCTACCTCTGCCGGCACCTAGGGAAACCTAGCAAACCTATACATTTTTGAAAACTAGACACCCAGGGGAATCCAGGATGGGGTGACTTGACTGCCTCCCACCAGGTTCTGTTACCCAGAATCCCTTGCAAACATAAAAAATTGTCCAAAAAAACACATTTTTCCCACATTTCTGTGGTGGAAAGTTCTGGAATCTGCGTGGATCCACAAATTTCCACCCACCCCGCGTTCCCCAAAGTCTTACGAGAAAAATGGTACCTCACTTGTGTGGGTCGGCTTAGTGCCTGCGACAGGAAACGGCGCAAAACGCAACGTGGTCACACCTCAATTTCGCAGTGAAAAATGACCCTTTTTTGGCAAAGTGCCTAGCTGTAGTTTTTTAACCCTACCTCTGCCGGCACCTAGGGAAACCTAGCAAACCTATACATTTTTGAAAACTAGACACCCAGGGGAATCCAGGATGGGGTGACTGGACTGCCTCCCACCAGGTTCTGTTACCCAGAATCCCTTGCAAACATAAAAAATTGTCAAAAAAACCACATTTTCCCCACATTTCTGTGGTGGAAAGTTCTGGAATCTGCGTGGATCCACAAATTTCCACCCACCCCGCGTTCCCCAAAGTCTTACGAGAAAAATGGTACCTCACTTGTGTGGGTCGGCCTAGTGCCTGCGACAGGAAACGGCGCAAAACGCAACGTGGTCACACCTCAATTTCGCAGTGAAAAATGACCCTTTTTTGGCAAAGTGCCTAGCTGTAGTTTTTGAACCCTAGCTCTGCCGGCACCTAGGGAAACCTAGCAAACCTATACATTTTTGAAAACTAGACACCCAGGGGAATCCAGGATGGGGTGACTGGACTGCCTCCCACCAGGTTCTGTTACCCAGAATCCCTTGCAAACATAAAAAATTGTCAAAAAAACCACATTTCCCCCACATTTCTGTGGTGGAAAGTTCTGGAATCTGCGTGGATCCACAAATTTCCACCCACCCCGCATTTCCCAAAGTCTTACGAGAAAAATGGTACCTCACTTGTGTGGGTCGGCCTAGTGCCTGCGACAGGAAACGGCGCAAAACGCAACGTGGTCACACCTCAATTTCGCAGTGAAAAATGACCTTTTTTTGGCAAAGTGCCTAGCTGTAGTTTTTTAACCCTACCTCTGCCGGCACCTAGGGAAACCTAGCAAACCTATACATTTTTGAAAACTAGACACGCAGGGGAATCCAGGATGGGGTGACTGGACTGCCTCCCACCAGGTTCTGTTACCCAGAATCCCTTGCAAACATAAAAAATTGTCAAAAAAAACACATTTTCCCCACATTTCTGTGGTGGAAAGTTCTGGAATCTGCGTGGATCCACAAATTTTCACCCACCCCGCGTTCCCCAAAGTCTTACGAGAAAAATGGTACCTCACTTGTGTGGGTCGGCCTAGTGCCTGCGACAGGAAACGGCGCAAAACGCAACGTGGTCACACCTCAATTTCGCAGTGAAAAATGACCCTTTTTTGGCAAAGTGCCTAGCTGTAGTTTTTTAACCCTACCTCTGCCGGCACCTAGGGAAACCTAGCAAACCTATACATGTTTGAAAACTAGACACCCAGGGGAATCCAGGATGGGGTGACTTGACTGCCTCCCACCAGGTTCTGTTACCCAGAATCCCTTGCAAACATAAAAAATTGTCAAAAAAACCACATTTTCCCCACATTTCTGTGGTGGAAAGTTCTGGAATCTGCGTGGATCCACAAATTTCCACCCACCCCGCGTTCCCCAAAGTCTTACGAGAAAAATGGTACCTCACTTGTGTGGGTCGGCCTAGTGCCTGCGACAGGAAACGGCGCAAAACGCAACGTGGTCACACCTCAATTTCGCAGTGAAAAATGACCCTTTTTTGGCAAAGTGCCTAGCTGTAGTTTTTGAACCCTAGCTCTGCCGGCACCTAGGGAAACCTAGCAAACCTATACATTTTTGAAAACTAGACACCCAGGGGAATCCAGGATGGGGTGACTTGACTGCCTCCCACCAGGTTCTGTTACCCAGAATCCCTTGCAAACATAAAAAATTGTCAAAAAAACCACATTTTCCCCACATTTCTGTGGTGGAAAGTTCTGGAATCTGCGTGGATCCACAAATTTCCACCCACCCCGCGTTTCCCAAAGTCTTACGAGAAAAATGGTACCTCACTTGTGTGGGTCGGCCTAGTGCCTGCGACAGGAAACGGCGCAAAACGCAACGTGGTCACACCTCAATTTCGCAGTGAAAAATGACCCTTTTTTGACAAAGTGCCTAGCTGTAGTTTTTGAACCCTAGCTCTGCCGGCACCTAGGGAAACCTAGCAAACCTATACATTTTTGAAAACTAGACACCCAGGGGAATCCAGGATGGGGTGACTGGACTGCCTCCCACCAGGTTCTGTTACCCAGAATCCCTTGCAAACATAAAAAATTGTCAAAAAAACCACATTTTCCCCACATTTCTGTGGTGGAAAGTTCTGGAATCTGCGTGGATCCACAAATTTCCACCCACCCCGCGTTCCCCAAAGTCTTACGAGAAAAATGGTACCTCACTTGTGTGGGTCGGCCTAGTGCCTGCGACAGGAAACGGCGCAAAACGCAACGTGGTCACACCTCAATTTCGCAGTGAAAAATGACCTTTTTTTTGCAAAGTGCCTAGCTGTAGTTTTTTAACCCTACCTCTGCCGACACCTAGGGAAACCTAGCAAACCTATACATTTTTGAAAACTAGACACCCAGGGGAATCCAGGATTGGGTGACTGGACTGTCTCCCACCAGGTTCTGTTACCCAGAATCCCTTGCAAACATAAACAATTGTCAAAAAAACCACATTTTCCCCACATTTCTGTGGTGGAAAGTTCTGGAATCTGCGTGGATCCACAAATTTCCACCCACCCCGCGTTCCCCAAAGTCTTACGAGAAAAATGGTACCTCACTTGTGTGGGTCGGCCTAGTGCCTGCGACAGGAAACGGCGCAAAACGCAACGTGGTCACACCTCAATTTCGCAGTGAAAAATGACCCTTTTTTGGCAAAGTGCCTAGCTGTAGTTTTTTAACCCTACCTCTGCCGGCACCTAGGGAAACCTAGCAAACCTATACATTTTTGAAAACTAGACACCCAGGGGAATCCAGGATGGGGTGACTTGACTGCCTCCCACCAGGTTCTGTTACCCAGAATCCCTTGCAAACATAAAAAATTGTCAAAAAAACCACATTTTCCCCACATTTCTGTGGTGGAAAGTTCTGGAATCTGCGTGGATCCACAAATTTCCACCCACCCCGCGTTCCCCAAAGTCTTACGAGAAAAATGGTACCTCACTTGTGTGGGTCGGCCTAGTGCCTGCGACAGGAAACGGCGCAAAACGCAACGTGGTCACACCTCAATTTCGCAGTGAAAAATGACCCTTTTTTGACAAAGTGCCTAGCTGTAGTTTTTGAACCCTAGCTCTGCCGGCACCTAGGGAAACCTAGCAAACCTATACATTTTTGAAAACTAGACACCCAGGGGAATCCAGGATGGGGTGACTGGACTGCCTCCCACCAGGTTCTGTTACCCAGAATCCCTTGCAAACATAAAAAATTGTCAAAAAAACCACATTTTCCCCACATTTCTGTAGTGGAAAGTTCTGGAATCTGCGTGGATCCACAAATTTCCACCCACCCCGCGTTCCCCAAAGTCTTACGAGAAAAATGGTACCTCACTTGTGTGGGTCGGCCTAGTGCCTGCGACAGGAAACTGCGCAAAACGCAACGTGGTCACACCTCAATTTCGCAGTAAAAAATGACCTTTTTTTTGCAAAGTGCCTAGCTGTAGTTTTTTAACCCTACCTCTGCCGACACCTAGGGAAACCTAGCAAACCTATACATTTTTGAAAACTAGACACCCAGGGGAATCCAGGATGGGGTGACTGGACTGCCTGCCACCAGGTTCTGTTACCCAGAATCCCTTGCAAACATAAAAAATTGTCAAAAAAACCACATTTTCCCCACATTTCTGTGGTGGAAAGTTCTGGAATCTGCGTGGATCCACAAATTTCCACCCACCCCGCGTTCCCCAAAGTCTTACGAGAAAAATGGTACCTCACTTGTGTGGGTCGGCCTAGTGCCTGCGACAGGAAACGGCGCAAAACGCAACGTGGTCACACCTCAATTTCGCAGTGAAAAATGACCCTTTTTTGGCAAAGTGCCTAGCTGTAGTTTTTTAACCCTACCTCTGCCGGCACCTAGGGAAACCTAGCAAACCTATACATTTTTGAAAACTAGACACCCAGGGGAATCCAGGATGGGGTGACTTGACTGCCTCCCACCAGGTTCTGTTACCCAGAATCCCTTGCAAACATAAAAAATTGTCAAAAAAACCACATTTTCCCCACATTTCTGTGGTGGAAAGTTCTGGAATCTGCGTGGATCCACAAATTTCCACCCACCCCGCGTTCCCCAAAGTCTTACGAGAAAAATGGTACCTCACTTGTGTGGGTCGGCCTAGTGCCTGCGACAGGAAACGGCGCAAAACGCAACGTGGTCACACCTCAATTTCGCAGTGAAAAATGACCCTTTTTTGGCAAAGTGCCTAGCTGTAGTTTGTTAACCCTACCTCTGCCGGCACCTAGGGAAACCTAGCAAACCTATACATTTTTGAAAACTAGACACCCAGGGGAATCCAGGATGGGGTGACTTGACTGCCTCCCACCAGGTTCTGTTACCCAGAATCCCTTGCAAACATAAAAAATTGTCAAAAAAACCACATTTTCCCCACATTTCTGTGGTGGAAAGTTCTGGAATCTGCGTGGATCCACAAATTTCCACCCACCCCACGTTCCCCAAAGTCTTATGAGAAAAATGGTACCTCACTTGTGTGGGTCGGCCTAGTGCCTGCGACAGGAAACAGCGCAAAACGCAACGTGGTCACACCTCAATTTCGCAGTGAAAAATGACCCTTTTTTGGCAAAGTGCCTAGCTGTAGTTTTTTAACCCTACCTCTACCGGCACCTAGGGAAACCTAGCAAACCTATACATTTTTGAAAACTAGACACCCAGGGGAATCCAGGATGGGGTGACTTGACTGCCTCCCACCAGGTTCTGTTACCCAGAATCCCTT
Source organism: Calotriton arnoldi (assembly GCA_963921515.1). Lineage (NCBI taxonomy): Eukaryota > Metazoa > Chordata > Amphibia > Caudata > Salamandridae > Calotriton > Calotriton arnoldi. The sequence goes on along the minus strand of CAWUFW010000197.1, from coordinate 150,571 downwards.
GCAAACATAAAAAATTGTCAAAAAAACACATTTTCCCCACATTTCTGTGGTGGAAAGTTCTGGAATCTGCGTGGAGCCACAAATTTCCACCCACCCCGCGTTCCCCAAAGTCTTACGAGAAAAATGGTACCTCACTTGTGTGGGTCGGCCTAGTGCCTGCGACAGGAAACGGCGCAAAACGCAACGTGGTCACACCTCAATTTCGCAGTGAAAAATGACCCTTTTTTGGCAAAGTGCCTAGCTGTAGTTTTTTAACCCTACCTCTGCCGGCACCTAGGGAAACCTAGCAAACCTATACATTTTTGAAAACTAGACACCCAGGGGAATCCAGGATGGGGTGACTGGACTGCCTCCCACCAGGTTCTGTTACCCAGAATCCCTTGCAAACATAAAAAATTGTCAAAAAAACCACATTTTCCCCACATTTCTGTGGTGGAAAGTTCTGGAATCTGCGTGGATCCACAAATTTCCACCCACCCCGCGTTCCCCAAAGTCTTACGAGAAAAATGGTACCTCACTTGTGTGGGTCGGCCTAGTGCCTGCGACAGGAAACGGCGCAAAACGCAACGTGGTCACACCTCAATTTCGCAGTGAAAAATGACACTTTTTTGGCAAAGTGCCTAGCTGTAGTTTTTGAACCCTAGCTCTGCCGGCACCTAGGGAAACCTAGCAAACCTATACATTTTTGAAAACTAGACACCCAGGGGAATCCAGGATGGGGTGACTGGACTGCCTCCCACCAGGTTCTGTTACCCAGAATCCCTTGCAAACATAAAAAATTGTCAAAAAAAACACATTTTCCCCACATTTCTGTAGTGGAAAGTTCTGGAATCTGCGTGGATCCACACATTTCCACCCACCCCGCGTTTCCCAAAGTCTTACGAGAAAAATGGTACCTCACTTGTGTGGGTCGGCCTAGTGCCTGCGACAGGAAATGGCGCAAAACGCAACGTGGTCACACCTCAATTTCGCAGTGAAAAATGACCTTTTTTTTGCAAAGTGCCTAGCTGTAGTTTTTTAACCCTACCTCTGCCGGCACCTAGGGAAACCTAGCAAACCTATACATTTTTGAAAACTAGACACCCAGGGGAATCCAGGATGGGGTGACTGGACTGCCTCCCACCAGGTTCTGTTACCCAGAATCCCTTGCAAACATAAAAAATTGTCAAAAAAACCACATTTTCCCCACATTTCTGTGGTGGAAAGTTCTGGAATCTGCGTGGATCCACAAATTTCCACCCACCCCGCGTTCCCCAAAGTCTTACGAGAAAAATGGTACCTCACTTGTGTGGGTCGGCCTAGTGCCTGCGACAGGAAACGGCGCAAAACGCAACGTGGTCACACCTCAATTTCGCAGTGAAAAATGACCCTTTTTTGGCAAAGTGCCTAGCTGTAGTTTTTAACCCTACCTCTGCCGGCACCTAGGGAAACCTAGCAAACCTATACATTTTTGAAAACTAGACACCCAGGGGAATCCAGGATGGGGTGACTTGACTGCCTCCCACCAGGTTCTGTTACCCAGAAGCCCTTGCAAACATAAAAAATTGTCAAAAAAAACACATTTTCCCCACATTTCTGTGGTGGAAAGTTCTGGAATCTGCGTGGATCCACAAATTTCCCCCCACCCCGCGTTCCCCAAAGTCTTACGAGAAAAATGGTACCTCACTTGTGTGGGTCGGCCTAGTGCCTGCGACAGGAAACGGCGCAAAACGCAACGTGGTCACACCTCAATTTCGCAGTGAAAAATGACCCTTTTTTGGCAAAGTGCCTAGCTGTAGTTTGTGAACCCTAGCTCTGCCGGCACCTAGGGAAACCTAGCAAACACTATACATTTCTGAAAAGTAGACACCCAGGGGCTTCCAGGGATGGTATGGCTTGACGTGCATCCCACCAGCGTTCTGTTACCCAGAATCCCCTGCAAACCTCAATAATTAGCTGAAAAAATCACTTTTTCCACACATTTCTGTGTGTGGAAAGTGCTGGAATCTACGTGGCCTCCACAAATTTCCTACCACCAGCGTTCCCCAAGGTCTCCCGATAAAAATAGTGCCTCACTTGTGTGGGAGGCCCAAGTGCCTGCGACAGGCAAGCGGCGCACAACGCAACGTGAGGCGCACCTCAAAATGGCCTTTCACAAAACCACCTGGTTTTGCAAGGTGCCTACCTGTGGTTTTTGACCCCGTGCTCGGCCGGCCATCTAGGGAAACCTACCAAACCCATACATTTCTGAAAAGTAGACACCCAGGGGCTTCCAGGATGGTATGGCTTGACGTGGATCCCCCAACGTTCCTTACCCAGAATCCCCTGCAAACCTCAATTTTAGCTGAAAAAATCACTTTTTCCACACATTTCTGTGGTGGAAAGTGTGGCATCACTGGCCTCACACAAATTTCCTACCACCCAGCGTTCCCCCAGGTCTCCCGAGAAAAATGGTGCCTCACTTGTGTGGGAGGCCCAAGTACCTGCGACAGGCAAGGGCCCACAACGTAGTGAGGTGACCTCAAAATTGCCTATCTCAAAACCACCTGGTTTTACAAGGGGGGTCACCTGGGTTTTTGGCCCCGTGCTCGGCGGCCATCTAGGGAAAGCTACCAAACTCACACATTTCTGAAAAGTGGACACCCAGGGGCTTCCAGGAGGTATGGCTTGCGTGGATCCCCCAACGTTTCTTTACCCAGAATCCCCTGCAAACCTCAATTTTAGCTGAAAAAATCACTTTTTCACACATTTTTGTGTGGGAAAGTGTGGCATCACTGGCTCACACAAATTTCCTACCACCCAGCGTTCCCCCAGGTCTCCCGATAAAAATGGTGCCTCACTTGAGTGGGAGGCCCAGTACCCGCGACAGGCAAGGGCCCACAAAGTAGTGAGGCGACCTCAAATGGCCATTCACAAAACCACCTGGTTTTGCAAGGAAGTCACCTGGGTTTTTGACCCGTGCTCAGCGGCCATCTCGGGAAACCTAGCAAACCCACACATTTCTGAAAAGTAGACACCCGGGGGCTTCCAGGGAGGTATGGCTTGCGTGGGTCCCCCAACGTTTCCTTACCCAGAATCCCCTGCAAACCTCAATTTTAGCTGAAAAAATCACTTTTTCACACATTTTTGTGTGGGAAAGTGTGGCATCACTGGCCTCACACAAATTTCCTACCACCCAGCGTTTCCCAGGTCTCCCGATAAAAATGGTGCCTCACTTGTGTGGGAGGCCCAAGTACCTGCGACAGGCAAGGGCTCACAACGTAGTGAGGCGACCTCAAAATTGCCTATCTCAAAACCACCTGGTTTTGCAGAGGTCACCTGGGTTTTTGACCCGTGCTCGGCGGCCATCTAGGAAACTTACCAAACCCACACATTTCTGAAAAGTAGACACCCAGGGGCTTCTAGGAGGTATGGCTTGACGTGGATCCCCCAACGTTTCCTACCCAGAATCCCTGCAAACCTCAATTTTAGCTGAAAAAATCACTTTTTTCACACATTTTTGTGTGGGAAAGTGTGGCATCACTGGCCTCACACAAATTTCCTACCACCCAGCGTTCCCCCAGGTCTCCTGATAAAAATGGTGCCTCACTTGTGTGGGAGGCCCAAGTACCCGCGACAGGCAAGGGCCCACAACGTAGTGAGGCGACCTCAAAATGGCCTTTCACAAAACCACCTGGTTTTGCAAGGGAGTCACCTGGGTTTTGGCCCAGTGCTCGGCGGCCATCTAGGAAACCTACCAAACCCACACATTTCTGAAAAGTAGACACCCGGGGGCTTCCAGGGAGGTATGGCTTGCTTAGATCCCCCAACGTTTCCTTACCCAGAATCCCTACAAACCTCAATTTTAGCTGAAAAAATCACTTTTTCACACATTTTTGTGTGGGAAAGTGTGGCATCACTGGCCTCACACAAATTTCCTACCACCCAGCGTCCCCCAGGTCTCCCGATAAAAATGGTGCATCACTTGTGTGGGAGGCCCAAGTACCCGCGACATGCAAGGACACAAAACGTTTTGAGGCAACATCAACATTGCCTATCAAAAAATGTTTTGGGCCCTTGCCTGTCGTGGGTACTTGGGCCTCCCACACAAGTGAAGCACCATTTTTATCGGGAGACCTGGGGAACGCTGGGTGGTAGGAAATTTGTGTGAGGCCAGTGATGCCACACTTTCCCACACAAAATGTGTGAAAAAAGTGATTTTTCAGCTAAAATTGAGGTTTGCAGGGGATTCTGGGTAAGAAACGTTGGAGGATCCACGCAAGCCATGCCTCCCTGGAAGCCCCCAGGTGTCTACTTTTCAGAAATGTGTGGGTTTGGTAGGTTTCCTAGATGGCCGCCGAGCACGAGGCCAAAACCCAGGGGACTTCCTGCAAAACCAGGTGGTTTTGTGAAAGGCCATTTTGAGGTCAGCCTCACTACGTTGTGGGCCCTTGCCTGTCGCGGGTACTTGGGCCTCCCACACAAGTGAGGCACCATTTTATCAGGAGACATGGGGGAACGCTGGGTGGTAGGAAATTTGTGTGAGGCCAGTGATGCCACACTTTCCCACACAAAAATGTGTGAAAAAATGATTTTTTCAGCTAAAATTGAGGTTTGCAGGGATTCTGGCAAGGAAACGTTGGGGGATCCACGCAAGCCATACCTCCCTGGAAGCCCCCGGGTGTCTACTTTTCAGAAATGTGTGGGTTTGGTAGGTTTCCCTAGATGGCCGCCGAGCATGGGGCCAAAACCTAGGTGACTTCCCCTTGCAAAACCAGGTGGTTTTGTGAAAGGCCATTTTGAGGTCGCCTCACTACGTTGTGGGCCCTTGCCTGTCGCGGGTACTTGGGCCTCCCACACAAGTGAGGCACCATTTTTATCGGGAGACCTGGGGAACGCTGGGTGATAGGAAATTTGTGTGAGGCCAGTGATGCCACACTTTCCCACACAAAAATGTGTGAAAAAGTGATTTTTTCAGCTAAAATTGAGGTTTGCAGGGGATTCTGAGTAAGGAAACGTTGGGGGATCCACGCAAGCCATACCTCCCTGGAAGCCCCCGAGTGTCTACTTTTCAGAAATGTGTGGGTTTGGTAGGTTTCCTAGATGGCCGCCGAGCACGGGGCCAAAACCCAGGTGACCCCCTTGCAAAACCAGGTGGTTTTGTGAAAGGCCATTTTGAGGTCGCCTCACTACGTTGTGGTCCCTTGCCTGTCGCGGTACTTGGGCCTCCCACACAAGTGAGGCACCATTTTTATCAGGAGACCTGGGGGAACGCTGGGTGGTAGGAAATTTGTGTGAGGCCAGTGATGCCACACTTTCCCACACAAAAATGTGTGAAAAAGTGATTTTTTCAGCTAAAATTGAGGTTTGCAGGGGATTCTGGTTAAGGAAACGTTGGGGGATCCACGCAAGCCATACCTCCCTGGAAGCCCCCGGGTGTCTACTTTTCAGAAATGTGTGGGTTTGGTAGGTTTCCCTAGATGGCCGCCGAGCACGGGGCCAAAAACCCAGGTGACTTCCTGCAAAACCAGGTGGTTTTGTGAAAGGCCATTTTGAGGTCGCCTCAATACGTTGTGGGCCCTTGCCTGTCGCGGTACTTGGGCCTCCCACACAAGTGAGGCACCATTTTTATCAGGAGACCTGGGGAACGCTGGGTGGTAGGAAATTTGTGTGAGGCCAGTGATGCCACACTTTCCCACACAAAAATGTGTGAAAAAAGTGATTTTTTCAGCTAAAATTGAGGTTTGCAGGGGATTCTGGTAAGGAAACGTTGGGGATCCACGCAAGCCATACCTCCCTGGAAGCCCCCAGGTGTCTACTTTTCAGAAATGTGTGGGTTTGGTAGGTTTCCTAGATGGCCGCCGAGCACGGGCCAAAAACCCAGGGGACTCCCTTGCAAAACCAGGTGGTTTTGTGAAAGGCCATTTTGAGGTCGCCTCACTACGTTGTGGGCCTTGCCTGTCGCGAGTACTTGGGCCTCCCACACAAGTGAGGCACCATTTTTATCGGGAGACCTGGGAACGCTGGGTGATAGGAAATTTGTGTGAGGCCAGTGATGCCACACTTTCCCACACAAAATGTGTAAAAAGTGATTTTTTCAGCTAAAATTGAGGTTTGCAGGGGATTCTGGTAAGGAAACGTTGGGGATCCACGCAAGCCATACCTCCCTGAAGCCCCGGGTGTCTACTTTTCAGAAATGTGTGGGTTTGGTAGGTTTCCTAGATGGCCGCCGAGCACAGGGCCAAAAACCCAGGTGACCCCCCTTGCAAAACCAGGTGGTTTTGTGAAAGGCCATTTTGAGGTCGCCTCACTACGTTGTGGGCCCTTGCCTGTCGCGGGTACTTGGGCCTCCCACACAAGTGAGGCACCATTTTTATCAGGAGACATGGGGGAACGCTGGGTGGTAGGAAATTTGTGTGAGGCCACTGATGCCACACTTTCCCACACAAAAATGTGTGAAAAAAGTGATTTTTTCAGCTAAAAGTGAGGTTTGCAGGGGATTCTGGGTAAGGAAACGTTGGGGGATCCACGCAAGCCATACCTCCCTGGAAGCCCCCGGGTGTCTAATTTTCAGAAATGTGTGGGTTTGGTAGGTTTCCCTAGATGGCCGCCGAGCACGGGGCCAAAACCCAGGTGACCCCCCTTGCAAAACCAGGTGGTTTTGTGAAAGGCCATTTTGAGGTCGCCTCACTACGTTGTGGGCCCTTGCCTGTCGCGGGTACTTGGGCCTCCCACACAAGTGAGGCACCATTTTTATCGGGAGACCTGGGGGAACGCTGGGTGGTAGGAAATTTGTGTGAGGCCAGTGATGCCACACTTTCCCACACAAAAATGTGTGAAAAAAGTGATTTTTTCAGCTAAAATTGAGGTTTGCAGGGGATTCTGGGTAAGGAAACGTTGGGGGATCCACGCAAGCCATACCTCCCTGGAAGCCCCCAGGTGTCTACTTTTCAGAAATGTGTGGGTTTGGTAGGTTTCCCTAGATGGCCGCCGAGCACGGGGCCAAAACCCAGGTGACCCCCTTGCAAAACCAGGTGGTTTTGTGAAAGGCCATTTTGAGGTCGCCTCACTACGTTGTGGGCCCTTGCCTGTCGCGGGTACTTGGGCCTCCCACACAAGTGAGGCACCATTTTTATCGGGAGACCTGGGGGAACGCTGGGTGATAGGAAATTTGTGTGAGGCCAGTGATGCCACATTTTCCCACACAAAAATGTGTGAAAAAAGTGATTTTTTCAGCTAAAATTGAGGTTTGCAGGGGATTCTGGGTAAGGAAACGTTGGGGGATCCACGCAAGCCATACCTCCCTGGAAGCCCCCGGGTGTCTACTTTTCAGAAATGTGTGGGTTTGGTAGGTTTCCCTAGATGGCCGCCGAGCACAGGGCCAAAAACCCAGGTGACCCCCCTTGCAAAACCAGGTGGTTTTGTGAAAGGCCATTTTGAGGTCGCCTCACTACGTTGTTGGCCCTTGCCTGTCGCGGGTACTTGGGCCTCCCACACAAGTGAGGCACCATTTTTATCAGGAGACATGGGGGAACGCTGGGTGGTAGGAAATTTGTGTGAGGCCAGTGATGCCACACTTTCCCACACAAAAATGTGTGAAAAAAGTGATTTTTTCAGCTAAAATTGAGGTTTGCAGGGGATTCTGGGTAAGGAAACGTTGGGGGATCCACGCAAGCCATACCTCCCTGGAAGCCCCCGGGTGTCTAATTTTCAGAAATGTGTGGGTTTGGTAGGTTTCCCTAGATGGCCGCCGAGCACGGGGCCAAAAACCCAGGTGACTCCCTTGCAAAACCAGGTGGTTTTGTGAAAGGCCATTTTGAGGTCGCCTCACTACGTTGTGGGCCCTTGCCTGTCGCGGGTACTTGGGCCTCCCACACAAGTGAGGCACCATTTTTATCGGGAGACCTGGGGGAACGCTGGGTGGTAGGAAATTTGTGTGAGGCCAGTGATGCCACACTTTCCCACACAAAAATGTGTGAAAAAAGTGATTGTTTCAGCTAAAATTGAGGTTTGCAGGGGATTCTGGGTAAGGAAACGTTGGGGGATCCACGCAAGCCATACCTCCCTGGAAGCCCCCGGGTGTCTACTTTTCAGAAATGTGTGGGTTTGGTAGGTTTCCCTAGATGGCCGCCGAGCACGGGGCCAAAAACCCAGGTGAACCCCCTTGCAAAACCAGGTGGTTTTGTGAAAGGCCATTTTGAGGTCGCCTCACTACGTTGTGGGCCCTTGCCTGTCGCGGGTACTTGGGCCTCCCACACAAGTGAGGCACCATTTTTATCGGGAGACCTGGGGGAACGCTGGGTGATAGGAAATTTGTGTGAGGCCAGTGATGCCACACTTTCCCACACAAAAATGTGTGAAAAAAGTGATTTTTTCAGCTAAAATTGAGGTTTGCAGGGGATTCTGGGTAAGGAAACGTTGGGGGATCCACGCAAGCCATACCTCCCTGGAAGCCCCGGGTGTCTAATTTTCAGAAATGTGTGGGTTTGGTAGGTTTCCTAGATGGCCGCCGAGCACGGGGCCAAAAACCCAGGTGACCCCCTTGCAAAACCAGGTGGTTTTGTGAAAGGCCATTTTGAGGTCGCCTCACTACGTTGTGGGCCCTTGCCTGTCGCGGGTACTTGGGCCTCCCACACAAGTGAGGCACCATTTTTATCGGGAGACCTGGGGGAACGCTGGGTGGTAGGAAATTTGTGTGAGGCCAGTGATGCCACACTTTCCCACACAAAGTTGTGAAAAAAGTGATTTTTTCAGCTAAAATTGAGGTTTGCAGGGGATTCTGGGTAAGGAAACGTTGGGGGATCCACGCAAGCCATACCTCCCTGGAAGCCCCGGGTATCTACTTTTCAGAAATGTGTGGGTTTGGTAGGTTTCCCTAGATGGCCGCCGAGCACGGGGCCAAAACCCAGGTGACTCCCCTTGCAAAACCAGGTGGTTTTGTGAAAGGCCATTTTGAGGTCGCCTCAATACGTTGTGGGCCCTTGCCTGTCGCGGGTACTTGGGCCTCCCACACAAGTGAGGCACCATTTTTATCGGGAGACCTGGGGAAACGCTGGGTGGTAGGAAATTTGTGTGAGGCCAGTGATGCCACACTTTCCCACACAAAAATGTGTGAATAAAGTGATTTTTTTCAGCTAAAATTGAGGTTTGCAGGGGATTCTGGGTAAGGAAACGTTGGGGGATCCACGCAAGCCATACCTCCCTGGAAGCCCCCGGGTGTCTACTTTTCAGAAATGTGTGGGTTTGGTAGGTTTCCCTAGATGGCCGCCGAGCACGGGGCCAAAAACCCAGGTGACCCCCTTGCAAAACCAGGTGGTTTTGTGAAAGGCCGTTTTGAGGTCGCCTCACTACGTTGTGGGCCCTTGCCTGTCGCGGGTACTTGGGCCTCCCACACAAGTGAGGCACCATTTTTATCGGGAGACCTGGGGAACGCTGGGTGGTAGGAAATTTGTGTGAGGCCAGTGATGCCACACTTTCCCACACAAAAATGTGTGAAAAAAGTGATTTATTCAGCTAAAAGTGAGGTTTGCAGGGGATTCTGGGTAAGGAAACGTTGGGGGATCCACGCAAGCCATACCTCCCTGGAAGCCCCCGGGTGTCTACTTTTCAGAAATGTGTGGGTTTGGTAGGTTTCCCTAGATGGCCGCCGAGCACGGGGCCAAAAACCCAGGTGACCCCCTTGCAAAACCAGGTGGTTTTGTGAAAGGCCATTTTGAGGTCGCCTCACTACGTTGTGGGCCCTTGCCTGTCGCGGGTACTTGGGCCTCCCACACAAGTGAGGCACCATTTTTATCGGGAGACCTGGGGGAACGCTGGGTGGTAGGAAATTTGTGTGAGGCCAGTGATGCCACACTTTCCCACACAAAAATGTGTGAAAAAAGTGATTTTTTCAGCTAAAATTGAGGTTTGCAGGGGATTCTGGGTAAGGAAACGTTGGGGGATCCACGCAAGCCATACCTCCCTGGAAGCCCCCGGGTGTCTACTTTTCAGAAATGTGTGGGTTTGGTAGGTTTCCCTAGATGGCCGCCGAGCACGGGGCCAAAACCCAGGTGACCCCCTTGCAAAACCAGGTGGTTTTGTGAAAGGCCATTTTGAGGTCGCCTCACTACGTTGTGGGCCCTTGCCTGTCGCGGGTACTTGGGCCTCCCACACAAGTGAGGCACCATTTTTATCAGGAGACCTGGGGGAACGCTGGGTGGTAGGAAATTTGTGTGAGGCCAGTGATGCCACACTTTCCCACACAAAAATGTGTGAAAAAAGTGATTTTTTCAGCTAAAATTGAGGTTTGCAGGGGATTCTGGGTAAGGAAACGTTGGGGGATCCACGCAAGCCATACCTCCCTGGAAGCCCCCGGGTGTCTACGTTTCAGAAATGTGTGGGTTTGGTAGGTTTCCCTAGATGGCCGCCGAGCACGGGGCCAAAAACCCAGGTGACCCCCCTTGCAAAACCAGGTGGTTTTGTGAAAGGCCATTTTGAGGTCGCCTCAATACGTTGTGGGCCCTTGCCTGTCGTGGGTACTTGGGCCTCCCACACAAGTGAGGCACCATTTTTATCAGGAGACCTGGGAGAACGCTGGGTGGTAGGAAATTTGTGTGAGGCCAGTGATGCCACACTTTCCCACACAAAAATGTGTGAAAAAAGTGATTTTTTCAGCTAAAATTGAGGTTTGCAGGGGATTCTGGGTAAGGAAACGTTGGGGGATCCACGCAAGCCATACCTCCCTGGAAGCCCCCGGGTGTCTACTTTTCAGAAATGTGTGGGTTTGGTAGGTTTCCCTAGATGGCCGCCGAGCACGGGGCCAAAAACCCAGGGGACCCCCTTGCAAAACCAGGTGGTTTTGTGAAAGGCCATTTTGAGGTCGCCTCACTACGTTGTGGGCCCTTGCCTGTCGCGGGTACTTGGGCCTCCCACACAAGTGAGGCACCATTTTTATCGGGAGACCTGGGAGAACGCTGGGTGATAGGAAATTTGTGTGAGGCCAGTGATGCCACACTTTCCCACACAAAAATGTGTGAAAAAAGTGATTTTTTCAGCTAAAATTGAGGTTTGCAGGGGATTCTGGGTAAGGAAACGTTGGGGGATCCACGCAAGCCATACCTCCCTGGAAGCCCCCGGGTGTCTACTTTTCAGAAATGTGTGGGTTTGGTAGGTTTCCCTAGATGGCCGCCGAGCACAGGGCCAAAACCCAGGTGACCCCCTTGCAAAACCAGGTGGTTTTGTGAAAGGCCATTTTGAGGTCGCCTCACTACGTTGTGGGCCCTTGCCTGTCGCGGGTACTTGGGCCTCCCACACAAGTGAGGCACCATTTTTATCAGGAGACATGGGGGAACGCTGGGTGGTAGGAAATTTGTGTGAGGCCAGTGATGCCACACTTTCCCACACAAAAATGTGTGAAAAAAGTGATTTTTTCAGCTAAAAGTGAGGTTTGCAGGGGATTCTGGGTAAGGAAACGTTGGGGGATCCATGCAAGCCATACCTCCCTGGAAGCCCCCGGGTGTCTAATTTTCAGAAATGTGTGGGTTTGGTAGGTTTCCCTAGATGGCCGCCGAGCACGGGGCCAAAAACCCAGGTGACCCCCCTTGCAAAACCAGGTGGTTTTGTGAAAGGCCATTTTGAGGTCGCCTCACTACGTTGTGGGCCCTTGCCTGTCGCGGGTACTTGGGCCTCCCACACAAGTGAGGCACCATTTTTATCGGGAGACCTGGGAGAACGCTGGGTGATAGGAAATTTGTGTGAGGCCAGTGATGCCACACTTTCCCACACAAAAATGTGTGAAAAAAGTGATTTTTTCAGCTAAAATTGAGGTTTGCAGGGGATTCTGGGTAAGGAAACGTTGGGGGATCCACGCAAGCCATACCTCCCTGGAAGCCCCCGGGTGTCTACTTTTCAGAAATGTGTGGGTTTGGTAGGTTTCCCTAGATGGCCGCCGAGCACGGGGCCAAAAACCCAGGTGACCCCCCTTGCAAAACCAGGTGGTTTTGTGAAAGGCCATTTTGAGGTCGCCTCACTACGTTGTGGGCCCTTGCCTGTCGCGGGTACTTGGGCCTCCCACACAAGTGAGGCACCATTTTTATCAGGAGACCTGGGGGAACGCTGGGTGGTAGGAAATTTGTGTGAGGCCAGTGATGCCACACTTTCCCACACAAAAATGTGTGAAAAAAGTGATTTTTTCAGCTAAAATTGAGGTTTGCAGGGGATTCTGGTTAAGGAAACGTTGGGGGATCCACGCAAGCCATACCTCCCTGGAAGCCCCCGGGTGTCTACGTTTCAGAAATGTGTGGGTTTGGTAGGTTTCCCTAGATGGCCGCCGAGCACGGGGCCAAAAACCCAGGTGACCCCCCTTGCAAAACCAGGTGGTTTTGTGAAAGGCCATTTTGAGGTCGCCTCAATACGTTGTGGGCCCTTGCCTGTCGCGGGTACTTGGGCCTCCCACACAAGTGAGGCACCATTTTTATCAGGAGACCTGGGAGAACGCTGGGTGGTAGGAAATTTGTGTGAGGCCAGTGATGCCACACTTTCCCACACAAAAATGTGTGAAAAAAGTGATTTTTTCAGCTAAAATTGAGGTTTGCAGGGGATTCTGGGTAAGGAAACGTTGGGGGATCCACGCAAGCCATACCTCCCTGGAAGCCCCCGGGTGTCTACTTTTCAGAAATGTGTGGGTTTGGTAGGTTTCCCTAGATGGCCGCCGAGCACGGGGCCAAAAACCCAGGGGACCCCCTTGCAAAACCAGGTGGTTTTGTGAAAGGCCATTTTGAGGTCGCCTCACTACGTTGTGGGCCCTTGCCTGTCGCGGGTACTTGGGCCTCCCACACAAGTGAGGCACCATTTTTATCGGGAGACCTGGGAGAACGCTGGGTGATAGGAAATTTGTGTGAGGCCAGTGATGCCACACTTTCCCACACAAAAATGTGTGAAAAAAGTGATTTTTTCAGCTAAAATTGAGGTTTGCAGGGGATTCTGGGTAAGGAAACGTTGGGGGATCCACGCAAGCCATACCTCCCTGGAAGCCCCCGGGTGTCTACTTTTCAGAAATGTGTGGGTTTGGTAGGTTTCCCTAGATGGCCGCCGAGCACAGGGCCAAAAACCCAGGTGACCCCCCTTGCAAAACCAGGTGGTTTTGTGAAAGGCCATTTTGAGGTCGCCTCACTACGTTGTGGGCCCTTGCCTGTCGCGGGTACTTGGGCCTCCCACACAAGTGAGGCACCATTTTTATCAGGAGACATGGGGGAACGCTGGGTGGTAGGAAATTTGTGTGAGGCCACTGATGCCACACTTTCCCACACAAAAATGTGTGAAAAAGTGATTTTTTCAGCTAAAAGTGAGGTTTGCAGGGGATTCTGGGTAAGGAAACGTTGGGGGATCCATGCAAGCCATACCTCCCTGGAAGCCCCCGGGTGTCTAATTTTCAGAAATGTGTGGGTTTGGTAGGTTTCCTAGATGACCGCCGAGCACGGGGCCAAAACCCAGGTGACCCCCTTGCAAAACCAGGTGGTTTTGTGAAAGGCCATTTTGAGGTCGCCTCACTACGTTGTGGGCCCTTGCCTGTCGCGGGTACTTGGGCCTCCCACACAAGTGAGGCACCATTTTTATCGGGAGACCTGGGAGAACGCTGGGTGATAGGAAATTTGTGTGAGGCCAGTGATGCCACACTTTCCCACACAAAAATGTGTGAAAAAAGTGATTTTTTCAGCTAAAATTGAGGTTTGCAGGGGATTCTGGGTAAGGAAACGTTGGGGGATCCACGCAAGCCATACCTCCCTGGAAGCCCCCGGGTGTCTACTTTTCAGAAATGTGTGGGTTTGGTAGGTTTCCCTAGATGGCCGCCGAGCACAGGGCCAAAACCCAGGTGACCCCCTTGCAAAACCAGGTGGTTTTGTGAAAGGCCATTTTGAGGTCGCCTCACTACGTTGTGGGCCCTTGCCTGTCGCGGGTACTTGGGCCTCCCACACAAGTGAGGCACCATTTTTATCAGGAGACATGGGGGAACGCTGGGTGGTAGGAAATTTGTGTGAGGCCAGTGATGCCACACTTTCCCACACAAAAATGTGTGAAAAAAGTGATTTTTTCAGCTAAAAGTGAGGTTTGCAGGGGATTCTGGGTAAGGAAACGTTGGGGGATCCACGCAAGCCATACCTCCCTGGAAGCCCCCGGGTGTCTAATTTTCAGAAATGTGTGGGTTTGGTAGGTTTCTCTAGATGGCCGCCGAGCACGGGGCCAAAACCCAGGTGACTCCCCTTGCAAAACCAGGTGGTTTTGTGAAAGGCCATTTTGAGGTCGCCTCACTACGTTGTGGGCCCTTGCCTGTCGCGGGTACTTGGGCCTCCCACACAAGTGAGGCACCATTTTTATCGGGAGACCTGGGGGAACGCTGGGTGGTAGGAAATTTGTGTGAGGCCGGTGATGCCACACTTTCCCACACAAAAATGTGTGAAAAAAGTGATTTTTTCAGCTAAAATTGAGGTTTGCAGGGGATTCTGGGTAAGGAAACGTTGGGGGATCCACGCAAGCCATACCTCCCTGGAAGCCCCCAGGTGTCTACTTTTCAGAAATGTGTGGGTTTGGTAGGTTTCCCTAGATGGCCGCCGAGCACGGGGCCAAAAACCCAGGTGACCCCCTTGCAAAACCAGGTCATTTTGAGATAATGTGTTGTTTATTTCTGCATCGTGAAAATTTTGGCACAATATTGCAAGGAAAATGTGACAGACATTTTGAGGTTTGCAGGACATTGTGGGTACCATAACTTGTTGGGATCCACAAGAGAGATATCACCATGTACTCCCATGGGTGTTTCGTTTACGACAATATCTACAGTTGGTAGGTTATTCTTAGACGGAATGTACACCTTGGCAGACAGACTAAAAAGACAAAGATTACTGCACAGCCATCTATTCCTCAAGCACACACACATACTGGTTGGATTTGGCACGAGGGCAAGTGATGGTTCAGTATATACAATTTTATTAACAAGAGATTTCACAAAAATGAAATGCACTGTCAATAATTGAAAGGACAAAAACGGAACCAGTGACTCGCCACTCGTGAGCTGTAAAGCCACGTCAAGGCCCCAACCGCTTTACAGGCCATTCACACACCTTTCATACGTGATACACACAAGACCATTCACACCCCCAGGCACGAAACAAACACATTACAACATTCACAAAAGGGACAAGGTACACCCTGCTTAAGAAAGACAAAAAAAAAATATTACTGCACAGCCATCTAATCCTCAAGCACACACACACATACTGGTTGGATTTGGCACGAGGGTGAGTGATGGTTCAGTATATACAATTGTATTAACAAGTGATTTCACAAAAATGAAATGCACTGTTAATAATTGAAAGGACGAGAAACTGAACCATTGACTCACAGCTCGTGAGCTGTAAAGCCACGACAAGGCACCAACCTCTTTACAGGCCATTCATACACCTTTCATACGTGTGACAAATACAAAACCATTCACACCACCAGCCGCGGGCCCATCACATTACAACACTCACACCAGCAGACAGCGCCATTCAAGGGCCCATCACTTTCACACGCCCACATTCCTAACACAGCAACCACACAAGCTGATGGATTGCATGGAGTGTCGCTCGGCTAGAAGTGTGTAGTGACCAGCAGCAAGTCACTACTCACACACTGCCAGCCGAGCGCCAGTCCACGCACACCGCCAGCCAAGCGCCACTCCACGCACACTGCCAGCCAAGCGCCACTCCACGCACACCGCCAGCCAAGCGCCACTCCACGCACACCGCCAGCCTAGCGCCACTCCACGCACACCGCCAGCCAAGCGCCACTCCATGCACACCGCCAGCCAAGCACCACTCCACGCACACCACCAGCCAAGAGCCACTCCCCGCACACCGCCAGCCAAGCACCAGCCTACACACACCACCATCACATTTAGGATTTTTTTATACAAAAAAGAAAACACAAACAAATTGCAAATAGATACAAATCTACTAACACAAAATCAGAAACTAAATACATTGCACTAATGCCAACCTTGAAACAGAACAACAATTCTTAAACATTACAGACCAGGCAGTTCACTTTACCACTCATGGTTGCTCCCAATAATTCTTTTGCTTGTGGTACGCTCTATAACAAGCAGGCACACACAGCCCAGGGTTAGAAGGACACTCAGGGCAGTACATACGAGTCTCCTTCCGCGTACCTCTTCGCCAACAGACTCTACATCTCCTAGTGGGAAAGTCTTTTGAGGATGTAGGAGGAATGTGATCAGGAAAGTGGCGATCTTTCAATCGAGCCACATCCTCCACCACTCCAACTCTAGGAACACTTGCCTGTTCCACAACAACAAGGCTGCCTATGACAGACTCCTGAAACTGAACAAAAGTCAACTTTGACGCAGGAGAACACTCCTTGAACACAACAAAAGCATTGAAAGTTGCTAAATTGAAGAGATGGATGGCCAACTTCTTATACCAAATGTAAGACTTACGAATAGCAGTGTAAGGTTCCAACCTCTGATCTACTCTATCAACACCACCCATGTGCTTATTGTAGTCTAAAATGCACACAGGTTTGCGCACTTCAGCAATCTGACCCCAAACAGCCACAGGTGAAGTACTCTCATCATGGATGGTAGTCAGCATGTACACATCCCTCCTGTCCACAAATTTCACAGCTAGCAGTTCCTCACTACGCAAGGCACTGCACTGTCCCCTCTGAAGTTTTTTGCAAACAAGCTCTTTTGGATAACCTTTACGGTTAGAGCGGATTGTGCCACAAGCAAAAGTGTCCACTTTGAACAATTCCTTAAACAATTGCACAGCAGTGTAGAAGTTATCAAGGTACAAATGGTGGCCTCTGTTAAACAGTCCTCTAGCAAGATCCCACACAATTTTCTCTGAAACTCCAAAAGTGGACGGACAACCAGGGGGGTCAATAGTGGAATCCCTACCAGTGTACACATGCAAATTAAAAACATATCCTGTCCTACTCTCAGACAACATATACAGCTTAATTCCATAGCGTGCCCTCTTGCTAGGAATGTACTGCCTAAAAACCAAACGGCCCTTGAACAGGACCAAAGACTCATCAATAGATATTTCTTTCCCTGGAGTATAGATCTCTGAAAATTGATCTACAAAGTGATCAAGAACAGACCGAATCTTAAAAAGACGGTCACATTCAGGGTGATCTCGTGGCAACGCCAAACCATTATCAACAAAATGCAGCATCCGAAGCAAAAGTAAATACCGATCACGAGTCATAACTGCAGGAAATATGGCCGTTGCCATCAAGGGACTGGTAGACCAATATGAACCCATGGACGGCTTCCTTATCAAACCCATCAAAAAAGTCAAACCCAAAAACTTCTTCATCTCTTCCAGATTTGTGGGACTCCACCGGGTAGCTCTAGAATGGGGCCTAAGTCTGGCACTGTTGTCCCTCAAAAACTGTTCAGCATACAAATTAGTCTGCTCAACAATCTCACCCAAAAATACATCATCCATAAACAACTGAAAATACTGTATAGGCAAATAATGTTCACAATCCACTCTACACCCTGCATAACCACTAAAGGCAGGCAACACCGGCTGCACCATGTTTGGATCAACCCAGAGTCCAGCACTTCCAGTAGGAAGCCTAGCAGCCCCAGGCTGCAATCCAGATGCCTCTTGCACCATCGGCACAGTAGTATCTTCCTCTAAATCAGGCACTTCATCTGCACTGAGAGTACCTTCATCATCCGATGATTCCATGTGGAGAGAAAACTCACTGCCTGAATCTTCCCCTCCCTCCTCTCCCTCAGACGCACTGTCAGTCTCATAATCCTGCTCAGAGGAAGATTCAAGAAGCAAACCAACCACCTGCTGAGCAGTAATTCTACGGCTAGCCATAATGCTTACTAATAAAGGTTACTTGTCAAACAAGTCAACAACAACAAACCCTTTGTAAAAAAAGAAATAAACAAAATGTAGCTTTGTCACAAAGACCTATATACTCCAACACTATACCACTCACGTGACAGAAGCAGCTAGACTCACCACCACCTACTCTGCACAGACACAGTAAGGATCAACAATATCCCACTAAAAAAGAAGAAGAAAAAAATTACACATAAGACAATGCAAAACATCGCAAAGAATTTCATGCTCTGAACACTAACAAATATGCTGCCATTATGGCACCACTTACAAAAAAATTCATTCATGCATGACAATAATACTCATTTGGAGTACACACAACAAAAATATTTTTCTTACCAAATAAATGCAATTACGCAAAACTGCAGAACCACAACTGCCGAAACCGCAAACAGGAATCAAAAGCTTTACACAAGAATAAAAAGGAGAAAAAAAACATTATAATCACATATGCAAATAATGCACCAGTCCACACACAATCCACCAGCCAAGCTAAGGGGTAGGTGGGCCTAACAGTATAAATAAAATATTCACCCCCGTAAAGGGGAGCAACCCTTGCCCTTTTGGCCACTCCCCAACACAAAAATAAAAAAAAACCCTGGTGCCTAGTGGGCATTCCTGCTGCACGATCACATGATCGTGCAGCAGGAATGCACAAAAGAGGCATCGGGGGAAAGGAAAACCCTTTCCTTTCCCTCGATGCCTCTTTTGATACAAACCCCCTCCCCGAGCCAAACCTCACCTGATTTCCGCGACGCGCTGGAAGCAAATGGCTTCCAGCGCGTCCGGGAAGAAAGGAAACCCTCAATGATGTCAGCGCGCCTCGCGCGCTGACGTCATTGATGGGGCGAGGGGAGGCAGGGAAGCCCTTCCCCTGCCTCCCCAAAAAAAAAACCTAACGATCGGATTCCCACGGGGGGAGCGCCAGCGCTTCCCCCGTGGGTGGTCTTATGACGAGCTGGACTCGTCATGAGCATAAGCACCGAAGGGGATAAAGGGTCAGAGCAGGATCTCAGCGGCAGACGAGGAGAAGGAACCTCCTGGTCACAGGAACTACACGAGCATTGCGCTCGAGAAATTCAAGGATGCAAAGACCTCCATCAAGGATTACAGCTAACTTTTCAGGGTGTAAATGGAGAGAAGCCACATCTGCTTAACCACGCTCACGAATTCTACACGAGAATTGCGCTCGAGAAAATGAAGGATGCAAAGACCTCCATCAAGGATTACAGCTAACTTTTCACGTTGGAAATGGAGAGAAGGCACATCTGCCCTGCATATTTATCCACGAAGATGCCACCGTTTTGTGCAATACCTCTACTCAACTGGAGTACTTTCTACTGGCTAATCAGTAAGTGCTACCTCGTTGGGTAAATGTATAGTGCCTTTCCTACACTACAGCTGCGTAAAGGACCAGAAGAATTGTCTCCAGTGACCTGTGTGTCTGTAACTTTGCCACCGCGCCAAAAGCGCCGGGGTCCTTTGAGTAAGCTGTCCATCATAGTGGGGAAAGGGCGGGCATACGTTGCATACCGCTAGTGTATGTGTGGCGGGGCTAAACGAGCGGGGCTTCCAGGCCCGTTCACATGCCTCTTGTTTATAAAGGGTCAGAGCAGGATCTCAGCGGCAGACGAGGAGAAGGAACCTCCTGGTCACAGGAACTACACGAGCATTGCGCTCGAGAAATTCAAGGATGCAAAGACCTCCATCAAGGATTACAGCTAACTTTTCAGGGTGTAAATGGAGAGAAGGCACATCTCCACGCTCACGAATTCTACAAGAGAATTGCGCTCGAGAAAATGAAGGATGCAAAGACCTCCATCAAGGATTACAGCTAACTTTTCACGTTGGAAATGGAGAGAAGGCACATCTCCCCTGCATATTTATCCACGAAGATGCCACCGTTTTGTGCAATACCTCTACTCAACTGGAGTACTTTCTACTGGCTAATCAGTAAGTGCTACCTCGTTGGGGAAATGTATAGTGCCTTTCCTACACTACAGCTGCGTAGATCACCCTCCCTCCCTCCCTCGTGGGCATTCCTGCTGCACGATCACATGATCGTGCAGCAGGAATGCACTAAAAGAGGCATCGGGGAAAGGAAAACCCTTTCCTTTCCCTCGATGCCTCTTTTGATTCAAACCCCCTCCCCGAGCCAAAACTCACCTGATTTCCCCGACGCGCTGGAAGCAAATGGCTTCCAGTGCGTCGGGAAGAAAGGAAACCCTCAATGATGTCAGCGCGCCTCGCGCGCTGACGTCATTGATGGGGAGGGCGGGGGGGGCGGGGGAGGCAGGGGAAGCCCTTCCCCTGCCTTCCCCCAAAAAACACGACGATCGGATTCCCACGGGGGGAGCGCCAGCGCTTCCCCCGTGGGTGGTCTTATGACGAGCTGGACTCGTCATGAGCACACGAGCACTGTGTGCCAGGACGAGTCCAGCTCGTCATAAGCACCGAAGGGGTTAAAAAAAATGTATGACGTGTGCGTGGACTGGCGCTTGGCTGGCGGTGTCGTGGATTGGCGCTTGGCTGGCGGTGTGCCTGGATTGGCGCTTGGCTGGCGGTGTGTGTGGACTGGTGCTTGGCTGGCGGGGTGTGTGGACTGGTGCTTGGCTGGCGGTGTGTGTGGACTGGCGCTTGGCTGGCGGTGTGTGTGGACTGGCGCTTGGCTGGAGGTGTGTGTGGATTGGCGCTTGGCTGGCGGTGTGTGTTGACTGGCGCTTGGCTGGCGGTGTGTTTGGACTGGCGCTTGGCTGGCGGTGTGCTTGGACTGGCGCTTGGCTGGCGGTGTGCTTGGACTGGTGTTTGGCTGGCGGTGTGCTTGGACTGGCGCTTGGCTGGCGGTGTGTGTGGACTGGCGCTTGGCTGGCGGTGTGTGTGGACGGGCGCTTGGCTGGCGGTGTGTGAGCAGTGATTTGCTACTGGTCACTACACACACTGCTAGCTAAACGCCACTCCACGCAATCCATGAGCTGGTGTGGTTGCTGTGTCAGGAATGTGGGCGTGTGAAAGTGATGGGCCCTTGAATGGCGCTGTCTGCTGGTGTGAGTGTTGTAATGTGCTGGGCCCGCGGCTGGCGGTGTGAATGGTTTTGTATGTGTCACACGCATGAAAGGTGTATGAATGGCCTGTAAAGCGGTTGGTGCCTTGTCGTGGCTTACAGCTCACGAGCTGTGAGTCAATGGTTCAGTTTCTCGTCCTTTGAATTATTAACAGTGCATTTCATTTTTGTGAAATCTCTGGTTAATACAACTGTATATACTGAACCATCACTCACCCTCGTGCCAAATCCAACCAGTATGTCTGTGTGCTTGAAGAATAGGTGGTTGTTCGGAAATATTTGTCTTTTCTGTCTTTCTCAAGCAGGGTGTACCTTGTCCCTTTTTGTGAATGGTGTAATGTGTTGGTTTTGTGCCTGGTGGTGTGAATGGTGTTGTGTGTATCATGAATGAAAGGTGTGTGAATGGCCTGTAAAGCGGTTGGTGCCTTGTCGTGGCTTTACAGCTCACGAGCTTTGAGTCAATGGTTCAGTTTTTTGTCTTTTCAATTATTGACAGTGCATTTTATTTTTGTGAAATCTCTTGTTGATAACATTTTATATACTGAACCATCACTCACCCTCGTGCCAAATCCAACCAGTGTGTGTGTGTGCTTGAGGAATAGATGGCTGTGCAGTAATCTTTGTCTTTTTTGTCTCTCTGCCAAGGTGTACATTTCATCTAAGAAAAACCTACCAACTGTATTTTCTTTCGTAAACTAAACACCCATGGGAGTACATGGTGATGTCTCTCTTGTGGATCCCAACAAGTTATCTTACCCACAATGTCCTGCAAACCTCAAAATGTGACTGTCACATTGTCCTTGCATTATTGTGCTCAAATTTTCACGCTGCAGAAAGTAACAACACATTTCCAACCCCCAGTATTTCTCCAAGTATCCCAATAGTTCTGGAATATGCGTGGATCCACAAATGTCCTCCCCCCAGCGTTCCCCCAGGTCTCCTGATAAAAATGGTACCTCACTCTCGTGGGTGGGTCAAGGACTTGCGACAGGCAAGGGCCCAAAACCTATTGAGGCGACATCAAAATTACCTATCACAAACCAACCTGGTTTTGCGAGGGGTCCCATGAGTTTTTGGCCCGGGGCTCGCGGCCATCTAGGGAAACTTACCAAACCCACACATTTTGGAAACTAGACACCCGGGGAGTCCAGCGAGGTATGGCTTGCGTGGGTCCCCCAACATTCTCTACCCAGAATCACCTGCAAACCGCAAATTACGCCGAAAAAAATCATTTTTTTCTCAAATTTCGGTGTGGGAAAGTTTTGGAATCTGCGTGGATCCACATATTTCCTCCCACCGAGCATTCCCCCAGGTCTCCCAATAAAAATGGTGCCTCACTCGGGTGGGAGGCCCAAGTACCCGCGACAGGCAAGGGCCCGAAACATAGTGAGGCGACATCAAAATTGCCTATCACAAAACAACCTGGTTTTGCAAGGGGGATCCCATGACTTTTGGCCCGGGCTCGGCGGCCACCTAGGGAAACCTACCAAACCCACACATTTCTGAAAAGTAGACACCCGGGGATTCCACGGAGGTATGGCTTTGTGGATCACCCAACATTTTCTTCCAGAAACCCCTGCAAACCTGAAATGTAGCTGAAACAAATCACTTTTTCACACATTTTTCTGTTGGAAAGTTGTGGCACCACAGGGCTGACACAAATTTCCTACCACCCAGCGTTCTCCAGGTCTCCAGATAAAATGGTGCCTCACTCGGTGGGAGGCCCAAGTACCCGCAACAGGCAAGGGCCCAAAACGTAGTGAGGCGACATCAAAATTGCCTATCTCAAAATCGACCTGGTTTTGCAAGGGGGTCCCCTGGGTTTTGGCCCGGTGCTTGGCGGCCACCTAGGAAACCTATCAAACCCACACATTTCTGAAAACTAGACACTCGGGATTCCAGGGAGGTATGGCTTGCGTGGATCCCCCAACGTTTCCTTACCCAGAATCCCCTGCAAACCTCAAATTTAGCTGACAAAATCACTTTTTTCACACATTTTGTGTGGGAAAGTGTGGCATCACTGGCCTCACACAAATTTCCTACCACCCAGCGTTCCCCCAGGTCTCCCAATAAAAATGGTGCCTCACTTGTGTGGGAGGCCCAAGTACCGCGACAGGCAAGGGCCCAAAGCGTAGTGAGGCAACATCAAAATTGCCTATCTCAAAACCACCTGGTTTTGCAAGGGGTCACCTGGGTTTTGGCCCCGTGCTCGGCGGCCATCTAGGGAAACCTACCAAACCCACATTTCTGAAAAGTAGACACCCGGGGCTTCCAGGAGGTATGGCTTGCGTGGATCCCCCAACGTTTCCTTACCCAGAATCCCCTGCAAACCTCAATTTTAGCTGAAAAACATCACTTTTTCACACATTTTTGTGTGGGAAAGTGTGGCATCACCGGCCTCACACAAATTTCCTACCACCCAGCATTCCCCAGGTCTCCCGATAAAATGGTGCCTCACTTGTGTGGGAGGCCCAAGTACCCGTGACATGCAAGGACACAAAACGCTTTGAGGCAACATCAACATTGCATATCAAAAAATGTTTTGGGCCCTTGCCTGTCGCGGGTACTTGGGCCTCCCACACAAGTGAGGCACCATTTTTATCGGGAGACCTGGGGGAACGCTGGGTGGTAGGACATTTGTGTGAGGCCAGTGATGCCACACTTTCCCACACACAAATGTGTGAAAAAAGTGATTTTTTCAGCTAAAATTGAGGTTTGCAGGGATTCTGGGTAAGGAAAGGTTGGGGGATCCATGCAAGCCATACATCCCTGGAAGCCCTCGGGTGTCTACTTTTCAGAAATGTGTGGGTTTGGTAGGTTTCCTAGATGGCCGCCGAGCACGGGGCCAAAACCCAGGTGACCCCCTGCAAAACAGGTGGTTTTGAGATAGGCAATTTTGATGTCGCCTCACTACGTTTTGGGCCCTTGCCTGTCGCGGGTACTTGGGCCTCCCACACAAGTGAGGCACCATTTTATCGGGAGACATGGGGGGACGCTGGGTGGTAGGAAATTTGTGTCAGCCTGCTGATGCCACACTTTCCCACACAAAAATGTGTGAAAAAAGTGATTTTTTTCAGCTAAAATTGAGGTTTGCAGGGGATTCTTGGTAAGGAAACGTTGGGGGATCCATGCAAGCCATACCTCCCTGGAAGTCCCCGGGTGTCAACTTTTCATAAATGTGTGGGTTTGGTAGGTTTCCCTAGGTGGCCGCTGAGCCCCAGGCCAAAACGTCATGGGACCCCCCTTGCAAAACCAGGTCGTTTTGTGAAAGGCCATTTTGAGGTCGCCTCAATACGTTGTGGGCCCTTGCCTGTCGAGGGTACTTGGGCCTCCCACCCGAGTGAGGCACCATTTTTATCGAGAGACCTGGGGGGACGCTGGGTGGTAGGAAATTTGTGTCAGCCCGGTGATGCCACACTTTCCCACACAAATATGTGTGAAAAAAGTGATTTTTTCCAGCTAAAATTGAGGTTTGCAGGGGATTCTGGGTAACGAAACGTTGGGGGATCCACGCAAGCCATACCTCCCTGGAAGACCCCGGGTGTCTACTTTTCAGAAATGTGTGGGTTTGGTAAGTTTCCCTAGGTGCCGGCAGAGCTAGGGTTCACAAACTACAGCTAGGCACTTTGCCAAAAAAGGGTCATTTTTCACTGCGAAATTGAGGTGTGACCACGTTGCGTTTTGCACCATTTCCTGTTGCGGGCACTGTGCCGACCCACACAAGTGAGGTACCATTTTTCTCGTAAGACTTTGGGGAATGCGGGGTGGGTGGAAATTTGTGGATCCACGCAGATTCCAGAACTTTCCACCACAGAAATGTGGGGAAAATGTGTTTTTTTGGACAATTCTTTAGGTTTGCAAGGGATTCTGGGTAACAGAACCTGGTGGGAGGCAGTCAAGTCACCCCATCCTGGATTCCCCTGGGCGTCTAGTTTTCAAAAATGTATAGGTTTGCTAGGTTTCCCTAGGTGCCGGCAGAGGTAGGGTTAAAAAACTACAGCTAGGCACTTTGCAAAAAAAGGGTAATTTTTCACTGCGAAATTGAGGTGTGACCACGTTGCGTTTTGCGCCATTTCCTGTCGCAGGCACTAGGCCGACCCACACAAGTGAGGTACCATTTTTCTCGTAAGACTTTGGGGAACGCGGGGTGGGCGGAAATTTGTGGATCCACGCAGATTCCAGAACTTTCCACCACAGAAATGTGGGGAAAATGTGTTTTTTTGACAATATTTTAGGTTTGCAAGGGATTCTGGGTAACAGAACCTGGTGGGAGGCAGTCAAGTCACCCCATCCTGGATTCCCCTGGGTGTCTGGTTTTCAAAAATGTATAGGTTTGCTAGGTTTCCCTAGGTGCCGGCAGAGGTAGGGTTCAAAAACTACAGCTAGGCACTTTGCAAAAAAAGGGTCATTTTTCACTGCGAAATTGAGGTGTGACCATGTTGCGTTTTGCGCCATTTCCTGTCGCGGGTACTAGGCCGACCCACACAAGTGAGGTACCAATTTTCTCGTAAGACTTTGGGGAATGCAGGGTGGGTGGAAATTTGTGGATCCACGCAGATTCCAGAACTTTTCACCACAGAAATGTGGGGGAAATGTGTTTTTTTTGGACAATTTTTTAGGTTTGCAAGGGATTCTGGGTAACAGAACCTGGTGGGAGGCAGTCAAGTCACCCCATCCTGGATTCCCCTGGGTGTCTAGTTTTCAAAAATGTATAGGTTTGCTAGGTTTCCCTAGGTGCCGGCAGAGGTAGGGTTCAAAAACTACAGCTAGGCACTTTGCCAAAAAGGGTCATTTTTCACTGCGAAATTGAGGTGTGACCAAGTTGTGTTTTGTGCCGTTTCCTGTCGCAGGCACTAGGCCGACCCACACAAGTGAGGTACCATTTTTCTCGTAAGACTTTGGGGAACGCGGGGTGGGTAGAAATTTGTGGATCCACGCAGATTCCAGAACTTTCCACCACAGAAATGTGGGGAAAATGTGTTTTTTTGGACAATTTTTTAGGTTTGCAAGGGATTCTGGGTAACAGAACCTGGTGGGAGGCAGTCAAGTCACCCCATCCTGGATTCCCCTGGGTGTCTGGTTTTCAAAAATGTATAGGTTTGCTATGTTTCCCTAGGTTCCAGCAGAGGTAGGGTTAAAAAACTACAGCTAGGCACTTTGCAAAAAAAGGGTCATTTTTCACTGCGAAATTGAGGTGTGACCACGTTGCGTTTTGCGCCATTTCCTGTCGCGGGCACTAGGCCGACCCACACAAGTGAGGTACCATTTTTCTCGTAAGACTTTGGGGAATGCGGGGTGGGAGGAAATTTGTGGATACACGCAGATTCCAGAACTTTTCACCACAGAAATGTGGGGAAAATGTGTTTTTTTTGACAATTTTTTAAGTTTGCAAGGGATTCTGGGTAACAGAACCTGGTGGGAGGCAGTCAAGTCACCCCATCCTGGATTCCCTTGGGTGTCTAGTTTTCAAAAATGTATAGGTTTGCTAGGATTCCCTAGGTGCCGGCAGAGGTAGGGTTCAAAAACTACAGCTAGGCACTTTGCCAAAAAAGGGTCATTTTTCACTGCGAAATTGAGGTGTGACCAAGTTGTGTTTTGTGCTGTTTCCTGTCGCAGGCACTAGGCCGACCCACACAAGTGAGGTACCATTTTTCTCGTAAGACTTTGGGGAACACGGGGTGGGCGGAAATTTGTGGATCCACGCAGATTCCAGAACTTTCCACCTCTGAAATGTGGGGAAAATGTGTTTTTTTGGACAATTTTTTAGGTTTGCAAGGGATTCTGGGTAACAGAACCTGGTGGGAGGCAGTCAAGTCACCCCATCCTGGATTCCCCTGGGTGTCTGGTTTTCAAAAATGTATAGGTTTGCTAGGTTTCCCTAGGTGCCGGCAGAGGTAGGGTTCAAAAACTACAGCTAGGCACTTTGCCAAAAATGGGTCATTTTTCACTGCGAAATTGAGGTGTGACCACGTTGCGTTTTGCGCCATTTCCTGTCGCGGGCACTAGGCCGACCCACACAAGTGAGGTCCCATTTTTCTCGTAAGACTTTGGGGAATGCGGAGTGGGCGGAAATTTGTGGATCGACGCAGATTCCAGAACTTTCCACCACAGAAATGTGGGGAAAATGTGTTTTTTTGGACAATTTTTTAGGTTTGCAAGGGATTCTGGGTAACAGAACCTGGTGGGAGGCAGTCAAGTCACCCCATCCTGGATTCCCCTGGGTGTCTAGTTTTAAAAAATGTATAGGTTTACTAGGTTCCCTAGGTGCCGGCAGAGGTAGGGTTCAAAAACTACAGATAGGCACTTTGCAAAAAAAGGGTCATTTTTCACTGCGAAATTGAGGTGTGACCACGTTGCGTTTTGCGCCATTTCCTGTTGCGGGCACTTGGCCGACCCACACAAGTGAGGTACCATTGTTCTCATAAGACTTTGGGGAACACGGGGTGCGTGGAAATTTGTGGATCCACGCAGATTCCAGAACTTTCCACCACAGAAATTTGGGGAAAATGTGTTTTTTTGGACAATTGTTTAGGTTTGCAAGGGATTCTGGGTAACAGAACCTGGTGGGAGGCAGTCAAGTCACCCCATCCTGGATTCCCCTGGGTGTCTAGTTTTAAAAAATGTATAGGTTTGCTAGGTTTCCCTAGGTGCCGGCAGAGGTAGGGTTAAAAAACTACAGCTAGGCACTTTGCCCAAAAAGGGTAATTTTTCACTGCGAAATTGAGGTGTGACCACTTTGCGTTTTGCGCTGTTTCCTGTCGCAGGCACTAGGCCGACCCACACAAGTGAGGTACCATTTTTCTCATAAGACTTTGGGGAACACGGGGTGGGTGGAAATTTGTGGATCCACGCAGATTCCAGAACTTTCCACCACAGAAATGTGGGGAAAATGTGTTTTTTTGGACAATTTTTTAGGTTTGCAAGGGATTCTGGGTAACAGAACCTGGTGGGAGGCAGTCAAGTCACCCCATCCTGGATTCCCCTCGGTGTCTAGTTTCCAAAAATGTATAGGTTTGCTAGGTTTCCCTAGGTGCCGGCAGAGCTAGGGTTCAAAAACTACAGCTAGGCACATTGCAAAAAAAGGGTCATTTTTCACTGTGAAAATGTGGTGCGTCCACGTTGCGTTTTGCGCTGCTTCCTGTCGCGGGCACTAGGCCTACCCACACAAGTGAGGTACCATTTTTTTCGGAAGACCTTGGGGAACGCGGGGTGGGTAGAATTTTGTGGATCCACGCAGATTCCAGAACTTTCCACCACAGAAAAGTGAGGAAAATGTGTTTTTTTTACCAATGTTTTAGGTTTGCAAGGGATTCTGGGTAACAGAACCTGGTGAGAGCCAGTCAAGTCACCCCATCCTGAATTCCCCTGGGTGTCTAGTTTTCAAAAATGTATAGGTTTGCCAGGTTTCCCTAAGTGCCCGCAGAGCTAGGGTTCAAAAACTACAGCTAGGCACTTTGCAAAAAAAGGGTAATTTTTCATTGTGAAAATGTAGTACGTCCACCTTGCATTTTGAGCCATTTCCTGTTGTGGGCACTAGGCCTACCCACACAAGTGAGGTACCATTTTTATCGGGAGACTTAGGGTAACACAGAA
This sequence comes from Calotriton arnoldi, assembly GCA_963921515.1. Lineage (NCBI taxonomy): Eukaryota > Metazoa > Chordata > Amphibia > Caudata > Salamandridae > Calotriton > Calotriton arnoldi. The sequence continues at coordinate 122,053 of CAWUFW010000197.1, read as the reverse complement.
TTGTAGAGCAACTGTTATTACCTATTGACTTTCGATGCATTTCTGCCTTTCAAATGAAAAACAATGTGTAAAAAATAAGTCATTTTGAAAAATGAGCTATAATTCTCATGCTAGTATGGGTACTCCCAATTTCGGAAAAGTGCAAATATCTACTGTTTCTAAAATCTACATTTTGTTCCCATTTCAGAAATACATAGGTGTCTTTCATAACACTTTTTCCATGTATACATTTTACCAAAATAATTGCTATATACCCGGTACATAATAAAAACCATTGCAAGATGCTGCTCAGTTATTGACTCTGGGTTCGTCGGGTTCTTGGTAAACCTACAAGTCCTATATATCCCCACAACCACAAAGGTCCAGTGGATATAACGGTGTATTGCTTTCAAATAGCTGTCATAATTAGAAGAAGTTACAGGTGAAAACGTTGACACAAATGGCTGTTTTTTTCAACTAATTTTCAATTTTTCCTTCATTTAACTGTTAGTTTCTATAAGGAAAACTTTAAGGATCTACACAAATGACCCCTTGCTGAATTCAGAATTTTGTCTACGTTTCAGAAATGTATGGCTTTCCAGGATCCATTATTGGTTTCATACCCATTTCTACCATTAACTGGAAGGAGGTTGAAAGCACAAAAAATAGCAAAAATAGACTATGTCCCAGAAAAATGCCAAAACTGTGTAAAAAAAGTTGGTTTTCTGACAAAAGTCTGCTTGTCCCTGAAAGCTGGGAAGATGGTGATTTCAGCACCACGGCCCCTTTTTTGATGCCATTTGCAGGGAAAAAACAAGACGCTTTCATCTGTAGCCCTTTTTTCGCATTTTTCCCCCAAAAAACAAAATTTAGCTCTATTTTGGCTAATATCTGGGTCCCCTTCTGGGGAATCCACAAACCCTGGGTATCTTTACAATCCCCATGATGTTAGAAAAAAGGACGCAAATTTGGCGTGGATACCTTATGTGGTCAAAAAGTTACAGGGGCCTAAGCGCGCACTACCCCAAATAGCCAAAAAAGGCTTAGCACAGGGGGGGGAAAAGGCCTAGCAGCGAAGGGGTTAATAACCAAATTGTACTCCTACTACTGCAGGTGCAGGCCAATATCTGTTGCAATTTTTTAATATGGAATATGGACTTAATCGGAGTCACTACAGACTGAGTTGGAGTTGGACAACACGTACCACACCATGATGATGACCATACTATCTTTGCACGCAGTCAGTCAGTTGGATCGGAGATGATTGAAGGAATAACTGCGTTTCATGAAGTGGCATAAAAGGTAAACATAAACACAACAATTCAACAAGAAAGTAAACACAGCAGACCTACATGTCCATGTAGTGGTGGAGTCGAGTGTAGTCATATGACTGACAGCGGCGCATTGATTTAGTCACTTAATTTTGAAAATGCTAGGTTGCTGTATATGCCTTTTGTCTGGCTCTGTCAAAATTTAAGGTAAATGGAGGTTGGGTCACGGGCTGGTGCTGTGGTGGGCCTGTTCTGTCCTGTTGTTGTTGTAGCTTAATGCTATAAACAGAATATACACGATATATCCAAGCCGCCTCAGTCTGAAAGTGTTCTCTCTTCTCTTCTTGGACTCCACCGTAATTGATGCTTTTTTTATTCAAGATTGATGTGCGGAGCGTCCATGGAAGATAGGACAAAGAGGAATGACGAGATTCAACTCCACAATTTGACCAGGATAATACAGTAACTTTAGTATCATTCATCATTCGTCTTTTAATTAATTTGATTCCTTTTTTCTCTTCAATCATTACAACTGTGTGTTGTGTTGTTGTTTGTTTGCTAATTGATCCCTACAACTATTTTTTAATTTTCTTTGCTATCTTTAAAAGTAAGCCCGTACAACATGGATTTTGGGTCTCTGAGGGCATATTACAGGCAAGGCAAATTGCATTGAATATACTGCTGCCCTGTACTGTCTAATTGTCTAGTAGTAGTTAGTAAGTGCTACTCATTAACCATCAAGTTATCTTCATCATCATGCATGCATTTCCTTTTTCTCCCTTTATAGATTTATTGGATAAGATCATGGTCGTCTGCCAAGATTGCGCTTTGCTTTTGTTGTGTCCATGCGTACTGTTTTTCTTTGTCAAACCTTTCCCCAAACCCCCTTCCCATCCATTCATCAAACCCTAACCCTCTTCCCCGGGCTGTGATTTATATTGAGGTGTGATGTGACTACATTAAATGTACACCAATTGATCACACGCTTGTTGGGGCAGATGTGGTGAAAGCAACACTAATTCAATTTCAAGGCAGGGCGAGGATCTTCTTCTGCTTGCCCACCCATGCTCAGTCTATGTGCAAGCCAATTTTTTTCCAAAGGGACCATCACCTAATACATCATAATTAATTGCTGGCATTGATTGGATTCATCATCAACATCCTACCACACAGCAGTAAAGGTTACGAATTACGATTGTGTTAAGTTAAGTGACTCACTCGACATTATGTTTTATTTTACTTTAGCAGTTGCAATATTGTTTGTTTGGCAGTCTTCTTCTGTACTGTACTTTACTTCGTTCTACTACTCCTCCCACAGTCGCTCTCAGGCAAGTGACTGTCTCTTTTTTATTTTTTTGCAAATGCTACTGCCAGTGTCTACTACTACCACCACAACCATGGCATCTTCTCCATTCTCTTGGGAAACCATGCAGCCATCGCTGTGCCGAACCTAATCATCATCAATCACAGGTAAGATAAATTTGGTGGGAGGTATAATGGACTAGGAGGAGAGACTGACAGTACTAGTAGGACAAATAACTCAGTGAGGGGTACCGCATCTATCTGTTTGTGTTACATCATCGGCAGATTATTTAAATCAAACACTGGCTGCGGCCCTGCAGCAGCAAGGAAACCATGTGACGTAAATTCGTAAAACAGTAATCCCCCACAAAACATTAACATTGTATGTTTAAGTATAAATATAATTTATTACCCTAACAAAAATAAACTAGCCCACACCTGACCCACCCCTCTCCCTAACCCCAACCAATGTCCAAAATGAAAAAAGTCCAAACAATGTCCAGAAACCCCAACGCCCAATTCCCACCCCCCAACAAAAGAAATAAAAAAGGGGCAATCCAACAGGGTCCTATAGTTCTTATATTCGGCGGGCTTTCAGGTGTTTGTCCACCAGGATCTTGACACGCTCCTCTAGTTGCTCCTCTGGGCGTGAAATCCGGAGGAGCATCTGGCGGCGAAATGCCCTGCAGTGGCATCCAGGGTGGGGGACAGCAGTTCTGGCTGATAAAGAATTGCGGCGGCGGGCGGCTGCCAAACCGCGGCGCCGTACCACTGGAGGTGGGGCCTGGCTGGGGCCCGGGGCATCGGAGGAGGCTGCAGCTGCTGCCGTCTCCTCCTCCTCCGTCGCCTGAGCCACCAGCTGCCGGTACTCTTCACAGATGGCCTCCTGTTTCCGGCGCCGGGCCCTGGCTGCCAACTCCTTCCGGGATGGTTAGGTCTCGCCTACGCAGCGCGCATGCGCTGCTTAGGAAAAAAGACCTTTTGAAATCGATCCGGTTTTGCAGGCAAAAACGTGCACGCGTTGCATTGCTTTCAATGGCAACGCGTGCACGTTTGGCGATTCCCTTGCGGGAGCGAGCTTTGGTGCCATGTGTTAGCAATTATCGCTCCTGGCACTGCTCGCTCCAGCAAGGGAAACACTTTCACTTTTGCCGCCATTTGTGTTTTTTTTACTTTTAGTGCGAGGCACGCGCGCTTGTTTTTACTTTCTAAAGATAATGCTATCGACAGAGAAGACCTGGAGTCTTTCCTCCACATTTTCAATGTAATAAGCTTACACGATTGATTTGCAGACCATGTTATTACTTAACTCATGAGTTTTCTTTTGAGTCTTTTTTTCAAGTTTTATATTTTGACTTTTTTTTCCCAATAGAAAAACGACGGAAATGGGAACCACGACAGACCTCTGATGGCAACCAAAAGGAAGTACATGGACACAGAGCTGCCGCCGCAGGACTCGGAAGGTAACACGCAGCATGCTTCTTCCAAGCTGACCCTCCTTTAGGGACCCCCGGAATAAAACTCATCTTTTTGTAAATGTACTTTTTCTGCTGTGTTGTTCCTCTTGGCTATCCCCTCGATGAATTTTAAACAGGCGTTTATGTGATGTCTGTCCTTTAAAGTTTCCACTGCTAACATCGAAAACCGTCAGTTTCCAGTGGGAAATAAGTAATGTCAATGTCTACTTTTTTCATCAGAAATAAATGCACACCGCTGTTTGCATCTTCCATTGTAAATGGGGTTATCATCTTTGAATCAATTTTAAGGGATACATAAGCAAATCTGTTTATTGCACAAATTGTGCCTAGGTTGTGAGCCCATTTCAATATGACTTGCAGTTTTTGCAAGTTTCAGTTACATTCCACGACCCCAATCTTGCATTTCCCCCCCTAGACCGTGCTTCCGTCATCTTCTCTTTGGTTTATTTTCACTGACTCAAGCCATATTCATTGTTTGTGTTTGGCTCAGAGGCACAGTGTAGGTTTTGAGATTCACAAATACACCTGGAAACAAGCAGCTGTCTTGCTTTCTCATCTTGTTGTCGATATTCTTTTGATACGGTTTGAGTACCTGGAATCACGTGATAGTGTTTTATTTAAGTGTAATATAAGAATCAAAGTACCATGTTGTCATTTGCTTATAGCATCAGCTAATTAATCAGAACTTGGATGATTAAAGTAATTTTAACCATCTCAAAACTCTTCCACGAGAGAGGTTTTGTTGGTGTGTGTTGGTGTTACTGTTTTTACTGGGAGCTTTGATGTTCACTGCACTAGAACAATGGTTTTTGCTAATTCAATTTTGACAGAAATACTTTTGTTAATTTCTCTGGAGTCAATTTTATATTATTTTAACACTGTTACTCAAACATCATGTGCATCTTTCTGTATGATTCCAGTAATTGTACATCTGACTTCACGTGCAGGTGATTTGTTGGTTTTTTTTAAATCTCAAAGCACAATGTGACCTGCCTGTCAACTTGCTTTTTAATGCCTTTATATTGAGTGCATCTTTCTCTTTTCCCCAGATCTCTTTCATGATTTAAGCAAGCCAGTTCCAGGAGACTTGGTTGACAGAAGGTAAGGAAGACAGATTTCTTTTCTCACTTGTATCCACGTGTGGGTTTACTTTGCGCCTGTGCTCTGCCGGGGCTGCCCGCCCTCTATTTATTTTACCAGATTCCAACCATTGGATATATTTTTCATGCTCGCCAACCCTTGGGCTCGTGCAAGTCGCAGATTATGAATCGCACTATTGTGCTGTGTATTTGCTTGTGAATGGAGCTTGGCTGTTTGCCCACTTTCCTTGCTGTATTTTCTTTCCTTCACCGACCACTGCGGTACCTTGGTGTTAATTTGTTACTTACTGCTGTTGGTAACCAAAAACTGCAATGCTCTTTCGGCATTGTCAACTATTCTGATACATATTTTGGGAGCGAAAGGCAGATTGATGGAGTGTGTCCACTTTAGCCCCTTGACTGCGATCGGAATTCCGCTCGTGTGCTGGACATTCCGATCGCGGGTGGGGTCGTGACGAGCTCAGCTCGTCATGCGCACAGCGCTACCACGCAGCATGACGAGCTGAGCTCGTCATGAGCACGGAAGGGGTTAAATGATGTGTTTTGCTTGTGGTTGGCTTTGTGCCACAGCCTTGAATTTCAAAAGTAAATTAAACCTTCCTGAGGCCAGCAATGGAAACTTATTCTAGCAACACGAACCAAAGCTGCTTTTTGTTTCACTGCAATCTCTAGCAGTGTTGATGGTTGACATTATTTAACTGCTTGGGCAAGGAAATCTGAGAAATATTGCTGTATGCATTCTGTCGTGTTTCAGTTTGTTTAGTGCAGCATTCGCCAGTTGCTTGAACTCTTTGTGCTATTAACTCCTGGCTTGTGCCTGACATGGTGGGTTTTCTGATGATTTTTTTTTTTAATATTGCATTTTTATTTGTGTCAAAGCTAATCAATCCCCATACACACCCCCTACCTTCCTCAACTCTCAATGTCTGAATTTGGGTAGCTTCATTCTTGTGAAGTACCTGTGTGTGGGTTTCACCCCATCTCATTTTTTTTCTAAGCCATGATTTAAATTTGTCTGTAAGATACCGTTGCTTTTATTCTAGAGGGTCTGGGTTCGTGTTATGTTCTGAGTGTTACAAAATTGGAATATTGCTATGTGGAAAGCTGATATATGCCTTTTTGTGTGTATATTTAACGGGCACACAGTATATGCTATTCCGCGTGTTGCCTCGTAGATGTGTGGTTTTAACAGCTTATGCAAGAGGATGCACAAACACGCGTCCTTTTGATGTATACATTTACGATGGACTTACTATTTATTTTACACCCCTCCTTCCTTCCTATTAGGATTATTGGGTTGATTCAAATATTTTGCTGAGAATTTGTGAACTTTTATTGCACTTTAAAACAATGTATTTCTTTTTCTTTTTTTGAAATTCACTTTGTCACATGTCGTGCCAGTAAAGAACCTGGCTGGCGTTCTAACACTCATCGAAACCAACTTAAAGGGGCACGATTTTCAAACCACATGGAAATATACAGAACATTCAAGTGTAAGAAAAAATACAAGTTCAAAAAATACACTCTGCTTTCAAGGAGGACTGATATATGCCAGAAAACTACTACCACGTGTGCCCAAAAATTAGCCATCGCCCAACACAGGCGCCCAGGGCAGCATGCACGCTGCAGGAAATAGAAATATGAAGCCACTCGAATTAAAAGAAGTAAATGCATACCAGCAATCTAAAACTCTAGCTTTTCTGGCATGTCCGGTATTTCTGAGAGGCAGTGAAGTGAATGGTTACAAGAACTCAGTGACTAACCCTTAAATTGGTCCGTGCTCAAGGAGGCAGTGCTTAGTAGAACCATCAATGACAACCGCAGATGCCCCATTAGCTTCCATGGCCTACATAACACTTGCATATCACTTACTCTCCATTCACAAAGCCAACAATATCTAGTGTGCTATATGAAGTGCTATATTATAGACAAGAATGCCACATACTTACACATATTCTTCACTGCTACTTGCTTGGCATAGAGAATAGGTCTCGCTTTAGGGACCTTATAATATTTAGTTATGCAGCACAATATCCTTGGTGCAACAACATCAACTGTTGCATGGCTAAACACTTATAAGGTCCCAAAGGCGAGACCTATTGGCTATGCCAATGCTTGTTTTTCTTGGGAAGGAGTATCTATATCAAGAAAGAAAAAGAATATTGTTGTAACCAATACTCTTAGCAAAACAGTAACACAAAATTAATTCAACACATAGTGGCACAGTAGCACTAGCAAGAAGCACAGTACATAACATTTGTGGTAATAATCTATCTATCCTCCCACTTCCTCGGCCTCTAACATTTGTGGGAGTTTCAGGCATTATACTAGCACTATGGACTCCAGTACACAGTACACCAGTCTTCTTCTTATCTCTAGTTTAGCGAAATTACATAACCTGGTTGTAGCCGGCATGCCAGCTCAGTCAGCTATGCTTGCACCCAAGACAAACATACGAGTCATGACGCAAACTCACGTTAGTTTTATTTACTACTGTCTGCAGGTGGGGAAGCTCGTATTTTTCTATTACGGGTGGCACTGGCCATACTCTCTGTTGGACTTGGCCCTTTTTCCCTGAATTTTTCGCTTTTCCCCCTAGCCTTTTTACTGACATGGTGTGTCTGAAATGAAAATAATAAATGCTGTGCAATGGTGTACGCACCTTTATTTCCACCATTGTAGAAATGCACCTTTGTAAAATGTTACTTTTAAAATGGACGCCCTTCCTGTCTGCACATGTGCCGCCTGTCTGAGGTGAGTTGGTGGTCTAGTTGTCTGTTTCCCAGCACCCCCAGCTTTTGGAGGGAAGCCTGGCACCCAGGGTGCTCTACACCTCCCCCTAAACCAGTTGGGACCGGTTTCCCAGGGAACCTTCCAGAAGCTTCCAGCCCTTTCTGGTAGGTGGGGTGAGGGGGGCTGTGCCTCCATGTGCTCAGACTGAGCATGGACCTGAATGAGAGGGGACACTCTGCCAGGAGGTACCGCCACATTGGGCCTGGGTGCTGGCCACTGTGCCCATCTGCACCCCTCCGCTGTCCACAGGGCCAGTGAGAGCCCTTTACTGGAGTGAAGACTGCTGTGTCAGGAGGAGTGCCACTTTATGGGAGATGACTGCTTCTAGGAGCTGCTGTCCTGTTCTGATGAGTACCCACTGCCTGCTGATCTTGCCCAGTATTGCCTGCCTGCTCTCCTGCCGTCCTAAGCCCAGCACCTGGTGAGCACTATATCTTACTGCCAGCTGCCTGCTGCCTAGCACCCTGTGAGCACGTGGTCTGCCCAGGAGAAGAGAGGAGCTGATGCCTACAGCGCTGTGCTGCTAAAGCGCTATAACTGTGCCACAGGGGAAGAGGAGCACTGCAACTTTATTTTGTGGGACTTAGCGCTACAACCTTATTCCTGCACCAGGAGAGCGCTGCCTCCAGCCCTGCCCAGGAGAAGAAGGTGCGTGGGTCCTGCAGCGCTGGGCTGCCGGAGTGCCAAATTTGCATTGACTGTGCTCTGCTTGCTGCGAGAGCGCTATAACTGTGCCCAGCAGAAGAGGAGCGCTACATTTGAAGTGACTGACCATCCCTGCCTGCTGGCTATCACCTGGAGAAGAAGAGCGCTTTATCTTATTTCCCAGGAGGTGAGGAGCTGACATCTGCAGCGCTGTGCTGCGAGAGCGCTATATTTCCAGTGACTGTGCCTTCTTGCCTGCTCCCTAGCGTCTCGGGAGGGCTATATTTCATTGCCAGTGAAGGGGAGCGCTACCACTTTATGGTGTGGGACCTAGCGCTTTGTGGGCGCTACAACTTAATTTCAGCCCAAGAACTTTCCTGCCGCCTAGCGCCTCGTGAGCGCTATATGTAAATTGCCAAGGAGGAGTCCTGCGGCGGAGGGGGCCCAAGGCACATTGTCGGTGCCTGTCCCTCCGCGCTGCTGATGAGGAGAAGGCTCCGCTGAGGGTGAAGCCAGGAGAGGACCCAGAAGCGGGACCTGTCGGGGCACATTGCCGGTGCCCGGAGACTGCAGAGACATCCAGAGGGGCCTCAGACTGCCGGTGAGTGGGGCTCAGTCATCCTGTGGTTGGGGGGTATGTCGGGGCACATTGTCGGTGCCCGCCCCCGGTGCCAGTATTCTTTGGAGGGCATTGGTTGTGTTTAGAGTCCCATAGGAGGGGGGCTCCAACGTGCCCAGTACTTGTTTCCTCCCTCAGCTGCACGACAGAGGCATTTTGGGAAATTCTATAGTCCCAGAAGAGGGGCTCCACCGTGCCAGTGTTCTTGTGGGCAGATTCCTGTTAGAGCCCGGAGTGGGACTCCCATTGTTGCATTGTTGGCGCCAGTGTTTGTTGGGTTTACCCAGCTACCCCGCAGGACAGGGGGCAGCTGCCACGCATTGGGGGCATTGGATTACCCAGAAGGGAAAGAGAGAGGAGTGAGGGACCCTACTGTCCTAGCGCTTTGCGCACCTTTGTTTTCGCTGCCCTTGCAGCCAGCCCTGACTTTGCGGGATATAGGGCTTCTGAGCCCCTGAGAGAGGCCAGTTGATCTGGGCCCAGTTTCAGAGTGTTGTGCCCCCAATTGGGACGACTGGGGCTTATGCTTGTGAGGCCTAGCGCCTCTTATGATTTATGTACAGGTGATTTATGCTAAGGCTATGTCTGCGCTAAGGGGTCTACGCTAATGCATTTATGCTGGTAATGTTTTCCCCCAAATTGCTAATGTGTTTTTCATGCTTTCACCCTAATGGTGTCGCCTCCATGCCCACATGTTCAGGCCTAATGCTGTGTCGCTAATGCTCTATGCTCACCTGGTTTTGCGTAATGCTAATGTTAAGTATGCACAGTGTGATGGTATGCCTAAGGTAGCATTTTATGCTAATGCCAATCTGAATATGCATGTTGCATTTCCATGCCTAACCTAAGGTTCTCATCCCAGGCCTCCTGTTAAAGTGATTTATACAGATGTGTTCATACCTAGGGTTATGCTAATGTGCCTAATGCTTTTTCCTAGGGTGGACATTGCTGAGGTTTATGCCCCGCCTAAGGTGGCCTACCCCTGATGAGAGTGTCTCCTATGTTTCCATGCCTAATTGTTGCCCACAATGTGTTTTTATGCATATTGAGATGCCTCATGCAAGTTGCCTAATGTTATGCCCACAAGGATCCAGCCTGTAAGTGCGGGTTGTTACACAGTTACTGATGCTTGCACATTTATCCTGTGTACTTGTGATGATTCCGGCAGCGGCCCGATTGGCCCTGCCTTGTAAATAGTCCCCCTCTGTAAATGACTACCTGGTGCCACTTGGCTCCGTGTTCACCATGTGATTGCATCCTACTGTATTTGGTATAATACACAAGTTATTTTTCATGCAACCTGGTGTGGTCTCCTTTTGTAGTGTATATAAACAACAAGATTCTACCTATATCCTAATAATGTGTTTTATTATTGTTGAGAAAAATCCTGTGAAAGTGGTTAAAAGTTCTTGTGTAACCGTGAATTTGTCACAGGAAACACTCAATGTTTTTAAAATACCCCTCACACACTAAGTATCCCTTAGTGTCATGCTTCATCATTGGGGTCTTCCTGTCCCTCTACGGGGCGGGGCGTGCTACAACCTACAGAGACGCGGGAGCACTTAGTCCAGTGAACAAAGGCTATGTGTGGTGCAAGAGTGATAGGGAAAGAAATGATAATGTGAATAGAATACTTTAAAAACTACCTGGCTAGTGGAAAAAAAACACTTTATTCACTTCCCTAGCTGGTAGCATTAAAAAGGGGGGTTGATAGTAGGCTGCCAGGTACAATATGTGGCCTCCTACTTGGTCGACATGTTTCTAAAGCCAAACCCCTAGGCTTCTTCTTCAGGACCTTAACAGGTTCCCTATATCACTCTAATCTCATTGATTTGAAATATATGCCTAATGTGTTAAATTCGCATGTACAGTCTATCATGCGTATATTTAGGTTTGCCCTGTGGACAAAAAGAAAAACAAAAAAATACAATATTGCATTATTTGAAAAGTTAATGCCATCACGAGAAATTGTACATGGTGGGATCAACCTCCGTGATATATTTTTCTCACAAATAAAGACCACGACTTGCCACACACTACCATTATCTAGTGTTGTGAGGGTGATACCGAGCACCAATATGCATCAATGCTGGATGAAGTTACCTTTAAAAGAAAGAAAAACACACAAACACTCACATACGTACACACCAATGGCACACAATTAGCTTGTTCGCTGATCTGATATACATACAGTCTGTAATAGTTCTTAATAATACATACTCTAATGTGGAGGGTTAGTTTACTTCATGAGCTCTCACGGGGGAAGAAACGTCCGTAAGACAACACTGCGTGACGAGTAATGGAAAATGATTTCAATGCCTTATGACAAAATCGGGAGACACTGTTGGCTGTATTTAAAGACCCGCCTGGGTCTTACTCACATGTGAAATGGTACGCTCTCGCCAGGTCAATGCCTCCGTGTAGCTCCGTCATAATTGCTCGTGAGCTGCAGAGCTCTATTTATATACATTACAGCCTTGCAGCGCGGGAAAGGAAAAAAGGAAAAAAGGGGGAGGGAATAACCACTAGAACGTGCACTATCACAAGATGGCCGCCTTGGATGTGCCTTTCAGAGTTTTACAAATGATACTCTTCCTGTGAGCCAAAAATGAAAAGGTGATACGAGCTTCGCTGCTATCTTATTGATGATAATCCCGCTTTCTAGCGTGCACTTTATAAAGTTCTCACTAAAGAACGGGCTTCGCTTTAGACAGAACACTGATAGCGCATATGGGAGATCCTTGCCCTCTGGTTATGCATGATACTAGTAGCATTGTGGTAGCAAAGTAAGATACAACAGAGTGTATCCTATCATTCTGAAATTTCTCTTCGCACGGCAGTCGAAGTTGTTCCACTGGGTCTATCACTTTACAATGTTATTAGGCCACTTAAGACCTGATCTAATCACCAAAGTTGAACTAAGTGATGATGAGGTGAACGCTAGGGGTGGAGCATTCGTAGTGAATATGAGAGATCCCAAGGTGTTGTGCTCGCCCAACAGAAATACATGATAAATGTAGCACATAGATAGCATTGTGAGTCACAAATTGAGTGTATCCTGTTACTCCCAAAACTTGCTCTTCGTATGATTGCTTGATGGTTCCCTTTATTAAGTGAAAGTACCTTTCTGTGAGCATCCTTAACAAGGTCAATGGAATCTAAGAGTACCCTACAGTTGTCCCCAGGGAATCTCATCGCTCAATCCAGTGTCAAACGTTTTAAGACGGAACACCCATCGTTGTTCTTTCTCAAATAAATATCTCTCATTACTCACTTGCTCAATGACTGTCCATGCTATTTCTTCTGGTGTATGTCCTTTTTCCAAAAAGTGTCTAGCCATTTTTGTGGTATTCTTTTGCACTTAACGTTGCTTTTATGCTCCCCAATCCTTGTCTTAACTGGTCGTGTAGTCATGCCCACATATTCCAACAGGCATGGGCATGTGATCAGATATACAACGTTCTTACTGTTGCATGTTGTGAAATGCCTTTGTTCCCACTTGGTACCATCCTGGAACGTGAGATCTTTGCTCTTTTTTGTCTGTGGACAGGCTTTGCATCTACCACATGGATGATGTCCTTGAATGGGAGACATAGTTGACGGTATGTTGGTTCCTGTCGCTGTTCTAGGTCTAGTATGGACCACCATATCTCTTATGCTTTTCCCTCTCCTGTGTGAAAAAACTGGTTTTGGTAATGCCAAACCACCACTGTTAAGGATGCGCCAGTGCTTGTTCACAATCTTACTTATTTGATTCGACTTGGTATTAAATGTTGTGATACAAAAGGGGCGTTTTTCTTCCTCTTTAGTGGGTGATGTTTCAAGCAGACTTTCCCTGCAATTGTTCCTTGCTCTTTTATACGCTCGGTCTACTACTTCCTTAGGGTATAGCCTCTTTTCCAGTTTTTTCTTCAGATCTTTGGATTGTGCCTTGAAATCATTGGTCTCAGTACAGTTTCTTCTAAGGCGTAAAAATTGGCCATAAGGAAGATTGTCGCGGAGATGTCTCGGGTGGAAGCTTTCATAAAGCAGCAAGCAATTTTTTGATGTGGGTTTAAAATGTGTAGTGGTCACCAATCTCCCTCTCTCGGGTAGATATTAAGGTCTAGGAAAACCATTTCTTGATTTGATATGGTGCTTGTGAAATTTAGGAAATCATCCTGGTAGTTAAGCCATGTAATGAATTGTTTTGCCGTCTTCTCATCCCCACTCCAGATGATTAAAATGTCATCTATATACCGTTTCCATACTGTTATATGGTTACGGTACGGATTGCTGGTGTGTAGGACACAGTGTTTTTCAAGGCGGGCCACATAGAGACCAGCCATACTTGGAGCAAATGTACTCCCCATGCTGGTCCCATGTTTCTGGAGATACAGGGTGTTGTTGTATTCAAAAAATTCTCTTTTAATGCTAGGCTGCAGCATTCCATAATCACATTACGAGGGGTTTGGTAATCCCATTCTGTGTCAAAAAGTACTTCCTCAATAATTGTTAGTGTTTCATTATGTGGAAGACTGGTATATAGACTTTCCACATCACAACTTATCAGCAGTTGGTGCTCAGGATTGAAAGGCATATCTTTGAGGAGTATAAGGACATCTTTAGTGTCTTTTAGATAAGTAGGCATTTTTTGCACTATTGGTCGTAAAAAGGCATCTGCAAATTTGGACAATGGTTCTAAAATAGAACCAATCCCTGAAACTATAGGACGTCCCGGAGGATTGCTTTGGTCCTTGTGTATCTTAGGGATGGTATAAAAAACGGTATCCTAGGACAGTCTTTTACCAGGAAATCACCTTCTTTTTTGGTTATCCAGCCATGTGCCATAGCTTCTTCCACCATGCCTGTTACTTTGATTTTAATCCGGTCAGTGGGATCTTGATCCAAAATTTCATAGTTGCGTTGGTCTTGGAGGAGGCGTCTACATTCACGATCATAATTCTCTGTTGATTGTAGTACAATGGCACCTCCCTTGTCTGCTGGTTTTATGACCAGGGTGGTGTTATCAGTTAATTCCCTGATGGCCATCCGTTCTGTCTTAGTGATGTTATGGAATACCCGGTTGCTGGTGGGATCCAGATCTTCAAGATCCTTCATAACTGCTTTCTCAAATGTGAGTAATTCGATAGGTAGTACAGAGTTAGGTGGAGTGAAAGTAGATTTTAATTTGAGACCTGTGTCTCCAGTTGGACCCTCTGGGGGTAATTTGTCTCTGAAGAAAATTTGTAGTTTTAGTCTTCTCATAAATTCCTGTATTTCTTTACATACTAGGACTTTATCTAAATTGGCAGTGGGTACAAAACCTAATCCTTTTTCCAAGACCGTAGTTTGTGCATTGGTCAGGATAAGGTCAGTAAGATTAACCACAAGGTTCATTTCCTGTTGGTTGATGCTCCCGTCATGCTTCGTGTCGACATCCTCGCTTGGTCGTCCTCTGTTGGTGCCCAGTGCACATTGTTTCCTCTTCGGTTTCTACCCCTGTTCCTCCATTGGCCTGATCCTAAAAAATGATGTTGCTCATATTGGGGGAATTCCTGGGGGTAATGCCATGGGTTAAATCCCCTGGAGGATTGTGAAAAGGTGGGGGGCCATACGATTGTGGTGGATACATCGGTGGTCCTTGATATGGAGCCCACCCTCTGAATCCTTGGTGGTATGGGCGTCTATAATTGCTCCTTGCTTCCCGATATCTTGTTGTTTTTCCCGGACTAGAATCAGAGCTGCTTGACCCTGAATCTGAAGAGTCCTCATCTATTTGCCAAATTGGTGTGTTGGACCTGTAATCTTCTCTTGTGTAGGGGTATGTTTTCTCATGACTGAAACGACTGGTGTCTTTTTTCAATTTTTTGTACTTGCTTTGTTTTAATGACATTTCAAATTCGTTCAGTGTTTTATTCAATTCTTCTAGGTGTTTCTTGAATGTGCTTGGGGATTCAAAACTTTTCAAGCGTACTTCAATTTCTTGTATCTGTATTTTCAATTCTTGTGCTAATCTGCTTGCTGTTTTTATTATTAGTACAATCCAATCCCTGGTGCAGTGCCATGATATAAGCGACCAATCCTTTTGAAAAACTTTATCTTGCTGGAAAATGTAAGGCTCGTTTTTGACTATCAGCCCTTGAGGTGCTACGTTGACTTTCAAATACTCAGTCATAAGGAGACCGTGTAGGGCAGTCTTGATTTGGGTTCGTCTCAGCTCGGATATCTCATCCCATTCGTTATTACTAATGCCAGATTCCGCAGTACTCAAGCCTTCGAAATTGCCCATGGATGAAATAATGTTATCAATCTCTTCCTCCGAAAAGGTAAGTCCCAGTTTTTCTGCCATTGTGGATCCGTGTGTCTGTGTGTGTCTAAGTGTGTGGTGTTCGTCCTACTCCCAAGGAAAACCTTCTGAAGGTGTTTTAACAAAATTAATATATATATGGAGTTTCTTAAAGTTTCATTAAACTAAGAAATCTGGGGTACTACGATAGAGTTATCGTCAGTAGTACGTCCAAAATATATTCCCACAGCTGTACGCTGTCTAATGACTACAAAAACAAAAAGGGGGAAAGAGAGGTAATGCAAGTAGAATCATCCTCCCAAATAATGTATATAAACAACAAGATTCTACCTATATCCTAATAATGTGTTTTATTATTGTTGAGAAAAATCCTGTGAAAGTGGTTAAAAGTTCTTGTGTAACCGTGAATTTGTCACAGGAAACACTCAATGTTTTTAAAATACCCCTCACACACTAAGTATCCCTTAGTGTCATGCTTCATCATTGGGGTCTTCCCGTCCCTCTACGGGGTGGGGCGTGCTACAACCTACAGAGACGCAGGAGCACTTAGTCCAGTGAACAAAGGGTATGTGTGGTGCAAGAGTGATAGGGAAAGAAATGATAATGTGAATAGAATACTTTAAAAACTACCTGGCTAGTGGAAAAAAAACACTTTATTCACTTCCCTAGCTGGCAGCATTAAAAAGGGGGGTTGATAGTAGGCTGCCAGGTACAATATGTGGCCTCCTACTTGGTCGACATGTTTCTAAAGCCAAACCCCAAGGCTTCTTCTTCAGGACCTTAACAGGTTCCCTATATCACTCTAATCTCATTGATTTGAAATATATGCCTAATGTGTTAAATTCGCATGTACAGTCTATCATGCGTATATTTAGGTTTGCCCTGTGGACAAAAACAAAAACAAAAAAATACAATATTGCATTATTTGAAAAGTTAATGCCATCACGAGAAATTGTACATGGTGGGATCAACCTCTGTGATATATTTTTCTCACAAATAAAGACCACGACTTGCCACACACTACCATTATCTAGTGTTGTGAGGGTGATACCGAGCACCAATATGCATCAATGCTGGATGAAGTTACCTTTAAAAGAAAGAAAAACACACAAACACTCACATACGTACACACCAATGGCACACAATTAGCTTGTTCGCTGATCTGATATACATACAGTCTGTAATAGTTCTTAATAATACATACTCTAATGTGGAGGGTTAGTTTACTTCATGAGCTCTCACGGGGGAAGAAACGTCCGTAAGACAACACTGCGTGACGAGTAATGGAAAATGATTTCAATGCCTTATGACAAAATCGGGAGACACTGTTGGCTGTATTTAAAGACCCGCCTGGGTCTTACTCACATGTGAAATGGTACGCTCTCGCCAGGTCAATGCCTCCGTGTAGCTCCGTCGTAATTGCTCGTGAGCTGCAGAGCTCTATTTATATACATTACAGCCTTGCAGCGCGGGAAAGGAAAAAAGGAAAAAAGGGGAGGGAATAACCACTAGAACGTGCACTATCACAAGATGGCCGCCTTGGATGTGCCTTTCAGAGTTTTACAAATGATACTCTTCCTGTGAGCCAAAAATGAAAAGGTGATACGAGCTTCGCTGCTATCTTATTGATGATAATCCCGCTTTCTAGCGTGCACTTTATAAAGTTCTCACTAAAGAACGGGCTTCGCTTTAGACAGAACACTGATAGCGCATATGGGAGATCCTTGCCCTCTGGTTATGCATGATACTAGTAGCATTGTGGTAGCAAAGTAAGATACAACA
This sequence comes from Calotriton arnoldi, assembly GCA_963921515.1. NCBI lineage: Eukaryota > Metazoa > Chordata > Amphibia > Caudata > Salamandridae > Calotriton > Calotriton arnoldi. The sequence goes on along the minus strand of CAWUFW010000197.1, from coordinate 104,795 downwards.
GAGTGTATCCTATCATTCTGAAATTTCTCTTCGCACGGCAGTCGAAGTTGTTCCACTGGGTCTATCACTTTACAATGTTATTAGGCCACTTAAGACCTGATCTAATCACCAAAGTTGAACTAAGTGATGATGAGGTGAACGCTAGGGGTGGAGCATTCGTAGTGAATATGAGAGATCCCAAGGTGTTGTGCTCGCCCAACAGAAATACATGATAAATGTAGCACATAGATAGCATTGTGAGTCACAAATTGAGTGTATCCTGTTACTCCCAAAACTTGCTCTTCGTATGATTGCTTGATGGTTCCCTTTATTAAGTGAAAGTACCTTTCTGTGAGCATCCTTAACAAGGTCAATGGAATCTAAGAGTACCCTACAGTTGTCCCCAGGGAATCTCATCGTTCAATCCAGTGTCAAACGTTTTAAGACGGAACACCCATCGTTGTTCTTTCTCAAATAAATATCTCTCATTACTCACTTGCTCAATGACTGTCCATGCTATTTCTTCTGGGGTATGTCCTTTTTCCAAAAAGTGTCTAGCCATTTTTGTGGTATTCTTTTTGCACTTAACTTTGCTTTTATGCTCCCCAATCCTTGTCTTAACTGGTCGTGTAGTCATGCCCACATATTCCAACAGGCATGGGCATGTGATCAGATATACAACGTTCTTACTGTTGCATGTTGTGAAATGCCTTTGTTCCCACTTGGTACCATCCTGGAACATGAGATCTTTGCTCTTTTTTGTCTGTGGACAGGCTTTGCATCTACCACATGGATGATGTCCTTGAATGGGAGACATAGTTGACGGTATGTTGGTTCCTGTCGCTGTTCTAGGTCTAGTATGGACCACCATATCTCTTATGCTTTTCCCTCTCCTGTGTGAAAAACTGGTTTTGGTAATGCCAAACCACCACTGTTAAGGATGCGCCAGTGCTTGTTCACAATCTTACTTATTTGATTCGACTTGGTATTAAATGTTGTGATACAAAAGGGGCGTTTTTCTTCCTCTTTAGCTGGTGATGTTTCAAGCAGACTTTCCTGCAATTGTTCCTTGCTCTTTTATACGCTCGGTCTACTACTTCCTTAGGGTATAGCCTCTTTTCCAGTTTTTTCTTCAGATCTTTGGATTGTGCCTTGAAATCATTGGTCTCAGTACAGTTTCTTCTAAGGCGTAAAAATTGGCCATAAGGAAGATTGTCGCGGAGATGTCTCGGGTGGAAGCTTTCATAAAGCAGCAAGCAATTTTTTGATGTGGGTTTAAAATGTGTAGTGGTCACCAATCTCCTCTCTCGGGTAGATATTAAGGTCTAGGAAAACCATTTCTTGATTTGATATGGTGCTTGTGAAATTTAGGAAATCATCCTGGTAGTTAAGCCATGTAATGAATTGTTTTGCCGTCTTCTCATCCCCACTCCAGATGATTAAAATGTCATCTATATACCGTTTCCATACTGTTATATGGTTACGGTACGGATTGCTGGTGTGTAGGACACAGTGTTTTTCAAGGCGGGCCACATAGAGACCAGCCATACTTGGAGCAAATGTACTCCCCATGCTGGTCCCATGTTTCTGGAGATACAGGGTGTTGTTGTATTCAAAAAATTCTCTTTTAATGCTAGGCTGCAGCATTCCATAATCACATTACGAGGGGTTTGGTAATCCCATTCTGTGTCAAAAAGTACTTCCTCAATAATTGTTAGTGTTTCATTATGTGGAAGACTGGTATATAGACTTTCCACATCACAACTTATCAGCAGTTGGTGCTCAGGATTGAAAGGCATATCTTTGAGGAGTATAAGGACATCTTTAGTGTCTTTTAGATAAGTAGGCATTTTTTGCACTATTGGTCGTAAAAGGCATCTGCAAATTTGGACAATGGTTCTAAAATAGAACCAATCCCTGAAACTATAGGACGTCCCGGAGGATTGCTTTGGTCCTTGTGTATCTTAGGGATGGTATAAAAACGGTATCCTAGGACAGTCTTTTACCAGGAAATCACCTTCTTTTTTGGTTATCCAGCCATGTGCCATAGCTTCTTCCACCATGCCTGTTACTTTGATTTTAATCCGGTCAGTGGGATCTTGATCCAAAATTTCATAGTTGCGTTGGTCTTGGAGGAGGCGTCTACATTCACGATCATAATTCTCTGTTGATTGTAGTACAATGGCACCTCCCTTGTCTGCTGGTTTTATGACCAGGGTGGTGTTATCAGTTAATTCCCTGATGGCCATCCGTTCTGTCTTAGTGATGTTATGGAATACCCGGTTGCTGGTGGGATCCAGATCTTCAAGATCCTTCATAACTGCTTTCTCAAATGTGAGTAATTCAATAGGTAGTACAGAGTTAGGTGGAGTGAAAGTAGATTTTAATTTGAGACCTGTGTCTCCAGTTGGACCCTCTGGGGGTAATTTGTCTCTGAAGAAAATTTGTAGTTTTAGTCTTCTCATAAATTCCTGTATTTCTTTACATACTAGGACTTTATCTAAATTGGCAGTGGGTACAAAACCTAATCCTTTTTCCAAGACCGTAGTTTGTGCATTGGTCAGGATAAGGTCAGTAAGATTAACCACAAGGTTCATTTCCTGTTGGTTGATGCTCCCGTCATGCTTTGTGTCGACATCCTCGCTTGGTCGTCCTCTGTTGGTGCCCAGTGCACATTGTTTCCTCTTCGGTTTCTACCCCTGTTCCTCCATTGGCCTGATCCTAAAAAATGATGTTGCTCATATTGGGGGAATTCCTGGGGGTAATGCCATGGGTTAAATCCCCTGGAGGATTGTGAAACGGTGGGGGCCATACGATTGTGGTGGATACATCGGTGGTCCTTGATATGGAGCCCACCCTCTGAATCCTTGGTGGTATGGGCGTCTATAATTGCTCCTTGCTTCCCGATATCTTGTTGTTTTTCCCGTACTAGAATCAGAGCTGCTTGACCCTGAATCTGAAGAGTCCTCATCTATTTGCCAAATTGGTGTGTTGGACCTGTAATCTTCTCTTGTGTAGGGGTATGTTTTCTCATGACTGAAACGACTGGTGTCTTTTTTCAATTTTTTGTACTTGCTTTGTTTTAATGACATTTCAAATTCGTTCAGTGTTTTATTCAATTCTTCTAGGTGTTTCTTGAATGTGCTTGGGGATTCAAAACTTTTCAAGCGTACTTCAATTTCTTGTATCTGTATTTTCAATTCTTGTGCTAATCTGCTTGCTGTTTTTATTATTAGTACAATCCAATCCCTGGTGCAGTGCCATGATATAAGCGACCAATCCTTTTGAAAAACTTTATCTTGCTGGAAAATGTAAGGCTCGTTTTTGACTATCAGCCCTTGAGGTGCTACGTTGACTTTCAAATACTCAGTCATAAGGAGACCGTGTAGGGCAGTCTTGATTTGGGTTCGTCTCAGCTCGGATATCTCATCCCATTTGTTATTACTAATGCCAGATTCCGCAGTACTCAAGCCTTCGAAATTGCCCAAGGATGAAATAATGTTATCAATCTCTTCCTCCGAAAAGGTAAGTCCCAGTTTTTCTGCCATTGTGGATCCGTGTGTCTGTGTGTGTCTAAGTGTGTGGTGTTCGTCCTACTCCCAAGGAAAACCTTCTGAAGGTGTTTTAACAAAATTAATATATATATGGAGTTTCTTAAAGTTTCATTAAACTAAGAAATCTGGGGTACTACGATAGAGTTATCGTCAGTAGTACGTCCAAAATATATTCCCACAGCTGTACGCTGTCTAATGACTACAAAAACAAAAAGGGGGAAAGAGAGGTAATGCAAGTAGAATCATCCTCCCAAATAATGTATATAAACAACAAGATTCTACCTATATCCTAATAATGTGTTTTATTATTGTTGAGAAAAAAATCCCGTGAAAGTGGTTAAAAGTTCTTGTGTAACCGTGAATTTGTCACAGGAAACACTCAATGTTTTTAAAATACCCCTCACACACTAAGTATCCCTTAGTGTCATGCTTCATCATTGGGGTCTTCCCGTCCCTCTACGGGGCGGGGCGTGCTACAACCTACAGAGACGCAGGAGCACTTAGTCCAGTGAACAAAGGCTATGTGTGGTGCAAGAGTGATAGGGAAAGAAATGATAATGTGAATAGAATACTTTAAAAACTACCTGGCTAGTGGAAAAAAACACTTTATTCACTTCCCTAGCTGGCAGCATTAAAAAGGGGGTTGATAGTAGGCTGCCAGGTACAATATGTGGCCTCCTACTTGGTCGACATGTTTCTAAAGCCAAACCCCTAGGCTTCTTCTTCAGGACCTTAACAGGTTCCCTATATCACTCTAATCTCATTGATTTGAAATATATGCCTAATGTGTTAAATTCGCATGTACAGTCTATCATGCGTATATTTAGGTTTGCCCTGTGGACAAAAAGAAAACAAAAAAATACAATATTGCATTATTTGAAAAGTTAATGCCATCATGAGAAATTGTACATGGTGGGATCAACCTCCGTGATATATTTTTCTCACAAATAAAGACCACGACTTGCCACACACTACCATTATCTAGTGTTGTGAGGGTGATACCGAGCACCAATATGCATCAATGCTGGATGAAGTTACCTTTAAAAGAAAGAAAAACACACAAACACTCACATACGTACACACCAATGGCACACAATTAGCTTGTTCGCTGATCCGATATACATACAGTCTGTAATAGTTCTTAATAATACATACTCTCTTGTGGAGGGTTAGTTTACTTCATGAGCTCTCACGGGGGAAGAAACGTCCGTAAGACAACACTGCGTGAAGAGTAATGGAAAATGATTTCAATGCCTTATGACAAAATTGGGATACACTGTTGGCTGTATTTAAAGACCCGCCTGGGTCTTACTCACATGTGAAATGGTACGCTCTCGCCAGGTCAATGCCTCCGTGTAGCTCCGTCATAATTGCTCGTGAGCTGCAGAGCTCTATTTATATACATTACAGCCTTGCAGCGCGGGAAAGGAAAAAAGGAAAAAGGGGGAGGGAATAACCACTAGAACGTGCACTATCACAAGATGGCCGCCTTGGATGTGCCTTTCAGAGTTTTACAAATGATACTCTTCCTGTGAGCCAAAAATGAAAAGGTGATACGAGCTTCGCTGCTATCTTATTGATGATAATCCCGCTTTCTAGCGTGCACTTTATAAAGTTCTCACTAAAGAACGGGCTTCGCTTTAGACAGATCACTGATAGCGCATATGGGAGATCCTTGCCCTCTGGTTATGCATGATACTAGTAGCATTCTGGTAGCAAAGTAAGATACAACAGAGTGTATCCTATTATTCTGAAATTTCTCTTCGCACGGCAGTCGAAGTTGTTCCACTGGGTCTATCACTTTACAATGTTATTAGGCCACTTAAGACCTGATCTAATCACCAAAGTTGAACTAAGTGATGATGAGGTGAACGCTAGGGGTGGAGCATTCGTAGTGAATATGAGAGATCCCAAGGTGTTGTGCTCGCCCAACAGAAATACATGATAAATGTAGCACATAGATAGCATTGTGAGTCACAAATTGAGTGTATCCTGTTACTCCCAAAACTTGCTCTTCGTATGATTGCTTGATGGTTCCCTTTATTAAGTGAAAGTACCTTTCTGTGAGCATCCTTAACAAGGTCAATGGAATCTAAGAGTACCCTACAGTTGTCCCCAGGGAATCTCATCTTTCAATCCAGTGTCAAACGTTTTAAGACGGAACACCCATCGTTGTTCTTTCTCAAATAAATATCTCTCATTACTCACTTGCTCAATGACTGTCCATGCTATTTCTTCTGGGGTATGTCCTTTTTCCAAAAAGTGTCTAGCCATTTTTGTGGTATTCTTTTTGCACTTAACGTTGCTTTTATGCTCCCCAATCCTTGTCTTAACTGGTCGTGTAGTCATGCCCACATATTCCAACAGGCATGGGCAGGTGATCAGATATACAACGTTCTTACTGTTGCATGTTGTGAAATGCCTTTGTTCCCACTTGGTACCATCCTGGAACATGAGATCTTTGCTCTTTTTTGTCTGTGGACAGGCTTTGCATCTACCACATGGATGATGTCCTTGAATGGGAGACATAGTTGACGGTATGTTGGTTCCTGTCGCTGTTCTAGGTCTAGTATGGACCACCATATCTCTTATGCTTTTCCCTCTCCTGTGTGAAAAAACTGGTTTTGGTAATGCCAAACCACCACTGTTAAGGATGCGCCAGTGCTTGTTCACAATCTTACTTATTTGATTCGACTTGGTATTAAATGTTGTGATACAAAAGGGGCGTTTTTCTTCCTCTTTAGCTGGTGATGTTTCAAGCAGACTTTCCCTGCAATTGTTCCTTGCTCTTTTATACGCTCGGTCTACTACTTCCTTAGGGTATAGCCTCTTTTCCAGTTTTTTCTTCAGATCTTTGGATTGTGCCTTGAAATCATTGGTCTCAGTACAGTTTCTTCTAAGGCGTAAAAATTGGCCATAAGGAAGATTGTCGCGGAGATGTCTCGGGTGGAAGCTTTCATAAAGCAGCTAGCAATTTTTTGATGTGGGTTTAAAATGTGTAGTGGTCACCAATCTCCCCTCTCGGGTAGATATTAAGGTCTAGGAAAACCATTTCTTGATTTGATATGGTGCTTGTGAAATTTAGGAAATCATCCTGGTAGTTAAGCCATGTAATGAATTGTTTTGCCGTCTTCTCATCCCCACTCCAGATGATTAAAATGTCATCTATATACCGTTTCCATACTGTTATATGGTTACGGTACGGATTGCTGGTGTGTAGGACACAGTGTTTTTCAAGGTGGGCCACATAGAGACCAGCCATACTTGGAGCAAATGTACTCCCCATGCTGGTCCCATGTTTCTGGAGATACAGGGTGTTGTTGTATTCAAAAAAATTCTCTGTTAATGCTAGGCTGCAGCATTCCATAATCACATTACGAGGGGTTTGGTAATCCCATTCTGTGTCAAAAAGTACTTCCTCAATAATTGTTAGTGTTTCATTATGTGGAAGACTGGTATATAGACTTTCCACATCACAACTTATCAGCAGTTGGTGCTCAGGATTGAAAGGCATATCTTTGAGGAGTATAAGGACATCTTTAGTGTCTTTTAGATAAGTAGGCGTTTCTTGCACTATTGGTCGTAAAAAGGCATCTGCAAATTTGGACAATGGTTCTAAAATAGAACCAATCCCTGAAACTATAGGACGTCCCGGAGGATTGCTTTGGTCCTTGTGTATCTTAGGGATGGTATAAAAAACGGTATCCTAGGACAGTCTTTTACCAGGAAATCACCTTCTTTTTTGGTTATCCAGCCATGTGCCATAGCTTCTTCCACCATGCCTGTTACTTTGATTTTAATCCGGTCAGTGGGATCTTGATCCAAAATTTCATAGTTGCGTTGGTCTTGGAGGAGGCGTCTACATTCACGATCATAATTCTCTGTTGATTGTAGTACAATGGCACCTCCCTTGTCTGCTGGTTTTATGACCAGGGTGGTGTTATCAGTTAATTCCCTGATGGCCATCCGTTCTGTCTTAGTGATGTTATGGAATACCCGGTTGCTGGTGGGATCCAGATCTTCAAGATCCTTCATAACTGCTTTCTCAAATGTGAGTAATTCGATAGGTAGTACAGAGTTAGGTGGAGTGAAAGTAGATTTTAATTTGAGACCTGTGTCTCCAGTTGGACCCTCTGGGGGTAATTTGTCTCTGAAGAAAATTTGTAGTTTTAGTCTTCTCATAAATTCCTGTATTTCTTTACATACTAGGACTTTATCTAAATTGGCAGTGGGTACAAAACCTAATCCTTTTTCCAAGACCGTAGTTTGTGCATTGGTCAGGATAAGGTCAGTAAGATTAACCACAAGGTTCATTTCCTGTTGGTTGATGCTCCCGTCATGCTTCGTGTCGACATCCTCGCTTGGTCGTCCTCTGTTGGTGCCCAGTGCACATTGTTTCCTCTTCGGTTTCTACCCCTGTTCCTCCATTGGCCTGATCCTAAAAAATGATGTTGCTCATATTGGGGGAATTCCTGGGGGTAATGCCATGGGTTAAATCCCCCTGGAGGATTGTGAAAAGGTGGGGGGCCATACGATTGTGGTGGATACATCGGTGGTCCTTGATATGGAGCCCACCCTCTGAATCCTTGGTGGTATGGGCGTCTATAATTGCTCCTTGCTTCCCGATATCTTGTTGTTTTTCCCGGACTAGAATCAGAGCTGCTTGACCCTGAATCTGAAGAGTCCTCATCTATTTGCCAAATTGGTGTGTTGGACCTGTAATCTTCTCTTGTGTAGGGGTATGTTTTCTCATGACTGAAACGACTGGTGTCTTTTTTCAATTTTTTGTACTTGCTTTGTTTTAATGACATTTCAAATTCGTTCAGTGTTTTATTCAATTCTTCTAGGTGTTTCTTGAATGTGCTTGGGGATTCAAAACTTTTCAAGCGTACTTCAATTTCTTGTATCTGTATTTTCAATTCTTGTGCTAATCTGCTTGCTGTTTTTATTATTAGTACAATCCAATCCCTGGTGCAGTGCCATGATATAAGCGACCAATCCTTTTGAAATACTTTATCTTGCTGGAAAATGTAAGGCTCGTTTTTGACTATCAGCCCTTGAGGTGCTACGTTGACTTTCAAATACTCAGTCATAAGGAGACCGTGTAGGGCAGTCTTGATTTGGGTTCGTCTCAGCTCGGATATCTCATCCCATTCGTTATTACTAATGCCAGATTCCGCAGTACTCAAGCCTTCGAAATTGCCCAAGGATGAAATAATGTTATCAATCTCTTCCTCCGAAAAGGTAAGTCCCAGTTTTTCTGCCATTGTGGATCCGTGTGTCTGTGTGTGTCTAAGTGTGTGGTGTTCGTCCTACTCCCAAGGAAAACCTTCTGAAGGTGTTTTAACAAAATTAATATATATATGGAGTTTCTTAAAGTTTCATTAAACTAAGAAATCTGGGGTACTACGATAGAGTTATCGTCAGTAGTACGTCCAAAATATATTCCCACAGCTGTACGCTGTCTAATGACTACAAAAACAAAAAGGGGGAAAGAGAGGTAATGCAAGTAGAATCATCCTCCCAAATAATGTATATAAACAACAAGATTCTACCTATATCCTAATAATGTGTTTTATTATTGTTGAGAAAAAAATCCCGTGAAAGTGGTTAAAAGTTCTTGTGTAACCGTGAATTTGTCACAGGAAACACTCAATGTTTTTAAAATACCCCTCACACACTAAGTATCCCTTAGTGTCATGCTTCATCATTGGGGTCTTCCCGTCCCTCTACGGGGCGGGGCGTGCTACAACCTACAGAGACGCGGGAGCACTTAGTCCAGTGAACAAAGGCTATGTGTGGTGCAAGAGTGATAGGGAAAGAAATGATAATGTGAATAGAATACTTTAAAAACTACCTGGCTAGTGGAAAAAAACACTTTATTCACTTCCCTAGCTGGTAGCATTAAAAAGGGGGGTTGATAGTAGGCTGCCAGGTACAATATGTGGCCTCCTACTTGGTCGACATGTTTCTAAAGCCAAACCCCTAGGCTTCTTCTTCAGGACCTTAACAGGTTCCCTATATCACTCTAATCTCATTGATTTGAAATATATGCCTAATGTGTTAAATTCGCATGTACAGTCTATCATGCGTATATTTAGGTTTGCCCTGTGGACAAAAAGAAAAACAAAAAATACAATATTGCATTATTTGAAAAGTTAATGCCATCATGAGAAATTGTACATGGTGGGATCAACCTCCGTGATATATTTTTCTCACAAATAAAGACCACGACTTGCCACACACTACCATTATCTAGTGTTGTGAGGGTGATACCGAGCACCAATATGCATCAATGCTGGATGAAGTTACCTTTAAAAGAAAGAAAAACACACAAACACTCACATACGTACACACCAATGGCACACAATTAGCTTGTTCGCTGATCCGATATACATACAGTCTGTAATAGTTCTTAATAATACATACTCTCTTGTGGAGGGTTAGATTACTTCATGAGCTCTCACGGGGGAAGAAACGTCCGTAAGACAACACTGCGTGAAGAGTAATGGAAAATGATTTCAATGCCTTATGACAAAATTGGGAGACACTGTTGGCTGTATTTAAAGACCCGCCTGGGTCTTACTCACATGTGAAATGGTACGCTCTCGCCAGGTCAATGCCTCCGTGTAGCTCCGTCGTAATTGCTCGTGAGCTGCAGAGCTCTATTTATATACATTACAGCCTTGCAGCGCGGGAAAGGAAAAAAGGAAAAAAGGGGAGGGAATAACCACTAGAACGTGCACTATCACAAGATGGCCGCCTTAGATGTGCCTTTCAGAGTTTTACAAATGATACTCTTCCTGTGAGCCAAAAATGAAAAGGTGATACGAGCTTCGCTGCTATCTTATTGATGATAATCCCGCTTTCTAGCGTGCACTTTATAAAGTTCTCACTAAAGAACGGGCTTCGCTTTAGACAGATCACTGATAGCGCATATGGGAGATCCTTGCCCTCTGGTTATGCATGATACTAGTAGCATTCTGGTAGCAAAGTAAGATACAACAGAGTGTATCCTATTATTCTGAAATTTCTCTTCGCACGGCAGTCGAAGTTGTTCCACTGGGTCTATCACTTTACAATGTTATTAGGCCACTTAAGACCTGATCTAATCACCAAAGTTGAACTAAGTGATGATGAGGTGAACGCTAGGGGTGGAGCATTCGTAGTGAATATGAGAGATCCCAAGGTGTTGTGCTCGCCCAACAGAAATACATGATAAATGTAGCACATAGATAGCATTGTGAGTCACAAATTGAGTGTATCCTGTTACTCCCAAAACTTGCTCTTCGTATGATTGCTTGATGGTTCCCTTTATTAAGTGAAAGTACCTTTCTGTGAGCATCCTTAACAAGGTCAATGGAATCTAAGAGTACCCTACAGTTGTCCCCAGGGAATCTCATCGTTCAATCCAGTGTCAAACGTTTTAAGACGGAACACCCATCGTTGTTCTTTCTCAAATAAATATCTCTCATTACTCACTTGCTCAATGACTGTCCATGCTATTTCTTCTGGGGTATGTCCTTTTTCCAAAAAGTGTCTAGCCATTTTTGTGGTATTCTTTTGCACTTAACGTTGCTTTTATGCTCCCAATCCTTGTCTTAACTGGTCGTGTAGTCATGCCCACATATTCCAACAGGCATGGGCAGGTGATCAGATATACAACGTTCTTACTGTTGCATGTTGTGAAATGCCTTTGTTCCCACTTGGTACCATCCTGGAACATGAGATCTTTGCTCTTTTTTGTCTGTGGACAGGCTTTGCATCTACCACATGGATGATGTCCTTGAATGGGAGACATAGTTGACGGTATGTTGGTTCCTGTCGCTGTTCTAGGTCTAGTATGGACCACCATATCTCTTATGCTTTTCCCTCTCCTGTGTGAAAAAACTGGTTTTGGTAATGCCAAACCACCACTGTTAAGGATGCGCCAGTGCTTGTTCACAATCTTACTTATTTGATTCGACTTGGTATTAAATGTTGTGATACAAAAGGGCGTTTTTCTTCCTCTTTAGCTGGTGATGTTTCAAGCAGACTTTCCCTGCAATTGTTCCTTGCTCTTTTATACGCTCGGTCTACTACTTCCTTAGGGTATAGCCTCTTTTCCAGTTTTTTCTTCAGATCTTTGGATTGTGCCTTGAAATCATTGGTCTCAGTACAGTTTCTTCTAAGGCGTAAAAATTGGCCATAAGGAAGATTGTCGCGGAGATGTCTCGGGTGGAAGCTTTCATAAAGCAGCAAGCAATTTTTTGATGTGGGTTTAAAATGTGTAGTGGTCACCAATCTCCTCTCTCGGGTAGATATTAAGGTCTAGGAAAACCATTTCTTGATTTGATATGGTGCTTGTGAAATTTAGGAAATCATCCTGGTAGTTAAGCCATGTAATGAATTGTTTTGCCGTCTTCTCATCCCCACTCCAGATGATTAAAATGTCATCTATATACCGTTTCCATACTGTTATATGGTTACGGTACGGATTGCTGGTGTGTAGGACACAGTGTTTTTCAAGGTGGGCCACATAGAGACCAGCCATACTTGGAGCAAATGTACTCCCCATGCTGGTCCCATGTTTCTGGAGATACAGGGTGTTGTTGTATTCAAAATAATTCTCTTTTAATGCTAGGCTGCAGCATTCCATAATCACATTACGAGGGGTTTGGTAATCCCATTCTGTGTCAAAAAGTACTTCCTCAATAATTGTTAGTGTTTCATTATGTGGAAGACTGGTATATAGACTTTCCACATCACAACTTATCAGCAGTTGGTGCTCAGGATTGAAAGGCATATCTTTGAGGAGTATAAGGACATCTTTAGTGTCTTTTAGATAAGTAGGCGTTTCTTGCACTATTGGTCGTAAAAAGGCATCTGCAAATTTGGACAATGGTTCTAAAATAGAACCAATCCCTGAAACTATAGGACGTCCCGGAGGATTGCTTTGGTCCTTGTGTATCTTAGGGATGGTATAAAAAAACGGTATCCTAGGACAGTCTTTTACCAGGAAATCACCTTCTTTTTTGGTTATCCAGCCATGTGCCATAGCTTCTTCCACCATGCCTGTTACTTTGATTTTAATCCGGTCAGTGGGATCTTGATCCAAAATTTCATAGTTGCGTTGGTCTTGGAGGAGGCGTCTACATTCACGATCATAATTCTCCGTTGATTGTAGTACAATGGCACCTCCCTCGTCTGCTGGTTTTATGACCAGGGTGGTGTTATCAGTTAATTCCCTGATGGCCATCCGTTCTGTCTTAGTGATGTTATGGAATACCCGGTTGCTGGTGGGATCCAGATCTTCAAGATCCTTCATAACTGCTTTCTCAAATGTGAGTAATTTGATAGGTAGTACAGAGTTAGGTGGAGTGAAAGTAGATTTTAATTTGAGACCTGTGTCTCCAGTTGGACCCTCTGGGGGTAATTTGTCTCTGAAGAAAATTTGTAGTTTTAGTCTTCTCATAAATTCCTGTATTTCTTTACATACTAGGACTTTATCTAAATTGGCAGTGGGTACAAAACCTAATCCTTTTTCCAAGACCGTAGTTTGTGCATTGGTCAGGATAAGGTCAGTAAGATTAACCACAAGGTTCATTTCCTGTTGGTTGATGCTCCCGTCATGCTTCGTGTCGACATCCTCGCTTGGTCGCCCTCTGTTGGTGCCCAGTGCACATTGTTTCCTCTTCGGTTTCTTCCCCTGTTCCTCCATTGGCCTGATCCTAAAAAATGATGTTGCTCATATTGGGGGAATTCCTGGGGGTAATGCCATGGGTTAAATCCCCTGGAGGATTGTGAAAAGGTGGGGGGCCATACGATTGTGGTGGATACATCGGTGGTCCTTGATATGGAGCCCACCCTCTGAATCCTTGGTGGTATGGGCGTCTATAATTGCTCCTTGCTTCCCGATATCTTGTTGTTTTTCCCGGACTAGAATCAGAGCTGCTTGACCCTGAATCTGAAGAGTCCTCATCTATTTGCCAAATTGGTGTGTTGGACCTGTAATCTTCTCTTGTGTAGGGGTATGTTTTCTCATGACTGAAACGACTGGTGTCTTTTTTCAATTTTTTGTACTTGCTTTGTTTTAATGACATTTCAAATTCGTTCAGTGTTTTATTCAATTCTTCTAGGTGTTTCTTGAATGTGCTTGGGGATTCAAAACTTTTCAAGCGTACTTCAATTTCTTGTATCTGTATTTTCAATTCTTGTGCTAATCTGCTTGCTGTTTTTATTATTAGTACAATCCAATCCCTGGTGCAGTGCCATGATATAAGCGACCAATCCTTTTAAAAACTTTATCTTGCTGGAAAATGTAAGGCTCGTTTTTGACTATCAGCCCTTGAGGTGCTACGTTGACTTTCAAATACTCAGTCATAAGGAGGCCGTGTAGGGCAGTCTTGATTTGGGTTCGTCTCAGCTCGGATATCTCATCCCATTCGTTATTACTAATGCCAGATTCCGCAGTACTCAAGCCTTCGAAATTGCCCAAGGATGAAATAATGTTATCAATCTCTTCCTCCGAAAAGGTAAGTCCCAGTTTTTCTGCCATTGTGGATCCGTGTGTCTGTGTGTGTCTAAGTGTGTGGTGTTCGTCCTACTCCCAAGGAAAACCTTCTGAAGGTGTTTTAACAAAATTAATATATATATGGAGTTTCTTAAAGTTTCATTAAACTAAGAAATCTGGGGTACTACGATAGAGTTATCGTCAGTAGTACGTCCAAAATATATTCCCACAGCTGTACGCTGTCTAATGACTACAAAAACAAAAAGGGGGAAAGAGAGGTAATGCAAGTAGAATCATCCTCCCAAATAATGTATATAAACAACAAGATTCTACCTATATCCTAATAATGTGTTTTATTATTGTTGAGAAAAATCCCGTGAAAGTGGTTAAAAGATCTTGTGTAACCGTGAATTTGTCACAGGAAACACTCAATGTTTTTAAAATACCCCTCACACACTAAGTATCCCTTAGTGTCATGCTTCATCATTGGGGTCTTCCCGTCCCTCTACGGGGCGGGGCGTGCTACAACCTACAGAGACGCGGGAGCACTTAGTCCAGTGAACAAAGGCTATGTGTGGTGCAAGAGTGATAGGGAAAGAAATGATAATGTGAATAGAATACTTTAAAAACTACCTGGCTAGTGGAAAAAAACACTTTATTCACTTCCCTAGCTGGTAGCATTAAAAGGGGGTTGATAGTAGGCTGCCAGGTACAATATGTGGCCTCCTACTTGGTCGACATGTTTCTAAAGCCAAACCCCTAGGCTTCTTCTTCAGGACCTTAACAGGTTCCCTATATCACTCTAATCTCATTGATTTGAAATATATGCCTAATGTGTTAAATTCGCATGTACAGTCTATCATGCGTATATTTAGGTTTGCCCTGTGGACAAAAAGAAAAACAAAAAAATACAATATTGCATTATTTGAAAAGTTAATGCCATCACGAGAAATTGTACATGGTGGGATCAACCTCCGTGATATATTTTTCTCACAAATAAAGACCACGACTTGCCACACACTACCATTATCTAGTGTTGTGAGGGTGATACCGAGCACCAATATGCATCGATGCTGGATGAAGTTACCTTTAAAAGAAAGAAAAACACACAAACACTCACATACGTACACACCAATGGCACACAATTAACTTGTTCGCTGATCCGATATACATACAGTCTGTAATAGTTCTTAATAATACATACTCTCTTGTGGAGGGTTAGTTTACTTCATGAGCTCTCACGGGGGAAGAAACGTCCGTAAGACAACACTGCGTGAAGAGTAATGGAAAATTATTTCAATGCCTTATGACAAAATCGGGAGACACTGTTGGCTGTATTTAAAGACCCGCCTGGGTCTTACTCACATGTGAAATGGTACGCTCTCGCCAGGTCAATGCCTCCGTGTAGCTCCGTCATAATTGCTCGTGAGCTGCAGAGCTCTATTTATATACATTACAGCCTTGCAGCGCGGGAAAGGAAAAAAAGGAAAAAAGGGGAGGGAATAACCACTAGAACGTGCACTATCACAAGATGGCCGCCTTGGATGTGCCTTTCAGACTTTTACAAATGATACTCTTCCTGTGAGCCAAAAATGAAAAGGTGATACGAGCTTCGCTGCTATCTTATTGATGATACTCCCGCTTTCTAGCGTGCACTTTATAAAGTTCTCACTAAAGAACGGGCTTCGCTTTAGACAGAACACTGATAGCGCATATGGGAGATCCTTGCCCTCTGGTTATGCATGATACTAGTAGCATTCTGGTAGCAAAGTAAGATACAACAGAGTGTATCCTATTATTCTGAAATTTCTCTTCGCACGGCAGTCGAAGTTGTTCCACTGGGTCTATCACTTTACAATGTTATTAGGCCACTTAAGACCTGATCTAATCACCAAAGTTGAACTAAGTGATGATGAGGTGAACGCTAGGGGTGGAGCATTCGTAGTGAATATGAGAGATCCAAAGGTGTTGTGCTCGCCCAACAGAAATACATGATAAATGTAGCACATAGATAGCATTGTGAGTCACAAATTGAGTGTATCCTGTTACTCCCAAAACTTGCTCTTCGTATGATTGCTTGATGGTTCCCTTTATTTAGTGAAAGTACCTTTCTGTGAGCATCCTTAACAAGGTCAATGGAATCTAAGAATACCCTACAGTTGTCCCCAGGGAATCTCATCGTTCAAATCAGTATCAAACGTTTTAAGACGGAACACCCATCGTTGTTCTTTCTCAAATAAATATCTCTCATTACTCACTTGCTCAATGACTGTCTGGCAAAACAATTCATTACATGGCTTAACTACCAGGATGATTTCCTAAATTTCACAAGCACCATATCAAATCAAGAAATGATTTTCCTAGACCTTAATATCTACCCGAGAGAGGGAGATTGGTGACCACTACACATTTTAAACCCACATCAAAAAATTGCTTGCTGCTTTATGAAAGCTTCCACCCGAGACATCTCCGCGACAATCTTCCTTATGGCCAATTTTTACGCCTTAGAAGAAACTGTACTGAGACCAATAATTTCAAGGCACAATCCAAAGATCTGAAGAAAAAACTGGAAAAGAGGCCATACCCTAAGGAAGTAGTAGACCGAGCGTATAAAAGAGCAAGGAACAATTGCAGGGAAAGTCTGCTTGAAACATCACCAGCTAAAGAGGAAGAAAAACGCCCCTTTTGTATCACAACATTTAATACCAAGTCGAATCAAATAAGTAAGATTGTGAACAAGCACTGGCGCATCCTTAACAGTGGTGGTTTGGCATCACCAAAACCAGTTTTTTCACACAGGAGAGGGAAAAGCATAAGAGATATGGTAATCATACTAGACCTAGAACAGCGACAGGAACCAACATACCGTCAACTATGTCTCCCATTCAAGGACATCATCCATGTGGTAGATGCAAAGCCTGTCCACAGACAAAAAAGAGCAAAGATCTTACGTTCCAGGATGGTACCAAGTGGGAACAAAGGCATTTCACAACATGCAACAGTAAGAACGTTGTATATCTGATCACCTGCCCATGCCTGTTGGAATATGTGGGCATGACTACACGACCAGTTAAGACAAGGATTGGGGAGCATAAAAGCAACGTTAAGTGCAAAAAGAATACCACAAAAATGGCTAGACACTTTTTGGAAAAAGGACATACCCCAGAAGAAATAGCATGGACAGTCATTGAGCAAGTGAGTAATGAGAGATATTTATTTGAGAAAGAACAACGATGGGTGTTCCGTCTTAAAACGTTTGACACTGGATTGAACGATGAGATTCCCTGGGGACAACTGTAGGGTACTCTTAGATTCCATTGACCTTGTTAAGGATGCTCACAGAAAGGTACTTTCACTTAATAAAGGGAACCATCAAGCAATCATATGAAGAGCAAGTTTTGGGAGTAACAGGATACACTCAATTTGTGACTCACAATGCTATCTATGTGCTACATTTATCATGTATTTCTGTTGGGCGAGCACAACACCTTGGGATCTCTCATATTCACTACGAATGCTCCACCCCTAGCGTTCACCTCATCATCACTTAGTTCAACTTTGGTGATTAGATCAGGTCTTAAGTGGCCTAATAACATTGTAAAGTGATAGACCCAGTGGAACAACTTCGACTGCCGTGCGAAGAGAAATTTCAGAATAATAGGATACACTCTGTTGTATCTTACTTTGCTACCAGAATGCTACTAGTATCATGCATAACCAGAGGGCAAGGATCTCCCATATGCGCTATCAGTGTTCTGTCTAAAGCGAAGCCCGTTCTTTAGTGAGAACTTTATAAAGTGCATGCTAGAAAGCGGGATTATCATCAATAAGATAGCAGCGAAGCTCGTATCACCTTTTCATTTTTGGCTCACAGGAAGAGTATCATTTGTAAAACTCTGAAAGGCACATCCAAGGCGGCCAACTTGTGATAGTGCACGTTCTAGTGGTTATTCCCTCCCCTTTTTTCCTTTCCGCGCTGCAAGGCTGTAATGTATATAAATAGAGCTCTGCAGCTCACGAGCAATACGACGGAGCTACACGGAGGCATTGACCTGGCGAGAGCGTACCATTTCACATGTGAGTAAGACCCAGGCGGGTCTTTAAATACAGCCAACAGTGTCTCCCGATTTTGTCATAAGGCATTGAAATCATTTTCCATTACTCTTCACGCGAGTGTTGTCTTACGGACGTTTCTTCCCCCGTGAGATCTCATGAAGTAAACTAACCCTCCACAAGAGAGTATGTATTATTAAGAACTATTACAGACTGTATGTATATCGGATCAAAGCTAATTGTGTGCCATTGGTGTGTACGTATGTGAGTGTTTGTGTGTTTTTCTTTCTTTTAAAGGTCACTTCATCCAGCATTGATGCATACTGGTGCTCGGTATCACCCTCACAACACTAGATAATGGTAGTGTGTAGCAGAGTCGTGGTCTTTATTTGTGAGAAAAATATATCACAGAGGTTGATCCCACCATGTACAATTTCTCGTGATGGCATTAACTTTTCAAATAATGCAATATTGTATTTTTTGTTTTTCTTTTGTCCACAGGGCAAACCTAAATATACGCATGATAGACTGTACATGCGAATTTAACACATTAGGCATATATTTCAAATCAATGAGATTAGAGTGATATAGGGAACCTGTTAAGGTCCTGAAGAAGAAGCCTAGGGGTTTGGCTTTAGAAACATGTCGACCAAGTAGGAGGCTACATATTGTACCTGGCAGCCTACTATCAACCCCCTTTTAATGCTACCAGCTAGGGAAGTGAATAAAGTGTTTTTTTTCCCACTAGCCAGGTAGTTTTTAAAGTATTCTATTCACATTATCATTTCTTTCCCTATCACTCTTGCACCACACATAGCCTTTGTTCACTGGACTAAGTGCTCCTGCGTCTCTGTAGGTTGTAGCACGCCCACCCCGTAGAGGGACGGGAAGACCCCAATGATGAAGCATGACACTAAGGGATACTTAGTGTGTGAGGGGTATTTTAAAAACATTGAGTGTTTCCTGTGACAAATTCACGGTTACACAAGAACTTTTAACCACTTTCACGGGATTTTTTCTCAACAATAATAAAACACATTATTAGGATATAGGTAGAATCTTGTTGTTTATATACATTATTTGGGAGGATGATTCTACTTGCATTACCTCTCTTTCCCCCTTTTTGTTTTTGTAGTCCTTTTGTAGTGTGCCTGGTGTGTCGCCTGTGAGTGTGCTGCGCGGATGCTTTACACATTTCCTCCGGAGTTTGGCCCGCCCGCTCTGCACAACGCTACCCGTTTCTAACATTGGTGCTCAGCGGTGGGATAGGACTTGTGTTTGCGCAGTACCACAGCGACAACGGGTTGCACTGCAAACTGAGCAGTTGAAATAATCACAGATTTGGGGATTATTTGGTTTGATTACCTTTCCTCCTAAAAGGGTCACTGTGGAATTGTGTTTCCCTGTTTACTGTATCTGTGTATCTCGCCAAGATGGGGTTACTCTATAATGAGGGATGAACTGTGGGAGTACACTGAGGAGGAAGTGATGGATTTCTGCAGAGAAAGGGGGATACCAATAGAGGGTGACTTCCGCAGAAAATTGTTCCTCTATGAGGCCCTAAAAAGGGGGGAACCTTTAGAGCGCTGTGGGGACCTGTCAGATTACCCCTCCGCATATCTAAATGGTGGACTAGGTGGAGACCCGGAGGAGGACCTCGTGTGTGAGGAGGACTCTGAGAGTGAGGGTGCCCAGTCCATAACCCTGGAGGGTGGTGACACTGAGGAGGAAGAAGATGACGGGGCGGGGACGCCAGTAGCTAAGGAGGACACCATAGACAGGGAGTCCCGTGCTGGGTCCAGCCCGGGGCACTGCCCCACCCCTTTCCCTGTCCCCAGAAGAGTGGGTGGATAGGAGGGAAGGAAGGGAGCACCAGCTGGCTTTGGAGAGGCTCAGGTTAAAGCACGCCAAGGAGTTAGCGCAGCTGAGGGTGCAAGAGAAAATGCTAGAGACCGAAAGGGTCCTAGCGCAGGAAAGGATGGCTGAGGCTGAAAGGGCCTTCGCCAGGGGAGAGACTAGCTCAGGAGGGTAGGTTGTCCCCTGAGAGTGGTTTCAGGAGTCTGGATTCACCAGTGAGGGTGGGATCCAGTGGTGGCAGCGAGAGTGACTCCAGTGTGGGAAGTCCCACTCCCAGAGCCCGGAAGATGGTGCCTGATCCCCAGGAGGAGGGGGGCAGGTTGGAATTTAGGGGCGGCAAGAAACTGTCCCATCAGTCTTGGGGGGAGTATGTGGAAGTGTGTTGGACCGCACTGGAGGAGTGGATGGTGTGTGGTGAGGTGATCGATTGGGAAGGGCTGTTCCATCTGATTATGAGGGAGCACGTGCTCAGGAGTTGTTTTCCCAGGTTGCGCCAACACCTGTTGCAGTGTGGGCTCTCTGACCCCAGGGAGCTCGCACGGGAGGCAGACCTCTGGGTGAGCGCCAGAGTGTCTGAGGAGGCACTGGGGAGTGATCCAGAAGGGAGTGGCTCAGGGATCTTCCCACCCCGGGAGGGGGGAGGAGTGCAGAGTAGCCCAGCTAGGTCCCAGGGTAGTGAGAGGGTTGTAGGGCCTCACGTCCTATCTACAGGAAGGAGTGAGACGGGGAGGTGTCCCGAGGTGCCCCAACCGCAGTCTCAGGGCCTGGAGAGTTCCATAAGGGAACCCCAGGTTGGGAGCCTAGGCTGTCCCGAGAGGCCATCCATGGAAGGGGATCCCCTAGTGTCGGGAGAACCCGGGCGTCTGTAATCAGAGCTCCAGGGGTTCTGGGGTCTGCTCAGTCGCAGGGTTTAGATCCTGGGCTGGGATGCCAGGTTCAGGGACTGCCTGACCTGGAGGGTGGGACACCTGTAATCAGGGTCCCTACCGGTTTGACTTCCAGGGGTACTTCTCTAGGTGGGAGGGTGTGGAACTCTGGAAGGGGGTGCAGAGGGAGGAAGGACTCGCCTCTGGCACCGGCTCAACCACAGGGCTTCGATCCTGGGTTGGGAGGCCCGGTTCAGGTATTGCCTGACCTGGCGGGAGGGACGCCTGTAAGCAGTGTCCCCCCGGAGTTGTCTTCCAGGGGTAGGGAGGGTGCAGAGCTCTGGGAGGGGGTGCAGAGGGAGGGAGGACTCGCCTCTGGCACCGGTTCAACCTAAGGGTTTAGACCCTGGGTTGGGGGATTGGTTTCAGGGCCACGGCCCTGGACGAGTGAGAGAGTGGTGGTCTGAGGGTGCCCCGCATGGGAGGAGAGGGCGGAACCCCAGAAGGAGAGGTAGGGGGAGGAGAGCCTCGCCCCAGACTGCTGGTCAACCTGAGGGTGCAGACTCTAGGTGGGAGGACCAGTGGCAGTTTGGCACTGCACGGAGGAGAAGGAGGGTAGCCGACGGGTACTACGGGCCTGGGGCTACTGCCCCCCACTCTGTGAGACCGCAAGGGCCAGAGACATCTGGACGGCCTAGCGCCTGGTCCTGGCCGCGGACAACTAGGGAGCACCAGTGGGGTGGCTTAGTTGGTCCAGGGAGGTTTGAGAGAGGGAACCATCGGGTTCCAGAGTGGCGGGAGAACCTGCGGGTGCCCCTGCAGTTGCGGGCCTGCATCCACGTTTTCTCGCCCCAAGCAGGAAGCCCATCAAGGCATTGAGTGGTCTACCCTGGCTTTTGGCTGGGAGGGGTTGTGTTGGACTTGGCCCTTTTCCCTGAATTGTTCGCTTTTTCCCCTAGCCTTTTTACTGACATGGTGTGTCTGAACTGAAAATAATAAATGCTGTGCAATGGTGTACGCACCTTTATTTCCACCATTGTAGAAATGCACCTTTGTAAAATGTTACTTTTAAAATGGACGCCCTTCCTGTCTGCACATGTGCCGCCTGTCTGAGGTGAGTTGGCGGTCTAGTTGTCTGTTTCCCAGCACCCCCAGCTTTTGGAGGGAAGCCTGGAACCCAGGGTGCTCTACACCTCCCCTAAACCAGTTGGGACCGGTTTCCCAGGGAACCTTCCAGAAGCTTCCAGCCCTTTCTGGTAGGTGGGGTGAGGGGGCTGTGCCTCCATGTGCTCAGACTGAGCGTGGACCTGAATGAGAGGGGACATTCTGCCAGGAGGTACCGCCACATTGGGCCTGTGTGCTGGCCCCTGTGCCCATCTGCACCCTCCGCTGTCCACAGGGCCAGTGAGAGCCCTTTACTGGAGTGAAGACTGCTGTGTCAGGAGGAGTGCCACTTTATGGGAGATGACTGCTTCTAGGAGCTGCTGTCCTGTTCTGATGAGTACCCACTACCTGCTGATCTTGCCCAGTATTGCCTGCCTGCTCTCCTGCCGTCCTAAGCCCAGCACCTGGTGAGCACTATATCTTACTGCCAGCTGCCTGCTGCCTAGCACCCTGTGAGCACGTGGTCTGCCAGGAGAAGAGAGGATCTGATGCCTGCAGCGCTGTGCTGCTAAAGCGCTATAACTGTGCCACAGGGGAAGAGGAGCGCTGCAACTTTATTTTGTGGGACTTAGCGCTACAACCTTATTCCTGCACCAGGAGAGCGCTGCCTCCAGCCCTGCCTAGGAGAAGAAGGTGCGTGGGTCCTGCAGCGCTGGGCTGCCGGAGTGCCAAATTTGCATTGACTGTGCTCTGCTTGCTGCGAGAGCGCTATAACTGTGCCCAGCAGAAGAGGAGTGCTACATTTGAAGTGACTGACCATCCCTGCCTGCTGGCTAGCGCCTGGAGAAGAAGAGCGCTTTATCTTATTGCCCAGGAGGTGAGGAGCTGACATCTGCAGCGCTGTGCTGCGAGAGCGCTATATTTCCAGTGACTGTGCCTTCCTGCCTGCTCCCTAGCGTCTCGGGAGGGCTATATTTCATTGCCAGTGAAGGGGAGCGCTACCACTTTATGGTGTGGGACCTAGCGCTTTGTGGGCGCTACAACTTAATTTCAGCCCAAGAACTTTCCTGCCGCCTAGCGCCTCGTGATCGCTATATGTAAATTGCCAAGGAGGAGTCCTGCGGCGGAGGGGCCCGAGGCACATTGTCGGTGCCTGTCCCTCCGCGCTGCTGACGAGGAGAAGGCTCCGCTGAGGGTGAAGCCAGGAGAGGTCCCAGAAGCGGGACCTGTCGGGGCACATTGCCGGTGCCCGGAGACTGCAGAGACATCCAGAGGGGCCTCAGACTGCCGGTGAGTGGGGCTCAGTCATCCTGTGGTTGGGGGGTATGTCGGGGCACATTGTCGGTGCCCACCCCCGGTGCCAGTATTCTTTGGAGGGCATTGGTTGTGTTTAGAGCACCATAGGAGGGGGCTCCAACGTGCCCAGTACTTGTTTCCTCCTCAGCTGCACGACAGAGGCATTTTGGGAAATTCTATAGTCCCAGAAGAGGGCTCCACCGTGCCAGTGTTCTTGTGGGCAGATTCCTGTTAGAGCCCGGAGTGGGACTCCCATCGCTGCATTGTTGGCGCCAGTGCTTGTTGGGTTTACCCAGCTACCCCGCAGGACAGGGGGCAGCTGCCACGCATTGGGGGCATTGGATTACCCAGAAGGAAAGAGAGAGGAGTGAGGGACCCTCCTGCCCTAGCGCTTTGCGCACCTTTGTTTTCGCTGCCCTTCCAGCCAGCCCTGACTTTGCGGGATATAGGGCTTCTGAGCCCCTGAGAGAGGCCAGTTGGCCTGGGCCCAGTTTCAGAGTGTTGTGCCCCCGATTGGGACGACTGGGGCTTATGCTTGTGAGGCCTAGCGCCTCTTATGATTTATGTACAGGTGATTTATGCTAAGGCTATGCCTGCGCTAAGGGGTCTACGCTAATGCATTTATGCTGGTAATGTTTTCCCCCAAATTGCTAATGTGTTGTTCATGCTTTCACCCTAATGGTGTCGCCTCCATGCCCACATGTTCAGGCCTAATGCTGTGTCGCTAATGATGGTGGTGCCTCTATGCTCACCTGGTTTTGCGTAATGCTAATGTTATGTATGCACAGTGTGATGGTATGCCTAAGGTTGCATTTTATGCTAATGCCAATCTGAATATGCATGTTGCATTTCCATGCCTAACCTAAGGTTCTCATCCCAGGCCTCCTGTTAAAGTGATTTATACAGATGTGGTCATACCTAGGGTTATGCTAATGTGCCTAATGCTTTTTCCTAGGGTGGACATTGCTGAGGTTTATGCCCCGCCTAAGGTGGCCTACCCCTGATGAGAGTGTCTCCTATGTTTCCATGCCTAATTGTTGCCCACAATGTGTTTTTATGCATATTGAGATGCCTCATGCAAGTTGCCTAATGTTATGCCCACAAGGATCCTGCCTGTAAGTGCGGGTTGTTACACAGTTACTGATGCTTGCACATTTATCCTGTGTACTTGTGATGATTCCGGCAGCGGCCCGATTGGCCCTGCCTTGTAAATAGTCACCCTCTGTAAATGACTACCTGGTGCCAGTTGGCTCCGTGTTCATCATGTGATTGCATCCTACTGTATTTGGTATAATACACAAGTTATTTTTCATGCAACCTGGTGTGGTCTCCTTTTGTAGTTTACCTGGTGTGTCGCCTGTGAGTGTGCTGCGCGGATGCTTTACACATTTCCTCCGGAGTTTGGCCCGCCCGCTCTGCACCACGCTACCCGTTTCTAACACTCTCTCTGTTACATGAAGGGCAATTGCTCAATTTCACTTTCACAGTGCCCTGGCTACTACAAAAAGGCAGATTATATATCTGATCCAATGATCATTGCTTATATATGGGACGACGACATAAGGTCAGTAGCGGTCGGTGGTGGGAGTGCTGCCGGGCGGTGACGCGGGGAGGGGCAGGGTGGGGTGTAGTAAACTATGGATTATGGCCAATTACAGGTAAGCAAACATATAAATAAATAAAACTAATTTCGTTGCGCGCACTGCATCGCATTTGGCGGTGCAGTGCGCATAATGAAATTCGCTTTATTTATTTTTATGTTTACAGTAAAATTACCTGTATTTGGCCGCGTAATCCATTGTTTACTACCCCCCACCCTGCCCCTCCCCACATCAGCGCCCGGCAGCACTCCCACCACCGACCGCTACTGCATAAGGTACTTTGTTTTGATTGACTGTGTAACCAACAGATAGGCCACCCTTTGCAGGCTGGCTGACACATTCGAAAATAAATTAACATAGGTAGAGAGTGGTCCTCGGAGTCGAAGGAAGGCTCTTGATAACTAATTATACACAATATATATGATGTGCTTGCAAACTATTGTGAGACAACTGTATTCTGAAAATACAACTTGTATTCCCCTCGGCTTTGCTACTCTGGCGCGGTTTCTTTTACATTCCCTTCAAACTAAGACTCTGCATCCCGTGACAGTCTCCACCTATGCTGTCTATGATGAATACATACAGGCATCCATCCATTCTAAGTAAATGTCTATCATTCTTCTTAATCTCTCCACAAACCTTACTTTGTTTCACCAACATCCACCCATGCGTCCACTCCTTCCTTGCTTGCCTTGGCTTTGAGTTTCACCCAAACACGCTGATGATTCTTGCTATCCACAGTATCCACCCATACTGTGTCGCCCACCCACCCAGGCAGGCATCCATTCTTCTTTCACCTTCCACCCATCCTTCAACAACACATGCATCTGATTCCTATCAGCCACCTATCCATGCTTCCAACGTATCCTTCTCTGCCAGTCATATTAAATCTCGCCCGTCCTTCCTCCTTCCACCCTTCTTTCCCTTTTTGTTCAACACATCCATCAAGGTCATCTGATCTGACTTTTAGTCTTCTCCATAAAACTTTCACAGCTGAGTTGGAGTCAGATGGAAGAGGCCATTGGTTAATCAACTCACGCTGCTAATGCTATTGCTAAAGCATTGCTAATGCTAAGTAAAGGGTGTCTTCTTCAACCTTTGTATAATGTTCACTACAACTTCATACCTAATAAGTCTCAACAACAGTACAGTGAGTGAAGTGAACACCCTTCCAGCTAGTGCAATGTCAATAAGTAATGAATATAACTTACCACCGCCTGCCACTGCTGCTGGCTCACCCCTGTAGCTCCTGCAGGTGCCGCATCTCCTGCCCCCTCCGGAATGGTCGCATCGCCGCTGGCCCCGCCGGCACTGGTGGTCGCTAGTACGCCTAGAAAAAAACATGACACATTTTTAGATGCCTGTACACCTCCCCCTATTTATTCGTTTTCACTAGCAAGATTGAAAAAAAAGTTAATACATACATATACAACATACATCACTAGTCCAAATCGGGTACTAGAGTAGAGTCAGTAGACACTAGTAGTGTTATGGTCCCTAGGGTCATTATTATAGTATACTCTACTCTTTGCAAAGTTAGCCTGAGCCATGCAACCATTTTTCGCTTCATGTCTTTTGCGCATGTTACCTCGCAGCTTGTTGTGCAGTAACAGTAAGACGCCTTTTGAGCCCACATGAGCTCATACAGCTACTGTCTGAGCGTTGCGTACAAGAGGTCGAAAAACAAGCCACTTTGTTATGGAGTTCGGTTAGTCCGTATTGCTTAGCCATAAGTAACATGTTACACTTTTTGGCATGACTGAGAAATGCTTGCATTATACTATCTAACGCGCACCATTTTTCTCATAACAGGCAGAAGATTCCCTTCTACGAACCAGAGATTTGCAGAGCTTATGAATGATGCATGTAACCAGTACTTCTACGTTCTACGGTGAGGGGTCTCCCAGAATTCGCACAGATCTTTTGTCTTCTATCATGCACTTGTAACAATGTTTATTGTTTTAATCTTATGCATTTTGCTGTTGGAGCTGGCTGAAGTACACTGAATTTTATAGAACAACATACAGAGCTTGTTAGTTGAAAATAAACCTTTTGAACTTACACATAGACTCTGTGGTATTTGATGTGGTGGTGGTGGTGGACTTACACGAGTGAGTGACCGAAAGGGTGTTATCTGTTCTGGGTTGTGTAATCATTGGGTATCTTCGGCTGGGGGTTCGGGGACCTAATGAGACACTATAGCTAGTCATTCAGGGGATTGTGGGTTCACTTCTGACTGAGGTGTGAGGAAGGTCCAACCGCCCATCACCAACATCCTATTTTCTTGTGCATAGTTCTGTATGTGGCTGTGCAGAATCCCCACATCAGTAGTAGTATGTACTATATCCTATCAAAAATAGTCAAATATCTGGTTGGGCATTTTGTTTGTGGTAATTGTCAAAGCCTCAAGATTAAGAAGACTAGAAGAGGACAACCCAAATGACTGGACTCAGTGGCTAGAGCTATTGGTCAATCTGAGTTTTATTCAAAACCGTAAAATAAAGAGTGGCAAACTGGGCAAGCTTAGCTACAGACAGACTAATAGTAGTAGTACAGACAGTCATAGCAGAGGCAGTTAGAACTTAGAGGCAGGGATAACCAGAATTTAGAAACAGATAGTCAAGTCAAGATCAAAGAAGCTTTTGTAAAAAATAGAATTAGGAAGTGGAACCAGAATTAATAGTTCGGAAAAAATAAGGTGCAGTAAAAGTTAGGGAAATATAATTGTTAATATTAACCACTGGAGGACTTACTGGGGCCAGCAGCAGGGCCCTCGGTAGAGGAGCGGTCCTCTGGTGGTTGTCCCGCCGACTCGGACCCCGTCTTCTTGCCCCTGGGTGCTGCAGATCAGTGATCATGTAAGATATAATAAAGAAAGAGACAAACATTAATGATTGCTGTGAAACAAATAAATTATCTAAAAAAACGCTCAAAAAACGTTTTAGGAAACAATAATTGCAATAAAATTGACCTATCTAATCCGATCGACTACTGGCTTGCGGGATTCACGGACCGTCTACTTATTTATGAACACTAATCCAGTGTTCCATTCTGATTGATTCGAATCCAGAACACTAACTAAGCCTAAGTACCACCTGACCTAGCCCACCTATTCCAGACGGGCCAATTGTTCACTAAGTCTGCATTTCCATATTTTTTAGCCCTCAAAAATGCATAGATGAGATGGAGGACACATGCATAAATTTGTGCATACACCAAATTGTTGGTTGGTTGCGTCTGATGTTCTGCTACTGACTGACACTGCTAAGCCTACCACTCACTAAACAAACTACAAAAGGTTCTACTAAGGACTGGGGTAAGCAGCACTCAGTGACAGAGGATGCGTCACGCAGACCGCTAAAAAATTATCAACTAATACTAACTAAACCTAGTATCAATCCATCCACCACTATTTGACAGGAGGACAAAGGAAGGACTAGAGTCTCTCTAGCAATAGCATTACCTAACTTAAGTTCTCTAAAGTAAACTCTTACATAATAATAAGGACAAGCGAGCGCAAAGTTGCAAACAAGTAAGAGTAGCGCCGAGCACCTGTGTCCTACAATCACAGAAGATTTTGAAACGTAATTTACCTGCAATGTAAGC
Source organism: Calotriton arnoldi (assembly GCA_963921515.1). NCBI lineage: Eukaryota > Metazoa > Chordata > Amphibia > Caudata > Salamandridae > Calotriton > Calotriton arnoldi. Next base: position 76,387 of record CAWUFW010000197.1, on the reverse strand, counting down.
AGCAGTATTCTTGTTATTCGTAAAAAAATTATACACAATACTTATACTACTATATATATTAGCTACTCACCAAGCCCCACGACCTCGACACCTAGCAGGTCCAACAGGTCCTGCTCCCGGTCCAGGATGTCTGACCACCGGTGGGCCAGCTGGTTATGGGTGCGCCGGACCCCTGAGCAGCGAAACACTGCCCGGCGCACCTTCGCCCACCGGCGGTGACGCTCCTAGGTAGGGTACCCGGAGCCTGGCTTGCCGCCTGCTGCCAAGGTCAAGGGGAGGTGGCGCTGCACAAAAAAACAAGGGCGGCCACCTCCGCCTCGCTAAAAAGCTGCCGGGCTGGCACCCCTGCAGGGCGCAGTCTGCCGCAAGGCAGGCGGCTCTTGGGCACACATGCCTTTCCCTTGGAGCCGTTATTGGTGCTGCTACCCTTCGCCATGGTTCTGGGGTGTGTGGGAGGAGGCGGAAAAGAAAAGTTAGAAGGGAAAAATAAAGTTAGGGGAAGAAGTAGGAGCTTAAAGAAGAAAGTAATATAAAACAGTAGAAAAGTAAAAAAAACACAGTAAAAAGTAGAAATAAATGCAAAATATAGACTTAGGCACAGAGAGAGATAGATAATAAATAAAAAAAAATTGAAAAACAGTGTAAAAAACTAAGGATTGCAAAGATTGAGGGAGGATAGAAAAGCAGGCCCAGAACCATAGCATAGAGTTAAAAACAAGATGGCCGCGCCCATCGCGACCGCGTGGGTAAGTTTGCGCGATATTTCTCCCCGAGCACGCAAAAAGCGTCGCGAACACGTACGACGCGTTCCCGAACATGAAATGCGCATCGCGAGCACGCTATACGTGACCCGGAACAGGAAATAAGGCATCGCGAACGGGCGGGACAAGTGAAAAACAAGATGGCCGCGCCCATAGGCGACCGCATGGGTAAGTTCGCGAGATACTATCCCCCGAGCACGCAAACAGCGTCCCGAACACGCACAACGCGTTCCCGAAGAAGAAAAACGCATCGCGAACGGGCGCGACAAGCAACTACGCACGCTCGCGTAGCTACGCGTAGCGCTTTAACGTCTTCGCGTAGCTTCACGTAGCGCGACTACGCGAACTACGCCCAGGGTTATTCCTGACAAGAGTAAAGATCTAAGGAGATATATAACCAACATCACTGAGCTACACCATGAGATACATTACTTGGCAACTGAGGGAATTTGGGATAAGATTGGAAAAGGATTCGAAACAGATAGAAGTTGGTTTACTAACCTAAGAAAGCGAATTCTTAGATATATCTTGAAGCCAATAATAAGTGTTGTGGTATGTTTTATCATCTTGCTGGGTATGGTAAGAGCATGCAAATGGCACAAGTTGAGGCAATTGGAGAAATCCCATACGGAAAGACAAAAAAGCGTGGAAAGACTGCAGGACAGTCATTATGAGAACCTTAAGTGGTTGGAGGAGTTAAGAGAGAGGAGACTAGCTATGACATCTGTTTAGATCAGTATACTTTACAGGGAATTGAAGGGTTTGTGATGACACAGGTCATCAGAGGGGGGTACTGATGTAGCGGAAATGTAGCTTTATTTGTAGGTGTGCATTATATTCACACATGTAGAGCGCACCCAAATATTATCCTTTGTCGTGTTAACATGAAGTGTTAGGATCTAGAAATGTAATAACGTAAAAGGTGATTGTTGTAACCTGCACTTTTCCCGGTTGGTACATTCCGTCCCCCCCCTCTCCCTAGCCCTCCTTTGGTATTCCCCAGCCCTGAAGCTCACCTTGGAATGTTGGGGACATGTAGAGTGTGGAGAGCCGGATGGTCAATAAAGAAGCACTGTTTACTTTTCGTCTCCTTGGAATTCTTTGCTTCTAACACTGGCGACGAGACGGGAACTGCGAAGGGGGCGGTTTGACTATCTCCCCTCTGTGTATCTCTCCGTCCACGTATGCTGAACGTCCTGTGTACTAACTTTGTGCTGCATTCAAGTTCTGCTCAGCATCATTGCTCCTGTGGCCTCAGGAAACGTACTGTGTCCACATCGCAGGAAGCTGGTTCAGCTGATTGTCATTGTTTCCCTCTGGAAGTGCTCAGAGGCTCTGCGGCATAATTAGAACAAGCGTGAATAGGAGGTTAGTGTTGTGAACCTACACTTGTGTGGATTGTCACCTGAGGACGAAGGACGGGAGCCTGGGGTGCCCTGTGACCTACTCGAGGTGATCGTGTCTGGGAGCGGACGGCGCTTTGGGACTCTGCGCTGTTTCTTGTGCCGATCCTTGCTCCCTCCTGGGCAGGTGCTGCATGGGGGTCCCCGCTCCTGACGACTGCCGTGATTGCCTAAATTGTTTTTGAGCTGGCGATGTGGTAGTGAACTGTCAGGGGGAACAGTGATCCCTGGGATGAATGCGCGACTCTCATCGTAACAGGAGGTGTCAGCGTTAGCTTCGGTCCGGGAAGTAGCGTCCTGGTGCAGCTGTGCTGGTTTCACTCGTGTGAGGAAGAGTCTTGGCGCAGCTGCGGTTGTGTTTTTGCTCCAGTTCAGTGTGAAGTGTCCCCGCTGCAACTGTGCTTCAAGTCCTGCGGATTCCGGAGAAACTAGCTGAGGGCAAGTGCGATATCGTCAGTTTCTGCATTCCTGTCAGGAAGCTCTTCTGCCTGTCGATGCATATCCAAGCTGCAATTCCGGCATTTTGTTGGCTGGTGGCGTCCTTGTCAAGCTGACGTTGTCTTCACAACGGAGTTCCAGGAAGTGCTGGGGGGCTCCGCAGTGTGAGATAAGTGACTTGTTTTTCCAGAAGGATCCTCACCTTTAGTATATTTTTCTCTCCGCATTCTGCCTTTTTGCCATATGGTATTCTCTACGGACTTGGGGCAGCATCCATCTAATGTGTACTGTACCAATTGGGAACTTGTTTCTCCTCCTGTGCTGGCTGTGAGCGCATCTCCACCCTGATTTTCATCAATTTGAACTTACCAGCGCTCTCTTGCTAACGGGCTGCACAAGGGAAGTGTAGCCTTCTCTCTCTTTGCCAATTGTGACGGGTTTGAGGGGTTGGAAATGTTGAAACTGCCATTCCAGTGAAGTGCACTGAACCCCTCTGTCTTATCATCCAATTTAATTGTATTCAAATCCTCTTACCCTGCCCCAGCCCAGGCTTTCACCCCCTAACCACATATTCAGAACACCACACACATATTTAGTGGTAACCAGTATGTTAGACTGTTAGTGAAATTGCGAAGAAAGTACATCATCATCGGTCATTCTCTTCATCTTTCCCCTTAATATTCTGTAGCCTGTTGACTCTTTATTGTATTGTGCATAGCTATTGTGTTCTGGGGTAAACAAGATGATGGCAGGGGCAGGCATGAGTCAACCTCCGTCATTTGTGAACGAGATAGGAGAACCCGAGATATGTTGGAAGGAATGGGTGAAATTATTTGAATCCTACCTAATAGCCACTGGGGGAGAGCGTTACAGTCCTGTGCGCAAACAGCACATCCTCCTCCACAATTTAGGTGTACATGGGCGGAAAATTTATGAAACCTTACCTAATCCTGAAGGGGAGGTTAGGGAGGGGGAGGATGAGGATGTCTTTGTATGTACCATGAGTAAATTGGAGGCACATTTTGGGGACAAAGGGAACGTTGTTCTAGAATGCCACAAGTTCTTCAGTAGAGTCCAAAATAAGCAGGAGTCTGTCTCAAACTACATTGCAGCCTTGTGGGGTCTTACGCAATTGTGTGAATTTGGCAATCTCACTGAATCTCTCATAAGGGATCAACTGGTGCATTGCACTAACAATGTACGCATTCAAGAAAAATTGTTGGCGAAGAACCCTGGTCTAAGAGAAGCGGTAGAGATTGCAAAATCGGTGGAGCACACTGCTAAATGTATAAAAGAAATGAAACCCAATACTGAAGGGGTGGCCAGTATTCAGGATGCTGACGAGAAATGTGAAGTGTGTAAAGTGACAGGCAAAGAAAGCACAGTTAAAGGGGCAATTAACAAAGAAAGGAATGGCAAGTGTTACCGATGTGGTAGCAGTAATCACTTTGCAAATTATTTCCAATGCCCTGCTAGAATGGTTACCTGCAAAAAGTGTAATAGGAGAGGGCACTTGGCAAGGTTGTGCAGGGAAGGTGACCCTCATCCCAAAGATTGTGTGAAGGAAATGGATAAAAGGGTGATCAAGGAAGTTAAGTGTGTGTTGCCCAGTGAAGGGAAATATGTGCTACAGCTTAAAGATGGGTCTGGGCTAGTGAATGCCATCTATCCCAAATGTGAGGTACTTCTTGACAATAAAGCAGTTACCATGTTTGCGGACTCGTGTTCGCCCTTCACACTACTTAACAGAAGTGACTATGAAAGCATTGGAGGGCAATCCCTGAACTCCTTGCAAGAACCGGATATTTCTCCCACAGGATACAGCAGAGAACCAATACCTCTCATGGGAATGAAGGAGATGCAAATACAATTTAAGGATAGGAAAGCGGTTGGAAAGGTATATGTAGTAGAATCTGGGTCAAATTTACTTGGATGGCAACACCAGAAAGACCTGGGCATCATCATGGACCCGAATGGAACAGAACAGGTCCTTCTTATGGAAAAAACCTTAGATGGTGATGACATTTGCGGGAAGTATCCTAAACTATTTCAGGAGGAACTCGGTTGTTTACATGATTTCCAACATAAAATCAAGTTGAAGCCCAACACCAAGCCTGTCGTTCACAAGTTACGCCCCGTGCCACAACTCATGAAGGAGCCATTGGAGGAAGAGTTGCGCAAGCTGTGCGACATGGGAATCATCCAACCTGTAGAGTGTTCGGAGTGGTTGGCTCCGGTTGTGATTGCGACGAAAGCCAACGGCGAAGGGATCCGGCTGTGTGTGGACCTCCGCAGCCTCAACGAAAGCATTTGGGTGGAAAGACACCCGCTGCCAAATATAAATTAAATGCTTAGCACAATGGAACAGGCAAAGTATTTTAGTGTAATCGATTTGTCCATGGCATACCATTGTCAAGCGCGGGGCAGCCTTCCCAGGTAGAAGCACCCGTTCCCCAGGAGCGAAGAGGGAGCCCCTCCCTTCTCCAAAGACCCAGTCTCCCCAGTGTCAATAACAAAACACACTAAGAGCAAACAAGTATCTTCAGAAAAGGAAGAGACCAGGGAGGACAATCTGAGAAAGTCCTAATGCCGCCAACATGGAGGAGACCCCGTCCAAATAGCCACAGGAATCCTATAGTAAATAAAAAAGAAAACAAACACGATTATTAAATAGTGACTGGAGAGTTTAGTTAATAATTTGAGGTTGTGTACTATCCCACACTTACTTGATTTAAGACTGGATGCGGCCTCTTATAAGGATTCCGGTTGAGTGCAACCAAAGGATCTCGGGATATCCAGAAAATTAGAAAAAGGCTGGTGAGGATAGTTGCTCCTGAACCCAGCTTCTCAAGTAACAGAAGTAAAGAGTCTCTGAGCATACGTCTGCTCGTTCTCCAAAGTTCAGTTCTCGACGTGAAAATAACCGTGCAGCGGTTCCGTGGTTATCATGTGGTAGGGGTAATGTTATAGCATAATTTGGGGAAGGTAGTGTGTCTTTCACCGCACACCACAGCGTGGAGGAACCTAATACGTTCAAACGTGAACGAAAATAAATCAAAGGTGCTTTCGGTACTTATGCCACACTGCAACGGCAGCGAGGAAGATCCCAAAAGCGGGCTCGTGTGGACAAAAGGAAACGGCTGGTCTCATAAGGCAGGAAAAGAAAAAGGAGTAAGTGGAGGGCAGCAGCGCGACCTAGCGCTGATCCTTCTCTGGGCGTTACAGGCAGCGGCTGCAGGCGGGAGGAAACCTCGCTGGACTTTGTAGCGCGTCCTCGCGCTCGAGTGAAATTGAACACGGCAAGCAGAGATTTCAGGACAGCAGGGTTCCGTACAAACAATACTTCTAATCCAGGGGTAGAAGTCTCGAAGGCGAGTCAGCAAACACGAAACAGGGCAGGGTTCACACAAGGAAAGCCAAGCACTGAGGCACCGTAGCCTAAGGCTTAAGAACCTCCCCATCACCTGACCAGTCCCAGAGCAGTATGGGACAGTACACAACCCACCTCCCTCGTAGAGCATTCTGGGAGACGTAGTTTGCACACTATACAGGAAGCCTGACTCCTAACAGTTCTCCCCCCAAAGGCCTCCTCACAGGTCTGGGTTTGGAGGGATGCAGTGCATGAAATCTTCTAATTAACAAAGGAGCATGCACATTTTCAGCGGGCTCCCAAGTTCTATCCTCGGGAGCATAACCCACCCAGTCTATTAAATACTGCAGTTTACCCCTATGTCTCCGGGAATCGACAATGCGTTTGACTTCATACTCCAACTCTCCTTGAACAGTAACAGGAGGAGGCGGAGGTTCAGGGCTCAAGGGGGGACTGTAGGGTTTTAGGAGAGAGGTATGAAAAAGAGGGTGTATTTGCATTTCTGGTGGGAGTGCTAGTTTCATGGCCACGGGATTGACTATTTGAGTGATGGTAAAGGGGCCTAAATATCTGGGTTGTAATTTGCGAGGTCCGGCTAGTCGGAGATTTCTGGAGGCTAGCCAAACTTGATCACCCATATGATAACTAGGAGCAGGGCGTCTGTGTTTGTCCGCTTGACACTTCATGTTGTTTTTGGCTTCAAGCAATTCATATCGGGCTTTTTCCCAAATAGACAGGAGATGTGCATGATGCTCTGTGACGGCTGGTGTGTGTGAAACAGAAGGGGGTAGGTTCAAAGGGAGGAATTTGGGATGATACCCTGTGGTAAAGAAAAAGGGCGATATCTTGGATGCAGAGTGAGTAGTATTATTATATACGAACTCGGCTAATGGTAAAGCTTGAACCCAATTGCCAGTAATAGTACCGATCAAGCATCTTAGGAACTGCTCAAGGGTCTGGTTTGTTCTCTATGTTTGGCCGTCCGTTTGCGGATGATAAGCCGTAGAAAGACGATGGTCTATGTGGAGAATTTTGCATAAGCCTTGCCAGAACTTGGATATAAACTGGGGGCCCCTATCGGATACAATCTTAGAGGGCAAACCATGAAGACGAACGATGTTTTGTATGAATGTATCTGTGAGTTCTAAGGCTGTAGGTAGCTTCCTAAGGGGAACAAAATGTGCCGTTTTGGACAACATGTCCACCACCACCAATATAGTGGTGTACCCATGGGTAAGTGGTAGATCTGTTATAAAATCCATGCTAACGGATGACCAAGGGCTGTTGGGTACAGGTAAAGGTTGCAACAGTCCCGCAGGGGCACCATGTAACGTTTTCTGCCTAGCACAATTAGGACAGGTCTTGACATACTCAATGATATCTTGTGTCATGCCTTTCCACCAGAACCATCTCTGACAGGTTTGTATTGTTTCCGCTTCCCCAGGATGTCCCGCCAAGGGTAGAGCATGGCACCATTTCATAATTAAAGCCTGTATTTCCTCGTGGGGAGAAATAGTCGATTGTCATGAAAGAAGAGGTTGTTTGTGATCGTATTGAGGGGTTTGGTTAACCACTCTTCTTTATCTAGAGTAGCAAAGGCGTGTTCGAGACGTGCAAAGAAAGAGTCTGATTCTACATCGCCACCCTCTCCCACTGCAATGATCTTGTGAGCAGGGATGAAGGGTAAGGGTACCTCCACAGAGTTTTTTGTTCCTTGCCCAGTCGAGACAAGGCATCTGCTTTTCCTTGTCTCACCCCTGGGCGGAAATGAATCACGAAATCATACTCACAGAAAAAGGATACCCATCTCATCTGCCTGGGTGTAAGAGCCCGAGCTGTCCTAAAATATTGAAGATTCCGATGATCTGAATAGATAGTGATAACATGTGGTGACCCTAAGAGATAATGACGCCATTCCTGAAATGCCAGTTTAATGGCCAACAGTTCTCTCTCCCCAATGGTATAGTTTTGTTCCGCCTGAGCCAGGGTCTTTGAATAATAGGCAACGGGATGGAGTGTTCCTGAGTTAGGATCTCGTTGCGATAATACTCCACCTACCGCATATTGGGAGGCATCGGCTTCGACGTAATAGGGTTGTGTCTCATCTGCATGGCGAACGATGGGGGCAGTGGAAAAACTGTATTTTAGAGCTTGGAACGCAGTTTCAGCGGTTTGATCCCATTCATACACCACCCCTTTCTTCAGGAGTCTAGTGAGGGCTGTGATGAGATCAGAAAAATGACTAATAAACCTTCTATAAAAGTTTGCAAACCCTAAGAATGATTGCAACTCTTTGATAGTGGTAGGGCTAGCCCAATTGGTAATGGCAGATACTTTAGCAGGATCCATGTGTATCCCTTCTGGAGAGATGATAAAACCCAGAAAGGCTACTTTGCGGGTATGGAAGAGGCACTTATCCAATTTGGCAAAGAGATGATTCTCTTGCAACCGACTCAATATCAAACTCACATGTTTCACATGTTCCTTCTCATTCTGGGAATAGATTAGTATATCGTCTATGTAGACAATAACAAATACATCAAGATACTCTCTCAAAATTTCGTTTATAAAGAACTGAAATGTCGCTGGAGCATTGCATAGTCCAAACGGCATTACACAATATTCATAAAGGCCAAACTTGGTGCGGAAAGCCGTCTTCCACTCATCTCCTTTTCTGACTCTGATCAAATGGTATGCTCCTCTTAGATCAAGTTTTGTAAAGATGGTAGCCTTTCGAACCTGATCCAAGAGATTGGAGATGAGAGGAAGAGGATATTTGTTCTTGATAGTCACCTTATTTAGGGCGCGATAATCCAGACATGCTCTCAGACCCCCTTCTCTCTTAGGAATAAAGAAAATAGGGGAGGAAACAGGGGAGGTGGAGTGTCTGATGAACCCCTTCTTTAACATATCCTGTAAGTAATCAGACAAATACTTGGTCTCTGGTTCTGTGAGGGAGTATACTCTACTAACAGGTAAGTCAGCCCCAGGCACCAAATCAATCCTGCAATCATAGGACCTATGGGGTGGCAAGGCTATAGCTTTGATTTCGTCAAACACCTCTGAGAACTGTGAGTAGTTATCGGGCAACAGAGAACTGTCATTTTGCGAAAGGGCACAACAGACGGGAGAATGCCAGTGGGTGATTTCTCGATAGCAATGGTTCATGCAATAGGGAGAACGCAACGTTACCTTCCTGGAGACCCAGTCTATATGTGGATTATGACGTTGAAGCCACGGGACGCCTAGAATAGCTCCAAAATTGGGGGTATTAATCAAGTCAAAGGTAATAACCTCCGAATGTCCGTTATCACACATCATGATAATGTCTGGAGTTTGGTAGGTTAACATGCCAGAGGACAACTCAGATCCGTCCACGGCTCTTACTTTTTCAGGATGTTTTTTCGGTATAAATTCTAATCCCATAGCTCTAGCAACAGCTATGTCCAGAAAATTTCCGGTTGCGCCAGAATCTAATAAAATAGCCATGTTTTGTCTCAGCTGAGATGTCAGAAGGAACACCACATTGATAGAAAAATGTTTGGGTTCCGGAGCCGAGGTATTAGCCAAATATTTAGAGGTCTTTGTAACAGGAGGACTTGGAGGATCGACCTCTATATCCCCCAAGTCAATTAGTTTTCCGACTGCACCGCCAGGCTGGTTCGGCCTGCAGGAGCTCTAGGAGCGATCTTGGGTCTAACTGGACACTCTCTAGCAAAATGACCTCCCTTACCACAATATAAACAAAGATTCAGTTTTCTGCGTTTTTCTCTTTCTTCACTAGACAATGGTCCTCTGATCCCTCCTATCTGCATAGGTTCGCTTGTGTCCTTAGCCTCTTTCTTGTCACTTTTGGCCAGAAACAGTCGCGAGTACTCGCCTTTGGTCTTTTCCCCTTTTCTCTCCGATAGGCGGTGATCTAACTTAACGACTAGATCCATAAATGCAGAGCAGTCTTCGGGAGGGTCCACTATCTGTGAGAGTATGTCTTTAAGCTCATCCTTAAGTCCCCTATAAAACAAGGAGGTTCTCTTATCTTCGGGCCAATGTGTTTCTGTGACCAAGCGGTTAAAAGTAGTAATATACGTCAGTAAATCCTTTGATCCTTGTTTGAGGTTTAATAGTTCGTTGTCGCTGGCCTGCATGTAAGAGTGTCTAGCAAAAAGACTCCTCATCCTATCTTTAAACAGGACCAGATCGTACAAGATGGGGTCATCGTTTTCAACCAGAGGCTCTGCCCAGAGCGCAGCATTCCCAGTCAGATATGAAATAATGAAGGCAACTTTCGCTGCGTCGTCCGGAAATGAGGCTGCTCTACATAAGAATTGAAGATGGCACTGATTCATGAATACCCCATACTTGTTACTGTCCCCATTAAATCTTTCGGGCATAGCAAGAGGTGTCTGAGGAGGGGTGACAACGGTGACATTAACAGGTGAAGGAGTAGATACTGTGGGAGCCGAATTAGCATCGGGTGCAGGGACTTGAAAATGCGCGGGTTGTATATAGCTACGTTTATGTTTGGGATTAGTGTCTGATACCCTAACCTCTAATGATTTCTGTGTCCTTAATACATGTATTTCTGAGATAAGGCGTTGGTTTTTGCCTCTCACTAACTTCAACTCAGTTTGCAGATTGACTACAGCTGTCGCTAATTCACTCAGATTGATTTCTGTGGCCTCGACCGATATGGCCTCGTTCATGATGGCTGCAACAGAAATCCGTCCTCGCTCGGGGGGAAAAAATATCGTGGGCTTGGCTTTCTGTCAAGCGCGGGGCAGCCTTCCCAGGTAGAAGCACCCGTTCCCCAGGAGCGAAGAGGGAGCCCCTCCCTTCTCCAAAGACACAGTCTCCCCAGTGCCAATAACAAAACACACTAAGAGCAAACAAGTATCTTCAGAAAAGGAAGAGACCAGGGAGGACAATCTGAGAAAGTCCTAATGCCGCCAACATGGAGGAGACCCCGTCCAAATAGCCACAGGAATCCTATAGTAAATAAAAAAAGAAAACAAACACGATTATTAAATAGTGACTGGAGAGTTTAGTTAATAATTTGAGGTTGTGTACTATCCCACACTTACTTGATTTAAGACTGGATGCGGCCTCTTATAAGGATTCCGGTTGAGTGCAACCAAAGGATCTCGGGATATCCAGAAAATTAGAAAAAGGCTGGTGAGGATAGTTGCTCCTGAACCCAGCTTCTCAAGTAACAGAAGTAAAGAGTCTGTGAGCATTCGTCTGCTCGTTCTCCAAAGATCAGTTCTCGACATGAAAATAACCGTGCAGCGGTTCCGTGGTTATCATGGGGTAGGGGTAATGTTATAGCATAATTTGGGGAAGGTAGTGTGTCTTTCACCGCACACCACAGCGTGGAGGAACCTAATACGTTCAAACGTGAACGAAAATAAATCAAAGGTGCTTTCGGTACTTATGCCACACTGCAACGGCAGCGAGGAAGATCCCAAAAGCGGGCTCGTGTGGACAAAAGGAAACGGCTGGTCTCATAAGGCAGGAAAAGAAAAAGGAGTAAGTGGAGGGCAGCAGCGCGACCTAGCGCTGATCCTTCTCTGGGCGTTACAGGCAGCGGCTGCAGGCGGGAGGAAACCTCGCTGGACTTCGTAGCGCGTCCTCGCGCTCGAGTGAAATTGAACACGGGAAGCGGAGATTTCAGGACAGCAGGGTTCCGTACAAACAATACTTCTAATCCAGGGGTAGAAGTCTCGAAGGCGAGTCAGCAAACACGAAACAGGGCAGGGTTCACACAAGGAAAGCCAAGCACTGAGGCACCGTAGCCTAAGGCTTAAGAACCTCCCCATCACCTGACCAGTCCCAGAGCAGTATGGGACAGTACACAACCCACCTCCCTCATAGAGCATTCTGGGAGACGTAGTTTGCACACTATACAGGAAGCCTGACTCCTAACAACCATCAAGTGGATCTCCACCCCGAATCCAGACCTCTCACCGCCTTCATAACTCCGTATGGAGCGTTCATGTTTAGGAGGATGCCATTCGGATTAGCGTCGGCAGCGGCGGTTTTCCAGAAGGCCATGCAGCAGATTCTCAAAGGAGTAGATCGCACTCTGTGCTTCCAAGACGACATCTTGGTATATGGTCGCGACGCAGAGGAACACGACCATTCTCTTAATCTGGTCTTCAAGAAACTCATGGATGCTGGACTGACAGTACGGAGGGACAAATGCAAAATAAAAGTCCCATCTGTGGAGTATCTGGGGCACTCCATCTCGGAGGAAGGGTTCAGACCCAAAAGTAGCTTACTGAGTGCGGTTAAGAATGCCCCCCATCCAAAGAACAAGGACAAGTTGAGGAGCTTTCTAGGGCTCATGGAGTATATGTCCAAATACATCAACAACTTCGCATCCAAATGTGAGCCGTTGTGGAAGCTATTAAAAAGGAACAAGGAATTTATGTGGAATGAGGAGTGTAGGAGTGTGGTGGAAGCTCTCAAAGAAGAGATTGTGAACTCACCAGCTCTGGGAACATTCGATCCTAGGAGGAAAACCATCCTCACCACTGTCGCTTCTAACAAAGGGTTGGGAGCCACTTTAGTACAGAAGGATGGCAAAGAGGAGAGGATTATTGCCTTTGCGTCAAGGTGTCTGTCGGGTGCAGAACGTAACTACTCCGTAATTGAAAAGGAGGCCCTTGCGTGCTTCTGGGCAGTGAAGCACTTTAAATTCTTCTTGTGGGGTTTAAGTTTCACCATCCGGACGGATCACAAACCTCTCTCGTTCATCTTTACTGTCAAGGGCCTAGAGAACTGTACTCCGCGGATAAGTAGATAGATTTTGGGCCTCGAGCACTTCAACTTTAAAGTGGAATATGTCCCGGGGAAAGACAACAGGATTGCTGATTTTCTATCAAGGACACCATTGGAGGCAGAAGAACAAGATGAAGTGCTGGACAGTCCTATCATGATGACTGACAATCCGGCCATCAAAGAACAGGAATGGGAGAAGTGCATGGAGGAAGACAAGGAATTACTATCTCTCAAGCTCATCATAACTGAAGGGTGGCCCGACAAGAGGAATGAACTGGATGACGTACTCAAGGACTTCTGGGAGATACGCAATGAGCTAAGCATTATTGGAAATAAAGTATACAGGAAGAACAGAGTGGTACCTCCTACAGGCCTCAGGCAAAGAATTGTAGAGCTAGCCCATGAGGGACACCCGGGTCGCAGTGTAACTAAAAGCAGAGTTCGGGCGAATTTCTGGTTCCCAAAGATGGACGCCTTGGCTGAACAAGTAGTCAAAGATTGCGTAGCTTGTGCGACCAGCGATAAATCTAAAACAGTACGGAAAGCACCTCTTTCTCCAGTCAAGATACCAACCAAACCATGGAGTAAACTTGTAATGGATATAATAGGGCCAATGGAAAACTTAGGTATCCAAAAAGATTCATAATAGTCTTAATTGACTATACGTCACAGTGGATCATCCAGAAGTTCGTACATCGCATTACAACGAGGACGGTCCTTGAATTTTTGAAGGATGTGTTTTCCAGGGTAGGTATACCTGCAACGCTAGTGACAGATAATGGGGTACAATTCACCTCACAGGAGATGAGGGATTTCCTTGAGAAAATGAATGTGAAGCACGAGCCCACCACACTGTATGAACCAAAAGCCAATGGGCTGGTAGAGAGAGCTAATAGATTGATCAAAGAGAACATTCAACTAGCTATCGTTAATGGTCACGACATAGAAACATCTCTAAGGGAATGTCTTTGGGCGTATCACACCTCGCCCAGCAGAGTGACGGGGGTTTCTCCATTTGTGTCTCTCCGTAGGAGAGAGCCGTGCACCAAGCTCAACCCCATGTGGCTGGAGGGTGGCAAGACCATCTGTCAAAATCCTGAAGAAATAGCCAAGAGGATTGGACAGCACCAAGCCAAATACAAACAATGGTATGATCAAAAAAATGGGGTTAGAGTGCCTAACTGGGAAGTGGGTGATGTGGTGCAAGTGAGAAGGAACACCAAAGACTGGCAAACTCAGAGTAAGTTCTACCCCCCATGCAAGGTTGTCAGGGCCCTAAAAAATGTGGTTTTACTTGATAACGGACAATGGTGGAGTTATGACAAAATTGTAAGATCCCGGATGTGATCCTTTACTGAATTTATGTTCATCATCCTTGTATCCCCGTTGAGATTTTGCACATCTCTCTCTTCCCCTTTGTCATGTAATATAATTGATAAGGGTGGGAGGTGTGTTGTAACCTACACTTTTCCCGGTTGGTACATTCCGTCCCCCCCCCTCTCCCTAGCCCTCCTTTGGTATTCCCCAGCCCTGAAGCTCACCTTGGAATGTTGGGGACATGTAGAGTGTGGAGAGTCAGATGGTCAATAAAGAAGCACTGTTTACTTTTCGTCTCCTTGGAATTCTTTGCTTCTAACAGTGATGTATTTAGGCCACTGAATAGTAAACATGAAGGGTTAATGTAGAAAGTAAATGTAACTAGCAGAAACACTAACATGAAGAACTTGTGTTGTGTAACTGACAATCCTTCATTTATTGCATGTGTTTCCATGTACGTAGGAATATTAACTGAACGTGCTTTATTTCCTATGCAATTTGTGAAGCTCATACGCTATTTTTCTTATGTTAGCTGAATCTTGTAGGCCTGAAATGCAATTTCCCTGGAAGCTCTCGCATTAGAATTAACAGTTTGAATTTCATGTGTGCTGTGTTAGCTAGAATAATGTCTTTGCTTTATTAGTCAGGCAAGGAGAGAAGGGGTACATCGCGAGCTAAAGCCGATAAGGTGAACTGTTGTAATTTTACACCGGAAAAAGCCTGGGAATCAAGGTCAACATGTTACAGTTCCGAAACATCGCTGTACCGTGTAAAAGTACCTATGAGATCATGGTCGGAGCGGATAGGGTGACCCGCAAGGACTCTTGGGAAGATACCTGTATTATTGAACGTTGCAAGTAGTGAAAGTGCCCACTTCTTCTTTGCCTTCAGCGAGAGAGCATCTCAGAACGAGCTCTGTCTCGATAGCTTTATGCTATTCAACCCATCGATGGTGGAGAGACTTCTTAGGAAGACTCCACATGCTGATACCTTTTATTCCTTTCGTTGGGGATGCTTAAGTAGGGATGTGATTTTAGTGCTAGTGTAGGGATAGATTGATGCTTTATACTCATCAACCCTCGATGCAGGGAAATTTGAACTTATGCTTTCTGATCCTCTGCATCCTATTCCTTGAGTTAATTGTTTTATGCATGTTGCATCGACTCAACTTTATTCGCAGATTTGGCTTTATGCTGATTCCAATGTTTTTCTACATTCTCATTTTGAGGTGTCTCTATGTCCAGTTATTTTTGGCTTTGTACTAAATTAACTAACCTTATTTAGTTGTCTGTGGTTACTATGTCTCCAGAGAAATTCCTGTTGAATTGATTTGCGTTATTAACTATTTTCTCCCCTCTAAGCATGCATACTGCTAAAAATTAACCATCGGATTGTGTTTCTAGGACAGGTCCAGAGCTTATGGGCACTGCCCTTTCACCCCCAATCAGCTGAACAATTTGCTTTCCTTTGCTTCCCCTTCAGTGGCAACAATACACAACAATAACAGCACCACAACCATAAAGCACCCAAGTCTAATCCCAGTCCCAACAACATGTAACTTCAACTCATCAGAGACAAAGTAAAGTGTGCTTGCCGCTGTACGCACTACTACGTGGGTGCCCTACAGCCGCCAAGTCACCACTTTGTTTGCTCCCCTTCCTCTCATCCACCTAAGTGCTGCTCACATTCAGGGTCCATGATAGGGAGGAAACGATCACACCGATCTGCTTGTTTTGATTGCAAAAGACCACTTTATTTACAACTGGCATGCAGAGTACCTAGCCCTTTGGCTGAGCCACACAAGCTACCATGTCAACTTGGCTAACAAAAGGTTCTAAACCAACCTGCCTCACCTAAGTAACTCCAACCCCTAACATCCCACCCACCACCCACCAAACACTTCTAAACTGCACACAACCTATGAAAGGCCAACATTAACCATATTATTGAGCCTGCCCGCTCTTGGACTAGGCCCTCGTCCTTGCCCCAAATCTTGGCTTCATTGTTCTTGCCTCGTTCTTACCCTTCACTGTTTTTCCCCTAATCAGCTGAAAAGCTTACCTTCCTCCTCCACCAGAAAGACCCTCCAAGAGGCATCATTTCTGACACCGCAATCCAGAGCTTGTTATGGTCTTTCATCCACTGATCAAGTGACCTCATCAGCCCATCTAAAACAGGTTATTGCCCTGCTCACACAAGTGCACCCCATCATGCCTGAACAAATGCAGGGACTCAAAAAGAATGTTCAGATGCTCTACCACTTGCACCCCTCTCGGCTTGCTGAAACCAGTCATCTCCCAATTCAGCAGCTTCCTGGCTCTATTGATCACAGCTGGCCACTATGTGCCCCTCGACACCCTCCTAGGCAACCGCCTAATCCAGAAAACATCTGTGGAACTCAACTGACCTTCAGCATTTCCATGACCCGCTTCTTGGACTTCAGCATATCCAGCCCTATTGATTGAACCATATCATTTTCCCCTAAATTAATAACTAAAACATTAAGCTTGTCTCACTTTGCCTTCTATTCCCACAAGACCGGCACCAGTTGCCACCAACACATCTCTACAAGGCCTAACCAATGCACCTTGGCACCATCTTTTTCCAGCCCCAGCTGGTTGTCTCCAAACTGCCTCTCAGCCTGTACCCCGGCCCACTTCAGCAAGGAGTGCCCACGGATCAATATATCCCACTGGTGAGAATTCGTGCAAGGAGCATGTTAGACTTGTCAGCTTTAGGGTAGTCTTCCCCCAATCTTTTTGCTTTTTGCCTCCACGTTTTGCTGAATCTTTTTATTGGCACTAGGACTCTGAGCAATGTACCCCTGCAAATCAGTGCTAAAGTGCATGTGCTTCTTCCCTAAACATATGTGTAATTGGTGTATACCTGATTAACAAATTTAATTTATGTGTAAGTCCCTGGTAAGTTGCTATACCATATACCCAGGGCCTTTAAGTTAAATGCTAATAGTGGGTTGCAGCACTGATTGTGCCACCCACAAAATTAGCCTTTTCAAACCTATGTCAGGCCCGCCATTGCAGTGCATGTGTGTGCAATTTACTGCCACTTCGACTTGGAATTTAAAACTGCTTGCCAAGCCATAAACTCTTCTTTTATTTAACCCCGGGCGGAGACCTCCGCTCCGCCCACGGAGTGTGCGGAGATTTGCCTTCTCTGCGTTCCGCGGAGAGAACGTGGGAAGGCAAATATCCGCACACTCCGCAGCGGAGCGGAGCTGGCCAGCCCCCGCCTCCACCCCCCAATTATAAAAAGTAATTAAACATGATTAAAAATAAATTAAAAACCACTTACCTGCCATGCGGCGTCCCCGGGCTGCCTCCTCCACTTCTTCGCCGTCTTGCTAATCCTTGTGAGAACTGCGCACATGTGAATTTCTTGCGAAAAAAGCGCATGCGCGGGCACGCGCGTATGCGCAGTTCTTACAAGGTTTAGCGAGACGGCGAAGAAGAGGAGGAGCAGCCCGGGACGCCGCATGCCAGGTAAGTGGTTTTTAAATTTATTTTTTAATCATGTTTAATTACTTTTTATAATTGGGGGGTGGAGGCGGGTGGCGGAGCGGAGTTCCACAGAGTTTGTTTTCAACTCCGTGGACCTCCACGTAGCCCCGCTACGCACACTACGCCCGGGGTTACTTTTATCACATATAAGTCACCCCTCAGGTAGGCCCTATGTAACCTGAAGGGCAGGGTGCTATGTAAGTAAAAGTAAGACATGTAATTTATGTCTTGCAAGTCCTGGTAGTGACAAACAACCTATTTCGTTTTTCACTACTGTCAGACCTACTCCTCTCAGAGGTAGTTCCTTAATACATTTTTAAGCTATAATTTCCGATCAGATAGATGCTTTTTCATGTTTCATATATTTGGAATGGTATTGATAAGTCCTACTTACTGGTGAAGTTGGATTTACCAATACTATTTTAGAAATGCTCTTAAGCCCTTTCCATTGGCCTGGCGATTTCGAAGCAAAGACAATGATGGCAACATAAAAGAAGGGCCTTTGAAAGAACGGAATGGCAGTTTGTGTCAATGCGTGAACAACAGCAGGAATAACAGAGAGACGTTAATCAACATGTTTGAAGTAAGCGGAAGGTTTTACTCAGTTTAAAATGTTATTGGAGTGGGTGTGAAGATGAAATAACAGTTTGAGCAAGTCACAAGTCCATTCATTTGTTCTACGGCAATATTTTAGTTTTGTTGTCACTCTGTGGGTAATCGAGTTTGCCAGATACATCAAGCGTCTTCCACTACTGAATAAGCTTAGCTCTTACAATGTAACAATTAATGCATCCCTGCCCTGGATTTTTATTACGGCCACACTTGTGTTCCAGAACCAAAACAGAAAGAAAATCATTACTGAAAAAAAGCTGAAGGGCTGCAGTGCAAATAACTTCACCAAAGTGAGTGGAATTCATTTACCATTCTTCCCATCTACAGAACGCTGTTTAAGCTTGCGCTACAGTTCTAAGGGGCACATGCATCAAGCATTTTACAGTCCGCAAACGGGCCGATTTGCAGAATTGGCCCATTTGCGACCGATAAAATGCCTTTTCCGATGCATCATAGGCATTGCGTTCGCAAAATAGGTAATGCGAATGCATTTAGGGAATCGCAATTTTGCGATTCCCTAAATGCGATGCATGTAGCATTTCCAAAATGCGACTTTGCATTTAGGAATCGCAAATTACCATCAACTTCAAGTTGATGGTAATTTGCGAATCCTTTGAAAAATGCACAAAAGTGCATTTTTGAAAGTGCCATTTGACGCGCAAACATGCCCTTAGGGCATTTGTGTGCGCCACGTGTGCACACTTACCTTTTTTGGGGGTGCATCAGGGGGGCCTTAGGCCCCCTAGCACCCTTGCAATTGTATTCGCAATTTTCGATTACCAATTTGGTAATCGCAAATTGCAAATGCATTCCCATTCATTCCAATGGGCCTATAGTCCCATAGGAATGGATGGGAATGCATTCCCTAATAGCGAATCGCAATTTGCGATTCGCTATTAAGGAATGTTAAGGATTCGCAAAAATATTTGCGAATCCTTCATGCATAGGCATTTGCGATTACCAAATAGCGAATCCTTAAAATTCGCTATTTGGTAATCGCAAAAGATTACCTTGATACATGTGCTCCTAATTCCTTACTGAGATAAAGCAGACTTGCTGCACTGCAAGTAACTTTATCAAAGTGAGTGGAATTCATTTACCATTTCTTAGAGCTACAGAATGTTAAGCTTGCTCTATAATGTTAAATACAAAATATTTGCTCTGTGGTTTTTTTTGTGTTCAATATATTTTATTGAAGAAAATTTTTCATATATATGAAACACAATACAAAAAATAATACCGAACTATAGAGTATAGAGAAAAACATATTACAATATATAGGAGAAGTACAATTGCAGTACCAACAATGTATAACAATATAAGCATAATATAAATAATAATAAAACAATATAAGAGGGCTACATTTTAAGCAGAGATTAATTTACAAATAACAATAAATAACCTAAATTGCAGAACATGTACCAATGTAGGAATCCAAACTAGACCACATACTAGATTTAGAAGAGGAGGAGTCTTTATGAGAGTGTGGATAGAAAGACTGCCCGCGTCTCAAAAAGATAATCCATTCCCACCATGCATTAACCGAAAGTGCGGTAGCATCTTTCCAATTACAAGTGATAGATTTGAGTGCAGTGGAGATAAGGAAATCGAATAATTTACAATCCGTAGGGGATAAAATGGATTTAAAAAGTGAGGATTTAAGAATTAGAACTTGAAATGATAAAGCTGTTTGGATGTTAAGGATCTGTGTAATAAGATGCCATATTTGTAATAAAAACTGATGTATGATAGGACAGTTGAAAAATAAATGTTGTAAATCACCAATAACAGATTGACAGTGCCAACAATTTGGAGTATCTAGGAGTTTAGCTTTAAATAGCTTATCAGGAGTCCAGAAACATTGATAAAGTAAATAAATATTAGATTGGATAAGGTTAGCCGGGAGATAATTGGCCGTGTTAGAGTTCCAGATGTCCTTCCAAGATATATTAAGTGTATGGAGATTTAACTGCGGGGACCATTTTTGAGTCAAACGTGCAAAGGAGAAATTTGAAGTGGTAAGTTTTTTATATACTTTAGAGGCTGTATGTCCTGAACGGCTAAACACAGCAATACAAAATTCAATACCAGAAGACTGAGACATAGACAGTAGTTGAGGGTAGGCATTAAGAATCGTGTTACATAACAATGCATATTTAGGCAATTCAGACAATGGCAGCTTATAAGTGGCTTGAATTGTCATCAAACGTGTAAAACATATCATATTGGCAAATATCTGCAACAACGAAAATACCAGCAGCAATCCATAATTTCCAAAAAGAAATATTTTTGTGATATTGTAGTTTAGGATTGAACCAAAGAGAAACTTTTTAGTGGAAGATAAAGTAATAGAAAACTTACTATCAAATGATAGAAGGGCAATTTTAGAGGAGGCAAGACTAGGAGAACACTTACCAAAGGAACCATTGGACATGGTAAGAAAAGCAGTTAAAGGGTATGGAGCCAAAATATTTTTTTCCAGGAGAAGCCATTTAGGTGCATTAGAGAGGGGCACAGTATAAAACCATAAGGAACATTGAGCCACAAGGAATGCAAAATGATACTTTTTCAAATCTGGGAGGCCAACTCCACCTTCACATTTGGGCAATTGTAACATCTTAAAACTAATGCATGCAGGCTTATTATTCCAGAGGAATTTGGTAAATAATTTATATATTTTAGTATAAAAAGTGGACGGGAAGGAGAAGGGCAGCATGGACAATAAATATAAAATTTGTGGGGTTATAGACATTTTAATTGCTGCTATGCGTCCCCACCAGCTTAAATGAAGATTAGACCACCTATCAAGTTTCTCTTTGGTATTTGTTAAAAGAGCAGAGCAATTGGTATCAACTGTATCTTTAACTGAACCAGTAAAAATTATACCTAAATATTTGAGTTTGTTTGGAGACCAAGTTATATCAGTATTCTCTAACATTGTAGAATTACAAAAGGCATTTAATGGAAAAAATTCTGTCTTATTAGTATTCAGGGAGTAACCAGAAACCTCAGCATATTTATGAATAGTATCAAGGATAATAGGTATAGAGGTGGAAGGGTCAGAAACATATAACAATACATCGTCAGCATATGCCGAGAGTTTAATGGTAGTATCTTTCAAAACCACACCTGTATAAGCATCATTATTACGAAGAGAACATAAAGGGGTTCTATTGCAATAAGAAAAAGTAAAGGACAGAGAGGACATCCCTGCCGAGTGCCTCTAAACAACCGAAATGGAGTGGAACACAAACCATTAACTAAAATTGAGGCTGAGGGGGCTGAGTATAGAGCCCTAATCATATTGATAAAAATAGGACCAAAACAGAAAGCCTCCAATGTTTTAAATAAAAATTGCCAATTAACCTTATCAAATGCCTTTTCTGCATCTAAAGCCATTACACCAATAGGTCCACTAGCTTCCTTGGCAAGAGACAAGGTATGACAGAGCAAACGGGTATTATGAGCAGATAATCTACCTTTCATAAAGCCAGTTTGATCAGATTGTATAATTCGAGGTAGCAGGGGTGACAGTCTATTCGCCAGAACCTTTCCATATATCTTACAGTCTTGATTAATGAGAGATATGGGCCTAAAATTGGAGACTAAAGTATGATCTTTATCAGGTTTAGGAAGGACAATTATTGTGGCTTCATTAAAAGATCCTCCCATCATAGAAGTATGCTGAAATACCGTAAAAAGGGAAAGTAAAAAGGGGGATAATTGATCTTGGTTGCATTTATAGAATTCGGCCGGAATTCCATCCGGGCCCGGAGTTTTTGGGGAATTTAAAGCATTTATTGCTGTAAAAATTTCCTTGATGTCAATAGGGTTCTCTAAAATAGCTCTATCATTAGCAGAAAGCTGAGGCAATCGGCAGGAATGAAGGAATTCACTAACAACAGTATTATTAGGTGTAAGAGGTTCATGATATAGAGAAGAATAAAAGGAAAGAAACTCCTTCAGTATGTCCCCAACCTCCGTCACCAATGTACCGTTATTCGTCTTGATGGCTGGAATTTGAACCCTTTCACGTTTAAGGCATAGGTAATTAGCTAGCAGACGGCCCGATTTATTAGAGTTGAAATGAAAATTGGACTTTTCTTTTGCGATAAGTAAACCTGCTCTTTTACTGAGCATACAATTATATTCGTAACGATATTTTTGAAGTTGGGATTTATATTGTGGGTCTCTAGATGTAATAAAAAGTCGTTCCGCTGCTGAAATCTGTGTCTCCAATTCATTGAGACGGGAATAAAAGGATGTATTTTCGTGTGCCATAATAGAGATTGCAACTCCACGTATATAAGCCTTAAAGGCATCCCAGTGTATAATTTTTGAGGTGTCACAGGACTTATTATTCGAAAAATAATCAGTAATGGCTGAAGCCATTTTTTAGCATTAGTGGGGTTAAGAACTATTTCCGAGTTCATTCTCCATCTCTTATTAGAAATTGGAGGGTCGGAAATAGAAAAAGAAAAAGAAATCAAAGCATGGTCAGAAATCGTGATAGGGTGAATACCTGATTCACTAATCATGTGACACAAATTACGTGAAGATAATAAATAATCAATTCTAGAAAAAGACGAGTGAGCATTAGAATAAAAAGTAAAATCTTTGTCCGTAGGGTGTTCCAGTCTCCAAAAATCAACCAATTTGGTTACGGAAAGAAAGGATTTCAAAGCAAAAAAAGCCTTGTTAGGCCGGAACTTAAAAGCAGAAGATCGGTCCAACAAAGGATCTCTAATAAGATTAAAGTCACCACCCATTATAAGGGATGTATTGCCAATTTTGAGTGCTTCATCAGAGACATAGGACCAAAAGGCAGGGTCATCAGAGGTAGGAGCATAGATATTAATCAAATGTAAGGTAAATTTATCAATAAGAACCTGAGCAGTAACAAATCTACCATCTGCGTCATGGTGATGTGACAAGATTTGTGCACGAGTTCTGTGTGAGAAAAATATAGCTACTCCATTTTACGTTTTGCAGCAGGAGATGAGACTATAGACCCTACCCAACCCCTAGACATAGTATGCAAAATTTTGTCATTAACATGAGTTTCTTGAACAAAACAAATATCAACGTTAGATTTGTGTAAATATTCTAAAACTTTATGTCTCTTCACTGGATGCCTAAGACCCTTCACATTTAATGAAGCAACAGTTAACTTTTGTGGCTTAGACATACTTTCCTAAAAGGAAGAAAAATAACATGACAGAAAAGAGAGAGAAAAATAGTAGCCCAGATAAAAAAGACAAAACAAGACAAACAACATGCAACGAGGTCAGTCACCAAGACCTCCTACCAATAAAACATTGGAGACGGAGGTGCGAAGCAAGACAACCACCAATAATGTGTACCTGCAAGAAAAAAGAAGAAAAACCTGCTTTAGGGAAGTAGAGAAAGAATTATCATAGTCAGCCCGCAGAGCCCGAAGGTTGAGAGTCCATGAGAACAGGGTGATGTTGATCCAGAAATCTTATTGAGTCTGCAGGAGCTGAGAAAGACTTAGAAATGTCGTTTCTCCAGATGCGCATAACTGCAGGGTCAAAAAGACCATATTTGTAGCCAGCTTCTCGCAGACGAGAACGTAGATCTGAAAATTGACGTCGTATTTGAACAGTCTCTTTTGCAAAGTCTTGATGAATGAAGACTTTATTTCCTTCAATTATCAGAGAAGGAATCTCTCGGACAGCCTTACGAATAAAAAGGAGATGGTGATGTCGCAGGACTTTAAAAATGATTTGTCGTGGCTTGACTTGATTTGGTTTACGGATTGAAGGTATTCTGTGGGCTTTATCTATCTCAAAGCGCTCTGGGAAATTAATATTTAGTAATTTAGGGAGAAGATTTTCCAAGAAGAGACGACAACTTTGACCTTCAACTTCTTCAGGAACATTAAAAATGCGTAGATTATACTGTCTATTTCTGTTTTCCAGGTCAAGTAAGGAACGGTGGAGAGAAGCAACCTGAGTAGGAATTGGAGCCATAGCTGTAATGGCTGTAGTATTATCACGAATCCTAATCTCGTTGTCAGCAACTCTCATCGATAAGGAAGCCATATCTCTGTGTAGATTTTTAATATCTGAGGAAATGGAGTCCGTATTTGTATGGATGGCTTGAATTTCTTCCAATATGTTTGCTAATGAGTCATCTTGGGAGTCAATAGCTTTGGCTTTAGTAGGGGGAGGTGAGACAGTTTGTTTGCGCTTATTGGGCCCCATTTTAGACTCCATATTGATAGGCAGGGAGATACCAGTAGTGAAGGAAAAAGAAGTAACAATTCCACAGACAGCAAATGTGGTTTCCTGAGGCAGAAAAAAGTTTATATGGCTGAAAAAGAGCTCCCAAAGACATATAGCAGAGCCACAATAAAGCTCAATAGGGAATAAAAATGACAAAATCCCTTTAAACTTATGCAGAAATGGAAGTGGTATGGTCTTCTGACAAGACAATATAGTTAATAAGGCAAAGAAAACAGCTCCAGAAAGTCTTAAATCAGTGTTTCAATAAAGCTTAATGAAGAACAAAAAGGACAAAATCCCTTTAATTCTGTGCAGAAACAAAAGTTGTGTCCAACAAGAGGCAGGGAAAAAAACCCTTTAAGAATAGGAAGGCTTCTGGAGAGAGGAGGTGCCCAGCAAGTTATGCCCGCCTCCTCTGAGTGTGAGGCTCACAGGGAATGCTGCAGTAAACCAGAGCCCTCTCTGAGGAGAATCCCAAATCGCCTACCGCTCTTCACAGGAAGGCACCAGACCTCCGAAATTCGGCCCAACACCTCCGCAAGCCACAAGGAGCACCTGGACCAAATATAAAGTCACAACGAAGCCCCTATCGTCGCCAGAAAATCGTCGGTGATGCAGGTAAAATCGGAGCTCAAGGCGCGGCGGCCATCTTGGTTCGCTCACGCTGCCGACTCCCTTGTGCTCTGTGTTTTAATTTCCTGAAAGTGATTGGAATCTTATTCAAACCACAGATCTGTGTTCGAGCTTGCCCTTCAACTTTCAAACAAAATAATGAGTGGAATTCACTGTTAAACCACAGAACGTTGTTGAAAACTAAATAACGAGTTTCATTCCTCCCTTCATTTCAAATAATGAAAATATGCCCCACATCCCTCTTCTCAACCAACTGTGCCATTGCATTTTCACAGATATTTAAAAGGAGACGTGATTGATCTATACGCTCATACATCAACTAAAAAAAGACAAGTGAGTACACAAATTGTTCGTTCGCTGGAAATGATGGTTCATTCATATTTTATCTAAAATGAGCCCCTTGTCCTTCTTTTGATTTATTATTTTCTATGTATTTGTTTGCATTCAGAAAAAAACATGGGCAAGAAGAATCCTGTCATAGGACACTACTAAAACCTATGTAAGTTAAGAATGGAGGTTCTAATTAAAACCTACACCTAGAACTAAACAGATTTTTATCAACTGGCTTATTGTATGTATTTTTTAAAACATTTTCAGTTTCCTACGGTTCTGGGTCCTGAAGAGAACCCCAAACCAACGCTGGGTTTGAAATGCATCGACGCTAGGGAGTGTGTCCATGTTAAATAGAAATATAGGCTTACACGGAATTGATGGTTGAAAATAAAATGAATAGGTTGATGTGAAGCCTTAAACTAAAGGAAAAGGCTATCTTGACACTCCTAGAATATAAGCTAATAAAGTGGGGGCTCAGTAAGGGTATTTTACCTTGTGCCCCTTTGGTTGCTTTTAAATTCAGAACTGAAACATTGAATGTTACGTGTATGTGTTATGTGTTTTTTGTTGTGCATATTAATTAATTATTATCTCAATGCGTGGATGTTTATTTCATGTGGGTTATGTAATATATGACACTGTATTTGTGACATGAAGATGTTGTTCCTCTGTCATTGACAGTTGTACGCAAAATGGTATAAATAATTTATGTACAATGAAGAATTAAAGGGTGATCATAGTAATTAAGTTGTGTGATCACAAATGAAATCATTGTGTTGTTTAAACAGAGTCAGCACTGGTGTGTCTTTGTTCTTTTGATGTTGTAGTGGCCTAGCCTTGCTGACGTTAAATAGGCCCAACTTCTAGTAAGCTATTGAACTTTTAGAAAGTGGACATTTCACTGCACTTACTGCTTTGTGTGTCTGACAGCCTGTCTCCAATGCATGTCTGGGGTGGGTGACAGCTACACTTTGTGCATTCCCTCTAGACAGCCACAATACAGAAGGATAGGTGTGTCTGAGAACCCATCTACATATATCTGCATTCTGATGGCCTTGCATGGGCAGGATGGAAGAGAGGAGTTAACACTTCACTTGAATAGACTGTATCCTGTCCCCACACAAATGATTGTTTACCCTCCACTGGCAGACAGGACTGTGTTGAAAGGGGTATTTGTGCACTTCAGAGAGTTGCTTTGAAGTCACAACCCACATCAAAGGTACTTTTGGGCATAATTACTGGACCTATGACTCCCTACAATAAGACACTACTGGACTTGTAACTGAAGCTCTGCCAGAAGAACTGCTGTGCTGCCTAAAGGACTCAACTGGACTGCTTTTCTAGAAGGACTTCTTTCTGCTTGTTACCCTGCTGCATGCTGCTCTCTGACTCTGTTGAAGCAGAGCTAGACTCTGTCTTTTGCCAGGTGATCTTCAAGGGCTTGTTGGCTTGCTCCCTGTTCAAGAATACTCAGGGACAACAAAGACTTTGTTTTTCCCTACACAGAGCCCGGGCATTGCCCTTTGTGCCTAAGTGACAGCAGAGTTTGTCTACAATCAGCACTTTGTGCCCGAGTGACAGCGGAGTTTGTCTGCGATTAGTGCTTCCTGTCCGAGTGACAGTGAAGTTTGTCTATCATCAGCTCTTCGGGTTTGAATGACAGCGGAGTTTGTCTACAATTAGCGCTTCATGTCCAATCAGCAGTGAAGTGTGTCCAGGAGCAGCGCTTCATAGCTGCCCACTGACTGAAGTCACCGTACTCCTTCCTGACACCACCGCAGCCCTGCCACATAAGGAGAATCCACGCTGTGTGCGAGCTATGCCAGTGGCCTCCCTCCCGTCCTAGAGACTCAAAGACACGGGCCAACTTCTAAGGTACTGTGTGTTGCAGGACCTATGGGTGCCTGTAGCCTGCCTGGGCTCCCTCGCTGGTGGCCGTACTTGTGAAAGTACCTAGGTCTCAGTAACTGAAATTAACTATTGAGTCACTAGTGACTTTTGGGGCGCATGGTTCCATCGCAATTGTGATCAAGTCTCTCTGGTGAGCTTTTGAGGGATTTGTGTCGCATTACCTTGGTCTACATGATAGCAACTAACATTTTTGAAAGCATTAGTGACTTTTATGCACTGTTTCGCAAATTTACTTTTAAGAAGCAAATCACAAGATCCACAGATTGGATTTTTGTCAATTTTGTCTTGTTTTCTTCACAATATAATAATCTATATTTCTAAACCTTTGTGGGGTCTTTTTGTGGTATACTCATTGTATTACTGGGTGTGTGTGTGTTGCCCAAATACTTTACACTTTGGGCCTGATTCACAGAACTAACTTACGTCAAAAACGTAAAGTTAGTACTTTTGAGTATTCACAGAATACACTTACTCATTTTGGTATTCACAGAATGAACTTACTCATTTCGGTATTCACAGAAGATAGTAGTCCTAACTTTAGGACTCCTAAATGCCTTCTGTGAATACCGAAGAATCTTAAAGTTAGGATTTTCTCAGTTTAGGAGTAGTAAAGTCCTAACTTTACTACTCTAAACTGAGAAAAATCCCAACCCCACCCCACCTCCACTCCCACCCCCACCCCCACCCCCACCTAACAGCAGAAGCATAGGATGGTTAAAAGGGGGGGCAAAGGCACACGGACACAGACACAGATACAAGAGTAGACCCAGGAGCTCGGCAAGGGAGGAGGAGGAGAGGGTACTATATGCAAGGCTGCGAAGTGGTAGGCCCCCACCACATTCAGGTCAAGTCCTGGTCCCATGGAAGAGGTCCGATCAGGTTCAGGTGTGGCTTGTGGGATGGGTTTGCTCCCAGCCTTATCATCTCCACCCTCGACAGCAGGACAACTTGTGTCCTTGCAAAGAATCTATCAGTAGTCCTGACCCGGAAAGCT
The DNA here is from genome assembly GCA_963921515.1 of Calotriton arnoldi. NCBI lineage: Eukaryota > Metazoa > Chordata > Amphibia > Caudata > Salamandridae > Calotriton > Calotriton arnoldi. The sequence continues at coordinate 48,069 of CAWUFW010000197.1, read as the reverse complement.
TAGATCTGAGTGTTGATTGGCCAAGGGGGTATGAAGAACCTCAGTAACCGTAAGCAGAACATTGAATCTCGGACAACCTCGGATAACCATAACAGAACCACAGGGCCATCACCTGGCAACACCAGACAAGCCAGCCACTCTGGGGCCTGCCACTCCAGCAACCAGAGGACCGAAGGCCTTGGGGGACAGGGGCATTTTCTTCCTTGTCATTTTTCCATCAACTTTTCAGCATGCGCGTGCCCCCCTCTCCACCAGGGAAGACAACCATCCATGGAGAGGGGTATGATGGCACTAAGAAAAACATTTGAACTCTCACTGACTCAACCTGTCTCAACTAGTCCAACTAGTTCATCCTCAAGGACTCTAGGGTAGCCCAGCACCTAGCTACAACTTGCTATGCAATGCAACAAGAGGAGGTCAGGGAAACCCAGAAGCTCACCGCAGCAAGGCAGCAAACGGAGGAAGCTCACACAACAATCCACCACCATTCAGGACCGGGCAGCCTGCCTTGATAACGAACCAAAAATAAACCTCTAAACTCCAATTCCTGAGAAATGTAAACCTGGCCATCCTCTCAGACACATCTGACAGGCAAGGGCCTGCCAGCCCCATAATGCCAACAATAATAGTTCAAACAAGGACCACGCAGCAGTCCCCGCTCATGGCCTCGCCGCCCGCACTGAGAGCAACAGACATCTCCAAATCTCAACTTATCGCTTTAGTGGACCAAGGCCCTTCTGACGAAGTAAGACTTCCAGAACCCACAACAAGCTTAACAAGCAGGACCGCAGACCCAGACGAGATCATTGATCTAACCACCAGCCCGAGCATCTCCACGCCCAGGCAGAACCTGCGGGCACTGGCCTCAAAACCCAGAGGACCACTCGCCCCCCTACTCTCAACCTCAGGCCAGCAGAGTGAAGCAGAAAATACAAAAGAAGAGAGTCCCACTGGTGCAGCAGGCCCAGCAAGCGCAGCCAGCTTGGCAATGATAGATTTGGAGGTATCTGGCAACTTCACTAGCAGCCCAACTACCCAGGACGTGCACCACCTTGGTCAAACAATTCCAACTCCATCCCCTACGGCAGCAAGAACCTCCGCACCAGAGACTGGTAACAAACTTCTACCCCTCTCACCCCTTCATCAAGTATGTTAGACTCCACCTCCAGTGGCACTAACCACCTCAAACGTATCTGAAGGCACAGCCCCTACCATAGCTCCCCTCAGCCAGAAATCAAATGCTAACAGAAACAAATAGAACAGATGCAGGCCAAAAAGGTGGATATCACATGACACCCCAGGCAAACACAGAGTGGGCAGACACTTCCTACCTAACACAGGAAGAGTGGGATGAGATGCTAGCCTCCTACACCACTGACCTTGATCAAGTCATCTTAACCAAAGCAGAAACAACAGTTGGAACACTCAAATCTGAATCTGCTGCAGAAAACAACAACTTTCCCCTAGACGTAGGAGTCTGGCCTGCCATGCTAAAGACCATACAATCCATGGTCAATGCCATGGACTACCACTCTGCAAAAATGGAAATCCAAATAGAGATTTTAAACACTGTAACCACTCATGTGGCTGGGATCGGCTGTAAGATCTCCAACCAAAACAATCTCGCCAGAAAGGTCCAAAATTATGCCAGAGAGCTAAGCCCAAGGTGTACATGCTCTCCAATCCTGGAAAAACTGAGCACATTACCAGCCACCCTTGCTAGCTCATTCAATGAACTAAAAACCTATTTGAGACCAGAAAACCACAACAGCACCAACCCATTAAAAGACGAGACAGAAGAGGCAGTGAAAAAAAGGGACAGCCAAGAGTCGACACAACCTGATATAACAAGGACTAGTCAACTCACACTTTGCCCCACTCCAGTAGCTAAACCTCTCCCTGGCTCCTCAGTGCCTCAAAATCTTGCCCAGGAGCCCACAGCTACAGTTCTGAGAGCAGCCATAAACCAAGAAACAAAGGGAGGCATAGCCAACATCATCTCCAGCAACTGGGCAGACCTAAGCCGGCTTGGCCTCAACAGTCTGCTTCAAAACACACCACTGGCAAGCCCAACGGAAGCAACTGGTGGCGCCGACCAAAAAATAGGCGACAAAAAAGGAAGTCAAGGAATACAAACTTTCCCAAAACAAACTGGTTGAGAAACGATGCCATTTTTGGAAAGGCTGCCCCAACCCAAGAAATGAACGTGGCCAAATCTCCTAACAAGACGAGGGGGAGAGAGTTCGACAAAACCGAAGACAAATCTTCCTCAACTCAAGTAGCACTAACTGCAGAAGGCCTGCTTCCATCAGGGGACCATGGCGTAAGCAAAGGGCCTCCACCTACTCCCAATCCCAATTACAGGCCAGCCAACTCAGCTAAAGAACACACAAATGGAAAGACGTGCAGGCAGTTAGCTCCAATCACAAAGCACAGAATCATTGCAAAGGCCCACAACTCGACAAATGGGTTACCACCCACTCCTAAAACACCACCAGCAAACTCAGCTATCGATACAGAGTATGAGATGGCCGGTGAATCACTCCACCCTCAAATATCGACTCCAGACTCCCACCTTGGAAGCCTTAACAACCATAGCCCACTTCTGAAGAGAACTATCCAAACGAAACCAGTGGGAACCCTGGTGCCACAAAAGAGCAATGGTCTCACTGTTGACACTAACTTCCAGGTGCTGCCCAAGAGTTCACCCGAGGGGTCTCAGAAACAAGAGACCACAGCATAACCTTGTCCTATCTACTTTACTGCCCAACAGGAAATGATGATATCCTAAATCACAGCAAAATCCTAACGTTGCTAAAACAGATTCCGGATTGAGCCGGGTCAACCTCAGCTGACATTGAATATACCAAATTTGTAAATACAAACCATGGGCAACAGATAAACTCCACGAAGGTCAACTGGAGCACAATGGACATGGCAGATAAGGTTCAATGACAAAGCAACTGTTTCCTAGCTTGGGGCATAATCATGGAAAAATATCTAGAACCCAGGTAGCCACACCCACTCAGAAGGAAAGAAGGCAAGAAGGCAGTGAGCCAGCAAAAGCAAACAGCCCTCCAAAGCCAAAGCTAAAACCATTCTTGGTGCTGAAAAATGCCCTCGGGGCAAGTTCTCCGAGCAAGGGAATAGCGAGTGCGCTGGAATCAGAACACCACCTCATGAGCCAGGACAGGAAAGGGCGGGTGACCTGCAAGTGGGAGTGGATTGCAAGAGCACTAAATCAGCCACAACCAGAAAGGTGACCCGTGATAGCCCAAGGAGATATCTCGGACCTAGTAACACCAATGCTCCGACTCTGCTCTTGGAACATTCACGGCTTAGACAGCAAACTTAAAGACCATGACCTTGTATCTTACCTCCAAACGTTCTCAGTGGTTGCCCTACAGGAGACCTGGGCCCAATAACCAATCTCAATCCCAGGCTTCTAACATTGAGCAACCTCGGCGACTAAAAAATGGAAACACGTACTCAGCAAAGGGGGTCTTGCAATCTACCTGTCAACATCGATGGAGGTGAGCGCAAAGGAGCAAACAACCGACTTGGACAACATCCAAATAATGCACCTAGCCACGCAGAAGGGGTGCGCAACAACAACTTTAGACTTCCCAATAACAATAATAAACCTCTACACACCACCAAACCACAGAGATCACGCAGACACACTGACGAAGCTGTTTGACAGCATCCTCAGTCTAGGGTCATCCCTGCTCATAGTCACAGGGGACTTCAATACTTATCTACTAGGTTCATCGCCATCTTCTGAGGTCACTGAGGCTCAAGAGCATCAATGGGACATACCAACGCAGAAAGGCACAGAGCTGAGGAGGAGGGACATAAGGGGCAGGACCCTGTTTGGCAAACTGGAACATCTGGGCCTACGGGCACTGAACGGCAGTTTCCAAGACGACTCTCCACCTGCTATGTTGTTCCACTCCACCTGCGGTAATTCCCTGATTAATTATACTTTTGGCTCTCTGCCGTTATTACAACAAGAACAGTCATTGAAAATGGAGGAAAGATCGGAGAGTGACCACCTGCCCCAGGAGCTGGAACTCATCTTGAGGTTCTCGTGATTACACCCTCTGTAGACCCTCCGGGTTCTACTTTCACCCACGACTTAAGGAGGATAAATTGGTCAGCAGCCAACATAGACTATCTAGAACAGAAAGCTGAAAACCACTTCAAGCAGGCTTACTGCAAGGGGAACTCTCCTACAAACAGCTGGGTAACATTCACAACATCCTTCTCTCAACAATATGCCTCAAAAGTAAAAAAAAACCCACACAGGTCCAACACAAACAGGCTACCCAGCACATAGCTGGGACAAGTGCCTGAGTAGTGACATAAAAATTCTTAAAAGGGAGGTCAACAGAGCCCTGAGAGTGATATGACGGTTCCCCCAAATCGAAGCAATCGCATCTAATCTCAGGCGCAAGAAAAGAGACCTAAAAGGGCTGTCTGGTCCAAAAAGAGGGAAATTGCAGACATCGTCTGGGCCAAGCTCATCTGGGACGTAAAGCACAACAACACAAACGCCTTCTGATGATCTGTTAACATCACAAATGGCAAAGCCACGTCACACCCAGGATCAAATTTGTCTAAAAAGGCCTTGGCCTCCTTTCTCATTGCTCCCTTTAGCAACTCCACAAATGTAGTTGATACATCGGCCTGCCAAGGAGTATCACCCGTCCCCTTGTCCATTGTCTCAGAGGAGGAGCAAACCCTAGATGAAGACACAGTGAAAAGACAGATAACCAAAGGCAGATCTACAGGCGCTTCAGGTCTGAACGGAATTCCCCAGGCTATCTATAAGACCAACTCGGGACAAAGGGCCAGAGACTTGGCCCCTCTTTTCACCTACCCTCTGTCAGGTGCTGTAATCCCAACCTCCTGGAATTGGTCTACCATTTCACCAATTGTTAAGGGCAATGACAAGTCAAAACCTTAGAACTACAGATTGATGTCCCTTATCGATAACTAGGTGAAGTATTACGCAACATTTTGCTGAAACGACTCCTTCACTGGGCCAACACCACCCCATTATTCGAAAGAAGGACTCAAAAGGGCTTTTGGTAAGGTCCAGCATACATGCCCAGGTAAATCAAACAAGAAATGGTATGCAATTCCTGATTGGGTCAATAGGGATTGTAGTAGAGAGAGGTACATATAGGATAATGTAGTCCTATATTATAGGGGGAGAAAGGGAGGGGGGATTCTCCCTTCGGAACTAGGGCCCTCACAGACCCAGCCAGCTAGGTGTCATGCTTCATCATCGGGTCTGCTCCTCGTCGGGTCGGCGCTGCAATACCCGATGGGCACCCAATGAGGGGCTCTTTAGCAGAGATCTTTTGTTCCTGCCGTTTGGTGAGGTGTGGGTGAGGGGCCTAGGAAAGTGTAGATGTGGTGTGGTGAAAGTATAAGCTAAAACAGGTTGGGTAGTCCAAAAACCAATGTTAATAAGATGGCTCCCACCTGATTAAAAAGGAAAGAGTGGCGACTTATCTGAATGTAATGTTTCAAGATCCTAGCGCTCTACTCTAGTGGGGTCAACATGTTTCTTGCCTTAAGTGTCCTAAGGATCAGACAGCAATTCATCAGGACCATGTGTAAACTATCTACACACCGTGGTAGTTGTGGACCCTCCTACCTACCACGTCAAAAGGTAAAGTACCTTAAAAGTGTTGAGGGAAGTCTAAAAGAACAAGCATTTGCAATGCAATAGGTCTCGCATTTACGTGACTTTAAGCTATTGGCATTGCAAATAAAAATGCCTTTTATTTATGTTTTAAAAACGAAAATAAAAATAAATGGCAGGATTATTTGAAATGTCAATAGCTCAAACTCGCGTAAATGCGAGACCTATTGCATTGCAAATGCTTGTTTTATTTTGCATGTTGGAGACATAATTCCGAACGCTCACGGCCAAGTACTTCCAGGGTAAGAGTTTCCTGTATTACGGGACAATCTTGTACGCTTCCCAGTAAAACCCCAAATAAAGTTTTGAACCTACCCCGCGCTCACACCTCCTTCCCCGCTGTCCTGGGCAGCCTCCCCTCTCACTCTGGAACGGCTGCGGCGAGTTTAGAGGCTTTACGGCGTCCCTCATCATGTACCCTTGTTGCGGTTCATCCCACTCTCCTTTACTGAGGCTGCTGCCTTAAGAGCTCGGCGCAAAGGCAATAAAACCGCGGGCCTGTTTACTAGCCTCCCGGCCCTCGGTGTTAACCTGCCTCCCCTGCTATCCGCCCTCCCTCTCTCGGGGGTATTGCACCATCCACCGCCCTGGGAGGAAATGCCTGCTCTGGTTGGCAGGAAATGCAAGGAGCACGAAACTTCTCTGCACCCCGCCCAAAAACAAAACCCAGCCCTGGGAGAAGTGGTCTGTCCCCGCCAGTTGGTGGGAGATAAATGACGCAGGGGAGTCTTGAATCAGCAGATCCTTTGTTGGATTGCACCTCATTCTTCCTGTGGGTTGGGAAGGCAGATAATGAAGGGGGGGTCAGTGCCCACAAGAGGCATCTGAGGCGCTGGATAAGACAGAGGCCCGCTACAGAGCCCTGCCTGCGCCCCGGTGCCACTGCACTGGCTTTAAAATTAATGGTCTCTGGAATACCGCACGTCAGGCTGGCGGAGCTGGGGCAGGATAAGTCGCTGTGCCAGACCTCTGACCTTCTGCGCTGCCCGAGCAGCTTGTCAGAGCTCCTGACGTCTACTAGGTGTTCCTGCCGGCCAGGCTGCCTCTGCAAAAGTTCCCTCTCCCGCACTGATCATCGTGGACAAGGAGGTGCTCTCCACTTCCCCCGTCCCGCATTCCACGTACACGAGGGTGCAACACACACACACTGCTTCACACAACAAACCAGCATCACGTTTGTCATAACATGGGCACTCCCCTCCGTTGTCAGTCTGAGAGGCCAAAGAAAGAATGGGTGCGGAGCCTCAACTCCGCCCTCCGGAGGTGAGATTCCGACCAGTGTGAGGAGCAGATATCCAGGCTTCAACCCCACTCTTCTCACTGTCACACAGCACAACATACCTCGAGGCGCTATACATAAAACCGGGGCTACCAATAGCTTCTTTTTTATGACACCAGTCGATAGGTTTCCTTTGATGAATCGATGTTTTCGAGAACGACAGCCCAAGTAAACCAAACCAACACTGCAAGCGGTTTGTGACGCAGTGCGATGCTTGCTGGCTCCGACCATGAGGAAGAGAACTCCCGCACTGATCATTGTGGACAAGGAGGCGCTCTCCACTTCCCCCGTCCCCGCATTCCACATACACGAGGGTGCAACACACACACACACTGCTGTTAAAACTCACCCGCTTCACACAACAAACCAGCATCACGTTTGTCATAACATGGGCACTCCCCTCCGTTGTCAGTCTGAGAGGCCAAAGAAAGAATGGGTACGGGCCTCAGCTCCGCCCTCCGGAGGTGAGATTCCGACCAGTGTGAGGAGCAGATATCCAGGCTTCAACCCCACTCTTCTCACTGTCACACAGCACAACATACTTGAGGCACTGGTGCAAACTTGCATGAACGCATATGTTGGTATTTGTGCAGCCTATTTTAGCTGGTGGTACAACACACCGATGTAAACAGGGGTTTGGGGAAAACTCGAGCTTTTAAAATGCCTCCTACGCAGCGTGCCTGGCTGTCTCTGGGGACCCAGCTGATAACCTGTGAAAATCATATGCTTCAATTAGCCAGGAGGAAGCCGAGGCGATGTGAAGGCATCAGGAGGGGTGTCACGAGGAGGGAGTGGGCGGAGGGAGAGGGGTCAAAGCATGACAAGGAAGGGGAGGCCGTAATCTGCAGGAGGAGCTGGCTGTGTTATTTATTTAGCCTATTACAGATGGTCTTGTACACGTGAGACCCACGCAACTATGCAAGGGCATTTTGCATTCCTGCTAAGAAAATACGGAAACCAAAAAATCGTCACCAGAAGAGACTATCTCTTTTCTGTCAAAATTTGCACTATAATATTCCTGTTTTCAGCTCCTAAATAACAATCAGCGGACGAAAAGCGCTCATCTTCAGCAAGAGCGGCCTCGGCAGCATATGAAGGATATATCGCTGAGTTCGCGGCAGTGTGTCCTACTATGTGTTTATGTGCGTGTGTTCACCAGATGCAAGGACGTTCGGGCGGTTTACTTCTCTGGGTTCGAGAGCACTGCGCCCTCTGTTTTATTCCCGCCTTTGATGCGTTGTTTACATTCAGTATATTGGCGCCTATTAATTTTTAATCACAGAGGCCTGCAGACTGAGTCGTGGAGAACGTTCGGGCTCAAAGGCTCCGTAGAGACAACCACAGGGGTGCAACGCACACTCTTCCAGCCGTTCAGCTGCTTCAGAAGGCGAAGCTTTTCCGGTAAACACTAGGACATGCTCACCTGGAGTAGTGAGGCGGAGTACGTGACGTGGAGTTGCGGCCGTTTGGGAACTCGGGAATCACCGGCTCGAGTCTCGGCGTCGGCTAAACATCGTGTGATTCTGGGCAAATCACTTAATCTCCCAGTGCCTAAAACCCCTGCTCACTCTCCAATACCTCCGGGACCAGTTCGCTCTAAATAAAAGTAACCAGACGCTCGTGCGTCATGGCCTTTTGCCGGCATGTTTTTCCAATTATCGTGCACGCGTCTCGGCACGATAATTGGAAACACATGTCTGCTGCGCGTAACCATCTGAAAAAGGCCAGCCATGACGCACGAGCGGTTGGACTGCTTCTGAAAACCCCTTACTTAAAGTCTTCGCCTAGCAGCGCTTGCGCGCTACTCGAGGCTCGACCTAAAAATGAAAGCATACATTAACATGGACATATTTGGTCAAGTATACTTTATAGCCATATCGCTCTCTCTAAATAAAACCAAAGGTAGTGACCCAAAGGGTGTGCACACGTGACCAAGTGACAGGTAACACATGTGATGTCGTACACATGAATTATATAAAAATTTTAAGTTAACAGCAATAGCTCGCAGAGGACAGTTAGACTCACCAACAGGCTCTAATAGCCGGGCCTCAACAGTGTCCGGCGGGGCTGTGACACTTCTAGGTGCAGTGTCCTAAAGGAAAGCATCATAGAGGTCGTAAGATTGACAACATCAAATATTAGTAGGTATCCCCAATAGGTCATGTGCCCGTCATGGGTGGATATCAGAGACCCCGGGACAGTTCTGAGATTCCTAGAGCGCAGCAATGCAATCATTAATGCAAGGTCCCGTTAGTCATAAGCACAGAGGTATTAGCTCCCGTTAGTTATGCCATCCCGCCACCTCACGATAGCGGTGTGGCATGTAGGGCGAGTGCTGCGGAGACCTGCCACTGTACCTAAATGTGGCCAAATGAACGAAAATGCATGTAGTGAAGCCAGCATGCTTCCAGAAGTATAGAAAGCTGCCACGTAAGCCACTGCAACTCACCGGTGGCATAGCTATGAAATTCAAAGGGAACACTTCGCCGACATTCGTTGGAAGCAACAGCACTCACCTCAAATCAGCGTCACTGCACTGAACGACCTACCCCTGCCGCCGGAACCGGGTGGTAACCAGCAGCGCCAGGATCCCTGCGGTGGGCGGAGCCTAGGTCGGAAGTGGTGCACCTCGACCGCTAGCCTGTTGTCGGGTGGAAACAGGAAGTAACTGAGTGGCCCAAAACCGTGGCCATCTTAGAATGGTCGCGTACTTCTTGAATTGTTGGAACTCAAATAAAACAGACACAGTTACATTATTTTCGGTGTCGTAAGGATATAGCAAATGTGGTCGTGTACATTTGTACACTTGGTGGAGTGTCAGTGGTATCATATGGAGGTAGATGTTAGTGTTATAACCACTTACCAGTATATACCTGAAGGAATTATAATTATATACTGGCGCATTCAGGCATAGAGTTGGTAATGGAGTGACACACCTGTATCAGGGAATGGGTTAATATCAATGTATGATGTCGGTGTGGGTCTAACAAGAAATTTCCAACCCTTGGACAGATGAAAGTTTCAGCCCAGTGCTCCCCAAGGGATTTCATAATTTAATCCACGTTGATCAGTGGATAGACGGTGTATCCATCTCTGTTCTATCCTGAACAACGCTCTTTGTGTAATGTGAGGGTGGGCTGCGAGTACCACCCACCGAATAGTATCTGGTGGGTGACCAGAGTCTTTGAAATGCGCACACATCTTGGTAGACACTCGTTGGCATCGAATGTTACTTTTGTGTTCTGTGATCCTTATCTTGACTGCTCTCATAGTCATGCCTATATATCTCATTTGGCATGGACAAGTGATCATATAGATACACTGAGTAGTTTTGCAGTTCGTGTGTTTTGTGAGGCGCCAAGTAAAGGTGTCAGAAAATATAATTTCCTTGGTTGGTGAGGTTTGGCGACAAACCGAACAGGAGCTGCAAGGATAATGTCCCTGTACCGGTGGCAGATCCCAGAGAGGTCTCTGATCAATGGTCTTAGAGATCCTTGGTCGGGTATTTACGAGAATATATTTTAGATTTCTCGCCCGTTTGTACGCGAATCTAGGTGTGGGTAAATGTAATGACCCCGTACTCAAAATGCCCCAGTGTTTTTTTATGATTTTCCTCATGTGCCCAGAGCATGGAGTGAAGGAGGTGACACATGTAAGCGTACTTTCTGTTTCTTTGGGAACCACCACTAATAGAGCCTCTCGGTGATTATTTCTGGCCCTTTTCATGGATGTCATGATGTGGTGCTAGGGGTAATTCCTCTGTCTTAAGTTGTTGGCCAAGGCTTTGGCTTCAGTTTTATAGTCGGTGAGAGAGCTACAATTCCTACGAATATGTAGGAATTGCCCAAAAGGCAAGTTGTCTTTGAGGGCTCGCGGGTGGTGACTGCTATATAACAGCAAGCTGTTCCTGTCGGTTGGCTTTCTGTAGAGTGTTGTACTCAATTGACCATTAGCTAGTATAATTCTGAGATCTAGAAAAGGTACACTAGTGTCAGATATGGTCTTAGTAAATTTGAGATACTTGTTCTGTTGGTTGATCCACTGACAGAAGTTTTCACAGGTAACACGGTCACCTTTCCAAAAGATGAGGATGTCATCTGTGAACCTTTTCCATAGTTTCAAGTTGTCAAAATATGGATTGTCAGGATGTAGGATGACTCTCTCCTCAAATGCCACCATGTAGAGGCAGGCCACGCTTGGGGCAAATGTGCTGCCCTTAGATGTACCTTGGGACTGATGGTAAATCTGCCTTTTAAACTCAAAAAAGTTTTCAGTGAGTGCCAAGGTGGCGCATTCCATGATAAATGGAATTGGTGTAGGTGAATTCCATTCCCCCTTTCGTAGGGCTGCCTCTATGACCTCCAAGGTAGCCCCTTGGGGGATGTTGGTGTATAGGGCTTCGACGTCCAGTGTGACTAAAAGATCAATCTCTCCAGTGTCTTGCATACCCTCTATGATGCATAGGATATCAGTGGAATCACGTACAAAGGACGGAGTTTGTTTCACCAAGGGTTGTAAAAAATGGTCACTAAACTTAGACAATGGTTCGAGTAGTGAACCTATGCCAGAGACAATTGGTCACCCATGGACCGGTGTTATACCTTTATGGATCTTGGGCAGGCAGTAAAAATATAAATATATGGCATTCTTGGTTGCTAAGGAACCCTATCCACCAACATCCGACTATAAAACTGAAGCCAAAACCTTGGCCAACAACTTAAGACAGAGGAATTACCCACAGCACCACATCATGACATCTATGAAAAGGGCCAGAAATAATCACCGAGGGGCTCTATTGGAGGTGGTTCCCAAAGAAACAGAAACTATGCTTACATGTGTCACCTCCTTCACTCCATGCTCTGGGCACATGAGGAAAATCATAAAAAAACACTGGGGCATTTTGAGTACGGGGTCATTACATTAACCCACACCTAGATTCGCGTACAAACGGATGAGAAATCTAAAAGATATTCTCGTAAATACGCGACCAAGGATCCCTAAGACCATTGATCAGAGACCTCTCTGGGATCTGCCACCGGTACAGGGACATTATCCTTGCAGCTCCTGTTCGGTTTCTCGCCAAACCTCACCAACCAAGGAGATGATATTTTCTGACACCTTTACTTGGCTCCTCACAAAACACACGAACTGCAACACTACTCAGTGTATCTATATGATCACTTGTCAATGCCAAATGAGATAGATAGGCATGACTATGAGAGCAGTCAAGATAAGGATCACAGAACACAAAAGTAACATTTGATGCCAACGAGTGTCTACCAAGATGTGTGCGCATTTCAAAGACTCTGGTCACCCACCAGATACTATTCGGTGGGTGGTACTCGAAGCCCACCCTCACATTACACAAAGAGCGTTGTTCAGGATAGAACAGAGATGGATACACCGTCTATCCACTGATCGTTGTGGATTAAATGATGAAATCCCTTGGGGAGCACTGGGCTGAAACTTTCATCTGTCCAAGGGTTGGAAATTTCTTGTTAGACCCACACCGACATCATACATTGATATTAACCCATTCCCTGATACAGGTGTGTCACTCCATTACCACCTCTATGCCTGAATGTGCCAGTATATAATTATAATTCCTTCAGGTATATACTGGTAAGTGGTTATAACACTAACATCTACCTCCATATGATACCACTGACACTCCACCAAGTGTACGAATGTACACGACCACGTTTGCTATATCCTTACAACACCAAAAATAATGTAACTGTGTCTGTTTTATTTGAGTTCCAACAATTCAAGAAGTACGCGACCATTCTAAGATGGCCGCGGTTTGGGCCACTCAGTTACTTCCTGTTTCCACCCGACAACAGGCTAGCGGTCGAGGTGCACCACTTCCGACCTAGGCCCCGCCCACCGTAGGGATCCGGTGAGTATAACAGTGCCCTTCCGGCGCTGCTGGTTACCACCCGGTTCTGGCGGCAGGGGTAGGTTGTTCAGTGCAGTGACGCTGATATGAGGTAAGTGCTGTTGCTTCCAACAAATGTCGGCGAAGTGTTCCCTTTGAATTTCATAGCTATGCCACCGGTGAGTTGCAGTGGCTTACGCTGCAGCTTTCTATACTTCTGGAAGCATGCTGGCTTCACTACATACATTTTTGTCTGTTTGGCCACATTTAGGCACAGTGGAAGGTCTCCGCAGCACTCGCCCTACATGCCACACCGCTATCGTGAGGTGGCGGGACGGCATTACCAGCGGGAGCTGATACCTCTGTGTTTATGACTAACGGGACCTTGCATTAATGATTGCATTGCTGCGCTCTAGGAATCTCAGAACTGTCCCGGGGTCTCTGATATCCACCCGTGACGGGCACATGACCTATTGGGGATACCTACTAATATTTGATGTTGTCAATCTTATGACCTCAATGATGCTTTCCTTTAGGACACTGCACCTAGAGGTGTCACAGCCTCGCCAGACACTGTTGAGGCCCGGGTATTAGAGCCTGTTTGTGAGTCTAACTGTCCTCTGCGAGCTATTGCTGTTAACTTTAAAAAAATTATATAATTCATGTGTACGACATCACGTGTGTTACCTGTCACTTGGTCACGTGTGCACACCCTTTGGGTCACTACCTTTGGTTTTATTTAGAGAGAGCGACATGGCTATAAAGTATACTTGACCAAATATGTCCATGTTAATGTATGCTTTCATTTTTCTTTTAGACTTCCCTCAACACTTTTAAGGTACTTTACCTTTTGACGTGGTAGGTAGGAGGGTCCACAACTACCACGGTGTGTAGATAGTTTACACATGGTCCTGATGAATTGCCGTCTGATCCTTAGGACACTTAAGGCAAGAAACATGTTGACCCCATTAGAGTAGAGCGCTAGGATCTTGAAACATTACATTCAGATAAGTCGCCACTCTTTCCTTTTTAATCAGGTGGGAGCCATCTTATTAAAATTGGTTTTTGGACTACCCAACCTGTTTTAGCTTATACTTTCACTACACCATATCTACACTTTACTAGGCCCCTCACCCACACCTCACCAAACGGCAGGAACAAAAGATCTCCGCTAAAGAGCCCCTCATTGAGTGCCCGTTGGGTATTGCAGCGCCGACCCGACGAGGAGCAGACCCGATGATGAAGGATGACACCTAGCTGGCTGGGTGTGTGAGGGCCCTAGTTCCGAAGGGAGAATCCCCCCTATAATATAGGACTACATTATCCTATATGTACCTCTCTCTACTACAATCCCAACACCACCCCAATCATTCCAATTAATCAGACGGGGTTCACAAAAAAAAACATAGAACTCTGACAAACATCATGGCGCTAACCCTGTTGCTTGAAGGCTGAAAATCAACCAAGCAATCAATTTATCTATGTTTTATAGATTACAAAGCGTTGAAGGAGCAGGGTTTTCGTAAAATGAAACCTGCTCGGATTGAAACCCCTGGTAACATTTTCTAATTTCTCTAACAGTGTGCAGTGAAAAACACGTGGTTTTAAAAACTAACATGAGGGAAAATAATACTGTGCAAGCGCGTACTAAAGCCCTGAACTAGGCCGCAAATGCTTGACTAATGAAAATAAAGAGACTAATGCTGCTTTTGTGCACGTTATTAACGTTTGCTAGGAAAAATAATAATATGGGTTGCGCATGGTTAGATGCAGCATTGGGAGGGTGCGTAAAGAAAGCGTTTCAAAATGAGTAATAATGCTTGTTTTATTTTCCGTAGAAGCATAGGTTAAAGAGAAAATTATTTTACAAAATTAACTCCAAAAGCAAAGAGAATGTGGAGGAAGGCAAAGGCGAGTGACCTTCAAATTTATGTATGCCTGCCAAAAGTTAAACGTGGAGACGAAAAAAAACAATCAGCAAGTGAGGAACGTTTCCTCTTGAAGCGCACGAGTGGCACAAGAAGTAACAGAACTGGAAACATTAGGGGAGAGAAGGAAGCTGAAGTTTGATATTAGTATACTTGGATTTCCTTGGATGATGTAGTCATAAAGTTGAAAAAACAAAACAATAGAACATTGAGTAAGATGGACATGTCGAGTGTGGTGTGACAGTACACCCCCTTCCTTATCCAATCAAATATAAAATGTTCTCTTATTTGAAACAAATGTGGGTTGGACATTTGGATTTTAGGGTATAATTGAGGTGCCCGGTGGGAGGGGATTGGCGATGCGGTTTGCGGATGCTTTGCTGATACTGATGGGTGATCGTCACTGTCGTCGGTTTGCTGTAGAGGCCTACCTGTTTTCTTCCTGTTTCCTGATTCCTGACTTAGACTTTGCCCTTTCAAATCTTCTTGAGGGGCCTTGCTGCTCTCGTAGCCAGGGAGTAGATTTCCTGTTTCCTTCTGGGTTAGTATAGATAGAAACCTGAATTTGCATAATTATTTGCAAATGTATTTTGTTTCTGAACCTTTTCTCTCTTCGCCTTTCCACTCCTTCAATGCACTGTCACTATGATGTGAATTTTGTCAATTTCCTTGCTAAATGTTTATTCGGTGATATTTCATGATTTGTACTGTGTATTGGTACTTAATGAGCATTTATTTCACATTATTTAGATAAACTTTATAAATATACACACTGTGTCCGTCTTTATTTAGGGTGTGTTTATAGATTATTGCCTATAACTAATCAACTATAAAAAGATGTCATCGCCACATTATTTTCGATGAGAAATGCAGGTTCAGTTGGAGATTGGTAAGTTAGGTACGAACTTTGCATTACACTGAACCCAGCGTGAAGGTTCTTTGTTGGGTAATGTAATTGGGCCTTGTTTATTGCAAATTTATTGATCCCTAAATGCTGGATCAGTTTTGGTAGCAGAGGATGGTTACTATTGATTAGTTTGGCAATAGTTATTGATTATTGATTTTTTGGTTATTAATATGAAAAGTTAGTGTTCGTTTTGTTTCATGTAGTCTGGAAATACGGGCACGGAGTTGCCTAAGATCCCGGGATGATGATGATGATGTTATTTTAGCCTTAGGGGGCAGAGGAATAGTGTGGAAAAAGTATCACACTGCAGAAGTACTTTGTCTGTTGTCGTAATATCAAATAGTGAGATGCTGTTGATGTTATTTAGGGATTTATTCTGTTGAGAAAAGATTGTGTGGAATAGTGAAAGTCTGCTTCCGAAATTTTGGCTTTACATCCCCAAAGAAGTACCAAGACTTTTTCACTCGAAAATTCTCTTCGGAAACTTTGGCTAGTATCCCCAAAAGAGTACCAAGACCTCTTTTCACTTGATTGGGAGTAGAGTAGAGCTGGTCATTATTTTACTAGAAGTAAAAGAATCTCTTTGAATGTTCGAACTATCTCTTTAATTAGTGGCGCAGACAAAGTAGCATTGTTTTGTGTTGTTTCTAACAAGAATTTAGTTTAGCCTTGTAGTACATTGCCATATTATTTTGTAAATGGAGGGTCAGTAGCAGGAGTTATATTGACGTCACAGAAAGCCGCGCTGGCATTGGTTGAAACAGTGGGCATGTAGAGAGCCGTGATTGGTTGGTTGGTGTGAGCCGCGCTGGCATTGGTCGAGATAGTGGGTGTGTAGTGAGTAGTGATTGGTTAGTTGGTGTGAGTCGCGCTGGTATTGGCTGAGATTCAGCGAATAGAGTAAGCAGAATTACGGAAGGGTTACCTTGTTTGTTTTTGGTTTATTTAGTGAGAAAAAGAGAGTTTAAAATGAAGATGGTAAAAAGAATTCAAGATTTCTTTAAAAAGGGCAAGCTGATAGTTACTAGAGAGGGACTTCCTGTGCCTCCTCAAAGATCACCTGCTTCTTTCATGATGTTAGTGCGTGGATATCATACGTGTACATGGTTAGAGAATTGGATGGGTTACACGGAAGATGATGGAGTTTTAGCTTTTCCAAAGCATGGTACTTTTAACGTGAGGATATTGGAGAATTTGAGGAGACAAATGAATTCATTAAAACCAAATCACAGACACATGCAGTATGAGGCGCTTGAAGAATGGGAACATGAGGTGTATAAAAGGGAGAGAGACAGGAATGGGTAAAGATATAGGAATACATTGAGGAAGTATTCAGAAGTTAGGTGGGATGATCAGATGAAAAGATGGAGAAGAGAAGTGATCGCGGATGGGTTATATCCAGTAATAGTTGCTGAGGATCAGGCTGGAGGAAAATGTAAAGAGAAAAAAAATAATGTAGAGATTTCAGAATTAGATATGGATCCAAATGAAATTGATGATGAATTATTAGATGAGATGCTATTAAAGAGACCTCCACCATATCAGGAGAGCCCGGATGGGATTTCTCTGAGTGCACCGTTAATTGAAATAGAAGCTCCACAAGTTCCACAAGTTTCACAAGTTACACATGTTCCGGCAGCTTCAAAGTCTTCAGTAGGTACTCGAGAGTTACAGGAAAGAAAGATTGACAAGTTAAATAGAACAAGAGAGGAGTTGACTCAGAAAATTAGCCAGTTGAGTTTAAATGCAGAAGCATTGTCAGCACCAGTAACAATTGGTCCTATAGTTCCATTGTACAGTGAGGGTCAAAATATTTCGAGAGTGCATACATTGACAATTTCTATGAATAATGTCATGAATGTTAGTGGATCGGAACAAGTTGAGAGGAGTGCCTCATTAATTGATCTTCCAGTAAATGAAAAAGTGACTGAAACACTAAAAAGAAGTGTGCAGATAGATCCTAGGAAACTAGTGCAGAATGTGGGAGAAATGACTCCAGTATCAGGGGGTTCAGTTGGACCTTCGCCAGAGGAGTTAGATGATTGGATAAGAGGAATAGAAACTAATACGTCTAAATTCAGTATAGATATAGGTAAATTGAGAGTAGATCTGGAAGAAATGATTAATGGCACAACAAGTCCGGAGAGATTGAGTAAATATCAGGATGAAGAGCTGCTATTTTTGTGTAAAAATATTACAAGGAGAGCGAAGAATTTACATGTGAAATTGGTAGCGGTTGCTCAGGAATATGGAGTGGATATTGGGAAATCTAAAGCTTTGCAGAAAGCATATAGATTGGACTTTACTGAAAAGGATTTAGAGAGTTTGAATACATCTGGTAAATGATTGTAAATAAAAGAGTTGATTAATACTTTGAAGAGACGGGGTGATGTGGAACGATGGAAAGGTAGATGGGCGAAAAAGAAGGAAGAAATGATTGCTAGTAAAAATGTGAATGCATCTTCTTTACTTCTGTTAAGAGAAGCAGAGCAAGTTGAAATGATATATCCGATGAGAGAATTTCCAGGTGGTGGATATGTTCACATTCCTTGGTCAAGACAGGATATATTGTCTTTTACTAATGATTTCCCCAGACTGAGAGAAAAGCCTGTCGAGTGGTACAAACAGGTAGAGAGGTTTGTAAAAGTTTCAAAGGTTTTGTTGAAAGACTTGGATGGTTTATTTGACATTGTGGTTCCAGCTGATTTATGGACTGAGTGTAAAATTGCAGTTGATTGGCCAAAGAGGAATATCCTAGAGATGTTAAAACAGGAGCACCTTCAGAAGAAGTGATGAAACAATATAATCAGGTAATTACTTACTTGAAGGGTAAAATTTCTCCAAAAGAAACAGATTGGGTTAAAATTGATAGGACAACACAGGAGTCAAAAGAATCAGTACATGCATATTATGAAAGGCTTTTACAGGTGTTTAAACAGTATAGGGGCTTTGAAAGTATAACTGACAAAGATATGGGACATTTTGTGTATAGGTTTGTATTTGGATTGAAACCTGAGATTAGTAATATGATTCAGCACCATTTGATTTGTTGGCAGAGTAAGACAGTGGGTGAAATTTTGAGATATGCTAAGTATTGTAGTGATGATATTGAGTCGAGGCATAAGAAATTAAAAGAGAAGATGATGTGGGCACAAGTGAAAGTGGGGCAACAGAAAGATGGGAATTATGTCAATGGTTCTCAAACAGATTTTCAAATAAAAGGACAGAATCAGAATTTTCAAAATGGTCAGGTACCTAAAATGAATGGTGTATTAAATGGCGGAAAAGGTAGAGGTAATAATAATAGAGAAGAAATAAAAAAGAAATATCCTTGTCATGTGTGCGGAAAGTTAGGACATTGGAAGAACGAGTGTAAGTCCTTGCTAGGAAATAATGGACTGATTCAAAATTTCAATCCGCAGATGCAGAATGAAGTGGTTGTGACAGCAACAGGTAGTTACACCAAAGGTTCAACAAATACAAGTACCTCAAGCTCCTATGCCAAATAATGTGAATGCTCAGGTACAGAGATACAGTGCAAATGCTGGATTTCACACGGGTGAACAAGTTGGTAAGTATCAAAATGTACAACAATATTGGTTGCAGTGTCCTGAGAGTGATTCAGATTCATCTCAATGACGGTGCCTGAAAGGGGAGGAAGAGTGTGTGATTGGCGCATCTCTAGTGGTAGATCAATCAGGTCCTTTTGTTGATGGAAAAGTGGAAGGTAACAATATTACATTCCTTGTGGACACTGGAGCTACCCGTTCTACTGTAAGAACAGCAGAAATTCCAAACCTACCCCTCTCGGGAGAAACTATCCAAGTTGTGGGAGTCTCAAATAAATATATTAAGACTCCAATAACAAAACGAATGGAGGTTCATATAGGAAAATTCAGAGATATGCATCGTTTTGTGGTATGTGACACGAGTCCAGTGAATCTTTTAGGTAGGGAATTACTTTGCAAAATGAATTGCACCATCTATTGTACACCGGATGGTATTGCTTTTCAGACACCAGATGAAGATGTTGCTTTTAAAATGATGTTAGCAAAGCAAGGGACATAAATGAATGATCTATATTCATTGCTCACATTTGAGGATTTGCCTGGTGAGTTGAGAGACACAGTAAGAACTGATGTGTGGGATTTTACAGGGAAAGAAATTGGATTGATGAAGGGTGTCAACGCTATTCAAATTATGGTCAAACAAGGTGCAGTGTTCCCAAAAACGCCACCATATAAGATGACTCCTGAGACCATAGCAGGAGTTATTACTATAATAGAACAAATGATTGAATGGGGCATTCTAAAAGAAATATTGGGAAGTCCTTGTAATTCACCTATTATGGGAATTAAATTAAGAAACCAAGTGGAAAATACAGAATAGTGCATGATTTGCGAAAAATCAATAAAATTGTGGTACCTTGCTGTCCAATAGTGCCAAACCCAGCAGTGATTCTTTACCAAATTCCTTGTGATGCGGAATGGTATACAGTGATTGATTTGTGTCAAGCATTTTTCTCAATACCTTTGCATCCGGATAGCCAATATTTATTTGCTTTCCGGTTCGGAGACCGTGTTTTGGCATGGTGCCGAGTTCCTCAAGGGTATACAGAGAGCCCTTCAATTTTTAATCAGATTTTGAATTTTTTTTTAGAGTCATTGGTTATGCCAGAGAATTCAGTGTTAGTGCAGTATATTGATGACCTATTGGTGGCATCAAAAGCACGAGAGGCATGTGTGACAGATACAATTGCTCTACTGAACCATTTGGCAGAAGGTGGGCATAAAGTATCACCAGCAAAATTACAATTTTGTCAGAAAGAAGTTCAATACTTGGGACACAAAATTGAGAAAAGAGTTAGGAAAGTATTACAGGATCGAATCAATGTGATTTTGCAAATGGAACCTCCCAAAACACAGAAAGAAGTTTGAGTGTTTTTGGGCATGGTAGGATATTGCAGGCAATGGATCAGTGGATTCTCACTGATTGCCAAGCCTCTACAGAGGTTGACTCACAAAGATGTGACTGATCTGATTGAATTGGATGAAGAGAGCATGAAAGCTTTTATTGAGCTGCGAGATAGTCTTTGTCGAGCACCTGCATTGGGAATGCCAGACTATACGAAAGAGTTTGCATTGTTCTGTTGTTAGAGAGATGGGTGTGCGCTTTCAGTTCTGACACAAACACACGGAATGGCACGTCGACCAGTGGCATATTTTTCTGCTACTTTGGACTCAGTGGCTTCAGCATTACCAGGTTGTTTGAAAGCAGTGGCTGCTACTTGTGTGAGTCTTGAGCAGAGTGAGTCAATTGTTATGGGACATCCAGTGAAAGTATATGTGTCACATTCTGTTGAGATCCTATTAACTCGTACAAGGACTCAGTATATGACAGATAGTCGCTTGACTAAATACGAGAGAGTGATTCTGGGTGCTGAAAATGTGACAGTAACAAGATGTACAACATTGAATCCAGCAACTTTGTTGCCGAGTTCAAGTTGTGAAGAAGTGAGAGATGAAGCAGATCATGATTGTTTGGATGTGACAGAGTTGTGTACAAAACCAAGACCTGACATAAAAGATACTTCACTGGAAGAATCAGATTGTGTGTTGTTTGTGGATGGATCTTGTCTGAGAGATGAAAAAGACATATTGAGTGCTTCATATGCTGTGTGTACAGTGGCTATAGTTCTTGAAGCATCTTGTCTAAGAGGGATAAATTCAGCACAAATTTCTGAATTGGTCGCATTGACTAGGGCGTGCATAATTGGCAAAAATTTGAGAGTAACCATATTCACTGACAGCCAATATGATTTTGGGGTGGTGCACGACTTTGGTCAATTGTGGATACAACGTGGATTTCTGACTTCTTCAGGATCCCCAATCCGAAACAGTAAAAATGTGAAGGATTTACTGAATGCACTACAATTGCCCAAAAAGATTGCAGTGGTTAAATGTTCGGCACATAAGTCAGGAAATGATTATGTGACCAGTGGGAACAGATACGCAGACCAAGTGGCTCGTTTCTGTGCACAAATTCAATTTCAATAAACAGAGGAAAAGAGAGAAATAATACAAATTGTCACTTGATGTTCTCTGCAATAGAAACATGGGATGAAATTAAACAGTTGCAGGAAGAAGCTAGTGATGAGGAAAAATAAATTTGGATTAAATCAGGCTGTAAGAAGAGATCTGATGATGAAGTATGAGTGCATGTAGATGAAAGGCCAGTAATGCTAGACTGTTTACTTTCACAGATGGCAAGAATGTACCATGGAATAGCACATGTTGGGAGAGATGCAATGATTAGACTTTTCAAACAGTAATGGTACAATCCAAGGTTCAGGGTCATTGCAGAGAGTCTATGTCAAAGATGTACAGTGTGCCAGCAGCAAAATCAAGGTAGAAAGACAGTTGTTAGTTGGGGCAGAATTGGGAAAGCTGCAGGACCTTTTACTATGTTGCAGGTCGATTTCATGGAGCTCCCTCCTTGTAATGGACTAAAATATGTGTTGGTTGTTGTTTGTCTGTTTTCTCGTTGGGTGGAAGCATATCCAACAAGAAGAAACAATAGCTTAACAGTTGCTAAATTGCTTTTGAGAGAGATAATTCCTAGGTTTGGATTTCCAGTCTCTTTAGAAACAGATAGAGGAACTAATTTTAATGAAATAATTCGGATGATTTGTGCAGCGTTACAAATTGAGCAAAAGCTGCATTGTGCCTATCGATCAGAAGCATCAGGAGTGGTCGAGCAAATTAATGGCACTATCAAATCGAGACTATCAAAGGTGTGTGCATCCACAGCACTGAAATGGCCGGATGCTTTACCCTTGGTATTGATGAATCTGAGAAGTATTCCTGATAAAAAGACTGGATTATCCCCACACGAAATTATTATGGGGAGAGCAATGAGACAGCCGATTGTACCAGCAAATCAACTGATGAATATTACTGATGATCTGGTGCTTGATTATTGCAAAGGATTGGCTAATGAAGTGCGTTCTGCGTCTCATCAGGTTGGAGAAATTGCAACTACAACTCAGCAAGAACAAGCACATGATTTAAGTCCAGGAGAGTGGGTCCTGGTGATAAAACACGTGAGAAAATTGTGTTTGGAACCTAGATGGCACAGCCCTTATCAGGTGATACTGGTAACAACGACAGCAGTAAAGTGTGGTGGCTTACCAAATTGGATACATGCAAGTCATACAAGAAGAGTCCCAAGTCTACTTGAAAGACAAGAAGAAGCAAATAGTGGAGAAAATGAAGTTATAGAGTCTGAAATTACAGATTCTGAAGTCGAACAAGGAACAAGTCGAATAGAGTGGGCACCAGCTACTGGGTCTCAAAAGACTGCTGTTGAGAAAGAAAAAGAGAAAGTGAATGTTGAGAATCAAGAGCAAGTACAACAGAGAAAAGGACTGAATAAAAGAACTTGCGAACTTGACAATGAAGCAAAGGAAGCTGTGCAAGCTAAGAAAGCAAGAAAAGGTAATGTGTGGCCAGAAGGAGTGAAAAGACTGAAATACACTCTGAAACAAAGATCACCTGACAAGATAATTGAAGTTTCAGATCAGACTGAGCAACGTGAGTCTGAAGAAGAATCAGTTCAGTAAAACAAATAAGAAATACATAGCACCAGAATGGACATATGTGGTGTTGGAAGAAATTGAAAACACAGATCTGATCAAAGAAAACACTGGTACAGAGCAAAGTGAGGGCGACAATTTTGAACCACCTTAAAAGAACTGTGAAAATTAAGGTGCAACAATTTTTGAGAAAATTATCCTGAATCATTCAAAAGGGTTGAAAAAGAAGAAGAAGAAGATATTAAAAAAAGAAAAGAAAAAGGGGTTAAAGAAGAAAAGCCATTAAGTGTGAGGATACACTACTTTGGATAGTTACTTTTGGATAGATATTTTTATAGATTAGATCTTTAGATATTTTTGATTTAAACTTAGATTTTTGAGTTTTCTTTTTTCTTAGTTTTTTAGAACTGGTACAAATTTAACTAGAAATGGCAAATACAGCAGAGACTGGACATCAAAATCGTAGTTTAAAACGTAAATGTATTAATGCTTGCTTTTTTAGTATATTTCTACTAATGATACTATGGTTAACACTAATTGTCATTGTGCCTGTCTTAATGGTAACTAATCAACAGAATAACACTAATACTAATGGTGTAATGAGTGAAAAAGTAGATACTAAAGGTTTAGAGGAAGACTCACATACTAAAATAGAAAAGATGAAAGATGACAGTATCTATCATCATGATAAATCAATTAATGATTTTTCGTTAAATGTCTTTACCAAGTTATTGTATGAGTATGTTGATGTAATGGATGTGAGAGATTGTTATGTGTGCATGCAATTACCGTCATCTGTCTCAGAGGGGTGACATATCATCACCTACCTTTAACATATGGTGTGTCTTGTAGTGTCTAAACTAGTTTGTTCTATGAGAGGGGAAGTCTCCAGTATTTCTACTCTAACATAGATTTAGTATTCTCAGAAATTCCTATTAGAAAGAATATGAATAAAATAAATAGTCCTAGAATTGCGGAATATATGGGAGAATTTTTCCATTCTACATAAACAATAGATACAGTATATGCACATAGACACAACCTAACATGTAGATTACGATTTGAAGAAATAGAATTCATTAACATGGTTGAAGATAGAAGACAAGAGTTTCAAAGAAAGGCTGCTGAGCAAAAGTCTCATGTACCTCCATGGGCTTTCAGAGAAGGAGATTATAAGAAGGGCGAGACTTACGCTGCCATGACCCTAGACTGGTATCATAGAGGGAAGCTTTGTTTACTTAGACAAAAGTCTGACTATAATAATTATTTCATTGGTTCTAGTGAATGTGATCATACCTTCCTAGTTACGGGAGGATGGGGATTAAAAGGAGGAACTGATCCTGTCTTTCCGGGAATTTATTATGTGTGTGGTAAGAATGCCTACTATAGGTTGCCTACACATTGGTGTGGGTGTTGTTATTTGGCGATAGTATTTCCTAAAATTTATCACATGGATAAGAATCATAGAATCAATTAAATAAAGAATGGACTAATACGTAATAAGAGAGCGACGTTTCAGAAATAATAGGGGATGTTTTTGGAGCATTGATACCTTCAGTTGGAGTTATTTTGAATTCACACAAAATTAGAAAATTGTCCACAGTGGTTGATCGTTTATCAACAGACACTGCTGGTGGGTTTTTAATGGTTGATACTGAGATGGTTGCAATTAGATCTATTGTTATTGCAAAATCGACTTGCCCTTGATGTATTATTGGCTAAAGAGGGTGGAGTCTGCAATATGTTGAAAATACAACAATGTTGTACTTATATCCCTGACAAGAGTAAGAATCTTGAGGGGTATATTAAGAATATTACAAATCTTCATCAAGATTTATCTGAATTGAAGGTTGATAGTGCTTGGGAGAAACTTGGTAAGAGTTTTTCCTCTGTGGGAAATTGGTTTTCTACATTTGGGAATAGTTTATTAGGGAGAATATTAACACCTATCATTGCAGTGGCAACAGTGATATTAATAATTGTCTTGATTTATAAATGTTGCAAATGCAAGAAAGAGACATCTGATAACAAACGAAGAGCAAGAAAAAGAAAGAGAGAAAAAATAGAATTAGAGGGTAGAAGAGGAAACTATTATGAAATGATGAGGGATTTAGATGGAATAATGATAAAACGAGAGAGAACAACAGCATTCTAAGTGACAAATTGTATTGCTGGGTATTTGGTGATGGCTCAAAGACGCTATCAAAGGGGGGATTGATGGAGCAGGGTTTTCGTAAAATGAAACCTGCTCAGATTGAAACCCCTAGTAACATTTTCTAATTTCTCTAACAGTGTGCAGTAAAAAACACATGGTTTTAAAAACTAACATGATGGAAAATAATACTGCGCAAGCGCGTACTAAAGCACTGAACTAGGCCGCAAATGCTTGACTAATGAAAATAAAGAGGCTAATGCTGCTTTTGTGCACGTTATTAACGTTTGCTAGGAAAAATAATAACATGGGTTGCGCATGGTTAGATGCAGCATTGGGAGGGTGAGTAAAGAAAGCATTTCAAAATGAGTAATAATGCTTGTTTTATTTTCCGTAGAAGCATGGGTTAAGGTGCAAAATGATTTTACAAAATTAACTGAAAAAGCAAAGAGAATGTGGAGGGAAGGCAAAGACGAGCGACCTTCGAATTTATGTGTGTCTGCCAAAAGTTAAACGTGGAGACGAAAAAAAACAATCAGCAAGTGAGGAACGTTTCCTCTTGAAGCGCACGAGTGGCACAAGAAGTAACAGAACTGGAAACATTAGCGGAGAGAAGGAAGCTGAAGTTTGATATTAGTATACTTGGATTTCCTCGGATGATGTAGTCATAAAGTTGACAAAACAAAACAATAGAACATTGAGTAAGATGGACAAGTCGAGTGTGGTGTGACAGTACACCCCCTTCCTTATCCAATCAAATATAACATTTTCGCTTATTTGAAACAAATGTGGGTTGGACATTTGGGTTTTAGGGTATAATTGAGGTGCCCGGTGGGAGGGTATTGGCGATGCGGTTTGCGGATGCGTTGCTGATACTGATGGGTGATCGTCGCTGTCGTCGGTTTTCTGTAGAGGCCTACCTGTTTTCTTCCTGTTTTCTGATTCCTGACTTAGACTTTGCCCTTTCAAATCTTCTTGCGGGGCCTTGCTGCTCTTGTGGCCAGGGAGTAGATTTCCTGTTTCCTTCTGGGTTAGTATAGATAGAAACCTGAATTTGCATAATTATTTGCAAATGTATTTTGTTTCTGAACCATTTCTCTCTTCGCCTTTCCACTCCTTCAATGCACTGTCAATATGATGTGAATTTTGTCATTTTCCTTGCTAAATGTTTATTCGGTGATATTTCATGATTTGTACTGTGAATTGGTACTTGATGAGCATTTATTTCACATTATTTAGATAAACATTATAAATATACGCACTGTGTCCGTCTTTATTTAGGGTGTGTTTATAGATTGTTGTGTATAACTAATCAACTATAAAAAGATGTCATCGCCACATTATTTTCTATGAGAAATGCAGGTTCCGTTGGATATTGGTAAGTTAGGTACGAACTTTGCATTACACTAAACCCAGCGTGAAGGGACTTTGTTTGGTAATGTAATTGGGCCTTGTTTATTGCAAATTTATTGATCCCTGAATGCTGGATCAGCGTCATTTGACTGCTCTAGAGCAAGTTAAAGAACTGGAGTGTACCTCCAACGCTTCTAAAAGTATTTGAAAACCTAGATAAGAATAAATCTGGAAAAGGGGGCTTATCTTTCTAGAGCTATCCCAACATCCCTGGGGCTTAAGCAGGGGTGTGTCTTGGCCTGATGCTTTTTAATCAGTGCCTGGCAGACCTCGGCTCAGTCCTGGCATCAACTAATTCTCACGTCCTGAAACTCTGCACTATTCCTCTTTCAAACTCACTATTTGCTGATGAAATGGTTCTGTTCAGCCGTACCAAGGTGGGCATGCAGTGCCTTCTGCATGCCACCCACGATTACTCATCCAAAAACGATCTGACTGTCAACACCAAAAAAACAAAATCATGAACTGCTGCAGAAGAACAGCCAGGTAAAATATGCTGGTTTTCAACTCCACAAATGTTGAAGAAGTCACTGAATATAAATCCCTTGGCTTAACATTCAGCAACAAAAGGAAACTTCAAACCATACAAGGAAAAAATAAAGAGGAAAGGGCTCGCCCTGGTGGGGGGGCTCAGTGTACTGTTTAGGAACCTGAATGGGTCATCGTTCAGCCCGTCTTGGAGGTAGCCAGAATTTTTTTTTCCAAATTTGGCATACGGAAGCAAAGCCGTCCTAGGGAGGGCCTCAATCATTCTTGACAATACTGTCATTAAAATCTATCGGGGAATTTTCCAACTACCCAGATATACCTCTGCAAACCAGATCAAGCTAGAACTTGGTCTGGCCAAACAAATGATAGCCAGAAGATCAGCATTCGCCAACATGTGCTACAGGATTCAGTCAGCTGAAAGAGACGCCATAAATCACAACATCTGGCTTGCAATCAATAAACCCTATTCAGCAGCCAGAAAATATCTCAAAGATTCCATCGATCAGCTCAGTCTAGCTCAGTTAGGGCCCATAATGCCTACCATCGAGTGATTAAAAAGGACAACCAACAAAATGTCAAAACAAGTTTCATCCCTAGAGGACAAGGCTTTTCTTGAGAGTTGCGTCCATGCTTGGATGGTTCTAAATAGTTACACACTGCTCAAACCACAACCATACTTGGGGGAAGCCTTAAGCAGCAGGATCAAGGGATCCTTCCTAAAACATCTCCTTGCATCCTCCCTACAAATACGCATTCAGCACTCTGGCTAAGAGCAGCAGGAGAAGCTCCCTGTAGGCTGTGTGTCCAACTAAAGGAAGACGCGATGCACACCTTCTGCTTTTGTAAGTCTACTCTAGATTCGCGCCGTCGCTGGCTCAGGGTCTTCTGGAAACAGACTGGGGTTCGCTCCTGCAAGCAAGCAATAATAACATGTTTAAACTTTGGGGACCCTCGAGTAATCACCCGAACAGTAAAATATCTAAAGGGAGTTGACCAGGCATTAAAGAAAGCACATTATCAATCTGTATGGCTCACATAGCAGTGACCGCTGGTCTTCTCCAGGGACTGGGCTAGAGCCACTTGCCCTTAAACAATGCACTGGGTTTGAATCTCCAGCTGATTCAGTCATCATTTGCACAGGTCTCCCCCTTGCACAATGCACTTTCCCCACCTGCGCAACCTGAATCCTAATTGCCTTAGGTGGAGGTAATAGTCAGAATTTCTTTTACAGGCTACGCCGCCTCTTGGTAGTTGCATACAGCAGGACTCAGTTTTTAAGTAGTATGCTGACTCACAAGCCTTGAGAAATTCTCATTTTATTATTTTAACTAACACTATTTGTCACTCTATTTCATATTGTAATGATTATAATTAATCTAACAACAAAGGTTTTACTAACTTAGCTCATAACCAGCAAGTAATCAGCAATTTATAACAATGATGTACACAGCTGTAATTTTACACAATGACACCAGTTCCTTATTTGTAACATTTCAGTGAGTCACACACTGAGTGCAAACAGTGAGTTTACAGGTACGGTATTATTTTAAAAGATGATGCGCACATTTGCAGTTATGTACAGTGACTTCAATCCCTGATTTTTTGTCAATTTTGGGGATCTGCACAGCTTGTGTGCACACTGAATTTACAAGTTCAGCCTTATTTAACAGCAACAGAGGGACTGCCTCCATTTGTTGGAGCAGTTTGCCTTTTAATTCTCACTTAGCCCAGAGCTCACTGATTGGCGAACTCATGACATAGACACAGTGAACGGCATGCTTGTCTTGAATAACATTTACAGGCTTTCTGACGAAGTGAGAGCCAGCATCAAGGAAGAGGTGTCCAAGATGTTGGATTTGGAGGTGTGTGAGCCCTTTTGTAGTCCCTGGTCCAGCCCAGTGGTGTTGGTACACAAGACTGTCCCACAGGGCACCACCCCAGGACTCAGATTCTGTTTGGATTACAGGGGATTCAATTTAGTCACCAAGACTGATGCTCAGCCCATCCCCAGAGTTGATGAGCTCATTGATCGGTTGGGGGCTCCCAAGTACCTCAGTAGATTTGACTTGCTTTCAAGAATATTGGCAGATTGCTCTAACTGATGGGATAAAAGAGAAGCCCACATTCTCCACCCCAGAGGGCACTTTCAGTTCAGTGTGGTGTCCTTTGGATGAAAGAACGCCCCTACCACCTTCCAGAGGTTGGTCAACTGGGTCCTGGCTGGGCTAGAAAATGTTAGTGCTGTCTACTTAAATGACATTGTTGTTTTACAGCTCCAGCTGGGATTACCACCTGCACCACCTCTAGGAAGTGCTGCAGGCCCTGCAACAGGCAGACTTGACTATAAAGGCAGTTAAGTGCCAGATAGGGCAGAGATCAGTGGTGTGCTTGCGCCACTAACTTGGTGGAGGCAAAGTTCAGCCTCTTCAGCCCAAGAATAGATAAGGACAGTCATGGCTTGGGAATCCTTCAAGACCAAGACCCAGGTTAGAGCTTTCTTGGGCCTTACTGGGTGCTACAGGAGATTGGTTAAGGGCTATGACACCATTTGTGCCCCCGTAACAGAGCTGACTGCCAAGTCGCAGACCAAAAAGGTTATCTGGACAGAGGAATGCTAGAAAGTTTTTGATCCCCTGAAAGAAGCCTCTAAAGATTTTCTAGTACAGATGGATGATTTAGAGCATTGCAATAGAGTTGTTTTGTTACAGCTAAATGATAAGGGAGTGGACCATCCTTTGACTTTCCTCAGCAGGAGGCTACTTCCCCGGGGAACAGAGGTGGAGAGGAATTGAGAGGGAAGCATTTGCAGTCACCTGAGCACTAAAGAAGTTGAGACCATATATGTTTGGGACTCACCTCCGGGTTCAGACAGGTCACAGACCCCTTAGATGGCAGATGAAAATCCGAGGTGAGAATCCAAAACTGTTGAAGTGGGTCATCTACCTACAGGGAATGGAATTCACTGTGGAACATTGCCCTGGGACAGACCACGGTTATGAGAACTCCCCCTCACCTTCTGCTGTGGGAAACACGTGTTGAAAAACCATCTTTTGCTTGGTATCCCCCCAGCTTTTTTCCTTCTGTTGCTGAACCCATTTGTTTTGGCCATAGACCTCTGGGCACTTTAACCAGGCTAACCAGTGGTAAAGTGCTTGTGCTCTCCTTTGTAGACGTGGAAAAATTGCAATACACCCAATTGAAACTATTAATTTACTTATAAGTTCCGAGTATATGATACTACCTGTGTCCATGACCTGCAAATTCAATGCTACTAGTGAGCTACACCTCTCATTGTGCCACAGTCCAAAGTACCACTGTAAAATATGTCTCTAGGCAAGCCACTGCTGCCTGGGTGTGTAGTTTTAAGCTGCCATTATGACCTGACAAAATAAACCTTTTGTCAGGCCTAAACCTTTCTTTTTAATACTTATAGGTCACAATAAGGCCTTAAAAGCCCATTGGGCAGGTTGCATGGTATTTGAAAGTAGGGCATGT
This sequence comes from Calotriton arnoldi, assembly GCA_963921515.1. Taxonomy (NCBI): domain Eukaryota; kingdom Metazoa; phylum Chordata; class Amphibia; order Caudata; family Salamandridae; genus Calotriton; species Calotriton arnoldi. The sequence continues at coordinate 17,218 of CAWUFW010000197.1, read as the reverse complement.
ATATTTAAGGGTTTACATATCTTGGCAGTGAAAAACCTCTAAAGTCACCTTTCACTGCGGCAAAGTTAGCTCTCCCGTAGATTAAACACTGGTTTATAATTAATAAGTTAAAAGTCCAGTTTGAGCTTAGGTAGAAAAATATTTCACGGGCTCATTTAATAGTAATTCAAAATCCAATTTAATGTTGGATTTTATATTACTATTTGGTAAATGACACTTATAGAAAGTTGTCATTTTCCTGCATAAAACTAAAATAGTTTCCTGCCAGTGTCCAGCTGTCACCTGACCCCTGATGGCTTCCCTGTAGTGACATGTTTATTGCTCCCAGACAGTTGACAAAGGGCTCTGGATGTGGGAAGAAAGGCTCTTCCCTTGGCAGGATGGCCTGGGGACTGTGCCCAGTCCCTTCCTGAGCATAAAAGGATCCCTATAGATAAGTGCAACCCCTGAGCAGCCAATCTATTCCAAATATTAGTATATGAGTCCAAACAGGGTTTCTTCGTTCTTGGTTTTTTATTTTCTTTCTTCTTCCCATTTCATTTGATGTTCTTAACATAATTTGTAGTCCCTCAGGTAACTTCTGTAGCCAACACTTGTTTAGTCAATTAGGTACATAAACCTCTGACTTCATCAGGGCTGTTGTCATCTCAATAAATCTTAATCATAAAGTTGTGTGTAAAATGAAGAGTACTTCATCTGTGCATGTGTATCGGCGTTGTATAATGCTGATAGACATGCACGAATGAAGTACTTTTGATTGGGTAGCAAGACAGAGAGACAGGCAATTGATTTCCTGGTAGACAGAGCTTGCCAGACCGGGTAACACAAGGAACAGAATATAAGTTCAAAATAGATTTACGGAAGAATTTAGGATCTTTTACACACAACTATATGATTTAGATTCATTGAAATGACAATAGCCCTGATGAAGTCCGAGGTTTATGTACCTAACTGACGAAACACGTGTTGGAAAAAGCAAGAAAATAAAAATACGAAGAACGAAGAAACCCTGTTTGGACTATATACTATTATTTTGAATAGATTGGCTGCTCAGGGGTTGCACTTATCGAAAGTTATTGAGGTTTCCTCATTGAGCTGAGAGTGCTTGTGGCCGCTCACTTTCCCTTGGAGCACCATACCAGTTGAGATTAAGTTGGGAATACTCCAGGTTTGCGCTAGCACTTAACCTTGCCACATTAATCAAAGATAAAAGGATGCCTACACTATCACTGGAAAATGACGTTCACAAGTAGTCCTGCCTCCCTTTTGTTCTCTAGTTCAGACTGTCTCCATACCCAGTGGGAGGGAAGGAACTGACGAGAACTGGTTTAGGGCGTGGACAAAGGAGCGCCCTCCACTTACAGTCTGGCACTGGGCATAAATGTGGACCCCCACAGACCTCTCCTCAGAACACCCCATGCCCTGCAAAGAATTAGAAGGACTGCCTAGCTGTCTACAAAACCTAAAGCAAGCATTGATCTAGCTGCGTGGAACCCAGGATCCCAGAAGTGACTCCAAGGGTCAGTTGACTAACTTCCTGTTTGAGCTATAGGAAAACAACAAGCTTTATGAGGACTCTACTGATGACCTCTTTTGGAGTGAGTACTAACCCCCCCCTTCCCCAAATGGGGTCCCCAGGTCCTGGATCCTTGCTGGTATTAAAGTGTACTGTTCCTGTCCCCAAACTGCAAGAACCGGGACTTAGAATCTTTTTGCCAACTTTCTGCCTAGGGAAATGATGGATACCCGGGGTCGCCATCAAAGTCACAGTGTTTGACATGGAATCACCAGTCAACCTCAACTTGATGGTTTGCCTCACTAAAAAAGATCTGATTTCCAGAAAAATTACTAACCCCAATCACTGGGGGTTTCACCGGGTTTCGCCCACTCATAACTTTCCAGCCATCATTGACGACCGCATGGAGATCCCGCTCTTAAGAAACCCACTGTTGTCAAGCCTCGCTTCCGATACACCTTGCAGCTTGCCCTGCTGGTGTCTCATCTATGACCATTTTTTTTCCAGAATAGTTTCTAAAACAGAAGGTAAACTTTTCATCTAGGCAAACATGGTCCCTGTATCTGACCAGTGATCCATTGTGATTGGCGCTAACTTACGACTTTGACCTGTCAAGAACCACCAGATACCCGCTTTTGGTGCTTTGTGCTTTTTGGTGCTATTTTTAATTCATATTTCTGGTTGTGCTCATTGGATTTTTGTTGCTTTGGTGTCATGTTATGTGATTACATATCTGTTTTGTTTTTCTAAATTGGTTTGGGATTTTTCTTGTGTTGTGTTTTCACTTTATTACTTTTGGACTTCTGCATATATATTTTGCAGTTTGCCTCTGAGTTACACTTGACTGCTCTGTGCCAAACTACTAAAAGTAGTAATGTTAGACCTGCCATCCTTAGGGTGGTTTTCCCCCAACTTTTTGCCTGCTTACTTCTACTTTTTGCTGTATCTTTTTGCTGGCTTTAGGACTCTGAGCACTTTACCACTGTTGACAAGTGCTAAAGTGCATGTGCTTCTCCCCTAAAACATGTTGAAATTGGTATATACCTGATTGACATATTTAGGTTACCTGTAAGCCCTTTGTAAAGCAGTATACCATTTACCCTGTGCCTGTAATCTAAATGCTACTAGTGGGCCTGCAGCACTGATTGTGCCACCCACACAAGTAGCCTTTCAAACCTGTCTCAGGCCTGCCATTGCAATACCTGTGTGTGCAGTTTACTGCCACTTCGACTTGGTATTTAAAACCACTTGCCAAGCCTTAAACTCCCCTTTAATACACATAGGTCACCCCTAAAGTAGGCCCTACGTAGCCCTATGGGCAGGGAGCTGTGTAATTAACCCCTTCCATGCGCGGCCGATTTTCGCCCTGTGCGAGGCGTTGCATTAAGCGGACGGGTTCATGACGAGCTCAGCTCGTCATGCGCACACGAGCACTGCGCAGCATGACGAGCTGAGCTCGTCATGAGCATGGAAGGGGTTAAAAAGTGGTACATGCACTTTTAAGTTTCTACGGGCCTCATTTACACTGATTTGGTGCTGGTCAGCACCACAAGGAATCTTGCTGCACTGCCCTGTGTCAAAGGAAAAGGGCAGGAATGCCCTGTATCTGTGAGATACATCGCAATCCTGTTCTTTTGCCCTGCGCTGGCGCACAATGGGCTGCTATGCCCCAACGCAGGTACGCTTGCGCCATGGTGCAAGGGTGCCTGCGTTGTGGGGCTGATTGATTTTGTGCAGGAAGGGGCACCTTCTTGCACAAAATCAATCAATTGAGGCAATTGATGCAGAATGCAGCGCACATAAAAAGAGGAAAGACCCAGGAGAAATCAAAACATTTCTCCTTGTTGCTCCTCTCTAACGCTGTTAGAATCTGACGCATTCCCAGGTTTATGATTCCTCGTAAATCTGGGAATGCTTTAGATTCCATGGGTTTTGTGTTGGAACACCTATAGCAATACCCATGGAATGGCAGTCTATGCAGTGTTCTGCGTGAAAGGTGCACACATTTACAAGGGCATTAAAAGCCACGTGAAGTGGCTTTGCACTACCTTGTAAATATGCTGCGGCACATTGCGACACTGGAGCATCAAAAAAGGGCCGCTAGTAAATGAGGCCCTACAGGTCCTGGTAGTGACAAACAGCTAAATTCTTTTTTCACTACTATGAGGCCTGCTCCGCTCATAGGCTATCATTGAGAATTCCTTAAAATATGTTTATGCTGTAATTCCTGATTTGAAAGAAGTAGCTAAATCATATTTCATATCTTTGGAATGGCAATGATAAATCCTCTTTAGTGGTAAAGTTGGATTTCACATTACTATCTTAGAAATGCCACTTTTAGAAAGTGGACATTTCTCTGCTCTATACTTTGCTCTGTGTGCCAGCAGCCTGTCTTCAATACAAGTCTGGACTGGGTGACAGCTACACTTTGTGCATTCCTTCTAGACAGCCACAAAGACAGGAAGCTGAAGCTCATCTGCATTCATCTGTATTCTGATGGCTCTTCCTGGGCAGGGAGGAATGGGAGGGGCTAACATTTACACTTCAATAGTTAGTGTTGTGTCCATAAACAAAGCACTGATTTACTCCCCACAGTTAGCCTGGCACACAGGCCTGGGTGAAAGGGGTCTTTGTGCACTTTAGAGAGCTCCTTTGAAGTAACCCCCGATATCAAAGACATTTTAGGTATAAGTACTATTGAATCTGTGCAATTATTGCAATTACACCAAAGCCAACATGTTTCAACCCAACAGGTCTTGCTCGCGGTATTGTGAGTTTCGTATTACTTTTTACTTTTTATATCTGACTACCATATAGTCCATTATGAGGCACTATGGCATTGGTAGTTTTAGAATCTTTGCAAAATTTTCAAAACTAAAGGCCCGCTCAGGTCAACTCCTGTCTTGAAAGTTTCGGGGTGATTTGTCAAGCGGGGGCCAAGAAAAAAAGGGGTTCCCAAAACGCGTTTTCTCCATGTTAATTTCCATAGGAAACTTCTGTAGCTACATCCCGAACTGCTGAATGGAATTACACCAAATTTGGCAGAAAGGTAGCTCTTGGTGTAGAGTGCACTCTTTTTGTTAAATGGCATAAATCCGTTCTGTAGTTCCTGAGAAATTGATATATTTAAAAATATTAGTATCTGGTGACCGCAGTGGTTCCGCGAACCCTCCTGATCTCGAGCTTGACTCTGATTGGCTGCCAACATTTCAAACCAGGAAGTGTTGGCAGCCATCTTGTGACTCGGTTGAACCGAGTCACAAGAAATAAGGTAAAAAAAGAAGAAAAGGGGAAGGGTAGAAACACGCTGACCCCCTAGGCCTGCTCAGGGGTCCCACAGGGACCCCGAGGGCCCAAAAAAGCATTTTTTTAAAAAAAACTTTTCAGCGGGATTCACATGGGGTCCGCGAATCTCACTGGAAAAATGTTAAAAAATCGTAGCGTGGTCTCCCACGCTTCGTTTAATTAAGTCCCCGGGTGGGCCAGGTCCCGGGGGAATTGCTGAAATGTGATGCAGGGGCCCTGTGGGGCCCCCGCAGCCCCGGGGACTGCCACCTCCCCGGGGCAAATCTAATGATATGCGGGGCGCACGTGGCCCCCCCGCAACCCCGGGGACCACCACATCCCCTGGGCTTTTTATTAAAAAAAGTGTGGGGGGCTCCTGCCCCCCCACTCTGCCCCAGGGACCGCCAGCTCCCTGGGGCTCTAATTAATTAAGGGTGGGGGGCCTCGCGGGCCCCCAAGCCCAGGGGACCACCACCTCCCCGGGGCTTTATTTTATATGATAAAATGCAGGGGGCTCCTGCCCCACCCACTGCCCTGGGGACCACCACCTCCATGGGGCATTTATTAATTAAATGTGTGGGGGACCTCGCAGGCCCCCCCCAAGCCACGGGGATCGCCACCTCCCTGGGGCTTTACATCTGTTGGGAGGGGGGCTGCGTGGCCCCCCTCCTAGAGCCCTAGATGGCCCTGGGGACCACCACCCCCCAGGGCCGGCTCCAGCAATGTCCTGGGGTGCCCACCCATGGGACATTGCAGTTTGCTATGGCAGGGAGGGAGCACTGCTCCCCCCCTCCCATAGCAAACATCTGCTTCTCTTCATGGAAGCCAGAGCAGAAAAACTGTCAGCAGCTCCCTTTTCCCAAAAGTAATGTCAGTTCCCACAGGAGGCGGGGAGCCGGCAGGGACCGCGGGGGCATTGGGGCTCCCCGGCGGTCCCTTAACATTATGGCCATGCCCAGGGGACGGGGTCCCCGGGGCCAAAAATGGCCCGTGTCAGAGGCCACTTGGCCCCCTCCATTTTTTATTATTATTATCTTTTTTAAACATAAGGCCAGGCCCCTGGGGATGGGGTCCCCGGGGCCAAAATTGGCTTCAGGAGGGTGGGCCACGCGCCCCCTCCAAAATTAAAAAAAATAAAAAGGCAGGGCAGGTCCCAGGGGATGGGGTCCATGGGGCCAAAAGTGGCCCAGAGAAGGGGGTCACCCGGCCCCCCTTCCATAAAAAAAGATTTTGATGGGCCCTGGGGAATGGGGTCCCTGGGGCCTAAATCGGCCTGGGGAGGGGGGCCGCACGGCCCCATCCCCTTTAACAAAAAATAAATAAACAAAGGCCTAGCTCCAGGGATGGGGTCCCCAGGGCCGTAATCGGCCTCTGGAGGGGGGCCACGCACCCCCCACCCGTTTCAATATATATATATATTTTTTTAATGGATCAGGCCCCGGGGATGGGGTCCCCGGGGCCCAAAAGGTTCAAGGGAAGGAGGCCACACAGCCCCCCGTCCTAAAATAAAACAAGAAAAAGATACTGGTAACTCACCCGAGGCCCCGCCCCCTCCCTGCACCACTCTGCTAATTCACCTCCTGGTGTGTTCTGGGTTGGGGGATGAAGTCCCCTTCACTGGTGAGGGTCCTAGGGGCCAACTAGCCCATCAGGTACCTCCAGTAAGCCCCTCACAGTGGGATGGCTGAGAGGTGGTCTGAGGCAACGCCCCTTTTTACAACACTCTGCCAATGAGCTTCTTGGCTCACTGCTAGTGGGATGATGAGTTCCCCTTGTGTGGACTTCATCCCCCAAGCAGCAGTGCGCCAGGAGGAGTGTTTGCAGAGTGGTGCAAAAAGGGGGCATGGCCTCTGACCACTCTCAGCAATCCAGCTGTGTGGGGCTTACTAGAGTTAACAGGAGGGCTAGTTGGCCCCCAGGGACCCTCAGGAGGCAAGGGGACTTCATACCCCAACCAAGAGCCCGTCAGGAGGTGCGTTTGCAAAGTGGTGGAAAAAGTGGGCATGGCCTGTGTCCACCTCTCAGCAATCCAACTGTGTGGGGCTTACTGGAGGTAACAGGTAGGCTAGTTGGCCCCTAAGGATCACCAGCAGCGAAGGGAGGCGCTTTGCAGAGTGGTGGGCAAAGGGGACGTGGTCTGCTATGGGAACTTAGCAATCCTGCTGTGTGGGACTTACTAGAGGTAATAGGAGGGGTAGTTGGCCCCAAGGATGCCCTTGGGGGCCAACTACCCCTCCTGTTACCTCCAGTAAGTCCCACACAGTGGGATTGCTAAGAGGTGTACGTAGGCTACGCCCCCTTTCTCCACCACTCTGCAAACACGCCTCCTGGCACACTACTGGTTAGGGATGAAGTCCACTTTACTCCTGAGGGACATTGGGGGCCAAGAAGCCCTCCTGGTACCTCCTGTAAGTCCTACGCAGAGGAATTCCTGAGCGCTGGTCAAAGGCCCAGCACCCTTTCTCCACCACTCTGCAAACGCGACTACTAGTTATAGAACCATTTGCAATGTAATAGGTCTTGCATTTGTGAGAGTTAGAGCTACTGGCATAGTAAATGTAAAAGTTTTTTACTAAGGTTTTTTGGAGTGGAGTGGATGTACATTGTGTGCAGTGAAATTATGTGGTATGTTGTGCAGTGAAATTATGTGGATAGAAAGTATGTTGTATTTAGTGTATAGGAATTATGTATAGTGGGATTATGTGTTATGGAGAGTAATTATGTGGTATGGTAGTCTGTGTTGTGGAGTGGTAACCTCAGGTTTAGTCTTCCTCATTTCCATAGAAGCTAAACTATAAACTCAATGAGACACAAAAAAGAAAGAGCCCCTGAGGAGCACTTCTGGACCTAGTCAGAGGTATGAGCAGGGCCACTGGAATTGTGCGACTGTTTGGCTGCACCGACTTTCGCACAATTATACATTTTCCGCTTTTGCCACATAATCCATCATCTTCTGCATAATCTGCAGATTTGAACAAAAAAACCTTGTTTCTAGCTCAAACGTTACCAAAAATACAGCGACAAGTATTACAGGGTGGTGGAAGGCCCTTTTCAAAACTAGAATGGTCACCTGTTACTTATTGATAAATGTGGGTGTTAAATTGGTATTAATGGTGTGCCAACCACTCTTGCTTCTTTCTGCTCCTCTCTAGCCTCTTTCTGCATTTCTCTTGCTTCTCTCTGTACCTTTCTTTCTTTTTCTGCACTTCTCTTACCTCTTTCTGCACATCTCTTCCGCTTTCTGCACCTCCCTTCTTTCTGCACCTCTCTTGCATCTTTCTGCACCTCACTTGACTCTTTCTGCAGCTCACTTGCCTCTTTCTGCACCTTTCTTGCCTCTTACTGCACCTCTGTTGCCTCTTTCTGCACCTCACTTGCTTCTTTCTGCACCCCTCTTGCCTCTTTCTGCACTTCTGTTGCTGTTTCTGCACTTCCCTTGATTCTTTCTGCACCTCACTTGCTTCTTTCTGCACTTCTCTTGATTCTTTCTGCACCTCTCTTGCTTCTTTCTGCACCGCTCTTCCCTCGTTCTGCACCTCTGTTGCATGTTTCTCCACCACTCTTGCCTCTTTCTGTACCTCACTTGCCTCTTTCTGCACATCTCTTGGCTCTTTCTGCACCTCACTTGCCTCTTTCTACAGCTCACTTGCCCCATTCTGCACCTTTCTTGCCTCTTTCTGCACCCCTGTTGCCTCTTTCTGCACCTCACTTGCTTCTTTTGGCACCCCTCTTGCCTCTTTCTGCACCCTTCTTCCTTCTCTCTGCACCTCTCTTGCCTCTTTTGGCACCACTGTTCTTCCTTTCTGCACCTCTCCTGCCTGTTTGTGTACCTCCCTTGCCTCTTTCTGCACTTCTCTTGCCTCTTTCTGCACCTCTGATGCTTCTTTATGCACTTCTCTTGCCTCTTTCTCCACCTCCCTTGCCTCTTTCTGCACCTCCCATGCCTCTTTCTCCACCTCCCTTTCCTCTTTCTGCAACTCCCTTGCATCTTTCTGCACCTTTGTTGGTTATTTCTGCACCTCTCTTGCCTCTTTCTGCACCCCTGTTCCTTCTTTTTGCACCCTTCTTCCCTCTTTGTGCATCTCTCTTGCCTCTTTCTGCACCCCTCTCGCCTCTTTATGCACCTCTTTTGCTTCTTTCTGCACTTCTCGTGCCTCTTTCTGCACTTCTCTTGCCTCTTTCTCTACCTCATTTGCTTCTTTCTGGACTTCTCTTGCTTCTTTCTGCGCCTCTCTTGCTTCTTTCTGCACCCCTCTTGTCTCTTTCTGCCCCCTCTTACCTCTTTCTGCACCTCTGTTGCCTGTTTCTGCACCCTTCTTGCCACTTCTGGCACCTGTTGCTTCTTTCTGCACTTCTCTTGCTTCTTTGTGCACATCTCTTGCTTCTTTCTGCACCCCTCTTGCCTCTTTCTGCACCCTTCTTCCCTTTTCCTGTGCCTCTCTTGCCTCTTTCTGCACCTCTCTTGCCTCTTTCTGCAGTTCTCTTGCCTCTTTCTGCACCTCTTTTGCTTCTTTCTGCACTTCTCTTGCCTCTTTATGCACCTTTGTTGGTTCTTTCTCCACTGCTCTTGCTTCTTTCTGCACTTCTCTTGCAAATTTCTACACCACTCTTGCCTCTTTCTGCACCCCTTTTCCATCTAGCTGCCCCTCTCGTGCCTTTGTCTGCACCCCTGTTCCATCTTTCTGCACCTCTGTTGCCTCTTTCTGCATCTCTCTGGCCTCTTTCTGCACCCGTGTTCTATCTTTCTGAACCTCTCCTGCCTGTTTCTGCACCTCCCTTGCCTCTTTCTGCACTCCTTTTGCCTCTTTCTGCACCCTTCTTCCCTCTTTGTGTACCTCTCTTGCCTCTTTCTGTACCTCTCTTGCCTCTTTCTGCACCCCCTCTTTCTGCAACTCTTTTGCTTCTTTCTGCACGTCTCGTGCCTCTTTCTGCACTTCTCTTGCCTCTTTCTCCATCTCGTTTGCTTCTTTCTGCACTTCTCTTGCTTCATTCTGCTCCTCTCTTGCTTCTTTCTGCACCCCTCTTGCCTCTTTCTGCCCCCTCTTCCCTCTTTCTGCACCTCTGTTGTCTGTTTCTACACCCATCTTGCCACTTCTGGCACCTGTTGCTTCTTTCTGCACTTCTCTTGCCTCTTTTGTCACCACTGTTCCCTCTTTCTGCACCTCTCCTGCCCGTTTCTGCACCTCCCATGCCTCTTTCTGCACTTCTCTTGCCTCTTTCTACACCTCTGTTGCTTCTTTCTGCACTTCTCCTGCCTCTTTCTGCACCTCCCTTGCCTCTTTCTGCACTTCACTTGCCTCTTTCTGCACCTCTGTTGCTTCTTTCTCCACTTCTCTTGCCTCTTTCTGCACCTCTCTTGCCTCTTTCTGCACCCCCCTCGCCTCTTTCTGCACCCTCTTCCCTCCTTCTGCACCTCTCTTGCCCCTTTCTGCACCTCTCTTGCCTCTTTTGTCACCACTGTTCCCTCTTTCTGCACCTCTCCTGCCCGTTTCTGCACCTCCCTTGCCTCTTTCTGCACTTCTCTTGCCTCTTTCTACACCTCTGTTGCTTCTTTCTGTACTTCTCCTGCCTCTTTCTGCACCTCCCTTGCCTCTTTATGCACCTTTGTTGCTTCTGCACTTCTCTTGCTTCTTTCTCTACCTCTCTTGCTTCTTTCTGTACCCCTGTTGTCTCTTTCTGTACCTCTTTTGCCTGTTTCTGCAACTCTCTTGCCTCTTTCTGCAGGTCTCTTGCCTCTTTCTGCACCTCTGTTCCTTCTTTCTGCACTTCTCTTGCCTCTTTCAGCACCCCTCTAGGCTCCTTCTGCACCCCTGTTGCTTCTTTCTGCAATTCTCTTGCTTCTTTCTGTACCGCGTTTGTTTCATTCTCCACCACTCTTGCCTCTTTATGCACCCTCTTCCCTCCTTCTGCACCTCTCTTGCCCCTTTCTGCACCTCTCTTGCCTATTTCTGCACTTCTCTTGCCTCTTTCTTCACCTCATTTGCTTCTTTCTGCACTTCTCTTGCTTCTTTCTGTGCCTCTCTTGCTTATTTTTGCACCCCTCTTGCCTCTTTCTGCCCCCTCTTCCCTCTTTCTGCACCTCTGTTGCCGGTGTCTGCACCCTTCTTGCCACTTCTGGCACCTGTTGCTTCTTTCTGCAATTCTCTTGCTTCTTTGTGCACATCTCTTGCCTCTTTATGCACATCTCTTGCCTCTTTCTGCACCCCTCTTGCCTCTTTTGCTTCTTTCTGCACTTCTCATACCACTTTCTGCACCCCTCTTGTCTCTTTCTGCACCTCTCTTGCCTCTTTATGCACATCTCTTGCCTCTTTCTGCACCCCTCTTGCCTCTTTCTGTACCTCTTTTGCTTCTTTCTGCACTTCTCATACCACTTTCTGCACCCCTCTTGCCTCTTTCTGCACCTCTGTTGGTTCTTTCTGCACCCCTCTTCCCGCACCTCTTTTGCCTGTTTCTGCAACTTTCTTGCCTCTTTCTGCATCCCTCTAGGCTCTTTCTGCACCCCTGTTGCTTCTTTATGCACTTCTCTTACTTTTTTCTGCACCTCTCTTGCTTCTTTCTGCACCTCTCTTGCCTCTTTCTGCACCCTTCTTCCCTTTTCCTGTGCCTCTCTTGCCTCTTTCTGTGTAGGAGAGTAGGATCTGCCTCTTATGTTGCCCCCACTTTTTTTCTGATGTTTACACTGGTTTCTGGCTATGGTCAGGCTGGGACCCTGCTAATCAGGGACCCAGCCTCTCTGTTCTCTCTAAACGATTTGGAGTGCACTCTAGGTGCACTAGTGATTGGATACTGTGGTACCTTATGTGTCCCTAGTATATGGTACCCTAGGTACCAAGGGCATAGGTACTCCACAGGCCTACCAGGGGCTACAGCATGTATTATGCCACCCCTGGGAAGCAGACTAAATCTGACACCACAGGCCTGCTACTGCAGCCTGAGTGAGGAAGTGCTAGCACCCCTCACTGAGATATAGGTTCCCTATATCTCTCCTACACACACATATAACCCTATCAGTCACCCCTAAGGCAGGCCCTATCAATCCTGAGGGCAGGGTGCTTGGCTTCTCTGTGAGGGGGTGCCTCTGCCTGAGCAGGGCCCCTCTGCAGCTCTCAGAGCCCATTCTCTGGTGCTGTTTGTGGATGCGGTTAAACCATATACTTTTAAGTGCATTATATCCTCGCGGTATAATGCTAACTTTGGAATGGCTGCATCGAAACATGTCGTGTTTGGTGTCAAACACCTTGGAATACTACCCCACCGCCAGCACTGGCGGCGGGGGTAGCATTCCACCCTTCTAGAGGGATAGACATGTACCTACTGTGGAAATGCAGTAGAATCCGACAGAGCCCTGGCATCACAAAATGGATGCCACCAGTCACAGACACTGGGCTGCCCTCCTGCTGATGACCAACACTCGCAGTGGAGGGATCCCAACAATAGATATCCTGTCCCAAGGGGGTGTGACCACCTCCCAGACAGGGTTTAGTGTATTGGGGCTGGGTGGGTGCACTCTTAGAGTGCTTTGAAGTCCTGCACTGGGGGAGCAGAAGGCTCCTCTGTGCATATGCCAGTTCAAACCGGCTCAGGGGCTACCTGTCCCTGCTCTGGCATGAAACTGGACAAAGGGAAGTGGGTGTAGCCACCCACTCCCCTGACCCTCCCATAGGTAGGGTCATAGAGCTAGTCCCTCCCCTCCTTTTAGTGTAAGAGAGGGAACCTGTGCATTGCACCCTAGATTTCCCTGGACGACGCTCTACAAGAAGAATCCCGGACCTTCGACGTTCCACTGCCTTTGGAAGACTGAAGAATCTCCCTTGGAGTCAAGGAGTGACTCCCCTGCTTGGCAGGCACCAAAAACTACAAACGACGGTCACAAACTACGCCGCTCCCGCCGGAGTCCGAAGTCCCTGCAGCCCAAGAAGTAGATTTCCTGACTTCTCAAAGGCCATCGTGAGTCCCCAGCGAAGCTGAGGCCAGTGGACCCCAAGAGTAACGAGGAACCGCGACCCCTGGGTACCGTGCACTATTGTCGAGTACAACACCTCAGAACGTTCCACGAACTTGTGCTTTGGACCACGTGTGGTCCCAGCCTCCAGCAAGAATTTCTCCTAAGATCAGCAGCCTACCGTGTCCCGAGTGACCGTGAGCCCCTGTGAAAGAATCCTCCCGAGGCGTCTTTGTGACCCCTTGCCAGCCGGCTTGTGGGTCCCCAGAAGACTTTCCAAAGAAACCAAAGGGCTCCCCTGGTTGCTCCAGGCCTTCCCTGACTTACCCTTGCTGGGTGAGTTCCACAGACCTTGCTGGTCTGCGCCATTGCCTCTTCACCTTTTCCTCAAGACTTGCTGTTACCAAGGCTTGTTGGCTCCAATCGAGTTGCCAACACCGCAGTAAGCCGCAGACATTGTGGGACACGCCGAATCCAGCTCCTGGTTGTCGTCGACACCTCCTGGACCTCGTGGCTGAGACTCAAGGCAACTGTGAACGACCTGAACCCTGCGACGACGGTGGGCATTCATCTTCCTTGCCCTGAGTCACTGCCAAGTGACTTTGAACACTGTCCCCTCTGCTTTCAGGTCATCCTTCCACCGAATCCAGGCTTGGATTCCACCGGACACTTCTTCACACCATCACAAGCAGCAAGTCTTCTTTGTTCGCCATTGAAAACGACGCTGCGACCCGACACCAAAGGACACCTGTGCACCCGGCTTCCCTGGGTGAGGTAACTCCAGCACTACGGTGCTCCTGTAGGTGTGGGCCCTTGAACTACTTACCCTGTAAGTGACTCGCTTGTAGGTTCACCAGAAGTATCCTAAAACTCTTACTTTCCCCGTGCGATTCTCGCACTGACTCGTACCTGGTTCGCGTCTGTGTTAGACACACCGCGTCCAACTCCCTTGCAAATCCTATCTGTAGACCGTATCCTTCGACTCGTACTGAGTCCGATCGGTGTGTTCACCTCGAACACGCAAGGGACCTTGAACATTGATATCTCAATCGCGTCTGAGCGCATAGACTCGTACAGGATTCGCATCGGTGCCAGGTCACCGCGTCCGTCCCCTGTGGGTCTCCTACAACTACCTGGGGTGGTTCTTGGGGGTCCCTCGATTCTAGATGCCCTAGACCTAGGTCTAGCAAGCTAAGATTGTAATATTCAATTGTGCTAAACTTATCCTGATAACATTTGACTTGTACATATGTTCCTATCCTCTAATCTCATAAAGAGATTAGTAGAGAGTGTTTATTAATAAATACATATATATTTGATATATATACCTGTGTGGTGTCTTTTCATTTGGTAATTCAAGAGATTGTGTGGTAAAACAAGCTGCTTTACATTCCTTCAAGACTTAGCTTGAAGGCTGCTCTCCACAGCTACCACTAGGATAGCTTTCTATAAAGGTTGTCTTAAACCTATCTACCATAAGAGTCGAATTGTTCTGGTGCTAGGTGTCCACTTTAATTAGTGAACAGCATATACCAGGCCAACTTCTCACATTGGTGGGCAGCGTGTGGGATTCCAGCTTGCTATTGTTTTACCAGAAAATCTCTATTTGAATTACTAACTGAAAACCACTATATGTACTTAAGGTACATATAAAGTCAAGCTTAGTATCGATAAGTTCTACTGAACTTAGAGCTGTGTGCCAAGGGATAGCACACCCTTTCTACAGCTCAAGCTAGTATCAGTAGGCCACAAACTAGTGTAGGTAGTACAACACTGCACAACACTAGAATGTCCTTAAAGGGTGGAACCAGTGGATCCACTCAGCCTCAGTATAAGGACATGGCTTTCTCTGACTTGAGAGCCATGTGTGTTGAAAGACACCTGAGACTAGGACAGTGTCCCTCAACCCTGCACCTGATAGATCTGCTGACAGCAGATGATCTTAGATTGGCTCTAGGAGCTAATGGGTCTGAATCAGTGGGTGGGTCAATTACAGTATCTGGGTCAGACTATGAAAATCCGAATGACCAGGACCCTGTGATTGAAGGGCCAGGCCTCAAGGGGCCTGAAAAGGACAGAGGAATTCTCCCTAAGAGAACTGACAGAGTGGATGAGAGGCATAGGTCCCCTTCCAGGGAATTTGAGCACTATTATCACTCTGGCAGAGAATTTGTCCACCAGAGGAACTCATACTTTCCCATAAGAGAGACCTCCTCTTAAAGAATGTGCAAACTGCTGCAGTATGAGGAAGCAAGAGTTGCCCTCAGAACCAAGCAGTTGGCACTGGATAGAGAAGCCCTGGAGATCCAGAGAACTTCTCGACGAGAGGGGTTAGAACCCCTTGGTGGCAGCAACAGTGTCCCTAGAGGCAGAGAATCTATTCCAGACCATAGGAACCTGAGCAAGGTTGTTCCTCCCTACCAGAGTGGGGATGATATCCACAAGTGGATAACTGCTATGGAGAGGGCCTGTAGAGTACAGCAGGTCCCCCAGAAGCAGTGGGCAGCAATCTTGTGGCTCTCCTTTTCAGATAAAGGTAGAGACAAGCTCCTCACTGTTAGAGAAGAGGATGCTGATGATTATGAAGTCCTGAAGAGTGCACTGATAGATGGGTTTGGCTTAACCACTGAACAGTACAGGTTAAAGTTCAGAGACACCCAGAAGGCACAGACTCAGAACTGGACTGACTTTGTTGATTGTGCAACCAAGGCTCTGGAGGGTTGGCTGGTTGGCAGTAGGGTTACTGATTTTAAGGGATTGTATAATCTGATGATGAGAGAACAAATCCTTAATAATTGCCAGAACCAGTTGTTGCATCAGTACCTGGTGGACTCGGATCTGACCTCTCCCCAAGAATTGGGAAAGAAGGCAGACAAGTGGGTCAGAACCAGGGTGAGGCAGAAACCCCAGAACCAAGGGGGTGACACCAAGAAGCAAGATCCTAAGGGCTCTGAGAAGGGTGGGGATAAGTCAAAAGACCAGAAGTCTTCACAAGGGCCCCAAAAATCTGCATCTGGTGGGGAGAGTAGGAAGGTGGAATCTGACTATATTGTTGCCCCCACTTTTTTCCTGGTGTTTTGCTGGTTTATGACTTAGTTGGACTGGGATCCTGCTATTCAGGGCCCCAGTCTATCTGCTTCCTCTATAAAATGGTTTCCATGTGCCTTAGGCACATCTCTGATTGGAATCTGGAGTGCCCTTATAAGTCCCTAGTATATGGTATACTATGTACCCAGGGCATAGGTACCTCAGAGGCCTACCAGGGGCTGCAGCATGTATTGTGCCACCCCTGGAAAGCCATCCAAACTGACACCACAGGTCTGCTACTACAGCCTGGGTAAGGTGGTGCATGCACCCCTTACTGTGATATAGGCTACCTATATCACTATATACATACACACATATAAACCTATAAGTCACTCCTATGGCAGGCCTTATCAATCCTGAAGGCAGAGTGCGTGGTTCCTATGTGAGAGGGTGCCCCTGCATGAGCAGGGCCCCCCTGCAGCGTTCGGAGACCCTTCACTGATGCTGTTTGTAGTGCAGCCTGACCATATACTCTTAAGCGCATTATAACCTCGCGTTAAATGCTAACTTTGGGATGGCTGCACGGAAACATGTCGTGTTTGGTGTCAAACATCTTGGAATACTACCCCCCCCCCGCCAGTTCTGGCGGCGGGGGTAGCATTCCACCCTTCTAGAGGGAAAGACATGTACACACCGGTATGCCCGGTACTGACTTTCCAAGCTCTGGCATCACAAAATGGATGCCGCTGCCACAGACACGAGTCTGGCCTCCTGCTGCTGACCGAAACTCCGGCAGGGGAGGCCTGGACAATAGGTTTCCTGTCCCAGGGAGGTGTGACCACCTCCCCAGACAGGATAGTGTGTATTGGGGCTGGGCGGGAGCACTCTCTGGTGCTTTGAAGTCCTGCACTGGGGGCACACTTGGTGTCCCTGTGCATACCCCAGTTCAAACCGGCTCAGGGGCTTCCAGCCCCTGCTCTGGCGTGAAACTGGACAAAGGGAAAGGGGTGTAACCACCCCTCTGCCCTGACCCTCCCATAGGTGGGGTCACAGAGTATGTCCAACCCCCTACCTTAGTATAAGTAAGGGAACCCAGTCCTTAGGACTTTAGATTTACCTGGACGAAACTCTGATACAGAATCCTGGACCTTCAACGCTCTACTTTAAGATTAGAGGACTGAAGAATCTCCCTTGGGGTCAAGGAGTGACTCCCCTGCTTGGCAGGCACCAAAGAAGCAATTGTCCGGTCTGCATCGCCGAAGCTCCCGTCGGACACCGAAGTCTTTGCATCGCCAGAGGTGGATTTCCAGACTTCCCCGAGGCTGCCCTGAGTTCCCAGCAAAGCTGAGGCCCGTAGCTGTCGTGGGTAATGTGGAACTGTGACCCCTGGACACCGAACGCATTTGCAAGTGCATCCTTTTCTGGGTCTCCCACGAAGTCGTGCTTTG